>JAWWNH010000011.1:1840000-2440000 GCA_034641385.1 Darevskia mixta
ATGGTGGAGCTGCTGCGGCAGGGCCTGAGCTGCAGCTAGGCATGAGTGCCGCAGCCAACGCACAGCTCCTTCTCATGTGGAGCCGATGAAGGAGCCTGCTGTGGGGGTGCCTGTTTGCACCCCCTCACAAAATTCCACCTGGGGCCATGGCCCCCACAGCCTCCCATGCTATGCCTCTGGTTACAACTCATCAGTGAAGCTCAGAGTTCTGCTCAGTGACGCAAGGGAGACACTGGGTTGGCTATGCATCCACGCTACTCCTCCTAGGCAACCCTTCAGAAGGGGCTAGAACCATCTCCTCATCTTAATTGATACATGCCTTTCATGTTTCTTCAATAAAGTTGTGGCCTGTTTAACCTATTATTAATATCCCTCTACAATATGTGTTCCTCAGAATAGCAGAGCTTGTGTTGATAGGTGTCTTGGTGCAGACCTGCAGAAGGTTGAGGCATCTTGAAATCAAAGGAACTCTCATTTAAAATCAACAGAGTTCCATTTCTTCCATTAAGGCTATTTCTAAAAGCAAGATCAACGGGGAAATATTACAAGTATTTATAGGATTCAGTAGCAGCCACTGCTAGGTTTTCTTTGTAGTAATGTGGTAGCAAGAGGCTGATATCTTAACTCTAAATGGTAAAAAAGAGAGCCATATTAAGCTGAGGATTTGAAATGTATGGGTTTTGACTGCAACAACATAGAAAAGGTCCACATTTCAGTTGCTGGTCAAATGTGTCTGAGGTTTTCATCCAGATGATCTTTCCTTATATAGTGATAAGAGTTCCAACCTGTGGGGGCCATGGCCCCAGGTGGAATTTTGTGAGGGGGTGCAAACCTCTAGTTATTTCCAGAAATCAAACTCCTGTTGCATCATAACACCACACTTTACAATTCCACATCTGAATCCACTGGAATAAGGAAACAGAATCTGCCTCAGCTAAAGGGATTTATTACTTTCTGATTCGACAGTAAACTTGTGGTATTTTTCTTCCGTTCTCCTCACCTAGTTGTACTTTACAGCATTCTTTGCTTACTCAGCATATTACTTAATGCCTGCAATTCCAATTCTCTCCCCCCCCCATTTTTGTGGTTTCCTTTCCCTGTGTTTTTCTTCTTCTTCTAGTGGTTCTCTCAATTTCTTTGTTTTAGTTTGTGCTTATTCTAAAATGTACCATGGTTTATTTTAGGATATTTATATTTGGAATGGATTATAGTCTGAAAATTTATGCAATAAGTATATATTTTGGTTGGAGAAATATTACCCTGTCTGTTTTGTTTTGTTTCGAAATACTGTTTACAGTTGACAAGTTGTAATTCAATTACTCTGCTGCTAAACAGGCCAAACAAAAAAACAAAAAAACAACCCACCAATGAGACTTACAGCTCAATCCTATGAATGTCTACTCAGAAGTAAGCACCATTCCTGATAGCTGTATCAAAAATCTCAAGTGGTCATAATTGGGCTAGTGAACATGTATTTTTTTTTCTAAAGCATAAATTATTTGTTTCAAGTTTTTATAGGATGTATTTGTCCTATAAATCAGGCATGTCCAACAGGTAGATCGTGGTCTACTGGTAGATCACTGGACGTCTGCAGTAGATCACTGGTAGATCATTGGCTCCCCCCAAAGAAACTGAACAACTGTGGCTCCCCTAAAAAAAGCTCAATATTTTACCTCCTCCCTGAAAAAACTCAACAACTTTGACCTGAACCCCAAAAAAGGGGGTAGATCACTGCCAGTTTTTAACTCTGTGAGTAGATCGCAGTCTCTTGGGAGTTGGCCACCCCTGCTATAAATATGCCCATCTTCGCGTTTTCTTAATATTCTCAAGCACCTGAATCTGTATGCAGAGCAGTTATAATACATCTGCACACTTTCACACAACCATTTCATCACAATTCTGGTGTGTATTATTTATTTATTTATTGAATTTATATACCGCCCTATACCCACAGGTCTCAGGGCGGTTCACAGAATAAAATCAAAACGTAAAACCACAAAATACATAATCAAAATAAAAGCAGCAACAACCCAATGACACCCCCTCCCCCCCAAAAAAAACACATTTTAAAAGGGCATAGGATATCAATCAAATCAACCAAAGGCCTGGTTAAAAAGGAGCGTGTACCCTTATGGTACAGAATCTCTTCCAAAGAATAACTATGTTTATAAAGTTTATAAACACCTGTACCATGCATCTAAATAAGGTTTTCCAATCCAAAATAAATCGGCTCATTTCAGTATTGGAGACTTACCTTCAGCAAAGTCAATTTGCATGGCTGTAAGCCACAAAATTTATGCAAATGCTTCCCGTTTTTGTACACTCTGAAACCCATGTTTAAATATTTAACTGACTGGAGGTCTTAAACCAAATTCTGATAGTAGTTTCATATGTTTCCAAATCAATGGCTCCATGGTGTCTGCGATGTCATAGTACTTCCATATCATGTGTCTGGAAGAGGAATTATATATCTGTTCTTGAACGGCTGACACAACCTTTTCAGAAGTCCTGCTCTTCTATTAATATAAGTCTTTATGGAATAATCACTATTGCCTGTCTCTCTACTATTCTTGTCTTACAGTTTTCCTGTTTGGTATTTTATGTTACATGCATTATATCAATTTCGAGTTGCATACCTATTCAAGGAAAGGGGGCTGCAAATGGCTTTTTTCCAGATTTTCTGCAAGTATAATCCATTTGGAGAGGGGAAAATCAGGTAAGGCAAGTATTTGTGGCTAAAGCGTGGTTTTGCATAAACCTACTGTTTAAGTTTGGATATATGTTATTAATCTAACTGCACAGAAATAAATAGTCTGCAATTTATGAGCAAAATGCATTCTTACTTTATATTCAGACCCCCAAGATTGTGTGGGCTAAAGTAGAAAACCTATCAAGAAAAGGAAAGGAAAGGAAAATTACATCTGTAAATCAATCCATACTATGATGTTTCAGTTGTGTAAATCTTCAAGTAATCCCACATGTAAATTAGGAGTCAAATAATTACTTTTTTGTTGTTGTTGCTTCAGAGGTACCATTCTGCTTAGAAAAGCATATTGGCTGGAAAGTACTGATGACAATTTTAAAGATACTCCCAGGGAGGAATATGTTCTGATAAATCATTAGGCTTAGATGCTTATCTAATCCATTTTTTAAGCAAATACAGTATATCACTTTTGTCCTTTAAGGTAATCATCTCATCCTATGATCCATTCAAAGCATCTTGTCATATGAACATCCGGTTTGAATGGTACATACACAGATTAGCTCTAAATAATCTTATAGAGTCTAACAGGAAATCTAACATATTTCCTAATTATCTGTGCTTTTATCTGTAGCATTTTTCTCATTCATCTTCTTGCTGCTCATCTTTTCTTCTTTCTTTTTGGCTCTGTAGGCAGTACAAGGTAGATATCTGGCAGGGGTGAATATTTTACCGAAGCATTCTTTTACGTTTTTTTGGCATTGTCTGCTTTGACAGAGCCAATCCCATTTGGGGTAGTTTAAATCCAGCGGGCGCGCACACACACACACACTCAACACACAAAAAGGTTTTTGGTACTGTCAAAGCTGTCTATGCTGCTGTGTACTGTTTATTCAGTGGGCATACAAGCACAGATCTGTATGCAGCCTTTTCAGGTTCATAAGAATATTTGTGTTAGTGCCCTGTGTTTGTATCTAGGGATAGTGAATTAACTGCATACAGCATCTTTAAGAAAAACCTAGCCACCACCTCCCTCCAACTAGGGGCCAGACTAGATGAGACACCATTATTTTCTTAGAGTAAATAACAGGTGCCTGGTAGCACCCATTAACCCTTTTGTCACAAGGCAAATAGGAGGCCCGGGGACCTAATCCAGAGGGTTAAAACTCCCTTCCTGGTAGGGTCCCAGCCTGGATTAAGGGGCCCCACAGGTGCTACTTCCTCTTTAAAAATAACACAATAGATGACTGTGTAAATGTTGCCACTTCTAGTTTCGCCCTTGGAGAAACGGGGCACCAGCACCGCTTTTCTAGTATGCTGCTAGGGTGCTGTATATTGTTCTGTTCAATAAAACCGTTACGTTGTGGAGCATCGAGCAAGATTCAATGAACAATACAAATGCAGAGACCAGAAGAGCTGGAGCAAGTGCTCACAGACTGAACAAGCCTTCAGCTGTTGGAAAGAGAAGGTACCTCAGAAACAGAGGAGCTTAAACCATGTGGACTGAAAGGCCACACACCCATCATATTAATTCATATACATAAGTCTTATTCACATCTTTTTCATGTAGGAGGCACATGTGTAGACCAAGGAACAAGGCTGTGCTGCTGGCCCTGCCCTTGCCATCATATGACCACTTTAGCCCCACCCCCTGACATCCTTGTGGTGATCATGGGCCTCTGAAGAGGAGACTTCGCTGCTCCTCACAGTCAAGATGCCTGAGCAAACAGGGTCCTGGTTCCATGTAGAGGTTCCTCTTCAGACACCCACGCTCAGCATTTTACACATCAGTGTCCTCCACGCAGCATTGCAGGACCCTCCGGAACAAGTGCGCTTTTCTTGATGAGGACAAAACAATGTTTTTCTCACATCCCTGTTAGCCCCACCAGCTCTTCTAAGTGCAAGACTAACTACTGCTCCACTTACTGCGAGATGGTCCTCCCACCAAGTCACGAGTGGTTATGTGTAGGGCAGCTCTGCGATAAATGTCCACCTCCCAGTTTGAGAGCTGGAAGAGGTGGAATAGCAACACTCATTCCAAGAATCCTGAGACAGTTGCTGATTGAAGGTCTCTGAATGCCCCTCCCAATGAGCCTTGTCTCTTAGACCCCCTGCAATGGTGCAAGGGCCTCTATGATAAGTTCTCATCTACCCACTAGGGAAGAGGTTCCTAGAAGGAATGGAGCAGCAGGAACTCTCTTATACTCCATGAAGCCAGACAACTGAGTTGCTGATCTTCTCCTTTCAGGCATCCAATATGAAGTGGGAGCTTGCGTGCAAAGGCTCCTGTCACAATACTGAGACACTGTTCAACATAAATGAATCACTGTTAATTTAATACAATTAAATTAAATCATTTAATTAAAAAATAATTAGAAGCTTCTTTTATTTAAGCATTCCCTTTTCAAAGGGGGTTCAATTATTTTGTTTATATTCATTATTTTTAAAGAGTTGTTTTTATGCAAACCCTTCCTCTTTTTTTAGTTTACCTATTAAGTGGTGCTGAGTACATAAAAAGCAGCGTACAAACTAACAGCAGAATCCTGTTCACGTCTACCCAGAAAAAGCCCCAGTGAATTCACTGAGGCCTACTTCTCGGTAAGTGGGTATAGACAGGACTGCTGATTTAAAATGACATTTTACCAGAGTCAGGCAGCAATGCTCAGAAACCTTTAGCAAGTTGTGTTCCAAATAACACTTTTAATACATCCTTTTGCATTTGAGAAACCTTAGATGGGATTTGAAAGGTGAGCAAAGGAAACAGGTACATTGGAAAAACAAGATTCCTGAATGCCTGTGTGGGTCTCAGATTTGTTGTGTGGGGCTCCATACTACAGCCAATATGCCATATCCTCCAGCTCTCAACACCAGCCTAATCATGTTCCAACTAAACTTATGTTGTATCATTATCTTTAATGCAGTAGGATTAAAACTCAAAGGCCCGCTGAGTGTTTTAAAAATTCAACCCATTTCATTTTAGTGATTATGAAGTGTAATATG
Source organism: Darevskia mixta (assembly GCA_034641385.1). Classification (NCBI taxonomy): domain Eukaryota; kingdom Metazoa; phylum Chordata; class Lepidosauria; order Squamata; family Lacertidae; genus Darevskia; species Darevskia mixta. The sequence continues at coordinate 1,845,702 of JAWWNH010000011.1, forward strand.
AGACCCCTATCACAATTTCTCCCTTCTACCCACAGCTCCTCTGTTTCATTTATATGCCTTCCCCTTTAATTAACTATGAAATAAGATGTCAGCTTCTCATTCCATGCAAGCTTCTCATTCTGCTATTAAAAACCTCGTATATTGTTAGCAAATAAGTAACTCAAAGATTCAGTTAGGAAATCGGTCCATCCAGATTAAAACAACCATATCCTCTGGATGTAGAAAAGAAATTAAGAATCCCCCCGGAGTTCCAGTTGGCACTAGGATGCACAAGTTATTTGCCGTTCAGTAAAACAAAGCTTCCATCTATAATCTTTTTATTCTGTTTTCAGATAATATAAATGGGGGATTGGAGGGATTTATTTTTTAAAAATCAGAACAGATGAGTTTGGCGGATCTTTTTGTTCTTTTAGATTTTTACTGTTTAAATGGTACATACAATGGACAGATATGCACCCTTCTTGTGGGTTAAAGCATCTTCCTATACGTTAAAAAAGAGGCACAGAGAACTTTAGCAGAGACAAATCGTTTGTTTTTATTTGGTTTGGGATAATGAAATTATGCCCCTAAATGATAATAAAAAAGGAACAAATAAACACAAAAGTGCCACTTTTTCCCACTCCAACCTCAAGAAAGAAAGAAAGAAAGAAAGAAAGAAAGAAAGAAAGAAAGAAAGAAAGAAAGAAAGAAAGAAAGCACTATAGTAATACGCAGGCTTTTAGCTATTTAGATGAAAAGCAAAGCTTCTGTTTTTCTAAGGCACTATTTTGACCTCAAGTAGATAAAGCACATTAAACAACAAACATTCTGCAAAGAGTTACTGTGTTCTTCCCCCCATCGACTCTGTTTACATTAGGAAATCTACCCAGGGACTGAGGGGAAGGGGAAGGCGGGAAAGCTGCCTTTCATCGGCTGCTCTCAGTTCCACTGGCTCCAGTTAAAGCTGGCCCCTGTTTCTCGGTAAGCTTACTCCACTCCAGATGTGCCTCGGCTCCAGAGTGGCTGCCATGTACAGTAAATCGGCATCTGAGGGCTCGTCAATCTGTGGAGTAGAGCAATTGTGGTCTCGCCAGGCAGCCCCACTGGCACAAACAGAAAGTTGTGCTGCTAACTGGTGAAGGAGGGGGGTGAGGAGAAGTGGGGGGGGGAAGCAGGGAGAGGAGCAGGCAGGAAGGACTGGGTCGCCGGCAGTGTGTGAGAGGTGAGGGGTTAGTGCCCGACAGAAGACAGGGAGGGCTCCTGGGGAGGTGGTCCTCCTTAATGCATTTGCAAAATTACTCGTAAATGTTTTACGCATTAGAAGCAAAGGGGAATGCTATATAGCATTTGGAATTGTTGGCTGTCTATAGGTCCCTGTGGAGACGCTGGTTTAGTACGACTTGTAACCAGAGCAAGAGAAACATAAAATAGCATGGGAAACTCAGCCAATTAGTCATTACATTGTAGAATGTAAAATCGTGAAAAGGAGAGGGAGAGCAAGCAATGGCTCCAAACCATTTGCGTTTTGGTGTGTATTATAATACAGTATATATATATAGAAATACATTTCATTTACATCGTGGGAGTAAAGTGGCAGAAACAAGGTGCTTTGTACTAATGATAATGTGGTCATTTGTACGAGTTATAATGTGATCATTCTAAAGTAATCCTTTATGTCTTCTCACACCAGCCATGCTGCATTTGGGAACCTTGCTGTGCTGGACCCAGGATGCAGTGAGCGCACATTGGTATGGTCACAGACTTTATGTGCCTTGGCTTTATTTTCGCACCCTTCCTGCCACCCCTCTGTTTCCCTATAGGATCACCAGCCATGTCGGGGTTGAATAGGAATTTTTTTGCCTGCCCTGAAGTACTTTTATTCACCTGCTCTGTACTGAATTTGGGAAAGATTGGTGTTTAGGAGTCAGTGCTGTAAAATGATTTGGTTGCATGGTTAAATATGTCACATTGTTGGCAGGAAGGTGCGTGAAAGATTAAGGCACCTTTGAAAGTGAACAGTGTTTCCAGAGGTGAGCTGTTCAGGGTTGTGGTGCCCATAGCCTAGCTGCTGCACCTGCCCAGAGTTGTGGGGTCCAGGAGTGGGCGGGGCAGGAAGGCCTCCCTACTCACTATAAGGTAGGGCCCAGGCTTTTTGCCTCTTGGAATGGGCAGGGTGTGGCTCACCCAAGGTTGAAATTGTTAGGTTCCTACTCTTCTCATTTGCAGATATTATAAATAAACTGTGGCTCTAGTTCAACCCATCACTTGTGTCTTGCCTCTTTATTTCTGGGTCTGTTCACAAATCTGATTTATCTTCTCAACATTTATCTCCTGTCACTTTAGAGACTGACAAAGTATCTAGGATGTTTTCTTTAGTATAAGATGCACTTTAATTTCTGGCCCCCTTGCTGCCTACCTAGACAATAAAATGATGCATTTAGGAGAGTGAACTCATTAACATAGTGTCTGACATAATTAAGGGACATTTGGTTCTGTTTTCTGATCACAGATTTGTGAATGTAAATTAAATTCGCTGAGATGATATCGCCCAGCATTGACAATTGAAATAAGTAATTTTTTAAACAAAACAATTCATTCAAAGTCACAGTTCTAGGTTATGTTTAATACAAAGGGAGGAATTAGCGCACCCTATGCCCGCTGCTCTCTCACACACACTCACACCTGAGTAAATAATTTAAACAGGAAAAAGAATCCACAGTGCAGGCCTCATGGAAGTATGACACTGGATATCCTTCATGTACCAGACCACAAGAGAAAGCAACAGCGTGCTTTATAGTACAATAGTCAGTTTGATCCAGCCTCTTATCTACTCCTGATAAGATTCTACAAAGACCAATAGGTCACCTCCGGACTCTCAGTAATTTTCTGGAGGGATTCAGGCACATACAAGAAAGTTAGGTTTGGCAGTTGAAATGGATTAATGTACTCTGCTGCCGTGGTGCAACAAATTCACTTTTTTCCAAAATGGAAAAAAAGTGTAGGAGAAATGCACTGAGAAGTGTGGAATGAACAAATTATTAACAGGAAGATGTATAACCACCACACAAGCAAATCAGGATGAATTCTCATTGTCCAGGCACCAGATTAGGCCATCCCCACAAAGAAATTGGAACAAATGTTCAAGAAAGACTAACCTCCATACAAGGCTAACCTCCATACAAGTTTTGTGTAAGCAGATCAGGGTGAGAGCTCAAAAAGTAGGTTGTTTGGAGGAATCCAAGGAGACCCTTCAATTTTGTTGTCCTTTGTTGCTGATGTTAGTGCATTTCAATGACCTAAACATAAAATCTGTCAGTGACTGTTCATCGTATAAAAACCAGACCATTCCCAATCATTGTCCAGTGTCCAATTAGTGGGATGCTCTTGACACCTGCAAAGCTAAGTGGCATAAAATCTGCATCAACACTATTAGGTAGTACAGCAGAGTTACAAAACATCCGGCTGCTGCAGTCTTGCTCTTTGTTGATGTTACCCAAAGAAGTTAAAAATATAGGCTCTTGATGATGTGCCAGACTTAGATGGTTATATTTACTGGTGTGCAATTTATAAAGCTGCTTCCCTGCAAGTGTTCTTTAAAATCAAATAAATAAATAAGGAAAAGTATTGTGAATTCATCAACATCAGCCCTGTTAAGGAAACAAATTATTTGAGCCAATTTATCAACACTGAGAATTTCTTCATGACAAGGAAATACGTTATTAATCAAGATTCAAGTTGCAGTTAAAGCACATTGTTCAAACCTCAGAGTTCATTATAAAGCTATAAATGGAAATTTGAAAAAAAGGAAAGAGGATGCTGATTTTTTAACTAGCTAGAGCTGAGGCTGCATTTTCACTCCATAGGTTGTTTATACATCAGATATGTTGCTGATGCAGACTCAGGCAATCTGCCCTAGGCATCTGGACAGTTGTATGCAGACAGCCCATGCAGTCTGAACTGGAGGTTATGTTGGTGGCTGTACTGTGTTGGAAGAACCATTGTAGTACCAGGTCATCATGTGTCACTCTTCCTATGTTCCTGATAGCATTGCCTTCTCATCTCTTTAAGATGCAATGCCTTGTGAAGCTTCAAACCAGCCTGCTTTAAGGGATGCTGCTTTGCCTGAGTTTGCTGTACCCTCCAGCATTTGAGCAAAAGCTTGAGGGAAGGGCCATAGCCCAGTGGCAGAACATTGGCTTTGCATGCAGAAGGTCCCAGGTCTCAATCCCTGGCAGCATCTCCAGGTAGGGCTGGGGGGGGGGGGTCCTGCCTGAAACCATGGAGAGTCACTACCAGTCAAAGTAGACAATACTGCACTAGATTGTACAGATACATGGTTTAGGGTGATTTAGATAGCAAGCAGTCACCAAGCAGTGCAATACATGTGGATTTGGACCATCTGCCAGGATAATCAGAAATAAGAGGCAGTGTAGTATAATGAGTAGACAGTTGGACTGGAGGTTCAATTCCCCACTCTGCCTCGAAGCTCACTGGTTGGCCATGGACCAGCCACCTAATCTAACTCATGGGTTGTTGTGAGGATAAAATGGGAGAAGGGAGAACTACATACACTATACTGAACTCCTTTAATAAATTATGGAATAGAAAATCTATTTAATAATTGGGATCAAAATCTTCACAGTAAAGATTTGAATCCATCATGCATTTGAATCCACCATACACAAGACTGCAAATATCAATGTACAATGGGGAGGGTGGTACTCCAAACACACCCTTAAAAATATTCAGATAAGAGATTGGTCTTCAGCTCCCAATGTTGTTGATTCTGACTGAACATCCAATGTTCCCTAGCCACAGTCTTAGAATTCCTAACTTAGGCACTTGGCAAGCAATCTCATGTTTCATACATTTAGCATCCAGTGGTTCTCAGGCAATAGTTTCACGATGTAAGATGCTTTAGAAAAACCAGGCCATTAATTTTTGAAGCTAAATGTGGACTTTGAAAGCCAGCTTTAGATGCTTTATTTTGACAATCTGAACCCAAAGTTCACCCGTCTCAGACTTCTCTGTAGTTTTTGGTATCTGCAGCTTTTATTGATTGTTGAACATTGATGGCTCTTGGCACTTGTTTGTTGATTAACTCATTCCTCAAGATGCTTAATTAGTAAAAGATCTACATTGTGGAAAACACTGTTTACACAGAGCAGTCAAAGCCCTCTCAATCAATTAGATATGCTTTCTGGTTTGTATTCTCCTCAGAATCAGTGCCTTTCTTTTTTCAGCCCAGAGGGCCAAGAATCTGTATTCTGGTCACCTCTCTGAAACCACAGGAGATCTTGTAAATGTCCTGACCCCTCACACTAGGGCCTGATATATCATGCGAGGACTGTTCTGAGGATCTGTAGAGGAATTTCTTCAGCACAGAGGGAGGCTGACCAGCAATGTGACCTTCCATAAAGACAATATGAAGCAGCTCCCATTGACAGACTGAAAAGACTTCCTCTAAAACTCATTTGTGGGCACAGTCTACTCTCCTAGAGCACTGCAGATTGATGTCCTTAAGTCTATGTTACTGATTATCCCAAGCAATTCATGCTGTGTTCTTTGTCTTATTTAATGAACAGAAACACCAAGGAGAGCTAGTAAGACATGGAAGGTTTTACATCCCCAAATGTCTTGACAATGGACGTAGACAATTGCTCTAAGTACAGGTTTGAAATGTTGCATTGTTTTTATTTTCATTCCGAGACCTTTGTGTCGGGAGTGGAGCAAAAGAGGAGAAAAGGACAGCATACTGGATTGGATCCAAACTTACGTTATTTGAACTTACCTTCCATTAACATCAATGGGCATTAAGTCCTGAAAAACTGTCCCGGATGGTTTCTATGGTAATTAAATGTAACTTACTTAGTCTAAGTTCACATGTAACAGCTTTGGAAAATGTGTAAGTGCACCTTGCCTGCATTTCATTAGCTTTCCATATATTTGTAGTTCCTGTTATTTATCTATGTATTCATGTTCATGTGCAGGCACATGGCCCTATGTATGGACTTCCAGGCTTTTATGATCCAAAGTGGAAGAAAATATGTAAATACAAAACATAGTCACCTCAAAGACTGCCTTTCCCCATATGAACCAACCTGCACGCTGTTATCATCATCTGAGGCCCTTCTTCATGTGCCTCCTCCACCAGAGGCCTAGAGGGTGGCAACACGAGAACAGGACTTTTCTGCGGTGGCTCCCTGTTTGTGGAATGCTTTCCCCAGGGAGGCTCACCTGGCACCTTCATTACATATCTTTAGGTACCAGTTGAAAACATTTCTCTTCCATTTCTCTTGAACAATTTATGGCCTTTGAAATGTGTTTGTGGGAGTGGGGTTATTGGTCTGTTTTTGTTCTTGTTTTATTATATAATTTGTGTTCTCGTTGTGAACCAGTCTGTGATCATCATATGAAGAGCAGTATACCAATTTAAATAGCAGCAGCAGCAGCACATTAAGCTTTAGGTACTTCAAAGTGCAAGTAGATAAATAGGTACCGCTCCGGCGGGAAGGTAAACGGCATTTTCATGTGCTGCTCTAGTTCACCAGAAGCGGCTTAGTCATGCTGGCCACATGACCCGGAAGCTGTACGCCGGCTCCCTCGGCCAGTAAAGTGAGATGAGCGCCGCAACCCCAGAGTCGTCGCAACTGGACCTAACGGTCAGGGGTCCCTTTACTTTTTTACCACATTTCAAGAAGTACTTGATCACAGGATGTGTTTCCTTCCCACTTCCATTACTAAATGGAACAATTCAGTAATGCTGAGTATCAACCAAGGTTTCATCACAGTGGCTTGGATGCTGCAGTTCTGCTCAGAGAGAAATGTGATAGAGTGGTGTCATGTTATTTAGAAAAGGCCAAAGTGTGATGAGCTACATTGCAAGATTTTTTTTACTGCTTTTACTGCACATGTCCCTTTCTCCCCCCCCCCTCACAATAGCTAACTAGTTTTCTGATTGTGTAAAAATGTGATTTTATTTTGCTGTTGAACTATCCATTAGGTATGCTTCTGCTTTTACCTATAAGATCACCAAATCTAATACCACTTCCTATACTTGAGATGCGGGTGGCACTGTGGTCTAAACCACTGAGCCTTGGGCTTGCCGATCAGAAGGTCTGCGGTTCGAATCCCCGCAACCAGGTGAGCTCCCATTGCTCAATCCCAGCTCCTGCCAACCTAGCAGTTCGAAAGCACGTCAAAGTGCAAGTAGATAAATAGGTACCACTCAGGCGGGAAGGTAAACGGCGTTTCCGTGCACTGCTCTGGTTCGCCAGAAGCGGCTTAGTCATGCTGGCCACATGACCCGGAAGCTGTGTGCGGACAAATGCCAGCTCCCTCAGCCAGTAAAGCGAGATGAGCGCCGCAACCCCAGAGTCGTCCGCGACTGGACCTAATGGTCAGGGGTCCCTTTACCTTTACCTTTATACTTGAGATGCCGCCTATACTTCTGTTGGGAAAGAATGAAACCATCCAGGTTTGCCAAATTACTCCTACTCAAACCAACCATATAGAGAGCTGCATTTATGACGCTGACCTAATTCCTCCACATGAAAGGACTGGAACATATGAGGCTCCCTTATAATGCAGCAGCTCTCTTGGGTTATTCATGGCCCAGGACAAGATAGCTGGTGTGCTGCTGTGCAGGAGGGGGAGGAGATAGGGAAGCATGGGGACTGTTCTCCAGGCACCCAAGAGGGCAAGGAGGACAAGGAAGCAGGAAAGAGGGGCTGAACTTTACATCTTTATCTGAAGTCATTCGCAACTTCTTTGGCTGAGCCCGCAAGTTGTAAATATTAATGACAGATGTTTGAACAATTCTCACATTTAAAACCTGTTATTCACAAAGTCACAAATTACAGTTCAGGGTGGAGAATAAAGGTCAATGGTGCAACCAATCTGGGATGTGTGTTCTTCTAGTCCTAGGTATACAGTTTGTGCTCACAGTTTGTGAGGTGCTGAAGTGAGTGGCAGCTCGTTTTACAAAAGCATGGCATTCCTTTCATTGGGGCTAATGGTAGTGAGGTTCCCAGCTTTCCTGCTTCTCCGCTGGCATCTTCTTTGAGTCTGCAGAAAAACACTATGAGTTTGCAGATATAAATTCTTAAGGGAGCCAGAGAGCTGCACCTTTCATGAATTAATCCAGGGTTCTTAAAATGCATGGTTCTGTTTAAGGTGGAACATCTGACACTAGGGTTTGCATATCTCTTTGTTCACATGCAGAGTATTAAAGGGAAATGCTGTGTAATCAGTTTAATCAGGTCAGGGAGGGAATCAGGACACCCATTTACTGGCAAAATCCCAGACTATGTGGGTACAGAGTTTGGAAATCCTATAAATGCATTTAGTTTTATATTGAATGACTTAATCCTGTTTGGCTGCTTATATGGGGACTTGAAGAATAGGCATGGCTTTACACCGAATCCCATTCTTCACCTGTTCTTTGCAAACTGTTTTTTTTCCTTAAACTTCAAAAGACAATCGCAGATGGTTGGCTGATGGTTAAGCTATGTTGCTGCTTTAACCAGATAAACTATTAATTGATATTATGTTTTTGCAAAGGAGATGTCTAGCCACACAGGATGAAATGTTGCACTCAGTAGAAGACATGGGAAACTACTCTTTAAATCAGTGGGCGTATCCATGCAAAATTGCAGCTGCAACTTTATGACAAATTAATATGGGAGGTAGTACCTTTCTTAGCTTGTTCTCTGTTTCTGCTCCTTTAGTTCAGCCACTACTCCAGGGGTCAGCAACCTTTTTCAGCCGTGGGCCAGTCCACCGTCCCTTAGACCATGTGGTGTGCCGGACTATATTTTGGAAAAAAAAATAATGAATGAATTCCTATGCCCCACAAACTGTATTGGATTTGAAATTGTTTATATATATATGAACATGTTTTATATGTGTCCTTTTTGTTGATGTTTTAAATTGTTTAATCACTTTGAAAAGTTTTGTAGGAAGCAATTTATAAATGGAAATGAAATTTGCTATGCCATTTGTAAGCAGAGAAATTAGAGGCACCATTTTGCCAAATTTCTCCAGAGAGCGAAATTATTCAAAAGGTTTTCATGAGTGGAGCTAACCATTAGCAGTGCTCGTAGCACAACTAGCTTCATTTTAATTAGGTAGTTATATCATCCTTCAAAAGGCTTTCCCACAGCAGTTGGGGAACTACATAAGGGGTAGAGATCCTGTTGGTGTGTTTATTTCATAAAATTTATACACAGCTTGTTTATATATTAAAAAACACAACCTCAACATGGTTTACAAAAAGAATAAAACAATAAAATTACCAGTAAAAACAGTTAAAAACCACTATTTTAAAAATCAACAAATTGTTCTGAGGATAAAGAGGTATCAAAAACTGTGTACGCCATCCTGAGTTCCTTGGAGAGAGGCAGAATAGGCCAATAAGGAAGGGCTGCAGACCTGCTCTCCTGACATCAGAATTGCTACAACTCACCTGAATGGAATCAGCTATATTTATCATCAACCCATAGGTTGCACAAATTAATTATGTTATACCATGGTACTATGTTCTAGATGTGCATGCCAAAGGAACAAAGCAGTTTGCTAGGATTGTACATTGGATTTTGACAAATCCCAAATCCTGAACTAGCAATGCACCACACAGGGATTATGGGCTGATGAGATGTACACACACACACACACACAGAGAGAGAGAGAGAGAGAGAGAGAGAGAGAGAGAGAGAGAGAGAGATGCCCTTCTGGGAAACCACTGCATCAATGCTTCTGACATTTGGCAGAGCCTTCAGAAGGATCAACGTTGCCTGAAAATTTCATCCAATTCTGCTCAACAATTAATAAGTTATAGATGTTTCTTTTTCTTAAAAACAAAAAAACAAAAACAGCAGCAACATTCTGGCCCAGGACACTCTGAACAGATTTACCTATGATCTGGCAAGCTTTCTCCACTCTGGAGAGGTATGTCTGCAAATTTTACCTACTTCTGTCATAAAGAAAATAAGTTATAGCATTTTTTACATTTCCCAATAGTGAATGGAAAGAGGCAAAGTAGAGTTGGACAGAACCCAAGCTGTAAGCATATAGAAATAAAGAGTGACTATTCTGTGTTGCTAACACTAAGTTGTCATCAAATGAAAAATCTCCAACAAAAGCTCTTAATATTCTTAACTATCTCTAAAAGTAGATCTCAGCATCTTGCTATGATACTTGCCCTTTGACTTTCAGTGCTAGCCTTAGACCCTTTTGTACCTAAACGCACAGTCAAAATGGTGCCCATTTCCTCAGGACCAGGGCCTAGATACAGGAAAATGGCATTACGTCTGGATTCTGATGTTTGAAAAAACTGCTTCACTTTGCTTCATTGTAAAACTGACTCTGATTACGCAAAACTTCCTTTTAATATTCTGCATGGGAAGAAAGAGATCTGCAGTCCCTGCTGTCAGATGTTCCACCAGATGTTCCTCTTGGCTAAACTTGCTGATATGCCTACTTCCATTTCTTGAAGGCTACATATTAGCATAGCTAAAGATGGATTTGATGAAGTGGTAACAGATTTGGTCGATTCCGAATCTTAACTCCTTGCAGTAGATTTTTGAAACCAAAAGTTTAAATTCAGCATGTCTTGCCTTTCATTAAAAGATCTCTCACCAAAACATTTAATAAAACAAAACTAGGATTTTACTGAATGGCTGAAACCGTGGACATCTAATATACCTTTGTCCCTTCCATCCAAGGTGGCATTTTATGGTCTTGATTTGCCTGGAGGGAACTGTGGTGCAGGGATTTACTCGTGTAATTCTCACCTCCCACACACAAGACAATCAAAACAGTGTAAGAAAGAAATTCAAAACAGCATGATCATCCCAATAACTAGAAATGCATCTTGAAAGCTGTCCTTATGGCACAGAAGCCGTCAAGCGACTGCTCTTTGTTATAACAAGTATTGCTCAATAACCAAACTCTGCACAAATTAACATACTTGGCAGAAATATCCTTGTTTTCTCATTTCATGGAAATACACTGGCTCACTCCCCAAACTGGATTGGTAGGTAAAATAACAAAAGCACTGATCAGACTATTTTTTTAAAATAAGAATGGCAATGTGTGTGTCTCTTGAGGTTCTCAGACAATGAGTAAAAAAGTCCACATTTCTTAGCCTGTTATAGCATGTTGCCTGTTTGGCTGTTGATATTAATTTAACTAGGGGGCATTCACATTTAGCCTTTCCTGCCTTTTCCCTTAACTTATTTTACTTGCTGTTTGAATGTACTCCCCTCTTCCACAGCAGCTCTTTTAATAATTATACATAAACTGTGATGCGCAGGATTAGAATTGTTGGACTGGAGATTATCATGCCTAATTCCCTGCCCAAAAGGGGGTTCCTCAAAACATCAGCCCCTGATTCCCAAGTTAACTCCACAAAATCCAGAATACAGTAGTATCACAAAGACCAAATAATAAAGCAAATTTGGTACAGAACATACAGGTTAACTTATACCAGTGTCAGTGGTGGGGAACTTGTGGCCCTCCGGAAGCAGCAATTCCCACCATCCCCAACTAGTGGACAAGCTGGCTGGGGATGATGGGAGTTGGAGTCCAGCTAGACTCCAACAACATCTGGAATACCACATGTTCCCCACCCCTTCTGAGGATTCAAGCAATGTCTGTTTTTATGCTAAAGGGGAAGCAAATGATCTAGCTGTCTCACCTGGGCAAAATTCCATTCTGGCATCACACATGGCAATCAATAGACATAAAGCAAAACCTAATTTCCATCTGATATTCCATGTCAATTTAAAACTAAAACTAAAACTCCAGACCTTACTGAAATTTGACTGAGTAACAGAATAAAATACAGAGTAAGAGTTCCCATGTTTTTATGCCACAGGGATACCTCAGTCAGCAGAGCATGACTCTCTTAATCTTAGGGTCGTGGGTTCGAGCCCCACATTGGACAAAAGATTCCTGCACTGCAGGGGGTTGGACTAGATGACCCTGGTGATCTTTTCCAACTCTACAGTTCTATGATTCAGTGATTTCAGTGTTGGCTCCTTGAACGCTGGTGGCAGTGAGGATTTCTTGCCCAGGGCCCTCTCAAAACATAGCACTGAATAATAGGGTCAATGGAAAGGGGGCTTGAAGAGTAGCAAGATAGTGAAACAAGGCTAACAGAGTGCTTTTAATTGGCCATGCAATAGTCATTAAGCTTGCAGTCGCCTTTTAAAAGTTGCCACAGAAGATTGCGTAGTAGAGCTAGCATTAGTCATCCAGTTCTTCATCTTCCTTTTCGAAAAAGGAAGATGCATTTTATATTTACTGCAATATTTAGCACATTAAGTGCCGCAATTACAATTGCATTTGTATTTGACAGTAAATGCTACTTTAAAATAGTGTTACAGAAATTATTTTGTACAGTGTGTTGATGTGACAGTTTTTAATGTCCTCTATTAAATCGTTGTTTCACATTTTTCTTTCATAGTGCATTTTCGGGGGTGGAGGGAATAGAAACCCAGAAAATTATTTCAGGCACATTTAGGAAGGCAAAATTAGAGGATAGTGCATGCCCATACACAGTAGGCAGAGAGAAGTGACAGGGGGCTCATCCACATACACTTTTCACCCCGCGCTTTCTAGGCCCAGGTCCACACTTTAAAGCTCCATGTCCAAGCACCTTTTTTCGCCCTGCTGTTTCCCCCAGGAAAACCCACTCTTTAACACTGAATCGGTACGAACAGCAATTAGGATTTTCTGCAGTTTGCTCTGATTCACCAATAAAGAGCAGGATATGGAGCTTGAAAGCACAGGGCAAAAGGTAAGTGTGGACGAGCCCTTATACAAATGCCCTTCCATTCTGTTTCACTGGGCCAATTCACTGCTGGAACAAGTATCAAGCACTCCTTATGCCACTCACACTCATACTACCTTCTCAGTAAGCACTCAGTTACTTCCTCCTCCTTCTCTCTCACCTCATAATTTACCTTTTCATCCAGGCAACAAAACAAAAAAACACCCCTGATTTGCAGGTGCCCTCCAAACAGCCTGCAAACTAGCTTCACGAGGTCTGAGCTAAAGCTGAGCGTACACAGGAAGGAACGAATACATGAGCACACGACTCATTCACACAGTGCCAACCTGTAGTTTGTCATTACAGCTGAATCAAGCGGCAGTGTCTGGACCTCTGCTTTCCCAGGTTCATTCTGAGAACTGTAAGAAAAGCAGGGAATTGACTCAAGCCAAGTAAAACCAAAGCCAAAAAACTCCCACTATGGAACAACAGAGAAAACAACTCCCCAACAATCACACAGTTAAGCTGTGGCTGGGGTCAGCCTGACCTAAGTGGCAACAGCAGTTGCTCAAGAATGGGGATAAGACCCGGCAGCTTAAATAAGAAAGCGATGTAAACTCATCTCCCAAGAACGGGCAAGCAGAGCATTCACTCTCATTAGGATATTTCTTCTTTAAATAAACCCTATGAATAAGTGCTAGAAACCCAGCACTTTTTTAAAAAAATAATAATAATATTTTGCTTTAGCTTTCCATTCCAGCTCATTCTTTGTAATGAAGAGGTCCGAGCATTACTCTGAGTGGGAAAAGATCAGGCTGCTGGATAGGGACAAGAAAGGGAATGTGGTTTCCTGAAAAGTTTCCAGAAACGACATGGGAAAATAACTCTTGAAAGAGATGTGGAACTGGAAACACTTCCTTTTGGAGCAGCATTTCCACAGTGTTGTTTTGTTGGGCCAAAAGTAATAACAGTTCTGCTATTATTGTTGCGAACAGAGTGGGGAGAAGTAATTCATGCAACAAGCAGCTATAATTTCTACAGGCCATGTCTACAATGCTGAGGCATGGTATTCATGTGGTTTCTTTAACCTGCAACTCTGCATTTAAAAAAGATTGGGGGGGGGGTTCTTCACATCCCACCAAAAGCTGTCAGAAGCTGTGTTTCCAGGAATGCTTTGGGCAGCAAGAATCTGAGCATAAAAACATGTCTTCATTCTTTTGTTTCTAAGTCTACATACCTCCCATTTTCAGACTTGTATGCAGCACGTTTACTCAGTTTTTTCTGCAGTTCCCTTTAATGCAGCAACAGCCTACTGTGAGCCAGTTACCATGCAATCTTGTACGTTGAGTTCAATGGGATTTACTCCCATGAAAGCAAAGAAACGCTTGCAGCCTTAGCTGAGGAATCTATGTGGCCTAAAAACATAACATGGACTGGTTGCTGTTACAGCTTCCACCGGAGAATCTTAAGAATCTGTTTTCTATTCTAAACAAGACCAGAGTTTTACAACAATCATGGCTGCAGAGAACTGGGAAATGAGTGGTGTATTTTTGGAAAGCACAAAAGGCTCTGGGGAATCCTGGGATGAGAGGAAGGAACTTCCAGCACAGTTCACACACACACACACACACACACACACACTGACATAAACAAGGAAAACATTGAAACTGGATCAGCTGCAGTGCATGCAAGACTAACATATTTATTGTGGCATAAGCTTTCAGGGACTCAAGCAAAATTTAAGCCAGAATAAATTTGTTTGTCTTTAAGGTGCCACAAGACACTGTTGGTTTTGCTGCAACAGACTAACACAGCTACTCCTCTGGAAGTACACGAAAGGTAAATATTATGGTTATCAGCCTAATAAACTGCTCAGTTTCGCTGATTCCTATCAGTCTATTCCCAGAACAGGGGAAAGCTGAGTTCTCCAGATGTCCCCATCATTTGAAGCTGGTCTGTGCTACCAGAGAGGGCCTTTTCATTGGTGGCACCCAGGCTATGGAATTCCCTCTTCCAACATGTGCACTTGATGTATTATTTACAATCATGTACACACCAGGTGAAGTCTACCCTGTTCTTTCATGCTTATTAATATTTGAGACATCTTTTAATTGCTTTTAGTCAGTGAAGGACTGAGACATCCATGCCCGTTAGAGCATCTGCCTGCTTGCTGAGTAGCAACTCTGTCCATCTGCAATCCCAAGAAGTGTGGCCCAGCATGTCAGAAGCCTTGGGCAGGGTCAAAGGGCATTGCCAGTTTGGTGCCCATTTGAGGAAAACACAGCAGTTTTGGGATTCCCTCTTAGAAGAACAAACTCTCTTAGTTAGTAGAACTGTCCTGCAAATTTACCATCAATTAAACAATATAGAAGATAAGCTTGAGAGTTTGGTTGTTTGGCCAAAACCATCTGAAGAAATCACAGAAACAAGTGCATCAATATGATAAATGAAAATCATTTGGGATGGAAGGGGGAACTGAAAATATAAAAAGATCAGTCTATGAAGCTGTATGAATTTGGAAAACCCAAACAGCTGGGTCAGTTAACCAAAAGTACCCTGAGTGGTTTAGTATTGCAGCCTTCTAAATTGGCTTTGGCCTTTCTTCCTTACAAGGGGAATGTCCCTTACTGGGACTCAAGGAAGCTGGCAATTGACCATGTAAGCTACCTTCTTGGGATACCCAAAAGTAGAACAGATCTCGCTGAAATAAGGAGTTTGCAGGGTAGAGCTTGGGTAAAGAGGTCCTATTTAACTTTTAAAAACAACAAAGCTTCCAGCTTTAATCCCTGGAAAAAAACATGTATTATGTAAATATGGGGTGGGTCCATCTCAAGTATTTTATGGCAATATAAAGAAACCTTTGTTAAATGTTGGGAAGTGCACTTCTTTTGGGAGCCAGCATTCAGAAAGCCAGAGTTAAACCACCTGTACAGGAAGAGCGTGATCCTCCAGAGGATATACCGGTAATCAACTGGGATATTCCAGCTGTTGTTACACCAATTTGGTGCTCTTTAAAGCCCATTGCAGTGTCCATTTTACAGCGTGATAAGGCTGAAAAGCATGCCGCTTCAGTTACTGGTTATCCTATGGAAACTCTGGAGGAAGAGCTTTTGATTTCTTACATAGACCTTCCATACAATGAGCAAAGGGCTATTTTGTATGGATTATTTGGTTAGGTCCTGCTGCTGGGCTTTCCATGGGTGAATGGTTGGCCTGATCCAGTAGTGTTATTCTTATATTCTTACGTCTGCTCAGAAGAAAGCCCCACTGGGTTCAATGAGACTTACACCCAAGTTAGTGTACTGTATATAGACTATAGACTATTATGTGCTTTGCTTTGCAGAGTACAACTCTAAGGTTCCCATGCTCTGCTGTCTCCTCTCCATTTGGCTTTTCTCACAATGATTTACAACAGGAGAAATTACCTCACGCTAGCATGCAATCAAAGAATTTAGGAGATAGGGATAGAGTTTAAAACAACAGCCAATATACTCTGTGCCAATGATATAGTCTTTCTTTCTTTCTTTCTTTCTTTCTTTCTTTCTTTCTTTCTTTCTTTCTTTCTTTCTTTCTTTCTTTCTTCCTTCCTTCCTTCCTTCCTTCCTTCCTTCCTTCCTTCCTTCCTTGTTTTTAAAGTATTTTAATTCATAACTCTAAAACTTGCTGTTAATTTCATGATTCTTCTTATTTTTTTATGTGAACAGAGTTTGTCTTTGCCTTTCTACTATTATACTGACTTTTGGGGAGGCTTTGTGAGTGGTCTCCCATGGCTCAGATGCATGGCTCATATCCACCAGAAGCATTCAGCATTGCAGGCCTAATTCTGTAGAACGTCTGTGAGCCAAATGTCCGGGGGGGGGGGGGACTCCAAGGGCTCCAAAATGGCACATGGGATCTCTTGCTGCTGCCATGCTACCTCACTCAACAGCTGTTGGGTGGGAAGTTGTATGTACTGCAGCAGGCTCCCAACTTAACACACATTTCTCTTATGCTCACGGGGGCCTGGAATGTAACCCCCACATAAGTGGAGAGTTGCCTGTATCTAGAACATGCCTTTAGAGGGGCATGTGTAAAGATAAATTGGGTCCTCCCTCAAAGAGGGCACGTGTTACGGTGAGACCTGGAAACCGACACCCTGTGTTATGGGTGGGTACGATTGGTCAGTCACAACACACGATTGGAAGGTTCCTCGATGCTGGGTTTAATTGGGCCAATGGGGCGCAGTCAAAACAGATCGAGGGACCTATTTATACCCATGCAAGTGACCCAGAGCTTCCTCTTTCAGCACGTGCATTCGGAACACCTGCCCACCTCTCCCTACTTTTAGGGCTTTTGCGCTTGACCTTGCTATGCCGTCGTGTGTCATCTGTCGTTGGGACAGGGGCACGGCAGGAATTTTCCCCACTTGACTCATTGGCTGTTGCCATTTGGGTTTCGCCTGCCGTGTAGCAAATCCTCACAACTTGTAAGGTTGCGGATAGGCTCTGGTTCAGGTGATAGGGATGGGAGAACGCTTTCGCCATCCCTATGTGAAGGGTATTCTGTTAAAGGAATCCAGGGACTCAATGGTTTGGACAACCCCTGAGAGGGGGTTGTGCCCGTGCCTGAGTCCAGGGGGACATTTGGGTGGCGGACATAGCCTGTTCCTGGCTTTCCGCTTATCCAGGTGTTAACCCTTGGCTGACCTATACTGGAACCCTGGGTCAGCGTTACCTGCATGGCAGGGAGCTAGTCAAACCAGAGCCTATGCAACCACTCACTTTCTGTAATCAATAAAGTTGTGGCCTAAATTCTGCCAAAAACCAAACTAAAATTTGAGTCAAGTGTGAATTTCTTTAGGGGGGGTGTTTCTGGGTCTGAACACGCAAATAGTGTTACAAAGGTTTTATGCCATCCCCAATCTCTGCCAAGTGGTAGCAAGATTCCAGGCACTTACCCAGGGTTGTGTTTCTGTAGGAAATCAAGACGCAGTGCAGACTGTTGTGTCTAAGAAATATAGTTTATCCTACACATATTTACACTGGAAGCTTTCAATGGATGGAGTGCAGAGTTTACGGCATTCACATCTCAAGAGGGGCTTGTTCCCCTTAGGAGTGCAGTATCAGATTCCCAGACATTTCTGTGTCTCTGTCCCAGCCGGCCTGCCAGCCCGCCTGGATGGTTCTGGCCCCTGCATCAAGTTCCACCAACTTCCTCCTTCTTGTTCCCAGAAATCCCCTTGCCAAACAACTCCTCCCCTTCTGTCTGCTATCCCAAGCCTAGTATTAAAAGGTGACAATTTTTCTGTAACCTACATCATCCCTCAGCATAACCTTGGCAACCTCTGTTGCCAAGGAACCCAAGGACTTCTCTGTGATGAGCCATCAACACCTTTTGTCATGCTTAATGGCCTCAATCCCAAGTGACGCCCTGGTCTGAAAAGGAAACTTAGCCTGTACTTTTTTTCCACTGGTCTGGCATCTTCCCTTCAATACTCCAAATGTCATCGAAATTCTGCCATTTTACTAATTTCTAACGTTCACTAACTCTAGATTTGCAACAACAGAGTGGGTGCTGAAAAACACTGCATTTTGAAAAACTTTGATGAAACGATAAATAATTCAATAGGATCAGTTATGTTTTATCCAATGAGTTCTCTGCTCTGTCAGAACTGTGGCAAAGAACAGCAGTGTTTTCAGGTCCATTTGAAAGAAGTTACCATTTTTACAATAACTATTCAAGATACTTCACCCTCTTCTACGGTCCCCCAAATAGGAGATGGTTGCAAGGCACCTGATTGGTTGTCCCTTCCATTATTCAGTAAAAGGTCCTCTTTCCATACAGCAATGAAAGCAGCAATAAAAGATTTAAGGGACAGATCGGCATGAAACTGACATCCTGAATGGTCAGTCAGATTTAGAAGACTTGGCTGCTATTCTGCAGAATCAGACAGAACCAAATGCTGTTAGCCATAAATAGCCAAATGCCACTCATACCTCTTCTCCCTAGCTTGCATAACCATTGTAGTTCTGATCATATATTTAACTATGCTTTAAAAAGTAATCTAAGAGACCAGTTCATACACTGGCTGGAGGAAAGAAAACCTTGGAATGTCACTCTTCAGTAATTGCTAAAATGCATATTGAAGCAGCTGACTGGTGGCTAACTATAGCTGCTGTAAAATTAACATCACAGACTTTGATCTTTTCTTTACATATTTTCAAATTCAAAGTGCTGCCCATAACCCTGCTTTAGTCTAACGCCGCAACACCTTCTTTCTAAGTTAAGCACAGCCAGTCATACACAGTCAGAGCTCAAGGAGGAATCAAAATGAAAAAGTCACAGTTAGGTGTGAAATGGCTTTTCCACTTAAATAACTGGAGCCCAGATTAAATACATTTATTTGGAGGTGAAAAAATACCTTCAGAGTTCTTTGGAAACTTATTTGCAATAAAATGAGAGCTTCATCCTCAGACTGCTTGCTCTGGAGTAATCTCGTTAATCACATCTCGGTTCAAATTGGCAAAGAGAGTCATGATTGCTATGTGAAAAGTCTATCCAAAGCAGCTTGCAACAATAAAAGCTGCATTTATATTACAAAATAGTACAAAACACACACAAAATAATAAAACCCATTCAAATCCTTTATACCCTAATCCACTCTAGCAAATAGACGACGCCTACTCAAGGAAAGGCCAATCAAAACCAGAACATCTTTGGAGCTTTTCAAAAATCCTGAAGAGTAACAGATTGCTACTGGAACAGAGTTCCAAAGCCATGGGACTACCACAGAGAAGGCCCTGTCTCTGGTGGTCACTAATCTAGGCAAAATACACTAGAGATGGAGGAGAAATTCAACTCAGTTTGCATTTATAGCTGAACCTACCTAATTCATACTTTTTGAAACAGTTTTAAACTAAAACACAAACATCCTTCAAAATGTACACTTCCTTGCATTTAACAGTGCAATTCTCTGGCCAAGTAATGTATACAGAAAATGCACATACTAGGATAAAGTGTGCGCAAAAAAATGTGTAATGCGCTAAGTTTCATAAAAGACTCTCTAGTTGGAGAAATTCACACTAATAAACATTACTCGGCTGCAAGACAATTTTAACCATTATTTGGTGCAATTCGGCCAATTGATTTCAGACTGCAAATGATTCCAGAGAGAGAGGTAAGAAATCTTAGCTTGAAATCAACATGTCTTCAACAGCACCTGACTTAGCTGAATCATGCCTCATACCTGTTTGGGCTCAGTTGTTTGAACAAGTATATAAATCTTCAAATACCTTTGGGAGTCCCCATCCCCTATCCTTCTACCACCAATGCTCATGAAAATCACATTGCTTAAGCTCGCCTTAATCCTTCAAGGCATTCTTTGCAGATGGTGAGAACTGGCTTCAGATGCACCTGCTATACTTTGAACAGCACAATGCCATGGAGCCTAAATCTCATGAGTCATTCTGCACAACCAGATGAATTTACAGTAATAACTGCTTGCAATTTTGCTGATTATTCCAGGGTGTAGAAAAAGCCTGTGTGGGATCGCTTCAGCATAGTGATCAGCCAGAACAATAATTTAGCTTGCAACTCATGCCAAGGAATGATGCCAGTTTTTACCTGTTGGGAAACTGACACGGACATGATGGAAATCAACTTGTCTTTGCATGTCAGGTATAACAGTGTGTGAGCAGGTGTTTTCGAACTATAGCTGTCTTAGATTTAAATAAGTAATTCCTGGTACCCAGAAAATACATTGCAGTTTATTGGGGTGTCCTAAACCCACGGAGCCTAGGGCTTGCCGATCAGAAGGTCGGCGGTTCGAATCCCCGTGACGGGGTGAGCTCCCGTTGCTTGGTCCCTGCTCCTGCCTACCTAGCAGTTCGAAAGCACTCAAGTGCAAGTAGATAAATAGGTACCGCTCCAGTGGGAAGGTAAACGGCGTTTCCGTGTGCTACTCTGGTTCGCCAGAAGCGGCTTAGTCATGCTGGCCACATGACCCGGAAGCTGTACGCCGGCTCCCTCGGCCAGTAAAGCGAGATGAGGGTCCAAACCCAGAGTCGTCCGCGACTGGACCTAACGGTCAGGGATCCCTTTACCTTTACCTTTAAACCCGCAATAATGGCAGACAGGCAGCACTGAAAAACCATTGGTTTAAGTTTGCACATTTTCCTTAGACCAGCTAAATATTCTCTCATATTTTCTGCACTTAGCACCACTCCAAACCAGGAAAGAGGAAACATTTGCTTAATCAGATCTTTTTGTGATTTCTTCTGCCTAGAGCATCTAGATTTATTCATTAGCAGTGAAAAGGAACCCCAGTAGGAATAATGAACAACTCATACTTAAAGAGACTTGCTACAAGTAAATTTCAGCATTAGCTAGAACTAAATCCTGCTAGATGGGTGTGTGTGGGTGTAAGAAATAGATGCAATACATACATGAATGAAAATAACACGTTTTCACTCTCAAAATGTTAAACTGTTATGTAGTTAATATTATGACAAGAAGTCAGAAAGATCACGTGTTATTTTTACATTTCTTCCTTCTGCACACATAGTGAATATATGATCTCCAATACCAGTGGTGACCAGAAATGTAATTATGTTATTCAGCAGGGAAAGCTTCTTGTATACTTTGTCATAACAGCTGGAAGAAATAAAGAAAGACACTAACATTTGAGAATGGTGCCAGGATGTGGAGATACAGGGCCCTGGGATGGAATGGGGATGGGGTTGCTACAAATATTTGCTCCTGTCTGCAGAACTGGCAATGTTACAGGCAACACATACTGTAATACTCATTCCATGCTCTTGAGACATTGATGTTTTAGTGTGCTCACTCACTTTGGAACTCCCTGTTTATTGACATCAGACAAGTGGCTTTGCTGTACTCTTCTAAGCACTTGCTAAAAACATTTTTGTTTAGGCAAACCTATTCAAACATGTAGAAGCTGTCATTTGTTTTAATTTGGTTTTAGCTTATTGTTAATTTTATTGATTGATTGAAAAGAAACCCAGAAAAAAACTCAGAAAAGAGATTTCCCCTGGACACCATTTTAGGCGTCCGATTTCCTTACATGTCCAGAAATTTCCAGACGTATGGCAAGCCTATTGTTGTCATTTAATTTTTATATCACTTATATGTCAAAATAGTTTCTTAGTGGTTTCCAACTAAAAAAAAATCCCAGAGTTAAAATACACAATGACATTAAAACATCCTGAATTAAAACATGGAATTAAGCAAACAAATTAAAAATGAATCTATATCTATCAAAAGTTAGTTTCAACAACTCAATCTGTCAAAAAGATCTGAAAAGCACCTGTATTTTCATTGGCAGGTGCCTGACACGATGTACTCCAAAATTGTCATAGGCTAGGAAATTCAACATGACTGTAACAGCGACGTCTGTAACCATCCAGAAATGACTCAACCTTTTGTCTCTTAAAGTTTTCTTCAGGACCGAACAAGCATAGTCAGCATCAACACCAATAGTTTATTTCATATTGCAGTCACTGGTATGTGTCTTCTTTAACCAATATTGCTAAATAAGTATATAGTGAAGATAATCTTCCAAACTAAAAAAAAGAAAGAAATCTGTAGGGGGGACACTAAACTTTACTAGGGAAATCTTTCATTGTTGAATCAACCACACCATGCAGCTTAAAATGTGAGCATTTATCTCACACAATTAAAAAGCCACATCCTGAGTTCATCCACTCATCTGAGTGTGGTGCGCAGTGTTTTCACATCATAGAAATTGTTTTAACGCAAGGTTTTATTGCTAATTATTTGCAGAGAAGACTTGTGGAATTAGTGGTGGTTTGTAGAGCAATCTTCCCCTGGCACCCACAACTTTTTTATTGTTTCTTAGCCTCTTTCAAGCACAGATGAAATTCGTTTCTGGATGGGTCAGAGGGTGGGGGGAGATGTGAAAAGAAGAGAAAATAGCTTGAAACTGCCATTGTGGAGAAAATGAAACCAGATGCATGGAACGGGAAAGATGCTGGTGGGAACAACATTGAAATAAAGCACATTTTTCCCTGGGAGATGACAGCCTTGTGCAATCCCTCAAGGCTTCCTTCCCACAGACATCTCTCCCCTGTGGAAAAGATTCTCAGGAGGAGGCGCAACCTAACCTCTGGGAAGAGGCGTCAACAGGGAATGTGTCACCATCGCCAGTGAAATATTTCACGTCAAACCTGCATTGTCCTGTGTCCGTCTCCCCCCCCCCCCGATTTTTCAGGGAGGAAATGGGGATAAAACACCCCACCGGCTCCTCAACAAGAGCTAAGGAGAGAAGCACCCTCAAGCTGGAAAACAGAAAAGAAAAGATTTTGTCTAATCCTGTTTATTTGGAGAGGCTTGGCCAGTGCTTTCCAGCAGGGTGATCCCAGTCTGCTCTGAACTGACACAGTGACATGATGACTGGGCTTTGAAGATAGAGTAGCAGTGTTTATGTGGAGAGCAGTCGTGGTGGAGAGGGAAAGGAGGGGGGCAGGAGGCGTTGGGAGGGAGATCGGGAAACTGTAACTCATTGTGGATGGGCTGGCCTGGCCTGGGTGGCAAGCTCTTAAAGCTCAGAACATTCATCAACCTGCCTAGCGGGCCGACATGCTGGAGCCACAAGTTGCTCTCTCCCTCTCCGACTGTGTCAAGCGTGATCTAGTCCAACTGTGCGGAGACAGCACAGCCCCGGCCAGACAAGCCCTGGTCAGTGCAAATAATCACAGCTCTGACTCCTTTCTCTGTTACTCAGCAAAGCCTGGCCACCGAACACAGCGTTCTCACAGGAAGTTTACGTCAATTCTCTTACACACACACACACTCACACACACACACGCACAGAGTCCGATTCATCTCGAACTCCATTTGAATCGCTCAAGTTACACCCAGGGCTACATTTGGCCTTCTGCCTTCACTTTTAGACATTCTCCACCAATTAAAGCCTCGTTTCTTTCAAAGCCTATATCCCTAGCGCAAGTCTCCTAACGTCTATATAGCATGGCTTCTGGCTTATCACCAAGGGTACTTTTGCCATCCTTTTCTCAGGGCTAAGGAACTGCAGCAGCCTTGTACTGACCTCAAGGAGAGCAGAGTTTTTCCCCCATATCTACCACTCGTTTCTTAGCAATTAGGTTATAAATATGCAAAAGTAACAGACACAACTCCTCACCCACACACACAAAACAGTAAGATGTTGAGAGCCATGCAGGAATCCAATATCTCTGCTGGAATTTTATTCTAAGAAGTCCAGTCTCGCTGTGTAATGTGAACAGATTTACATATTTGGAGTTCTGTCACATTCTATTCTGGAAGCTCATGACAGGAGGCAGCAATATGATGTTTTGGGTTTTGTTTGAGATCAGTGGGACTTACTTTCAGGTACATGTGTATAGGACTGTAGACTTACATTATTATTTCAAAGTAAAATGAGACTGCAAATGACAGGCAGAATGTGACAAGGACAAGAAGTCTTAAAATAAAGTTCTTTGGTCCATATTGCAGAGGAGAATCAGACAACTTTTTCCCAATTACTGCCATGTTCTGTAACCCATGGAGAACCCATGGCCCTCCAAGATGTCAACGTCCAACTTCTGTTAACCTCAGAAAGTGTGGCCAATGGTCAGAGATGATGGGAGTTATAGTCCAGCAGCATCTGCCTTCCCACTCCTGCTGTAAACAGGCACAGGTTAGCAAGTATAATAATAACCTTTATATTCTAACTTCTTGTATAATTGGGGGTGGTCAAATTAGCCAAGTTTAATTTATCCATCTCAGCCTTAAAATAAAATCCCTTATTAATGGGTGGTTCAAGGTAGTTCATAGAACCATTTGCACTGTGGTGGTTACTTATAATCCCATCATACAGTGAATGCAACCACATGGACAACCAGAACTCGGGGGCATCTGGCCACACAGTGAGACAAATGTTATCAAGGTTCAGCAACATGCCATGAATGTGCATGGAGTTGCTGGTCCATGGGGTCAAATGCTCTGCTGCCCACACAGGGAGTCTAAGATCAGCTACTATGGCCCAAAGGGGATTACGTTTGCAGCAGACATGGATGCTTGTCAAATATATGGTCAATATATAAATGTCCATTTAACTGACTATTAAAACACCCAACAGATAACAATGCAGAGATACTGGAGTGTTTTCTTTAGCATATTGCTTATCCTCTTATCAGTACTTCTAGCAAAGATGCCCAGGACATACTGGGGAACAGCAAAGGGCTGCTGAATCAGAGTATACATACAACAAAAGCCATGCTAGCAACTGATGTTTTGCCACTGATACCCAACAGGCATTCTAACTTGTATGAATTGATTTGGCATTAGTGAAAAGTGCAGGTGCCAAACAACTCTGGCATTTAGGAGCAAAGAACTTACTTGTCCTAACATGGAAAATTTACATCATTCTAGAGATGGTAAAATATCTCAGGGCTATTAGGTCATGGCATTACTATACATGGGACTACAACTTCCATCAGCCCCAGCAAACATGGTCAAAGGCCAGAGGTGATGGAACCTGTAGTTCAGCAACTTCTGAAGAGCCACACCTGCTATTTGAAGTGGGCATCTAAAAGCTGGTTTTGGTTATGGGGTCCTGGAAGTGCTTTAATGGTCACATTAATTGGTGAAGTCCTATTCATTTAAAAATTGTACTGTCGTGTGTTATGTCAGTTCACAGAACGGTCAGTCCCAGGGGAGTGTTCTGCCATAGAGACAGCATGATTGCACTTTGGGACTGCACCACAGATTATGCCCAAGCAACATGGATTTTAGTTTTCAGAAAGAAGTGCCCACACTGCATGGCAAGATGATTAAAAGATCAATAAAATTCTCCAGCCACAATCCAGGAGCCATGTTTAGGCCCAGAAAAATCAACAGGCTTAATTGCATCCAGCTTTACACTAGATGCTAACTTCTGACTTTTCCCATTAGCTTTCAGTGCTATATAGAGGGATTACTGTACATTTTTTTTAAAAAAAACTTTCTGAGTGCCCCAATCTACTGCAGTTTGGATTGCAACCTTTGGCATGTCACCAGGTTTCTGAATGGTAACCCAAAAGGTATGACTGTGTCATTAAATATATAGGTGTGTAGTATGTTTGGGTTATTCTTTTGTGTTTTAATTTATTTGTATTGCAGTGAGAAATTCTTTGAGGGCACAAAAAAGGCTGGATTTTGCTTTGCCATTAGTTTGCCCATGAGTAAAAAGGAGTGTTCTTAAGGCCAGTGTGTGCGTGTACTTGTTTGTATGTGTATGAATTTGCAAAATCAAAGCCTGGTCTTACAATGCAGCCTGTTGTCTTCAGGTTAGGCTTGTTAAATGATGACAGAGAAGTCACACACCGAAAGAGTGACACCACCCTTAGAGCTATTCCCAAGGGAAAAAAGGGACTTGGTGCTGCACTAAAGGTGACCTTTTCTTAAGTGATAATATATGTGCACAACTCTAGCAGGTTGCATCACAATGCTAAACCTTGTGATCTAATTATTCAACCCTAATATAAAGGGCAGGGCCTCATGGGAATGATACATTCAGAGCAATACCAAGAACTCTGTTTCACAATATCAAGGGGGAAATAGTGTCAGGTGATCCCTTAACATGGGAAAGTTCTATTAATAAAGGGTTTGGTTCCCTAGACTTCTTGCAAAATGAAAGCTGGACTACATTAACAATATAAAACAATTACCTCTGTCTTCAAAATTAACTTTATTGTACTTTATGTTTATTTTTTATGTCTGTTCATTTTAATTTTTGTGTTCGTTTATTTTAACTTTTTGCATGACTCAAGGAGCAGTGTTTTGATGACAAAATCTAAAATCAGGGTATAAAACAGTTATGGGAAATGTTGTAGGGGCCCATATAGTCCTTCCTTCTTAAACACCAATCAGCTCCTATTTGTATCACACAATGTGGTATAAAATCTGTCGATCAGTTCTGATTTGTACTATCCATGCATATATTGGCTGACTGATGAAGACCAGCTTTTGGGGGGGTGCGTAAGGTACATTGCCTAACAACTTAAATCTGTGATAGTGTAGCTCCTGAAGAAATCAGTTATTGACACCAATATCATAGCCAGCTGATTAGGAGATGTAAAATTGGAGCTCATCAGGTCACCACTGCAGTGGCACCTAAATCAGAATCAGGTCCTGAATACATGTTTGGTGGTCTTAGAACTTACATGATGCCACTCATGACCATAGTCCTCACCCAGTGCTATGTGTTTGGCTGGAGACATTTTCCTCTGTTAATTTTAATTCAATCTTTCAGCAACATTTAACCCCATTGTCCATGAAATGTCACTTTTAACACTGCAGAACCAGCAGGTGTCAACTGCATGACTCACTGATGGATTGACTTTTACCTAGCAGGATGTCTGAGAGCAGAGCAATTGCTCTTAGACTCAGTGCTGCCCTTGGGAAAGAGTAAATAGGTAAATCATTGGTTTCTTATATCAGTATGTTGCCCACATAGTGCTTGATGGCAATGATTATGGAATTAGAAATAAAAGATTGGAGTGTACACTGAGCACATATGGACAGTGGTGCAGAAAGGTAATTTTAGACCCTGAACTTAATGGTCTAATGGTGAGGGAGAGCTTTAGATAGCCATATATTTTACTTCATTTGTGATGCACACAATTAACCTTTCTCTTCTCTCTCCTCCTCAATTCCATGTTTTACAACTCCTTCTACATTCCTGACCTGTTAGAGCAATAACAGAAAACAGTGTGGAAGCCCTGATTTTTGTTTTAATGCATGCCCAGGTTTGCATTTTAAATTAACTTAAGGCATAGTACCATAATGATACCAAAAAATAGGATTTGCTTCTGCTACCCTGAGATCCTGTTTACTTGGAAATATGTTTGTCAATGTTTATTATGGCAAACAGCCAGCATAATTTACTTGGAAATAAGCCCCATTTTGTTGCAGAAAAGGATAATAAAAATAATAAAACAAGGATCTGTAAGCATGCACATACCTTGCTGGCTACCCATCTCCCCCGAGTATAAAATGTTTCTTATTTTCAAAATGTCTGCTACATTGACCAGCCTTGGCCTCTGAGGGTTCCAGCATGTGCTTGCCAGCCCAGGGCTGATGCCAGATGTGCTTGCCACTGCCCCCATTGTCTGCCATTCTCTGGGTGATCATTGGGGGGCTAGACTGTGGTGCCCAGGACTTAGGCCCCAACATCCAGGCATAGCTGAATCACTGCATACAAAAGGTTCACACACTCATAAGAATGAAAATCTACCACAGGCTATTAGTATGTTTCTAAATAGAGTGTGCATCTGGAGTCGGTATCATTGGCAATGTCTCTATCCCCATTGGGGGCCCACTGCCAGTCTCTTGAGCTCCCTGGCCCTGCTTCTCCTCCTCTTCCACCACATTCCCGTCATTGCCTGCTCTGAGTAAACCACAAGACAAGAGGCTTTCTTGGTTTGGCTTGCCCTTTTCCCTTGGACCAGGCCTAGAGGAATGCGGCAAGCAAATGGGTAGTGGTGGCAACAGCAGCAAGGAGGCCTCTGAAGACATCTTGCCAAAGGGCCCAACCCTACTGGAGCTGGCACGCTTTCTACCTACCAACTCACAATTTCCAAATTTCCTTTTTTTAAATAAAGTAATTGGTCTGATTTACCAGCCAGAGAAATCTGGCTCTTCCTCCTTTCTGCCCCCTGCAACTCCACCCTAGTTCCTTATACTCCCAAATCCATTTCCAGCTCTTTTCAAAGAGAGAAGGAGAGAATGCACATGCATGAGTTCTTGAGGAAGAACAATGCTCATGTATGTTTTTTGGCATGGGTCGCTTGCCAATTTAAAATTGGCAACGTGACCCTAGAGGTTCCCCACCCTTGCAGCAATACCTAATAGGAACCAATAGCATAGCAGACGGGGAGTTAGAGAGTCCCAGCCTGAAAAAAAATAATGCATACAAGATGTTCAACACTTTCCCACATAATAAACGTGGGAATCCCATAGAATTTGTCCCAGGACTTGAGGGATTTTTTTTAAAAAAATGATTCATGTTTGCTACATCCCCAATTTCACCAACCCACTCCAAATGCAAGACGATAAGTCTAAGGAGCCAAAGCATTTCAGCAGACACCTCTAAGTTGTCCACAAGCAGCAGATATAGTAGAATAGGCCTACAGTGGAACAGAGAGAAGCAAAGAAGCTAACGCATTTCTCGAATGGAAAAGCTACATTCACAAAATGCTATCATTCAGGGAAGACTAGAATGGTTAGGTTAGCTCAGATATAGCTGAACGACAACTTCCATCATCCCTGCCCATTGCTCATGCCTTCTATGGCTGATGGGAGTTGTGGTTCATTTGAATTGTTTTTTAACCGTTTTAAATGTATCTGCTGTTTTTTTAATGTTTTAAATTGTGTTTATTGTATGCCACCTTAAAGCAACTGGGTAGAAGGTGATTAATAAATTAATGATACTAATAAAAATAATAACATCTGGTGGGTCAAAGGGTCCCCACTCCTAGGTTAGCCCTAAGTCAGACTCTCATGGAAGAAGATTTGTTTTTATTGAGAGAGTTGAGTATGTTTGAGTAACAGGAAAAGTTGGGGAATAAATGTAAATGAAGAAGACGAAGATGAAGAAGAAGAAGAATGTTAACTCAGAAGACGTCTTACTGAATGCACTTGAATTTACCATTATGCCTGATGTTAATATTTTCACTCCATTTCCCCTTCCAAAAAAAAGGGAAAATCTGTCAAGTTAGTTAAAATATATTTATATAGTTTCTGTTTTTTGAGCAAGCATTTCAAGAAGCTTCAAAATAAGATTATCATCTAGCTTTGCTGATACAGCAATTTACCAACTGCCTGACAAGTGTTTTCAAAGGAAGAAATAATAAATCACTGCGTTGTCTGTTTTGGGAGGGTAATGGTTTTAGTCTGGTGCCCCAAACAATAATGGTTTCCTGATTTATGTCAGCGGGGCTAAGGACTAACCAGGAATGTGTCTAAATTAATCCAGTTGCGCTGTATTGATTATTTTAATCCCCTTTTTAAGATGATAGTTCTTTTGAAATGATTGCATTTGATGCTCCATTCTGTTGTTCCCATTGCTAAGACTTCCAGATGCCCCCTTTTGAAGAGAGGTCCTTCATTTCAGAATTTGCCTTATCAGGTGCAGCTAGATTAATTTGGTAGCTTTTAAGGTGCCACAAGATTCTGTGATGCTTTTACCAAACGTTTAAATTCATAAAATGTTAAGGCATTTACTGGTGTGGGGAACATAGTTTTCCATGCTCTATGAATTGTAGAGCTGGAAGGGCCCCTAAGAGTCATCCAGTGCAACCCCCTGCAATGCAATTAAATTGGAAGCAGTTAGGGTTAGGAGAAGCTTACACCAGGTTATCATTTCAGTGCTGAATCATCTTAAGAGCTCCCTTATGTTTTGTTTCATGAACTTTCTTGGAAAATCCCAAGGGTTGGGGGTTTTTCAGGATTCTCCCAAAAAGCAATTAAAAAACTAATTACAAGCCAAACCTAGAGGAGTAGAGGAAGGTCGCCCATAACTAGCTTAGCTGAAAACCTTCAGTTTGTGTTAGGTTGCTTTCAACAGCATGTTCTCAAGGGTCAAGTGGGGATAGCCTATTGTACTCAGGTCCTGCCTGTGGACTTCCCTTAGGTATCTGGTTGGCTACTGTGAGAACAGGATTCTGGACTAGGCTGGCATTTGGGATGATTCAGCAAGACTTTCCTTATATTCTTATGACACAAACAGCATGCATGCTGAAGCTAAGGAGTCTGGGTCTGGTCAGTGCCTTGATGTGAGACTAGTTGTGTATCGCCATTATCTCCATAATGGAATAAAGGTGAGATATAACTTTAATAAATAAAAGATCATTGTTCAGTAGCAGAGTGGCTGTGGGATCACTAATTGCAGTACTTCGTTTTCTTTAAATACTTCAGAACACACTATTCAAATAAGTTTTCTTATGATATGTATGAATTTGATATTAATTCCAGGCAGGATTAAGTGACACTGGCAATCAGCTCTTTTCCTTATGGAATGTGCAAGCATGTTTGTTTCCTGAGAGAAAAGTTGCCACTTACGGTGAAACATCTTTCATGAACAATCCAAACAGAGATATGTTTTTTAATGTCCTAAAAATATCCTAAAATGCTATTTTTTTCCATACTGCATGTCTTATTTTCCATTTGCTTGTTCTCTTCATGTGAATTGTGTGTTCCAACAGAGTATTCATCACCTGATGGGAATGCCACAGATTGCTGCAATCTGCTGAGATATATATTTCTGAATCACCTCACACACTAGCCAGAAATTCATGATGTCAATGATTTATTGTCTCTGGTGAACTTCTCATTGCTGCTGAGAACTTAAACTAGTTCAGCTGCTCTGGTTGATGAGGTACCAAAGCAGATGACAAGCCCACAACAATGTCTGGAAACCCAAGCTGGGAAAAGATGCATCTAGAGTGAATTGAGAAATGCTGTCTTAAGGACAGGAGAGAATCTGAGTCTACATCTGAGCCCTAGTGCATGACTTATAGTGGTTTTCAGGGGCCAGAACTTGAGATCTTCCTTCAGTTGTCCCTCAGACCTCATTCAGGTGAACAGCAAATGGTGCCTTCATACCTCCACCTTTGCTACACACCTATATATGCAAGTGTATCTTCAGGGGTGGAAGCATCCCAGCTGTGGCCTGCTTAAGTCTACCATGGGTCCCAATTTGGCCCATGGGGCCATTTTTTCCAAACCTATGCCCACGTGCGATGTCAGATGTGGAGCAGGTAAGGATATGGCTCAAAAGGAACAATCGGGAGCTTAAAGTGAGCCCCTGATTGTTCCACTGGGATCTGCTGCATTAAGGAATTCCCCTTCAAGAACTCCCTAGTG
This sequence comes from Darevskia mixta, assembly GCA_034641385.1. Classification (NCBI taxonomy): domain Eukaryota; kingdom Metazoa; phylum Chordata; class Lepidosauria; order Squamata; family Lacertidae; genus Darevskia; species Darevskia mixta. The sequence continues at coordinate 1,877,338 of JAWWNH010000011.1, forward strand.
CAGCTGAAGAGGCACAGGGCTCTGCAAGTGCCAATCATTGGCTGATCATGGTACCACTTGGCAAAAGCACCAGGCAAATGCCAGTTTTACACTGTCCTTTGACTTCACTCCCAAAGGCACACTCCTCCATTGTCTCCTAAGACAGAGGGATGTCAACCAAGCCAACCAATATATTATACTGCCATATGCCATTGCAAACATTTATAATGCCTAGACTGGGGACACCACCTTTTTGGAGCTCATGGGCACATCTGCAAACCAGAGAAACTGCTGGGGGAACCACACCACACTGCAACCAAGCACACACCCCAGCATACTCTGTTTGCTACAACAGAATGCTTCCTTGAAGCCAGAGAAGACCTTTGTGGGCAAATGTGTGCCCATCGGTGCCATGTTGGCAGTCACTGGCCTAGGCTAACAAATTTCACCAAATGCTTATCAGGTACTTTGGTTTTCAGAACACTGGTGTTATTATTTCTATTAAGCGAATGACACACTAAAAGGTAGAAACACCCACCTCCATTTTTGAATGGGAAGAGAACACTGGCTTTTAAATCATTCCCAGGACTGACTCTATGACATATTTCTAAATGGTTTGCCTTTCAAAGCATCTAGTAAATTTTTCAACCTAAGTACTTTTTGGCATGTTAATCAAAAACAGATCTTTCCATCAAACACAGTCATCCTGACTGCAAAAGTCCCATCTTTCTTCTCTTTGCACATTTTTTCATACAGATTTGTTTTTCCTTTTTAAGGTTTAACTTAAAAACCTTATAGAACACTTCAAAGGTTTGCAACATGGAAGCAACACTAAGAATAAGTTTTTTCTATGATTTCCACAAACACCCTTAGTGCTTCAGGTGCTTCATATCTATTATCTCCATTATCCTACAAAACCTCTGCTAAGTAGGCTGATATTGTGATCTACATTTCACAGATGGCAGAGAGAAGACCCTTGCCGAAAGCCACCCAGTGGGTTTGTGACTTAATCTGGATCCAGTTCATTGCTCAGGTTCTTTACCACTAGGCTCTAACAGTGTTTCAGTCTGTTAGTCCTCAAAATAACTGCCTAATAAAAATCTACATGAATATGGTGGGTTTGATATTTCCTAAACGAGGCAAAACTGGAATTGACCTCTTACTCTTTATGAGTCTGATAGAATTATAATAACTTATTATCAGCAAAACATGCTGCTATGATTTCATCATTAAGTGTGTTCTGTCATATATTTGTGCAAAAAGTTCTTCTATGACAACAAACCCACTTCCATGAAATGTTCAGGTTCGCTCTGGTCAGACCTCACCTGGAATACTGTGTCCAGTTCTGGGCACCACAGTTCAAGAAGGATACTGACAAGCTGGAACGTGTCCAGAGGAGGGCAACCAAAATGGTCAAAGGCCTGGAAACGATGCCTTATGAGGAACGGCTTAGGGAGCTGGGTATGTTTAGCCTGGAGAATAGAAGGTTAAGGGGTGATATGATAGCCATGTTCAAATATATAAAAGGATGTCATATAGAGGAGGGAGAAAGGTTGTTTTCTGCTGCTCCAGAGAAGCGGACATGGAGCAATGGATTCAAACTACAAGAAAGAAGATTCCACCTAAACATTAGAAAGAACTTCCTGACAGTAAGAGCTGTTTGACAGTGGAATTTGCTGCCAAGGAGTGTGGTGGAGTCTCCTTCTTTGGAGGTCTTTAAGCAGAGGCTTGACAGCCACCTGTCAGGAATGCTTTGATGGTGTTTCCTGCTTGGCAGGGGGTTGGACTGGATGGCCCTTGTGGTCTCTTCCAACTCTATGATTCTATGATTCTATGCTGCTTGACTGTAACATCACAGTTTATTTTTCTATGGCCAAAATCAGTGGTATAGCAACTCAACACAAAATTAACCCTGGGATGGTTCTTTCATATTCATTAGCTTCTTCTTCTGCCCTAGCTTTACTGGAGACAGAGAGAAGTGGATGCAATCTATTTTATTTCTTGCAAAACCCAGAACCATCATCCATAGTACCTGATCTCCATCTCTGCCAGTAAACCACTGGGAAACCCAGTTCAATTCAGTGTCACAGTCATTTCAGCTTCCAATTCAGTTCCTGGTCTCACTCTGATAGGAACTCTAAACTTCCTAAGCTGGTTCCCCCACACCCACCTAATCCATCACATATGGTGCCTGCTTTCTTTATATCACTATCTCCCTTTTTTGGTTATTTCAGTGCAAAGTAATTCTATTGGTGGTAAAAAGCTGCACTAATGCTTGTCTTGCAGAGTCTCATCAGAATAACTTTGTTTTCGTCAAAGGTATCTGAAGTCTATCTCCCTAACATATGAAAAAGGAGAAGTATTTGCACCCCAGTTGTTAAAATATACCACCACACTATGTTTATGCATTCGGACTATATAACAGAAGTAGCTATATAACAGCCCTAAGCTTCATTCTACCCAGATCTGCTTCAATGCTGGTAACTAAGCAGAGAGTAAGCCTTACACAGAAAAACTAAGAACAAGCTACAAAACACCAGGACCCAGATGCAGATACTCTGAATTGTGTTCATCAGCTCTTTGGCAGGAAGGAAAGAGCAGGGAGACTAATCCTGGTCCCTGATCCAAACAACAATTGTAATTTTTTCAGTGAAACTTAAATCAGATTAGGTGTGCATTGCTAGGGGCTGGTCAATGCAGCTCAGAAATCATCTGTGCACTTGCAATAGCCCATTCAGCTAGGGATAGAAGCACAGAAGCATGCTCCCACAACCATATGACAGCTAGCTGGATCAGATCAAATGTGGTGAGGCTGCTTCTCTTGATGTTCAAATTTGGTTCCCAAGGTTCAAATTTGGCCCACGAGGCTGTTTCCCCCAAAACCACACTCACCTGCCCCACACCTGACATCATATGCAATGTGAGGTATGAAGCAGGTAGAGACGCAGCTGCCAATGCACAATCAAGAGCCTTAAAGTGCACTCCCTGATTGGCAAGGGAAAGCAGGCTTTGGCTCTGCTGTCAGTCAGTTGCTGGCTGGCAGAGCCAAATCCTGCTGGATCATATTTGCTAGATAGATCCCCATAGGAACTCACACAGCCAATGCCTGCAGGAAGCAGGTCTGTTCTCTACCAAACATGCCAGTTGTACAGGACATGAAGCCATGGACGTAAAATTGCAAATCTAAGGCTACCTTCACACTGTACATTTAAAGCACTATGATACCACTGTAAACAGTTGTGGCATTCTCAAGAGTGGTTTAACAATCAGTCCCTCTGCCCAGGGAACTCTGGGAACTGTAGCTCTGTGAAGGGAATAGCGGTCTCCTAACAACTTCCAGTACCTGTAACAGACTACAGCTCCCAGAAATCTTTGAAGGAAGCCATATCCATTATGGGATCATAGTGCTTTAAATGCTGTTTATCTTAAATGTATGAATTGTTGCTTTACTTGTTTTAATTTTGGTAGACTGCCTTGAATTTATTAGTAAAATGTGGAATGTAAATGTTTGAATCAGATAAATAAATATGTTTCCTAGTGGTGGGTGCCTAGCTTCAGCCATGTAATCCATTATTTAGGAAGTCACTTCCTGTTATCCAATGTTCAAATATGCCAATTTGGATCAGTACTGTGGAGACACGATGTCTCTAAAACAGGCCACATATTTAATCATAAATATGTGTTTCTATGACCCATTTTAAGCATCTATGTTTTTCTGTTGCCTAAGATGTGGTTTAGTCAATTTCAGATGGACTTCTGAAATGCTTAAGTTCATGCTTAAGTGCTCTGCACAAGGATGAAAATCTGGAGCAGTTAGCAGAAGCCCAGGTAAAGCATCATGTTTCAATCTACTTCCGTTTTTTAACCTGAATGTTGATTCTAGGCAATATAGTTTTTACACTGGAATTACAGGCATGGGAAATGTCCAAATGGATTCAATTATCACTAGCAAAAACAGTGTTAGAGACAGCAGGAAAGCCAGACCAAACTGCTTCCAATATACAAGCTGAAAAGAAAGAATGTATCTACAGCCCCAGCTCACCCAAGAGAATTACACCTGGTGACAACAACAGTGACAATTACACAGTGACAATGAAATCTGAGGATCCCTGCTGTTACAGACACACTAGTGTCCTCTGAAAATGTGAAGTTATTTTCTCTGCACCATCGAAGGCCTGCGGTGGGTTGGCTCCACTGATCAGTTGGAGATTTGTTTAGAAGTCTTCTTCATGCTGTTTATGTCGCTAACAGACCCAGTTCACCACAAACCTAACACTGCCACCTTTTTTTCATTGCATAACTCCTTTCCAGGACATTACTGCCCTCATCTACTAATCTAGCTCAGCGTGTGAGAAAACAGTTTCTTTTTTATGTGAAGTTTGTTAATTATCTTTCTGGAAGCCATTCACTCAAATGCCACCTGAAGAGACCTCTCGCTGTCTGTGTTTAATTAATGCTCACATTCCTGTATACAGAGAGACTTCATCAAAACACAACTCTCTTTTTCACAGGGCAGGAGCATCTTGAGAAGAGAAAGCGGCTTCAGCAGCAGCAGCAGCAACTAATCTTTGGGATGTAAATTATTTCTGAATGTAAAATAATGCATACGCTAGAAGGACCTCTATTAGATGCAGACCACTTGCTCTTTCATGGAAGCTAATGTTTTTCTACTTTGACGGAGCATTTATACTTCGCATGAAAAAGTATACAAGCTCACTTGTAAAATAAGTGTGAGCTCAAGCCATGCATGTGTGATTTACGGAGTATTGCTTGACCTGGCAAAGCTCTTCCTCAGTGTACACTTTATGTAAGGTTCTGTTAGAAGGATTAGATATAAAGAATAATTGTCTGATTCTGGACCAGGCAACCCCAAGATTCCACCTGTAATATGATCCTTTGCTACAAGAAAACCAGCCTAACCATTCATCCTTTCCTTCTTAATGTAAGTAGCCAAATTCTTTTTTTGGTATTCTCATAAAATAGCTGGACAAATAAGGATTATGAAGTTCTGGCCAAAGACAGGTACACTGTACCCAAGAACAGTATTGGTAGGTTGCCACTATGCATAAAGAAGGTGACAGAAGTGGTTGCCAAGTGCTCTCACTCTCTTTTCAGATTTGAGGGTCAAGTACCATGCATGTGTTTTATTATTTTGGAGGTTGGTCCAATGTTAACGGAAGCAAATATCTGCAGCTTTTGAGTTGTTCAGAATCTGACTTGCAATAAATAAATGGGAAGGGGAAAAGAAAGCAATGCCCAACCTAGTGATAACATAATATATGATGTAAGGAGGGAACTGCGGCCCAAGATAGGAAAAGAAGCTACAGTATAAGGGAACACTTAGCTACTTTAAACGAATTCAAATCAAAGGGCTTGATCAGCTGTGCTCAAGGGTACTAAAGGAGCTTGCAGATGTAATCTCAGAGTCTCTGACTATAATCTTTGAGAATTCTTGGAGAACAGGTGACGTTCCTAAAGACTGGAGGTGGGCAAATGTCCCTATCTTCAAGGGGGGGGGGGAGAAGACCAACTTGTGAGCTTGACATCAATACCAGGAAAAGTCTTAGAACAAATCATTAAGCAGTCAGTCTCTGAGCACTTAGAAAAGGATGCTGTGATTACTAAGACCCAGCATGGGTTTCTCAAAAATAAGTCATGCCAGACAAATCAGGGGAATGCTCTGGATTTGTAGCTGGTTAACTAACCGAACCCAGAGTTCTCATTGATAGTTCCTCGTCATCCTGGACAAAAGTTACAAGTGGGGTGCCACAGGGCTCTGTCCTGGGCCTGTTGTTCAACATCTTTATAAATTACTTGGATGAAGGAATTGAAGGGATGCTCATCAAATTTTTCCCTTGACACTGAACTGAGATTCTTACAGTGGCTCCTAGCCCATTTCCAAGCACAATTTCAACCTAGGGAGTGCTAAACCAGGGGTGGTGAACTTTTGGTCCTCAAAATGATGCTGGATCCCTGCTCCCATCATCTCTTACCATTGGACATGCTCATTAGGGCAGATGGGAGTTGGAATCCAACAAAACCCGGGGAGCCACAGGTTAGCTACCCCTGCCTTAACACACTGTCTTTTCTCACAAGAACTTGCCCAAATACTAACATCAACCCCTGATGCCCTGCCCTGAATCTCCCGTCACCTGAAACAAGGTGGATGGTAACACTTTTAGAATTATCTAAATAATTTAAATGAATAAATAAATAATAAAATCACATATTTTCTTTGTATTATTTTTATCAGCACCCCCATCATGACATTACTATTCTTTCTTTCTGCTGGGAGTGCATAGAATTGTGATTACACTTTGCTGGTGTGGTTATGGCACAGCTGCTGCTTCTGGTGTAGTGGGAGCATATGATTGAGCTGCCCGTCTTAATGAACTTGACTTGGATCGGGGCCACTGTCTAAGTGCTTTGCACATGTCTCAATACTTATTCTCCAAGGCATAACATCAAGCTAGTTTTACAATTAATGTAAAGTAGGTTTTGGGGGTGTTTAAAAAAAAAATAAACACACACACACACACACACACACACACACAGCATGAATCGCCCAAAGAAACTATAACATACATTACATTGCTGGTTTGATATATCACTTGTGTTTTAAAGGATAAATCTATGTCTGAGTACTTTACTTAAACTAATAAACTAGAATAAAATACAAAGTTTATGTTCCTTGGGTTAGATGTGTCTTTTTCTCAACCTGTTGTTCCATGAGCTGTGTCCAGCTGAATCAGTTTACACTAAGTTCCAGCAGTAGTCAGCAAAATGGTGGTGGGGTGCCACATGGCACGTAGTATAATTCTCTATACTACAAAGCTAGCATCTTATACAGGATAATACTCAAATACCTGGAAATAATAATAATAAATTAATAATAATAATAATAATAATAATAATAATAATAATAATCCCCACCCATCTGACTGGGTTTCTATGTACAGTGGGTGGGATTCTGTAACATTGGTTCATGCATTAATATCCACAGATTATTGGTTGTTGGTGTGTTTAAAAATTGCCTTCTCAGTCACTAGCCACCTCACATACGTAAAGTGCGTAAGTAATCCACAATTGTCATATATTATCAGAGTTGCCATTCATCTTTCAGCCATGGGGAGGGGAAGAAATAAAACAAGGAAAAGCTCGCATCAGTGAACTTAGCCTCATTAAGTCTGAGCACACATGACATGGCAATGCAAATGTCCTTGTAAAATTCACAGACCCCTGAGTTCACAGGAATGGCAGCAGCAGAGGAAAATTATTCCACATCCTGCGGAGAGGAAATTAAAGGTATCAGGGAAAAAAGAATTTGCTGCATGGTGCAAAATGCAAGTTTTTTGCCTCCTGATGCTGAACATCTGCCACATTTGTGTGTTGACTCACTCAATTGAGTGAGAGAGTATAAGCATCTTCAGGCTTACATGAAGCCTATTCCAGACGCAAGCTGTCTATGCTGGCAGCTGTGGGAAGACCCACAGGAAGCAGGGACCCTGGAAGAAAGAGTGTGGGAGTATATCCTGTGAAGACAGATAACAAGTCATAACAGTACTATGGGAACTTCTTCAGCACCCGTATGAGAATGAAATTTCACAAGTCAAGGCCCTGGTTGTTTGTTCAAGGAGTGTGTGTGTGGTTGTTTTTTTTAAATAGTCTGTTTTATATTTGACTGAATTAATAAAAATGTATTCTTTTATACAAATCCAAACTTTTTTTGCAGTTTTTCTTTTCTTTTATCAAGCAGAATTAAACTACCCAACACCCTGGCTGAGATATTTGCCATGAAGCATAGAAAAAAGGCTCATCAATTTTAATATGTTACCTTCAAGACTGATAAATTCAGCAATGAGATTTTATTATTCTTCATAGGGCAGATGAAACTTTACATGTAGTAGTAGTAGTAGTAGTAAACTTTAATACGGTCAAAGACCAGCAATAAATAATACAATTCAGTTCATAAGTAGGATTTCTATCTCCTATAATAATATTAAATATTTCACAGTTTTAAAATTGACTGTTAAAAACATGGCTATTAAAAAATTAAGTCTCTGTCGCCTCTCCATCTGCTATGGATTGACTGGCATCATTATCTTTGGTGGTTGCTTTCATCCTAGCTTGTCTTATTCTTGTCGCCAAGTAGCAATACTTAGCTACAGCCCTAAACTTTACATGAATATTGGGGGTGTACACAGACCACAAAATTTGGTTCAGATCATGATCTAACACTTTGGGAAACAACCCACCTTGATCTAAAGTGCTTTGGTCATTTCTTCCAAGAGAATGAAGCTTGCCAAATTTTAGAAAGATAGCCGCAGTGATTTTCCTGTAACAGCAGCTCATAAAATTTAGGGCCCACTTCATTTCCATACCCCTCACTCCATTTACTATTAGTAAATTTATAAAACAGCTATCATGTTTTTCCCCTTTTTGACAGAAGTGGATGGAATTTGCAGGGGAAAGAACTAAAAAGGATTAACTTTCTAGGTAAAATTATTCCCTTGGATTACAGTGTTGACCTGCACGCCATAACAGATCTCTCCCTCCCCTGTCTGGTATTTGCAATAGTGGATGGGGTGGATGGGGTGGCACTGCTTGTCCAGAAACTTGGGTTGGTTCTCCAGAACCAGCAATGACGCCCAGCACGCTTCAGTTGTGCCACGTTCTCCCCCCAGTTTCCGGGCTGTTAGCAGAGTTATTTTTTTAGATTCACTCACGCAGCAAAAGATGAACGGTGTGCAAGGGAGTTGCAGCAATGATTCACTGGAGCCGACTTCTTTCTTTCTTAGCTTGAGGCATTTATTTATATACAGTAGAACGACCCGGGAGAACGCCAAGGCATGGTGTACTCCCGGCAAGAACAGAACACAGAGAGAAAAAGTCTACACACAGAGAGCAGAAACCCGTATGTGGACCCACCCAGTGTACAGCACGTCACATAGAAGAGCAGTTTAACCCTGTCAGTTCTGATATAGCTCACACTGCTCACCTGACCTGCAGTCACTTCTGTCACTGCTGCTTACTGGGACATAGAGGGGGAGGGGCAAGGACAAGGTGAGAGTGAGGTCAGTGTAGATGCACTGGTGGGAGCACCAGATTGGCTATGCCAGTGCATTTGCACCATGCCAACCTCACAGCTACCTTGCCCCTTCCACTCTACCTCCTGGTAAGCTATAGTGACACAGCTGACCAGAGGTCAGGTGAGTGGCAACACTCCACTACTGGATATTTGTTACCCTTATCTTGACTTAGGTGTTTGTCCTTATATGGTAAGCTTAGAGCCATTTAAGTTTTCTTTGCTAGTTGCCTCTCTGCAACATTTTCTTATGTCAGAATCACCAAGTAACCACAAATAACTTGACTTATGCTGCCTTGTACAGATGCTCCTTTACTTCCAACAAGCCCTAAGTCCCTATGATTCACCCTGCTTCAGCTCAAGATTCACCCATCACAAATTAACATCGCTGTGGTATATTAATTGGTGTCATTCTTTAGCATTTTACAGTATATTCTTTTATTCAAACTCCTTCTTACATTATAGTTTTGCGGCTGGATCTCCCAGTGCACTTTTCTCCTCCAAAAACTAGTCACACATGTCCTTCTGCATCATGGACCCAAGACAAATCACTCTTCCCTGAGCTGCGCTTAAGTGCAGAAGGAAAAACATGCAACGACACAATTGTGCTTGTATAGTTTCTCCTCTGTGAAATAGAGCAGATTACAGGAACAAGTCACACACAATGATCCAAATCACTCAAACACCACACACAACTTTTAGAAGAAATTTCACAAGGCATTCCAATCTCAGAACTCCCAACCTAACATGTAGTGTGGCCTTTATTATCACTTCTTAATAAAACCTGATATATCACTCCTTCCTTGAACATCCTGAGCAGATGTGTTTTCCTTGGTGACAGCTTTTCCTTAGTGATAACTAAAAATGTATCTGAAAGATTAATCAGTAGAACCTATTAAGACATTTGCAAATAGCAGGTCAATAAAAGGATTCCTTTCATTATGAAGGACCATAGGTTTGTAATGTTTGGTCTACAGCAATCATATGCCTTAAGTAAACCAGCTTAAAAGAGCAAGCTCTCTTGCAAATTACAGTGAAGCATGAAGAATTGGTGAGCATCTTTCAAAGCATCTTTTGATTCCCCTAAAGCTGATGGGAAGTACTCTGGAGGCATAAATAGAACGCAGATGTTCAAAAATGCATTTTAGTGTTCTGCTGAACATATTACCCTACTGGGAGGCTGCTTCTCCTCTCTGGGGACATTCCAAAGAGAGCTCAGCTGATTGTCTCATATTGAAACAACATGTCCAAGATAAATTCCAAGAGGGAAAAAATAGAGCAGGACTACGCTTGGACCAAACATAAATCATGAAGCTAAAAGGCAGTTTATCTCTCTCTTTCTATCCTTCCTTCCCTTGTCCTGCCTCATCTCTTCCCCCTTTCCTCCAAATTCACTAAAGAGCTGCCCAAAGGGAACAGAGTGGTGGGTAAATGACTGCCAAACTTGATGATTCAGGCACTCACCACTGTTCCCAAGTGCTGCACAGATGGCTGCTTGATGGGAAGTCTACAGCTTTCAGTGCTGGAGCCTTTTCTTGCAAAGAGGAAGTAAAAAAAAATTCCATGCAGCATTACTTCAGATCTGCTGTAAGAGCTCTTACAACACTTATTTCTCCAAAAGCTTGGATTTTGACCCTATAAACAAAACTCCGCAAACACATTTTTAATAATGAAGATGGGGGGGGCAGGGGAGTCTAACACAGCTGGGGCTAAGGAGCAGAGCTCAAACATCATTATTGCATATGCAGAAATGAAAATGTACTAAAACGTTAGAAGAACAAGGCATTATGTCACAGGATGGCCCAGACCACCCCTATGTTCCAATGAGATGTTTAAATCTACTGAGAATATTCTTATTTATGTATGTTGTGTCGGGAAGGTAAATAGCGTTTCCGTGTGCTCTGGCATTCGTCACGGTGTCCTGTTGCACCAGAAGCGGTTTAGTTATGCTGGCCACATGACCCGGAAAGCTGTCCGTGGACAAACGATGGCTCCCTTGGCCTGAAAGCGAGATAAGCGCCACACCCCATAGTCGCCTTTGACTGGATTTAACCATCCATGGGTCCTTTACCTTACCATAGAGAGCTGTTATTGGTGGCTGTCCCACAATCAGGAGTCTGTTTCAGGAATGCAGACTTTATGTGTTTGCTATTATGTGTGTTATGCAAAAAGTTAAGAGCATCATATATACCCATTCTACTTTGCCAGCATTTGTATGGGTTAAGTTTAAATTGACATGAGTTGTTAAAAATTGGCTAGGCAAATTATAATTTATTTGCACATTTCCTAATATACTTCCCCATCCTTGGGAAGCTGCCTTATATCAAAATAGTCCATTAGTCCATCTATCACAGTATTGTCTGCATTGACTGGCTGTGGCTCTTCAGAATTTTAGACAAAGATCTCTCCCAGTCCTAGCTGGAGATGCCAGGGGTTGAACCCTTCCTGATGTATGGAGAGAAGGAAATGGATACATATTGACAGTGTTTTTTTCGGGGGGTGCAGGGGTACGCACACCCCTAAACATTTTGTGAATCTAGACTTGGCCTCATTGAGGGGCAGTATTTCAATATGAGTAGGAAAATGAGAGTACCCCTTTTTTAAAATTAGAAAAAAATGAACTGCATATTGAGAGAAAGGAGGGAACTGGAACAATGAGCGCCTGAATCAAAATGGTAAACTAGATCCAAGCAAGACATTACAATAAACATACGACTGCAAAAAGAAAAGGAAAAACACCTGTCTTCCTCCAATATACAGTGGTACCTTGATTCCCGAACGGCTTAGTTGTCGAACAAATTGACTCCCAAATGCCGCAAACCCGGAAGTAAGTGTTCTGGTTTGTGAACACTTTCAGAAGCCGAACATCCGATGCAGCTTACGTGGCCTCCAATTGAGTGCAGGAAGCTCCTGCAGCCAATCGAAGCCACACCTTGGTTTTCGAACGGTTTCGGGAGTCGAACAGATACCTGGAACAGATTAAGTTTGAGAACCAAGGTACCACTGTACATAGTCAAGTTTATCCATGCCCTGATGTCATAATATTCTGTATTTCACTGCCTCCACTTGACATTGTCAGCTACTGCTGGCCTGAGGATCAGGATATGTGAGATTTGCACTAGAGATTACAAAGAAGGAAGGAAATCAAACATACAGCTGCCTTTTTTAGTTGCAGCTACTACATGCCCTAATGTGGTTTCTAGTTTGGCTGTCAAGCAGCTTATGAAAATTGAGAAGCCAGTATATTTAAATGATGATGGCAGATTTCCTTCTTTAGAATAAAGACATAACTATTACTTACTTACTTACTTACTTACTTACTTACTTACTTACTTACAACAGTAACAACAATAATGATTTATTTATATGCCGCCCATCTGACTGGGTTGCCTGGGTACCTTCCAGCAAATTAAAACATCATTTGTATCCCACCTTTTTCTCCAAGGAGCTGAAGGTGATGCACATGGTTCTCCCCATCCTCATTTAATCCCCACAACAACCCTGTGAGGGATGTTAGCCTGAGAGGCATTAAATAGCCCTAAGTCACCCAGTAAGCTTCGTGGCTTAATGGGAATTTCAAATATGGCTTTCCTGGTCCTAGTCTGACATGCTAACCACTTCATCACACCGTTTCTGTTTTTAAAACAATTAATAGGACATTTTAAAAGAGATTTGCAGGCTTTACCTCCCAGACCCTTGTGCTATTATTCCCTTTTTAGAGTTGTGGTGTGAAGGATGAAAAATAATTGCTTGCCCAGGGATATCAAGGGAGTCTGTGATCTGAAGCAAGTTTCAAAACTGGGTCAGAAGCTTGCATTCTATCTCCTGAACTACACTGACCCCCACCCCCACCCTCTCTCACACACACACTTAAGTTGATGTTCATATTCCCAGAAGTGTGATAATCCTTGGGATCCACATATTCATGTGAAGCAGCTTGGGTGGGAAGAGTGTAAGCTGTTTACTTCCCTAACACTCACTGTTTACACTTCACACTGGGAAAGCCTCCTGTGGAAAAGGCACACAGATATTTCTCTCTCACACACACCAGAACCTAGGCTTAGGAAAAGCTCTGTGGGGACCAATAGATCATACACTATAAATCAAGCCATTACAACTGTAAACATATATATATATATACCATGAGAAATGGGAACTGGCCATTGCTTACTAATACACAGACACAGGTCCAGCTGTGGGGGATAGAAGTGGAGGGATAAATCACCAGCTGAGAAGGGCCAAGGTCTCCCCAGCTCCACCCTGCTTGCCTTTTAGGAGCTAGCAGCCATTTTGCACAACATGATTATAGCTCTGTGTGACAGCTATATTACCGCCAATTCATGGGACACTGTATCGCATGGTAACTGCATGCAAACATGGCATGAAAGCATTGTCAAATGCCTCACAGTGATACAGCTTCCTTGTGACAGTAAGGCAGAACCCATCAGCGGAGGCAAGCTTTAAAAGTGATAGATTTACTGCTACATCAGCTAACGTTCATCAGCCCTAAATTCAGGGAGACGCAGACCTGCTTGTCCCTATTTCCACATTGACTTTAGACAAGGCACGTAATGATTCATTGAACTATAATTATCTGTTCTAAATATACACTTCACCTAGTGTGCCTTCCAAAATTATCTCCATAACTGCTAATATACTGACAGTATCATTTCAGGGGTATTTTTTTTTATTGCTGTTAAACAACCAAGAGTCATAACATTTTGGTGATATACTTCTATTACTGCCAGAAGATCCTGGTCTACCTTTTCTCCATCCCTTCCATAAGTGATTCTCCTGAAACCAAATGGCAATTTTGCTGCAGTGACAGATTTAAGCTTTAGACCTTCTGTACATTTGTCAACAAATGCACTTCTTAGATCCAAAGTGTTTCTCAATAAATGTGCAGGTGTATTAGACTACCCATGAATGCAAGAATGAGTTAAGGGGCCCAACAGAAAGGTGGGGGGGGGGTGTAATCTTTGGAAGCTTATATATCTCTGTCTCTAAACTCTGTAAGCTTAGAAGGAGGGAGTTTCCACTGTAGGCTGACAAGAACAATGCACTATGCAGAACCAAGGTGGCACTGTGTGCTTGTAAGTGGGCCCTCCCATTTAGGCCTTTCCTTTCCTAATAAAGGATCTGAAGTCATGCTATTGTCACCGGAGTTTGGCATGCGCTCAGCCACCGATACCGTGGCAGCAAGAGTGTGCCTGGTGCCAGTCCTTATTGTCACAGCAGCCGTTGCACTGTATGAAGAAGGGCCCTCCAGGATGCAGGACAATACTGGGAAGGAAAAGGAGGGAATCCTCGACCTTGAGGCAGGGCCTGGTGGCAGACTATTGAACCTGGTGTCTCGACAAGCTGCTAGGAGTGAAAAATAAAATAAAATATTGGAAGCTGCAGAGGTTGCAGATGAAAACAAAGGATTCTATCACGTAGGAAATAGAACAAAACACTACAAAATTTTGCTTTGTTTTCGGAGATAAAATAAGCACAGAGCATTCCAGGAGGGTCAGAAGAGATCTGCATCCTTCAGAGAAACTGATGAGCACAGGGGAGAAGGGGGAAAGGCACGTGTGCATTTGAGAGTTGATAGCAAATTCTCAAATAAAGAAAGGGTTTGTTTGTTTTTAAAAAACCAATCCCTGCAAGCTCACTTTTCGAGAAGCACATAGTAGGGAGGTAAAATAGCAAGGCATTTCATCCAGACGGAGAAGCACTAAAAATCACAGATGGGGAACCATCATTAATTTCTATATTGGCATCTGTACATATAAATTAGCATATGTAAATTCTATGCAGATCTTTCATGGTGGTATCTTCTTTCTTGTTGATGGATAAGTGGACTACCCTCATACCAAATTCAGACACAGAAGAACAAACAGGTGAGGAACGTTCAGAGATGATAAGCAGACCCTGGAGTATATTTGCCATAGAATCTGCCAATGAGTTCTTTGAACAACTTTTGTTCCATTTCCCCACTAAGACATGCACTGTGGACACTTGATTGACCATACTTATATTGAGCTCTCAACCTTATTTTGGATTAATCAGAGTTGTTGTGCAACCAGGTGATGTAACTGGGGGTCAATGAAAGTGTGTCTGCGGCAGTTGCTTCATACCACAAATAATGCAACTCACTGCAGATAACCTTCCTAGATTTTTTTTTTTGTCTGAGCAGCTTTGTAGATTTCGAAATACATGTGAAGCACCTTTAAATTATGTCACTCCAAAACAGCCATTGAACTCAGATATATAGCACCAATTGTAGCTGTAGTCCAAACTGTCTGGAGGGCATGAAATTGGTGAAGGCTAGCCCACAAAAAGACAACAGCTGCATTAAAAGGAAGAGGCCCTTTCACTAGCCAAATGTAACAGTCAGTGGCTGGCTTTGAGACTCCATCGGGTAGTGATAAAGCGGGATATAAAATCCAAACTCCTCCTCTTCTTCTTCTTCTTCTTCTTCTTCTTCTTCTTCTTCTTCTTTCCCCTTGACTACCTAGCTCAGACTAGAAGGGAATGTCAGTTGCTCCAAGACACCACTAAAACTTGTATTTCCTGCTTCAGGTGCAATACCATTGATTGATTGCTGCAAGATAGACTTGTCCAAGGTCCTGGGTTTGCCATAACTGCCATTTGTTACAGAACTCTGGGCCTATTTATCTGGGCAGCACCTCATCGTAGAGAAATACCTGCAATTTTATCTACCCTTAGTCCCATGTGTCCTCAACCAGTCAATCACACCACTGGCCTTGTTTAGCCAACGCAAAGCAAAGAACAAAATAGTGGCTACTCTATCCGAAATATGACTGCAAACTTTTACCCACTTACCATGGAATAAGCCCCATTGAATTCAATGGTACTTACTTTTTAGGAGACATTTATAGGTTCGTGCTGGGCCAAACCCTATTATTAAGCAGTGTGAAGTGGTCACCTCAACCACTGATTCTATCATGAAAGGGCAGCCACTTGTTATTTAATGTATTACTATTGTATATATTACTGCTAGGAGAGGCCCTTGAAGAATGTTATGCCTCAGGCACCAAAGTAACTTGACCAGTCATGAGTACTATGAACTTTCACCTGAGGGGTGAGAGATTCAGGGAATGGACATCACTTGCTGTTCTGCCTAAAACAGGAAGATGTCTTGGACTAGCCCTACTTTAAGCTGAACAACAGTACAATGACATATACATGTGATCCACATTCAAACAACTTTTGCACTTAGTGTGTGTGTGTGGCCCAGATTTTTGTCTCCATGCCTTCGGCAGAAGTTCATTCGACACATACAAAATGGCCTCCTCCTTCCATACTCTTATATCCTGTCCTGCCTCATGTATGGCAAACTCCATTCTTTTTTTTACCTCCCTGGTACTGAAATAAGAAAAACTTATTTTCTTGACTACTCATCACATCTTCTGTGAACTTATTGGAGTCATTTTTTAAAAAGGCAATGAGGAGGGGGAATGGATGTGGCATTGGCTTTTCAACTGTGGTTTTCATTTCCATAAACCTTACAACACAAGAATGCATGAGATATTTACACAAATCTTTCCACAATTCCTGTGGCCTTGAGGGGCATTGCATTTGCATGAGTTCACCACTGCGGCTCATTTGTGCTTTCTCAGCATCATTGCCTGAGACAAGGAGCCACCAGACCCATTCCTAAGAGTTTTCTCCCTCCCTCCCTTTCTCACTAAGCAGATGGCACAAAACGCTTTAATGCTCCCAGAAGAAATTGTTCAAAAATTTTATTGGCCACCCTCAAAGAGTTAATTTGATATGTTTTGTTTATTTATCAGATTTCTGTAGCATCTCCAAGGTACACAGGGTGGTACACATGGGGGTTATGCCATTTTATTGTCACAATCTTCATGTGAAGTAAGTGAGACTGAGGAACTGTGACTGGCTCAAGGTTACCCCATGAGCTTCAGGGCTCTGCAGGGATTCTTAATCCTTGTAGTCATTGCTCCACTGCTGTATATGTGGCGTTCTTAGTCCATCGCAGGAAGAACTTAAGAAAGAGTGACTTCCAGGTCAAAGGTCATGTCTACATCAAGCTCAAGATACTAGCGGGGTGTGTGCCTATTCTTTAACACAACAGGATGAACATAATTCAGATAACATGCAAAGAATGTGTGTGGTTCTCAAAGGTCCATTGCTCTGAAACGCAAAACCTTCACCTTTTCAATTGTTCTCTCTTCTTCTATAAAATCTAATTGCTTTGCCCATTAAGAACCATTCACATTTGCCCAGTTTGCAATGTTGAGCATTTATCAATTTCCAGACTTGTTTAATCTTCAGACAGTGGTGAATTCTTTGTCAGATTTGAAAATCCTTTTCACACAAAGGATTAGTAACTGTTCTGATGGGGAAAGTTTATGTGCCTTTAAGAACTGAACATTCAGGAGTATCATTACTCTAGATGTCATATACTATTATAATATATTAATAATGTCTATAAAGCCAGTAATGTATTATGTGCTGTACCAGTCATGAGGCAGGTGAAGGCGACAGGAACCCCCATGGCAGCATGACCATAGGTGCCCTACCTGCCCTGCCATGTCCACCAGCTGCCATCAGTGTTGATTTTGTGGCCATTTGGGGGGTGATCTCACATGATTTGGCACCGGCGGTGGTGGTGCTTCTCCACCAGCGGAGGATGGAGCAGGGCGCATGGTGCCAGCAGAGCAGATGGCAGCAGCAGGAGCAGATAGGTTGTGCTAGGAGCAGTGGTGGCAGCAGGGCAAAGTAGCACTCCCCATTTCACCTCAAGCAGTGAAACAGGACAATCCATCCCGGCTATACAGAACACAGAAGTGAAACATCCTCTGTCCATAGGGCTAATAACGGATATATAGCTGTATAATAGTGTACTAAGAATAAAGTTTGCTCTTGTGCAATTCCCCTTCGTTTCCATTGGGGACTTGTGCAGGAGACATTTCTGGTCTGCCAGAACAATATTACATTTCTGAAAGCTTACCAAAATGAGCTGCTAAAATTATCCTGGAAAGTAGCATGGCTATGTCAAATCTGGCCTCAGCTAAATCAACAACTCAGCTCATTCTATAGATACTTTTGCTAACCTCCTGAAGAAGTGCATGAATGGTTTCCCGAAAGTCTCTTTCACAGCCTTCCTCTTAAAGTGATTGTTGGTATGATCCTTGTGTGTGAGTCACAATTTGGAGACAACATAGCAGAAGAGACTAAAACAGAAACTAACATCCAAGTGAATTAAGATTCCAAATAGAGTGTTAGTTAACACAGCCCTTGAGCAAAAAAACCCTTCAGCTATTACTTTTATCCATGTCCCAAATTTTTTCACCAGGCTAAGGGCTCATCCATACTTCCTTTGTCACACTGCTTTTCCTCAGGAAAATTGCTCTTTAGCGCTCAGTTGGAACATTCAGGTTTTCTCCAGATTGACATTTGCTCTGATTTAGCACTAAAAGGCAGGTTTTCCCTGGAAAAGGAGTGAGACATGTGGAAAACAGTTGAGATCCGCGCCTGGAAAGTGCAGGGCACAGGACAAACAGAAGTGTTGATGAGCCCTGAATTTTGATATGCCTGCAGTAAAGCGGTCATTGGAATCTTTCACCATGGATGTCAAAAATGATTCAACAGACTTCCACTCCAGTGTTTGCAGTGAGATTGCAGTTTATGCCACTGCACCTTTGCAACAGATGCAAAAGAAGCAGGGGGAGTGGGATCAGCATTGACCAAAAAGAAATGGCTGGCTATCCACCTAAGACAGGGATAGCTACCACGGTGTCCTCCAGATGTTAGACTTAAACTCCCATCATGCCTGGCCATTGGCCAAGCTGAATGGGACTGCCAGGAGTTCTAACATCTGGAGGGCACCAAGTGGCTACCCCTGAGCTACATGACAACTACATTCCCATTTTAGGGTGCATTCTGCAACTTCCCTACTATAAAACCTAGATTAAAGGGTTGGCATGCATTCAGCTCCCAGAATTCCTCAGAAATGAATAGCCTGAACCTTCTTACATTTGCCAGTCACATCCTATGCCCAAACCGGCTGCATGCTGGACCAAATTCTATGTGTGGTATTACAAATCCATTCTAAGTGCTGCACAACAGGTACCGGTAGATTCCAAAATCCATTCCATTCTGAATATTTCTATCAACAAGGCAAGGAGGAGCCATGAAAAGAATAATTTACTGCAATTGGAAACATCAGCATACTATATGTGAAGTGAAGCAAATAAAAAACTTTAGCTGCTATAGAAAATCAAAAACAATTCACACATATCTGACACCATATTCATTTGTCTTGTGTCCAATTTAAGAAAGCTGTTCTTAAGGGGCCAATCCAGACTGGTGTTTTATTGCAGGTATATTCTGCAACATATCATCTTAACAAAATAGTGCATTACTAGTGGACTTTTTTCTGCTTTATTGGCTGTTCTGTAGTGATTCCCCAATGCTACCACATCATTGCTGTCCGGTAGGGCTATAGCACAAAAAAAAAAAAAAACAGAACATTTGTGGTATGGAAAGTTATAGAATTTCAGCAGGAAGTTACACGTTACGTACTTTTGGAAAGGACTGCCCTGAAATTTTCCAATATTGAAAGCAAAATCACATATGGCTGCCCCTAAAGCATCATAAATAGGGACGCAGGTAGAACTGTGGTCTAAACCACTGAGCTTGCCTAGGGCTTGCCGATCAGAAGGTCGGCGGTTCAAATCCCTGCGACGGGGTGAGCTCCAGTTGCTCGGCCCCAGCTCCTGCCAACCTAGCAGTTCGAAAGCACATCAAAATGCAAGTAGATAAATAGGTACCGCTCCAGCGGGAAGGTAAACGGTGTTTCCGTGCACTGCTCTGGTTTGCCAGAAGCGGCTTAGTCATGCTGGCCACATGACCTGGAAGCTGTACACCAGCTCCCTCGGCCAGTAAAGTGAGATGAGTGCCGCAACTCCAGAGTCGTCCGCAACTGGACCTATCGGTCAGGGGTCCCTTTACCCCTTTACCTTTATAGCATCATAAGCACAAATAATTATGAATGCACAATAAAAAGGCATCTGGAGAGGCCCTGAGTCTGTTTTTAAAAAAGAAAAAGACTAGCAACTTTGTCTAAACATATATTTGTTTTAAATACTTAATATTTTCTGTATGTGAATGTGTTCAG
This sequence comes from Darevskia mixta, assembly GCA_034641385.1. Lineage (NCBI taxonomy): Eukaryota > Metazoa > Chordata > Lepidosauria > Squamata > Lacertidae > Darevskia > Darevskia mixta. The sequence goes on from JAWWNH010000011.1 coordinate 1,897,554, forward strand.
CAAGGCGCAGTTCATTATAGTTCATCTTGAAAGACTCTAGTGACTGCAAGAAAATGTCAAAATTACAGGCTTATGAGGTACAAAGTGTTGAAATACCATCCTAATGCAACATTTGGTATGACTTGACCTTGCTATTTCAACACCTCTGAGGTCTTTCAAAAAGCACCAGGATTGATTGGAATGAAAGCCTGTACCCTAGTGTACAAGAAGAATGTGGTGGATGATGGATTTCACTGTTTGGCATCATACAGTTGTACTTGACTTTATTGCTAATGTTAGATTAGTATTCTCAAAGGAAAGGTGAAAATATGGGTTTGACGTCAGATGAAGAGACAGAAATCTAAAGAGTCCAGGGACAGGGCTTCCCCCTTAAATCTGTTCTTAGCGTTGATCCCTTGTGATATGAACAGGGAGAACAACAGGTTGAAAGGTTAATAGTTTCAATTGACAATAGCCTGGAAAGAAGCTTAGATCTCCTATCTTAAAATGTAAGCTCCATCCTACTGCTCATGCATATTGAGGAAAAGGCTACTGAAGAACAGAAGAACAGGCTGCAGGATCAAGTCAATGGCCCATCTAGTTCAGCATCCTGTTCTCATTATGGCCAACCAGATGCCTGTGGGAAGCCTGCAAGGTGGACATGAGTGCAGCTCCTTCATTTGGAAGCAGCCACTGTCCTCAGCTCCTGACTTTTAAACAGCTTAAATTTCAACATTGCACGTGCCTTTTTAGCAGAATATTTGTTTCTCTCCCCAGGAGGCATTGGAAAAATTCCCTCTTTGTCCTGGAAAAAATGGCTGCTATCCTAAAAGATCTGGGACAAAAGCAGCACTGCAGTAGAACAGCCATTGATAAATCTGTTTCTTAGTACATATGATTATATTATTTGGCTCTGGTTAGATCCAATTCATTCCTTTAAAAGCAAAAGGCTTTCACAAAGGAAGATTTTCAGTTGCACTGTGGGGGGACTGATTTATGATTGTCTAGTTTCTGGTGATTGCTCCCCAGATGGCAGAGGGTGTGATCTTTATTGTAATCCCTTCTCCCTCCACTCTTGTTCAGACGTCAGAGATTTTTATTGCAAATCCCTGCTGGTATTGACCTTCATGTTCCAAGTCTTGTTTCCCACTAAATTTCCCTCCTACGGCTGGCCACAATTTTAGCATCTGACTCTCACCCTCTTCAGCAAGGACATGTGGTGTTACCCATGACTGACATTAATGCCATTGTGTGAGTCATGAGTGCATGTAGCCCCATAATTCCCAAAGAACCAAATTATATGCTTTGCAAACCAGTTAGAGGTATGCCATTAATCATTCATGGGGAGGAATTAGTAATATTAGGGGAAGATCACTGGTTGAGAAACAGGGAGTGTAAGGTTTATTGCTGAGCATCAACAGCAGGCCTTTGGTGGTTCTGCTGAAAGAATACCCCAAATAACTTTCTTGCCATTTCCCCTCCAAAATTTCCCAACCAGCTTGTTAAGGTTATTTAGAAGCTTATGCAATGGGTTCCTACCAAATATGGCAAAAGCACTGAAATACATTATTCTAAAATTTTCCACTAAAGTTGCATTCCTCCAATGAGACAAGGCAGATTTTGTAGTTCCTCACAAGTGTATCATCAGCCTAGATTTCTTTGTTAGCAGTGAATATGTGAGGGATCAGTTCCACCACATGGTCAAATCACCGCCATTTTATCGTATTGCTTTCTGAGCCAAAGCTCTCCAGTGGCCTGACACTATGATTTGATGTGCTGAGGTTCCCGAGGCTGGTATGAGTGAGTAGTGCTGGTGCAATGAGACAATTTATACCTCCAAGAAATGTTGTGATATTGGTGCTGTTGTTCTCAATCCATCCTCAAGCATGGTAAACCTGTATTAGGCGATGGTATTTTGGGTGTAGTATAGAGACAAGACAGGGATAGAGATATGCTGATGAAGTTCCCTTCTGTCAGAGAAGTGGTTAACCTGGTTTTTTTTTTTTAAGGTTGAGGACCACAATAGTTATTGGCCAGCCCTCCAAATGCTGCATGCCAGCAGAAGGCATCTCCAAAGTGCTTGTTGCCACCCCATACTCTCTTAACACATACACACAGGATGCACATGCATTCACCACACACACACCTCACACCCATACAGACCACATGTATATCTCTCACACACTGTAGACAGGTCACATACAAACCATACAAATGGAGCATAGCAATGATGTTGGCAGGAATTTAAAGTGCTGCCCAAGCTCTTGTTCTTTCTATTCAAAAAAAAGCAGAGCTAGAAGCACCACACACATATACATACTAACACTCCCATCAAATGCTGGCTGTGTTCATTCAGTCTCCTCTTGGCTGATTTTATCCAGCTCCAAACACAATGACAGAGAGATACCATCTATCCCAACTGATGCCTAGAAGAGTCAAGGCAAAATGAAGGTTTCCTGAGTACTGCAGAAGCACTCGTATGGCAGTTTATTCCACTTCCCCCTAAGTATTAATTTCCGCATTATATTTGAGCTTTCACGTGATGTAAAAGCTACTTTCAGAAATATAATGAAATATAGCACAAGCCTGGATAGCTCAGTTGGCTAGAGAGTGGTGCTGATAACACCAAGGTTGCAGGTTTGATCCTCATATGGGCCAGCTGTATAGTCCTGCATTGCTGGGGGGTTGGACTAGATCAGGCTTCCTCAAACTCGGCCCTCCAGATGTTTCTGGCCTACAACTCCCATGATCCCTAGCTAGCAGGACCAGTGGTCATGGATGATGGAAATTGTAGTCTCAAAACATTTGGAGGGCTGAGTTTGAGGAAGCCTGGACTAGATGATCCTCAAGGTCCCTTCCAACTCTATGATTCAAAGCTTAGTGTACGTTTCTGTGTTATTTGCTTCCATAAAAAAATCACACAGAAATGAATGCTAAACTTATACTATATTCTGCTATATTTCTGGAAGTAGCTTTTATGTCCTGTGAAATTTCAAATATAATGCAGAAATTAAGTTAGGAAAACATCAGGAAACTATAATAAACTGCTGTGTGAATGCAGCCTGAGAAGGACAGCTGAGAATAAATAACAACATTTCTTTAAAAATCAACTGCTGCCATGAAATTTTGGGTGGATTTTGGGCAGGTCCACATGAAATCATTTGAGGGGGCTACAAATATTTACAGCAGGTGTGGAAAAGTCCAGGCCCTCCAGATGTTGCTGAATTAAACTCCCATCACCCCTAGCTATTGACCAGGGCCGGCGCGTCCATTTAGGTGAACTAGGCAACTGCCTAGGGCGCCAAAATGGAGGGGGCACTGGCCAGCCTGCCCCCCGTCCCCCGCCGCCGCCCAGTGCCACCCCAACCAGCGGCGGAGCAAGCAGGTTGGGGCGAAAACCGCGGCGGCGAGGGCGCCAAAATGGAGGGGGCGCTGGCCAGCCTGCCCCCCACCGCCGCCCGCCGCCGCCCCAACCAGCGGCGGAGCAAGCAAACCACTGCGGCAGGGGGCGCCCGGCTGGCCAGGGGGCGGGGCACCGCTCCGCAACGTGCGTCATATGCAATGACGTCATGTGGCCTGCCCCCTCGCCTAGGGCGCCAAAATTGCAAGCACCGGTCCTGCTATTGACCATGCTTGCTGGGGCCGATAAGAGTTGTAATTCAGCAACATCTGGAGAGCCAAAGCATCTCCACCCCTGATTTACAGCATGGAACCAAAACTCACTCCATTGGATCAGGTTTCCCAACACAGGCTAAAAATCACTTGGAGCAATTGAGAAAAATCCAGTTTCTACCATTTTCTTCATTAAGATTTTTTTAAAGAAAAATGAAAAAGAAGGAACAATTCTAAAAATGGCAAATGCAATTTAAAATCAGACTGATTCACTATTCTGAACAACAGCAGGTTGAACTCACATTTCAATACTTCTTCATTTCAACATCTGGAAACAGAAATCGCACATAGCTTTTGAAGCTTGTTACGGTGTTTAAGCTGCTAACTTTCCCATAACTCGGAGGGTCATGCCACTACTGATGCTGGATTTAGAATGTAAAGCTTTTTCTAAATTAAAAAAAGACAGACAAGATAAAAGGTTTCTTTTAACTTTATGGAAGTTTTCGGTTTGAAGTTTCTGGAACTTTATGAGGCTTACTCACAGACATTTGTTGAAGGGAACAGAATCTTTTAGGTGGCATAACAGTAATTTAATTTAATTTTTTTTAATTAAAAAAAGTCTAAAGAGACAAAGAAGACATGCCTATTTTGTGTTTAGAATTATTAAGGTACTATCACATTTACTTGCAAAAATTCAACATCAGGTTAGGCTAACATGAAGAGGGATTTGCTTAGATCAAAAAACCAATGATTAAAAAATCCCTCTTTCTATCAGATTAGACCAGTCTCTTATCATTTTTCTCACCTCTTGCCCTTGGAAGCCTTATAAAAAGCTGATGCAGAAGAAGGTGTTTCTAGCACAGGCATAGGCAAACTCAGACCTCCAGATGTTTTGGGACTACAACTCCCATCATCCCTAGCTAACAGGACAAGTGGTCAAGGATGATGGAAGTTGTAGTCCGAAAACATCTGGAGGGCCGAGTTTGCCTATGCCTGTGCTAGCACCAGCTGCTCATTTTATTTCCAAACTGTCAGGACACATGACTGCACATAATGCCCAAGAATAGTTTGGAAGGTTCAATGCAGAATAGCATCCCTAACAGAGCTGAGGGCAACTGGTTGTCAAATTTGATGTTAACAAATATCAAGACCACTGATTCTTCTAGCTCAGTATTATCCACACTGACTGTCAACAGGTCTCCAGGATTAAGATAGGGGACGTTCCCACTCCTACCCGGAGATGCCAGAAGTTGAAACTGGGACCTTATCCATGCAAATCAGATGCTCTACCACTGGGGTATTACCCTTTCATACTGGGTGCTGAAGCGCAATATTCATGGGGACCACAGCATGTGGGGAGGGGAGGTTTAACCATTCCCTCTCCAGCCATGGCCCCAGTTAAAAAAAAAACCCTCATTCACCACTGAAATTAGCCTCATGAAAAAGCTCCTATTGACACTTTTTAAAAAAAATTAAATGTGAAAAGTTGACTGCATATACACTTATGGAATTGATTAGCGGGTTTCACATGCATGCATGAAGGTTATATTTTAATAATATTTAAACAAACAAACAAAAATCCTCAACATTCAATGTTATTGGTGTCATTTCTTAGAGAAGGCCTCGTTAAACCTGCCAAATGTTTCCCATTTAAAAGCCCCTCCCTTCAGTTATTTTTAAGCTAGCCAAACATTAATTGTCAAGGCAGAATTCTCTGATGCTGGCTTACTAATTCCAAACACCTTCTTTATATGTTGTTCTGCCCCCACCCCAACAAAAAAGGATGCAGTGAATTTGCTGAAGCTGTTCCAGTTTTTCTGCAGGATGAGGTTACTGGGGGTTGAAGCGGATTGATAGCTTGTTTAACCGCAGCCCATTTCTTAAAGAGTTCTAGCATTACTAACACTTCTGGTAGGGGTCTAAAATTTGGCAGGGACTGAAACTGGATTTAGAAGGGTCCTTCTCTCTGCCCCAGGCTTAGCTTGGATCATAGTTACCATTTTGGCAGCAGTAGCTCCCTGGAAAAGAAATAAATAAGCAACACCTTTCTCACTTGTAGGGGAGAGATTCTTAGAGGCTTGCACACTCTACAGCGCAGCCTTGACTGTGCAGACCAGGACATTTGAGACTTTTTGATATGGTGTGCAGGACAGAGAAGGGGAAGTGGGAATAAACTGGAGCTGTGTTTCGTAAGTTTCTCAGAACAAAAGTAATACTGTAAAGCAGTTCTTCATTACCAGCTAGTACCACTTTAACAGTCAAAGAATCCAGAAAACTTTAGTTTGTTAAGGATGTTGGAAACTGTGAAGCTGCACCCTTGAGAAACTACAGTTCCCATGATTATTTGGGAAAGCCCTAACTGTTAATATGGTATAAGGGTGCATTAAATGTATGGTTTGGAGTGATGTAACTGTTTTGAGCTATCAAGAGGAATATTTAGGTTAAACATTAAGAACAACTCTGTGGATATAAGAACACGTTAGCAATCAAACAAGCTGTTTGTGGAAACTGTGGGGTTTCCTTATATTGGGGTGGTCAGGGTAGGAATGTGGGTAGTCATGCCCCCATCTGAACCTGGAAGTTTAGTTCTCTTGTTCAGTGTACCTAAAGTTCGTGCATAAAGCTAACAGATAAAACTTCATGTGCAGTAAGCAGCTGATACTGCTCTGTTGACGAGACAAAGGAAGAAACCTGATCTTGTACTCTACCACTGAACTACAGCCCTTCTCCTAGTAGACAGATTTTCTAGAACACCTACATAGTCCTGCAGTGTGGAAGCTTCTGACAAGCTAAGCTGGTCTGGTGGTTCAAAATGTTTGGTTGTTCAAGAAACAAAGCAGTGTAAGCCACCTTCTGTGAGAGAGGGAAAGTTGTCAGTCCATGTGGGGTTAAAAACCTCATACAAGGGATGTTTGAGGACTGGGAAGAAGTCTCAGGAGGTGGGGCAGGACAGAGAAAACTGTTGAGATGGTTGAAGAAAAGGGTTCAGAGCAGGCAATGGGCAGAGCAACAGAAGCCATTTTGTGTCATAAAGTTACGCCCATGTCTGAGTAGTACATCCCTAGCAACAATGCACCTGATGGCAAGGTGAAAAGAAATCAAAACCCAACAACAGACAATAAAAGGAAATGAACAAGCGAATGAAGAAAAACCACTGCATTGCAAGCTGAGGTGAAACAAATAACCAGATGTAATAGTTATTTCAAGCCCTCTTGAATTAACTGGACATTTTTGCTTATTTTGATGCAACAAGGTCATGTCAGGGCATATACAAAAAGAACATGAACAGACACAGAACAGTGGCTCTTGTTAACCAAAACAGAAGCCTTGGCAGTTGTAGGGATGTGAGCACTTTCCTTTGGATCTTTACAGAATAAGACTTATTCCAATCAGTGACCACAGACCACCAGATCCAGCAATCCAAATTCAAAAACACAAGCTATTAAGAAATGGAGACACTGTGTAACTCTATATCATCACCATGAAATACAAATCAAGCAAAGACAGTTCAGTTGACTACTTGTTCTGTGCTGTGTGGCTAGTGAGACAAATCCACCATTACAAACTAAACAAGTCAGAAGTTTGTGTCAATATTCTTGTGACTGATGCTTCACCCAGATTTGTATCATTCACTGAAGTAACCAGAAGTAATCTTTCAGAAATAATTGAAGGTGGTAGACAATGGAAAACGAATTATAATTGAAGGAACTATTTGCTAAGGAAGGAGGAAAAAAAGATACCCAACACCATCAATATACAAAGAAAACCATACTATCAGCACAAATGACAGCACCCATTTCCCAGGTTGTGATATGGAAACTGCTTTGATCACCTTGGTAGATGACTTACTTCAGGAGCTTAACAGATGAAGCACATCCCTGTTTGTTTTGCTGGACATCTCAGCAGCTTTCAGTACCACTGACTCTGGTATCCTTCTGGGCCACCTTCCTGAAATGGGATTTGAAACCACTATTCTTCTTGGACAGGCGAGCCCAGAAGTTGGTGCTAGGGGGCTCCTGTTTGATGCCATGGCCACTGGCCTGTGACATCCCTCAGGGTTCTGTCCTGTGCCTCATGCTACTAAATGTCTACATTAAACCATGAGAGGTTGTCCAGAATTTGGGGGTTCTCTTCATTTAAATCTGAGGGAACTTTTTTGTTCTCTGGTGTCAGTGATGGACTGAATGAGGGAGAACAAATGAAGCTTGATCCAGATAAGACAAAGGTTATCCTAGTCAATTGAAAAGCAGATCAGCAAACAGCGATTCAACTTGTGCTGGGTGAGTTATAGTCCCCATGAAAACTCAGGTTCACAGCTTGAGTGTACTCCTAGATTCAACCCTGAGCTTAGATGCCTAGGGGTTGGTGGTGACTGGGAGAGCATCTTCACGTTCATTTAACAATAGTGTGCCAGCTGTGCCCATTCCAGCAGATCTGGTCATTAGTTGCGTCCTGTTTGGATTACTGCAACATCATGCTCTATGTGGGGCTGTCTTTGGGAAGTGCTTGAAAGTTCAGCATGTCAAAGGTGCTATGGGCGGATTGCTGACTTGTTACAACAGCTCCACTGGCTAATGGTTGATTGCCAGGCACAATTAAAAGTGCCCTATACAGCTTGGATACAGACAAATTGAAGATCTGTATCTCCCTTTAAGAGCCTGCCCAAACCTTGAGATCTTCTGGAGAGGCCTTTCTCTTGGTCCTGCCACCTTGACAAGCGCATTTGGTGAGGACACAAGACAGGGCCTTCTCGGTGGCTTCTCCAGATTGTGCAACTCCTTTCTGCTTTCTTATCATTGGGCATTGGCCATTGTGGCAGGGTCTTCTGAAGGTGGGTGCTGTACATTCTCTCCTTTTCTATGTGTGCTTTTAAATGGTTTTAAGTATTTTCCATGCTATTTTTAATAGGGTTACTTCTCTCTCTCTCCATATATATATATAGTGTGTGCATGTTTTAGTTGTATTAGTTTTAAATCATGGTGGGAGCTTCCTTGGGTTCTGTACTGGGAGAAAAGCAGGATATAAATAAACAAACAAATTAGCAATCCTATCATCATCCAAATGGTTTAATATGAGAATACAATTGTGCTGAGGGTGTGATTCCTCATTTCCGTGCTCAAATAATTATGTTTCCCAAGGCTGAGCCATCTGAAAAAATCCAGGGAGGTGCTTGAGAGTTGTTAGTGCCTTTTTAAAATAAAAATAAAAATGTAGGAACACACCCTACAGCTATGGCATATATTGTTTTTCGAATCCTATTTCTGTAAAGCATTTGTTCTTTTCAAAGGGAAGCTTTTGGGTTGATTAGCTCTTTTGCGACCTTTGATAACTCTTGGCTTTGGTTTTTGTTCAGCTGCTTGGCCGATGCCAATGCCAAATATGGACTGAGCATTCCAGCTCTTCACTTAAGCAACTTGTTGGGGGTGGGGGTGGAATTAAATAAGTCAGTCAAAGGAGGAGAAGGGGGGGAATAAAAACACACACCAAACACTCGCCGCACACAATAGCTGGAAAGTGGGAGTGGAGTGGCGTTTTCCTCTGTCAGTGGATCAATGTGTTCTCTAAGCACTTCCATCCTGTCAAGTCCCCTTGCAGTGTCTCCACCTGCTAGCTGGCTGGCTCTGGAGGGAGCGTTGACCTGGCCACTCCCTCGTTCTGCTGGCGCCAGCGGCTTGATGGGCCTTGCACTTTGATTATTTGTGTTAACAGCTAATTTAGCACCGTGGACACGTGTGCCAGAGCTGCCTCCACTTCCTCCAGCCTTCCAACAAATGAGACTTTTATGAGATGCCTTTCACAGCTCTCCCGCCTCCTCTGGTTTGATTCCACTCCACCCCCCACCCCCGCTCTGCCGCCACTGCCACCCCCACCCTCCCTTCAGTCGCGGCTGTAATCTTTTCTACATCTTGCAGGAAAAGAGCTATTTCTGGCAGCTCTCTCTCTTAACACTCACCCCGGTCAAACTGATTTAATGGAGATTTATAGATGCGGGGCTAACACAGCTCTGAGGCACTTTCCCAAAAGGTTGTGCCAACGATATGTATGGAATGTATTTTTATGTTTGGTGTCGGAGTTACACCGTTGGCTTATTAGTGCAGCATAGTATGGAGGTTTGTTTAGCTTTCTTTGTACAAGAATGCCAGCAAAGCCTTGTGACACCGGCCCATTCACAGTCTGCCTCATCCTTGCTGCTTGAGGCGAAAGACAAGATGGCACTCGCCCCACCCCTACCCCCACCCCTCACCCATTCACATACAGAAGGCAGCCAGATTGGCAGTTGGATTTTACCTCAGCACAAACAACAGGACAGTATTCTCCAGGGCAGCTGAGGCCATGGGCAGGGAACATTAGGCAGGGCAGTCATTGTGGCCCACACAGTTCTCCCCCACTGCCTCACTCTATCTCATGGTTGGGGTGGCCCCACATCCTAGCTGGCAGAACGGCAAAACTGATGCACAAAAGCAGGCCTAGGTTCACAAAAACTAAGTCTGCTCAGTGCTCTGTGTTAAAACAACACTGGTCCATCAGCAATGCAAGTTCTTTGCCTCAAATCTTCCCTTCCAGGCACAAACTCTGCTACAACAACTGGGGGGCAACAGAACAAAGCATCCCATACAGCTAAGCAACTACTGCAACTGTCTCCCATACCCCCACATCACCCCATTCACTATACGTGGTATGTCTTATCTGAACTTGATTCCTCTAAAGCTCTTTCCCTCCCCACACCCCAACAGCGGGGATCATTGTGGAGGTATTTATCTCCACAAGCAAGTAAAGCCTCTGTTGGTAAAGGCCAGGCACTCGATTCCAGTCTTTGCTTACCAAACATTTGTGAACATTGAATTGATTTTATTTTTGCTTTGCAGGATCACAGCCATTTTTGGGGTGGGGTTGAGATGAAAGCACTGGCTCAGCAACCTGATGGCACCCCTCTGCCTTCTTCCCCACAAACATCTATTGTGCAGCCAGGTTCAGCCACCTATTGTGTGCCAGCTGCTATCTATTGTTTGTTCTACTCTCCCCAGGTACAGGATGCATCCCACATGCTTTTCCATGCAGCCTAGAGGAGGAGGCCCAAGCCATGACCAGCAGCAGTGACCAAGATGTTCCTGGCCTTTCCTTCATGAATTTATTTATTATATTCCTCCAAGCAGCACAAGGCAGCATATACAGTTCTCCCCCTTCCCATTTTATCCTCACAACAATCCTGTGAGGTAGGTTAGGCTGAGAGATTATGAGTGCCCCGAGGTAGGTCACCTAGCAAGCTTCATAGCTGAGTAGGGACTCGAACCCTGTTCTCCCAGGTCCAACACTATCTCCAACACCACACTGGCTGTTAATCTACTTGGTCCAGGCCATCTGCTGTACCCTTTCATGCTATGGCAGGGAGGTTGTTTTTTTTTTTAAAGGTGTTCCTAGGATAGAGCTGGTGGAAGGCTGCTGCTCTGAGTGTGCGTCTGTGGTTGCACCTCCTCTTGGCTGTTTGTAAAAAGAGTATTTTCCTCTCTGGGTGGATCTTGAACCCTTCTTGCTATGTACTATTGTCAGGGACTGGTTGGACGCAGAGGAATGCTGGGAGGAACCAGCTAGGGAACCCCCAAGCGAAAAAGGCTCAGAACCCAGGGATGGGTAATGGGATGAAAATGAGTGGTCAGAGGGAGAAGACTGGGAGAAGGTATTGGAAGCTAAAGAGGTAACAGGGTTTAGTGAGCAGGGAGAGTCTGTGGCAGAGAGAAGTCCAGAATCAGAAACTGAAGCAGGAAAGGAGGGAGGTCAAGAGGCAGAGAGGAGTCCAACTGGTACAGAGGCTTGGGTGTCTCCCCCTCCTGTTGTGATAAGGTCCCCTCCACCCAGGTCTCCCAGAATCAGAAGCAGCATGAAGTGGGAGGAGAAAAGACAAGCATGCAGGTGCAATCTCAGATTGCTTGAGAGAAACCCTGAAAAGGAGGGAACAGCTATAGGGAAGCAGTGACCTTCAGTCTCCACAACTCCTTCATAGGAGCAAGACCTACCAAAGAAGAGTTGCTAGGCTCATTAGGCCTGACACTCCAGTGCAAATCCTGTTGTTGTTGTTGTTGTTGTTGTTGTTGTTGTTGTTGTTTAATAAAGAGTTAACTCCACTTACATGTGGTTTACTGCTGGCTTGCTCAGTCCTGAAACTGTCTAGAAGCAGGCAGAATCCAGAGAGCCAGAGCCATGCTTGATTTCTGCTGGAATCCAAGACTGTGGCTGTGGGAGAAGCAAGACCTTCTTGGGGTGTTAATGCTGTGAGCACTTCCATTGTAGGCTCTGATGGATAAACCACATATCATAAAGACACTTCAGTCTCCACTGTCCCTCATTCTGAGGAAACCGAACCCTGGGTAAGCACATGGAACCCCTGGAATCTCACTTCTCAGAGATTGTGGTGGTGTGCAACAGTATTTTCTGGTTGTGTGTTGTTCCCCACCCACCCACCCACCCACCATGCTCCTTGGCTGAGGAAGATACGACAGCTGTTCCACTCTGGGGAGGGTTGTAACATTCAGGATTTTTCTTTTTCGTGGTGATGCATTCAGATACACTGTTCTTTACCCTACAGCCTATGGCCTGAAGGGGTTCACCCTCAACATGGATGCAACAATCAGCTGTCAGGCATCAGCTCTGTGTAAGGTCCCTGGCAAGGTTCCTGCATAAGAAAAGAGAATGAATAACCATCCATACCCAGGAGGATCAGGAGGTGAGGAGAAGGAGCTGCCCCCCCCCCGTACCGGTCACCACAAGCCAAAATGTTAGGAATAAAGAAATCGGACTGAGTAAAGCAAGTAGCAGGCAGAAAAACAGTGCCTAATGCTTAGCTTAGCCCCCTTCGGGTGACTGTTCTGTGATGTGGAAGAGCCTTTGGAAGAAATAAGACACATGGCTGTGGGTAAAATGGGGGAGGAGGGGGAGGAGGAATTAGAAACTGTAATTCAATCTAATATTTGAGGCTTGGCAAGTGCACCTATGGGATTTCATGAAAAATCCCGAATCTTTTTCATTTTTGAGCAATTAACCAGATCCCCAGTATTGCTGGCTCCAGTGAGCCGCTTAGCTCTCTGTTTTATTACCCATTTCCTTTCCCCTTTTGCCAGCATGAGCTCCCATCCTCCGACTTGAAAAAGAAAAGGACAAATCCCAGGCTGCTAAGGTGCCACAAAGGGGCCACCACAGACAAGTGCCAGGCAAGTGCATTGCAGAGCTAATGCAGAGCACACGTCAATGAGGCTCACATTTGGATCCAAATGCTGTTGTGTGGAGCCATTTATGTGTGGCATAATTAAAAACATCCCGCAGTAATTTAATAGATCCCACCAAGTACAGACATAAAGTCTAGCTTGCTTTCCCCCCTCCTGCTTTCCCCTTCTGCAGATTTAACTCTTAGAGAAAAAGAGCTGCAGAGAAAATAGAGGAAACTTCAGGTTCTCGCTGGAGATACAGACAACTCTTGTTCATATTCTTTTTATTTCAGGAGAGAGAGAGAGAGAACAAATGGCTTTCGGAGAACGGAGTGTGTATAAATAGCGATCACATTTAAATTGCTCTTAAGCCCCCCAAGCAACAATGGTAGGAAATGATTCTTCGGGTTTGCACAGTGCATTGTTTGTGGTTACATGGAAAGATTAATGATCTGTGAAGATGCTGGGATTTAAAAAAAAAAAAAAAAAGCATGTGCTTGCCTATTCAAAAGAAAATCTGTGCAGTGTGTTTCCTTTTCTATGTCTTTCAGCATTCATGGATTGCTGTCCTTATTCATATTTTGTGAGAGTTGCTAGAGCTTACAAGTCAAAAGCATATGCTACACTATAACTTTCAAGCACATTCAACCCACATTTTCTCCCTCCCTGGGAAGTGTAGTTTGTTAAGGGAATTGAAACTCCATGAGGGGTAAACTACAGTTCCCAGGATTCTTGAAGAGGCATCTTTGAATGCACTTTAAAGGAAAAGAGCATATGCAGCCAAAGCCTCCAATTCAAAGCCCAGTTCATTAGATGAACTTAAGCATCTGCTCTCTAGTAGGCAATGTGAAGTAAAGAGACTCAGCCCGCCTTGCACGGTTGTTGTAAAGATTGCTGGCAACACAGTCTTTGAACACTTATGGAAGATACATTGGTAAACTTTATTTAACACTTCATCCTGCCACTGAAATAGCCCCCATTCATATCAGAAAAGCTACTCCAAGAACAAGAAATAGTCATTATTAATGCTATTATAATTCATTCATTCATTCAAAGGTCCCAGGGCAAGTCACAACATTAAAACACAATATTAAAAACAGTTTCTAACAATTTGTATGGGAATCTTGCCCATTAATATGCTTCACTTCTAATATTATTACAGTCTTAACCATGTGATGTAAACCCCTGGTTTGTCTAAGGACTGACCACAATATGAGTTTCCCTGACTGAAAAGTGCTGAGTCAAGTCAACAAGAGCAGAAGCAAGAAATATGCATTTTTAAACAACAAAAATAAAACAACCAAATTTTGACTGAATAAGAAATCCAGTCTTGGCCCCTTGAGCCTTGTCAGTTGCTTATATTCCATTGACTTTGGGCTCTGAGTCCAATACCCCCTCCTCTCTCACAGATCGGATTACCTGCCAGTTTAGGAAATTGCCTTACTGCCTGTTTTTTTTTTTAAAAAAAAGGGTAAATGGTATTCTCCCCCACCAAGATCATGAGCAACCCACAGAGGGAGAGAGCTAAGAAAATAATAGCTGGAGGTTTCTCCCCAATAAATTCACATTTCACTGGCATGGTTATGTGCCAGAACTGAATTTCATTATCTGCCTCTGTGAATGAAATGGAAAATGCTGCTGTGCAGAGATAGGGTCATAACCTCGGACATACAGTTCAGCCCCCTAGTGGCGTTGGCTACTTCCGGGCAACCTGTTTATTGAGCATTGATTTGGATTTGTTTGCAGGGAGGATATACAATGCTGCATCAAGCAAGTGCTATCCCCACACCTTCCAGACCATTTCCCCATCTTTTTCCTTATCACAAAAGTCTCCTGTTATAATAATAATTTTTTTAATTTATACCCCGCCCTTCCTGGTTCAGAAACCCAGGCTCAGGGCAGCTAACAACAAATTTAAAACACTTAATTGTAAGTGAGCACCCTGTTGCAACAGTTAATAAAGATCAGGCTTACTAGCTGCCTTGCTTCTCGATATTCTCTGGTTGGCCTCTTGTTATTTTCTCCTACCGATAGGGATAGGGAACCTACTTAAGGACTCTTGGATACCCCATAAGGGAAAAGGAGCCGTTTTTCTTATAACATCTCCTTTTTTAGAGCGAGAGAAAGAAGTTTTTGCACAAGAGCTCCCAGACCCCCTCCATACAGCCTTTTTATTGCACATTCATGATGATATGTGTTCATGATGCTATCAAGGCAGTCACACCTGATACCAATTTCCATACTGTTTGCACATGGAAACATTTTGGGGGTCATTTTGCCTCATTTCCAACCAACACCCATAACTTCTGGTTAATTTTTGTCCTGCTTTTGTTGTGGTAGCACTGAGGAAGAATCACAGAACCAGCTAAAGCAGAATATATCCACGACAAATGCCCTTTTATTGTGTTGAGATTCAAGAAGGCCAGACCTGCAATAAAACAATAGTCTGGAAGGGCCTGTATCAAGTTTCCCTGTGCACCCTGAATTTGCTGGTATGAGATTGAATCTCACCGTCTGTTGTTCGCTTAGGGTCTGTCCTGACAATTGGCACAATCTGGCAAACAGTTACAACCAAAGGGCTAGTTTGTGGAGCCAGCAGTGCCATGCAGTAGTTTCTCAGAGTGTGCAGGGCAGCACTGAGGCTCATGCAACTCACTCAGGATTGCATGGAAGAAGTGTCCAGAAGGGACTTTTACTGCAGGTACAGTATATGTTAGCAACTATTCACTGATGCAATTAAAGTGCATTTGTAATGAATTTGAAGCAGACTGTTTGCACCTCTTCCCACTTCATAAATGGCTTTCTTGCCTCCTCACTAGCGATTTTGGTAGTTGGGGTGCAGAGCAAATGAGTGGTAGAAGGAGACAGGGAGAAAGGGAAGTGGCTAACTCTTCCCCTGCCTGTATTTTCACTAACAAAAAATGCAACACAGCAAGATTTTCCCTTTTCAGGTTCCAATGCATATTTGCAAAGGGAAAACAAATGTATGACATCCAGGGTGGGCACTAGCAAGGGGTGATTGGAGGAGAGGTGGGGAACGTCACTTCCCTGCTCTAAATTCTTTCTCCCTCCCCTCCCAACGTTTGTATTTTAAAAAGAAACAGTGTCAGAACACTATTACATTGTTACCATGAAATGAGTAGTTTTCCACAAAGTGAAGTTAGGCTTCTCTTAGTAGCTAGCTGGAATGTGTGTGCTATTTTATAGTACCTAATAGTTCACCAAGTTGTGTTATCGTATACAGCCACAAAGGCAGCCACATATCTGCCTCTGTATTTGGTAGGGTATGTAACTGCCTACAAATAATTACAAGGCATGTAGTCTGAAAACTGTGCTTCTGCATGCACTAAAGTGAGAGTATATCCCATAGATTTAACTTGGAGGCATTCCTTGATGCATGCATTAGAAATGGACCACACAGAGGACATGCTTATTTAATTAGATAGCTCCAACCCTGATTTTACCTTCCTGTGGGTTCATGCAATCAGCATAGTTCATAAAGGGTGTTTAAACAAAGAACAGGGTGTTTTCTTACTCTGAAGCTCCACTTGCTGCTCTTCAGTACTGAAGCAACAGCAGCAATTATTTCATTTCAATTATTATTTATTGCTGCTTTTATTGTTTCTTGAACAGAATCTGGAGCGAGAGCACAAGCACGAGCAGAAAAAAGCAAGGCCTCCCTCAACTAGTGAAATTGTGGTTTTTCTTCCAACTGGAATCCTGATAGAGATCTCTTCCATGTATAAATAAAAGCAGAGCACTTTTTGTACTGCAGTATTTCTGCAATGCTACAGTTTCTCGCCATGTCGTTTTGAAAGGGTGCTTGGCTGCAAACCTTCCCCCAGATGAAAATAATCTGTCTTCCCCAATGAACATACAACACTATGCACCATGTAACCCTTCAGAAGAGGCACTAAGGAGAGATGGCACAAAACTGAAGACTACAATCAGACAGACAGGTCCTAACAGCATCTTGCCCAACCTCTTCTGGAGTACAGGATTCTCTGTACATTCACACCGCATACCAAACCTCCTGTTGATTAACCCACATAAGAGGGAATACAGTGTGCATTTTCACATCCCACAGCTATGTTACATCAGTGAAGAAATTTGATACCAAGCCCAGCACATGACATCTTCAGCTACGTTAAAACAAACATTTTGCTGGCGGTGAAAGTCTGAGCCCCCTATTTCACATACAGACTGAACCTATACCATTCCAGATACTTTAAATACTCTGTAGGAAGGTTACTTCCCTGTCCTGAAAGGTATGGTTCGCTTTGAACTTACTGTTTCTTTCTCCATCTCTTGGAACAGATGGCATAGTTTTACTTGAGACAAGTTACGCCCACATCAAGAGCGCCTGCAATTTACCAAAGCAATATTATTAACAGATAGATTAACTGTAAGTGAGAAAGTGCAATACAGGTTCAGCTTCTAAGGCAGAGGTGGAGAATGTGTGTTCTCCAGGTGTTGTTGAACTCCCAACTACCATTAGTCCCAGCCGGTGTGGCCAATGGTCAAGGAGGAAGGGAGGATGGGAGCTGTAATGCAGCAACATCTGGGTGGCCACAGGTTCCCGACCTTGGTGCTAGGATCTAGAAAGTCTCATGCAGCTCCCATCAAGCCAAACTGAGTTTTTGTCAGAATGAAGACTGCTTCAGACTGCGCTTTGGTGTAGAATGTTCAGGGTCTTGGTGGAAATGAGGCTGAAATCCATGCATGAGAAAGAAACGAATTGGTAAAATAAGACAAGCAAGCCTGAGTTTACTAGATAACCATATTAATTTACTTAGTGAGTGTTCGGTATGAAAAAAGGTTTTAAAGTCAACCATCTGTTGTCAGATTTGAGTCTATTATAATGAGCAATAATCAGGTTAAGCCTAAAAAAAGAAAATCAGTAAACTCAAGTTGTACTTCAGGGGCACTAATTACTGCTGCAAAGGGCAACTGATCTTGTTTTACTGCACCTATCAGCATTTGGTTATTATCGTTTGCTGTTCAGTCACAGTGGTGCAGCACTGTGTGGTGGCTAATGCAAAATTGCCTTTCATTCACCAGGGCAACCTTCACACAGAAAGGGCCCTGCAGCTGATTTCCCCTTAGGGCCTGGCCTGCAGTTTCTTTGTATCCTAAATCTGTCTCTATAGGTCTTGAGGAGCGCTGTGTATTTTTAGGATACGCAGACACTTGTGTTGCCAAACCTAGCAGGCCTAATGAGCCTATTATTCACACTTTCCCCCATCATCCTATCCCAGCAGAGATGAACTGAAATGCTGAGTCGTACACACTGTTCATATTTCTTTATTTCAAAACTGCCTATTCATGGCTGTTTTATTTTGTATTGCAATATTAATGTATTTTTTTACTCTACCCCTGTGATCTCAAATGAAAGGCAGTACCTGTACATAAATATTTTACATAAATAATTTGTTCTTAAGGGTCATAGACTATGTGATGCCATTAAATAAATGGCAATTTGTTTTTTATTTAAAAAAGCGCATACAGCACTTCTTACTCTTTATGTATTTGCAACCTTTCTATATCACCCATTAAAAATAAGGCTATCTGGGCAGTTCACAATGTGGCTGGGAGGCCATGATGGTTTAAAGCTCACCTCCTCTGCTGTCATCCATCAGTAATAGTTTTTAAAAACAAAGAAACACCCAGACAAGAATAGAGAGCCAGTCTTGATGTGCCCCACTGCCCCATGCCATGGGGGTCAACATCCTTATGGTGCAAGTTTCCACCCATTCTCACTGAAAACTGCCTTAGTCCAAGTCACAGTTGGTTCGCTGAGCTCCATATTTCCTGGAGGGTTTCAGACAGGGGTCTTTGGCCACATCTGCACAATTCAATTAAAGTATCATACTGTATCACTTTGAATAGCCATGGCTTCGCCCTAAGAATCCATAAACAAAGCACTGAAATAATCTACATAGACATCAAGCTCTACAAATAATCTACAAGTCTACATCCAATAGCTACAAACTAGGAATACTAATGCAAAACTCTAAAAGTACCCAGCAGGGCCAAATCAAAACCTGGTCAATGGCAACCAATTAATAGTCATATTTTAAAGGAGGGGAATACTGAGGCTAAGATAAAAGTGATTAGCACAAAGCTGGGTCATGGCAGATAGTTTGCAGGGATTTTATTTTCCCAATGCTGTTTTCAGTTCTTCCTCACAATCCTACCCAGCAATCCTAAGGCCTAACCCCTTTAAAAGCCTTGCTATCAGGGCCAGAATATGGGCAGGTAGGTTGTGGGAGAGGACACAATCATAGCCAAAGCAAGAATAAAGTCAAATATGACATTTTCCAAAGTTGGGGGGGTGAGAGAAAGAAAGATCTGTGGTGATACTCTGCAGTGAGGAATCTATCAATCTGGCAAACATCATCTTCTTGGTATACATAGGAGGTCTACAAGTAGACAGGCTGGTTTGTATAAAGGAAATGGAGAAAAGGGGCCAGTCCATAGAAGTTGGTTTAATGCTATCATGGAAATTGCTTTAATAATACCTGCAATGTTTCAGCGAGAAACATATTCATAATCTTCAATGGGCTCACCAGGTGCCAATGCCAACACTGCAATAGTCTCTTTTTTCTTGATGAGTCAACAAATTCCACCAAAGTTCTTCTGTGGTGGTTGTTGGCAAAATATTAGCTCAAGACTGAGGGTCAAAATCAAAACCATATGGATGGCTGCTTTAATACTATTATTATGACCAATCATTTATGTGGTGCCCTTAAATGTATGGTGTATGTCTCCAGAAAAGTGTAAGGCACATTCCTCCTACTTCTGGATTGCTGCGTTAGACAAACGCCTGGCAAACAGACAGGCTGCCAAAGGAATAACAGAACAGAGTTCAGAACATCGAAAGAAAGGCATCTTGGTTAGAGACTCAAACTGGGTCACATTACTGTGACCCAAACTGGACCACCTGTTTCCATGTGCTATGCGTGATGTGCCTTGTTTTCAGTGTCATGATTTGCCCTGAGCCTAAAGGGATAAGGCAAAGTAAAATCTATAAAATCTGATTTACTAATGCACACTTGCTAAGGACCTGTTAATAGCTATACCAGTACATCACCACCACCCCAAACATGCTGTTGCATCGACATCAGAGGGTCAGTAAGCAAGCACAAATATTAGGATTGTGTGTAAACAGAGTCTCTTTAGGGGGCAGAAGAAAAACCAGAATGCTGAAAGAGGGAAGTGCAGAACAGAAGATAAATAATGGCCTAGTTCACACATAACTCTTAACGATGACTAGATTTCATGAGGTCCATGGTGACAAGTAGGAAAGGGCAGTCCTGGCAGGCTCTGTCAGAAGGAGAGTAGGAATAGGAGGAGATTGGTGAAACTGTTGGCAGGGAGAGTTTGAGTAGTCCACTAGGAGACATCCATAACCAGCTGCTGCCAGCCATCCCAGCAGAGGAGGGAGAGTCATGTGAGCCAGCCATCACCCCACTCCTGACAGCAAGGTTTCCCCGGCAACCAAGGCAGTGTGTGAACCTGAATCAGACAATGAGCCAGATGAGCAGACCCAGGTTCTGTTTCCAAGGATGCAGCATTGGACACACCAGTGGGGTCAGGCCCCGACTACTTCTTTGCTTGCCCAGACACATTGCTTAGGACAAGAACCATGCAAATGACTATGCCCTCCTGCTTCACTTCAAGGAGAGCAAAGGAAGTGTTTCGGGTGTTGAGGCAATGTATTAGCTTGTGCTTAGGCATGCATCTTAAAGCCCTGATTCTGAACTAATGACTATAAAACCTGTATCTTGATCTATGTTTACTGTGTCTGAGAGTAAGAGCCATGACAGTTGATGTTAATCATAGTTAAAGATGAGGTATCTGCAAGACGATAACCTAAACCATAGGTTTTTTTACTGCACAGAAGAGTTAAAAACACAAGCAAGAGCAGTTGAGCCTTGACAGCAGTTTGAATGTTTTTGGACCTTTCCATCACAAATCTGAAGCTTTTGAGTACTGGTTACTGCTATCTTATCCAAAGTTAAGGGGAGGTATAGGTTTGCACATATCACTAAGCTATGGTTAAAATTAACTACGGTTTATAAACCAGATATAAACCTTTGTTAATGACTAATCTCTAACCATAGTTATGCTGTTGAACTAGATTCACATATAACACTATGCCACAGTTTAGCATGACATGAAAACCAGACCATTGTTTCAAGCACTGCAAGAAGTAAGTGGGACATATTATACCACAAACTTATACTGGCAAGCACTTGTGCAGTACAAACCTATGCATATTTATCCAGCTTTTAAACACTATTGTATCCAATGAGACTTACTGTCCAGCAAATGTGTTTAGGATTGCATCCTAAATGTCATGACTTCTTCCAAAGAATCAAAATAATTGCTATTTGCTGAGAACACAAGAGACACACTCTAAAAGAATAAACTCATATCCATTTGTAATTGCAAAGACAAATCTAAATATTTGAAATCTATGGTCTAGTAGTTCTTTGCTTTATAGAAACTGAAGTTCAGAAACAAAACAAATTTAACACATGTACAAAATGGTAAGTCCCATTGAATTCAACAGGACCTCTGAGTAAACACACTTAGAACTCCCTATTAATCTGTCCTTTCCATATAATCATAGTGTGCTGGGGCACAATAGGGAACTTTAATGATATGTTATTCTCATGATCTGAAATTTCTGGTCAGCTTTAAAACATTAAGCACTACAAAGGCTATAAGTGAACTCCAGCACTTCAATTTTAGCAATGATCTAGATAATTTTTAATGCACTTTAAAACAGAACTTGTAAAGGTTAAATTAATGTCCAGGTCCATTGAATTAAAACTCCAGAGTAAAAAATCTGCCTTTCATTAAAATGAGAAAGGTCACCTAGAAGTTTCTTTCTTTGCTCTCCAAATCCCTTACATTTTCTTAAAAGGAAAGCAAAGCAACGGGCTTTAAACAAAATGTGAAAGCACAGAGTTCTCAATACTATAGCTGCAAATGCATGTATGTCTTCAGTTCATTCCAGGAGACCACTGCAGGAACACTAGGAAGGAGTCTCATATATGCCTGCCCAGAAGTAAGCACCATTGAACACAGTGGGACATACATCCAAGTAAACATGCTTGTCTCGGCTTTTAGAACAAGCAGTAATTGGCAGCTCTGGGACCTAAGCCCTTATCTCAGAAGAAAAGTTAGTGGTATAAAGTTTTGACACATTTTTTCCATAAGCTATTTCCACACTATATATTAAATGCTTAAGTTCATAGGATTTGTTTTAGTTTGTTACCTCATTTACAATATTGACACTCCAGGGGAAATACCAGCAAAGACCCTGAAGGAAATAGTGCTCATGAAATCTTTTTAGAGTAGGACCACATCAAATAGCTTGCAAAATATGGCTGCTTATTAGAAGGACTATAGCACAAACCTCTATAAATCTTGAATGGGTAATACGGTGGAGACGGCTAGGAGATGCTTTGGACTACAACTCCCATCTTTGTTCATGCTGGCTGGGGCTGATGGGAGCTGTAGTCCAATAACAAAAGGAAGGGACCTTGTTGGCTATCTCTAATACATCTGGAGAGATTGTTGAGGAAAGATGCTATATGCAGCCAAACCAAGAGTTGTCTAGAACCTGGGGTGTGAGCTAAGAGGTAAACTACATACAAATGCATGGAACAAAGCCCAGATGTTTGATTTGCAAACCAAAAGTAGCATCAAAAAGCTGTGACTACAGAAAAGCCTATAGTCCTCTGCACTACTGACTGAATCTCTGGGTGGCAACCCTGGACTTAATATTAAGTGGTGCCCAAGATCTCGTCCAGCACTTTGTTCTCACAGTGGCCAACCAGACACCTATGAGGAGCCTTCAAGAAAGGATCAAGTACAACAGCAATCTCCCCACTTGTGATTCCCAGCAACTGATATTCAGAGGCAGACTGCCTCCCACAGTGCCTCTGACTTAAGTTAGCCATCTGCCTGGCGACAATTGCTTCTTGATTCCTCTTGCTTAAGCCTGGTTATATGCGCAAGCAATGTTCACAGTATATCAGTGAGACACATAAATTAGTAACAGTCTTCTGGAGAATTATGTACTTAAGCAGGGGTTCTTGGTGCCAGATAACATAATTACCTTACCATTTATTTGTCACACGGAAGAACAAACCATCAAATAAACAAATAACATGCATACATTTTCTCTGTCTAAAAATTGATGTGTGCCAGCTATAGCATATGAGATAATGAAATACTTCATGTGTTGCTGGTAAAGTATACGAGCTGCTAAGAAAGGGGATCTCATCATTTTACAACAAAACACTTGGCACAATTCAAATACATTTCATGATTTTGGTGGAAGTTCGTTTTTCCTCACTTAATCAATGTCTGTTGAGGGACATTGCTTTCATTTTCAAGAAATATTGGAAAAGGAATCTCTCTCTATTCTTTCTATGCTCTCTTACATTTACCTTTAAACATATTCCATCTTGCCAAATTTAAAGTATTTTAAAGTGTGAGATTGGGAAAGCTATTTCTCAAGTCCCACTCATAAAATAAGGATAGTCAGAGCCTAAGATCCTGCCAATGACATGACACCATATCCCCCCTACCATAGGTAGGCTGTGATTTTTCTCCTTCTCCCATTAGGAAAGGACAGGGAAGAACTTGTGAGGTGTTCATACTCTGATCTGCCTCAGAACTTTCTGCATGTGGCATAAGCAACATTGGAGATATAAAAACATTTACTATGGCCCCATAACTCCACAGATTTAGTCTGCGAACTGTTAATAGTGATTTTCCATGGGACAACTCAGGAGAAATTAGGAATACAGCAGCCAATAGTTCTTCCTCCAGAAGTAGCAAACTATAGCAGCTATGCAGTCAAACTAATTCCCATGACTTTCACAATCTAAACCAAGGCCATCTCTACCATTAGGCAAAGTGAGGCAGCAGAGCAGGGAGAAGATGTTAAGAATAGAGTTATGTGTGCCACGAAGCTTGTCATATACCCTCTTAGCTGGCCTGCTGGCCTCAAATATAGTGGAAGACATTTTCCCAGTGCCAGTATTGATGCAAGATGCAACTGCCAGTCCAGGCAGCTTCTGAACATGGAATAGGAGTGAGCACCTCAAGCAGCAAAAAGCTATGGGCCAACCTTGCTTAGGGCTGTTTCCTTCATTATATTTCCCTAAACACATTAATAAACAATCTGCTCCAGCTACAATGAAACATGTCTCCCCCGTATCAGTCCCTACAGCCACAGCAGGCGCTGTAACTCTCCAATGATTTGATTTCACCTGCAAACAATCACTCCTCTATTGTAGCCCAAGACAGATAGATGCCAACATCATTAACAAACATGGATAGAGAAGGAGCCATAAGATGGACGTTTGTGTAGCTACAGAGAAGCAGGTGCCTGTCACAAAATGCCTTTAAAATAATTTTTTTTAAAAAGAAACCCAGTCTAGGTCTGTACCACTTTACATAATGCATGTCAAGGTTGCATTTCTAAATACTTTACTACTTCACAAACTCCATAAACATAAAAGGCCCATCTAGAACTTTTCTAGATGTGGAGAATATTGAGACATGCACATTCCACCTTCATTCCAAAGTGATAACTGTGCACCACATGCTTTTTTAAATGTTTGAATCGATGTCAGGCATTCATGAAATTTCCTGGAAGGTGGTCGGTTGCATGCATACATATGAGAAATGCTCATGACTCTTCACAATGACAGCATCTTTAGATGCTTCCTGATCCTGTCTCTTGCATTCTGGATCAGGTCCTTGAAAACAAGGGGTTGGGTTCACCTGGTAGAGATTTTTTTTTTACCACCAACCAGAGTAGAACTCTGCTTAGTAGCTACTTCCAGCCATGGGAGCAAAGTCTGGATCCAACCCAAGTTCTGCATTTATTTCAGAAACCATATAAAAATTTGTCACAGAAATTATTCACCGCCTTCTTAGCTACTAGGGGGAAACCTGATATTCTGAGATGGCAGAGAATTTTTTTTCTTGCTCAACCATGGATTTTTAGGGACTATTCTACACTCATTTTCAACTTCAGGATATAATAGCATTTTGAAAATCTATTGTTTTGAGTTAGCTTCAATGCATGGATTATTATATAAAAAGGCCACAGCATAATCTTCCGTGTTTCTCCTAAAATATGACACCGTCTTATATTTTTTTCCCTCAAAAAAACACAGTATGGCTTATTTTCGGGGGATGTCTTATTTTAACTACTCCGCATCAGTATGCTGCATAGCCACGCCTATCCAGGCCGTCTTAAGGGAGAGGCGCCGCGTCACTATGTCTTATTTTCGGGGGTATGGCTTATTTTCGGGGTATGGCTTATATTTCACAAATGCATAGAAATCCTGCTACGGCTTATTTTATGGCTATGTCTTATTTTAGGAGAAACAGGGTTATTTGGTCCAGCCATTCGATTTAATATTCTCGCACATGTGGCAACACTCCTTTAGTTCATTGTTATGCTATTTATTTTTATTGGGTGCATGGGCTTGAATTGCTGGAGTTCTAAATATTGGCCATGATTCAAGCACTCTGAGGCGAGCGTAAAACAAATGCTACTTTGTGAACACCAAAATAAACATCTAGAATGATAAACAGAAGTGTAATTTACAAAGTATATGAGGATCACATACTGAATCGAGACATTCAGATAACTGAGTGTTGACTAATGATAGTCGATTATATCCATGAAACCTCAAATCAACCACTTGATTTGCAATATTGCACTTGCTGGCCTTAGACCTGACATAGGCTGATGCAGAAGCAGCCATGAACCAAATTGCAACAAATGCTCAGCAGATGTGCTACTGGCTTGCAGTTCCAGCTCATTCAGAAAGGTCCCCCACCCCGAGGAATGGAACGACCAGTTGCTCCTTCAGCCTCTGCCAATAATGTTCTCTTCAGAAAACAGTATTTCAAGGGTTAAGCAAGTGGAGGTTTTCAAAATCATACCCTGGGACGTTAGTTCTACTTGTATCGTCTTTTACCTTGGCACAAAACCACTGAAAATGATCCAAAAACGATAAACATCTACTGAGGTCATTCCTGCAGTACTGTGGTGCTACAGTTCTATTCAAACACGGTGGGCTGTGTGCCTGTGACTCATTCAGTTCATTAAGCAAATCCAGCCGAGATTTGTGAAGATGTTGGAAAGAGTGGCATCTAGTGGTTCCTTCTGGCAGGTGGGTCCCATATATCAAATCAAACTGAGGAAAAATCCGAGAGCTAATAAAACAGGGACACAACAGATCCCTTTAAAATGCACGCTCTGAATTTGGAAGAAACAAGGTGGAAGCAAGCAGGACATTCTGCTTCCTTCTTTGGGGGGCATTCTTGGTTTGGAATTTAATGCTGCATACCAGAATCCCTGTTTATTAATAATATAATCCAGCAGCTTTAATGACAAACAGTCAATTTTTCCATCAGGTAACTGTCAATGCCATTTATCTTAGCTATAAACTGAGAAAATATTTTCAAAATGTTCCATGGCTGGCAGTTTCTGTGCTAACTTGGGGTGCTTCCAAGTGACACATTTATTGAGCATTTATTCTGAGTTATTCACAGAGAAATTTGAAAATGTTGTCTATTTATTTATAAATTTTTTGTAGGCCATTGATTGCCTACATCGCATAAAAGCAAGTGTTATCCCACACTTTTTCTGTGCATTTCCCCATCACCTTCATTACTGCAGAAGTCCAATTTTGGGAGGAAGCATAGACGTAGCAATCATCTATAATTGTGCAACCTGAATTTCCCAATACATGACCAAATCCCACACCCCAAATAGTCTATAATAAAATGATAGGTTTCAAATTAATTGTCTGTCTCTTGTTGCTGGTACCACCTGACCACAGAAAGTTTATACATCATTTTCCATTGCCTCGCCATTTCCAGTCTTCTGGTCTTTACTCTAAAGGTAAGCAGTTCTGCATGTCATAGGTTTTTATTTTCTGTCATAGGTGAGTAGCAAGGCTAGCATTAGGTCTACATGCACAATTTAACCTGTAACTTCTGACATTTCCAATAATACTTCCACCAAAAAAATTAGTTGCCTTTTTGCCATAACCATAACAAATGGTAGAAAGAGCCTTTACTCCCACATCCTCTCCAACATAGTGACCTTACCTCCTGATCAACATGTGTCTTGAACCCCTGGCAACTGGTCCTGCTGGTGTATACAGTCCCAAGGGCACATGTTAGCAAGTAGTCCAGTAGTCCAATAGGTCAGGAAACACATGATCAGGGAACCTGGAGTTGAGTCCCGCAAAGCACAGTCCCATGGAACTCTAGGACACCCAAGCTGTGGTCTATTAATATGTAAAGTTAAGCAGACACAGCACCTCAGCTCCGCTTACCCTTTTGCCCCTTGACTCTTAATTGCAGCATCTGGGCTTGACGAGGCATGTGACCCTCACCTGTTCCAACCCTACTCCAGCTGAGGATCCTACCAGAGCTAACGAGCCCCACCTGGCCAGCTAGGGAACTGGGCTGTGCGCCCTTGCTTGCCTCAGCTCCCTCTGCTCCCTACACCTCAGAGCCCACCATGTTCGTGGAGATGGGGGGCCCTCTGGCTCTGGTGATGGGTCCTTCTGGCTCTGGTTCCTGTGCACTGACCCCCATCCCCTTGTCGTCTTCTGTCACCCCATGAGTACTTTCTATAACCCCAACCTCTCCTCCTCCATCCCCAGGTTTGCCCTGGTGTGAACCAGTTGCGGCTACATCCCTCTTCCTCCTCTCAGTTGTCCTGCCCATTCACGACATCATTATTCAGGATTAGTGGGGTGAATGAATTGCCATCTATGTACAACACTGAGGGAGATTTCTTGTACATGTGCCATTGCCAACACTTATTTGAATGGCTTTTCTGACCATGTTGCCTTCCATACTATAGGGTCTATTTTTCTTTCTGTATCTTCCTCCCATACTGTTTTCAGATTATCCACAGTTCCCGTGGACTTGCCATCCAAGATCATGTATACACTTAAGACTAAACATTCCAATTTATAATCAATGTGGTATGTTAATCAGAATCAGAATCAATGTGGTATGTTAAATTTACTAACTATATTGAGGCTCTGCTCACTTTATTCCTAATTATGGTTTGGTGCTAAGGTGTACCACCTAACACACCTGAAGTCAGTATGCCATTTTGTTTTGCATTTGCATGCACACCCTTTTGTTTGGCATCATCTCACATATTTGGATGCCAAAGGCAACAAACCTTACACTAAAGCAATTGAGTGTATTATCGTCACGAAACTACTTGCTGGCGGAGACTAACTTCGCAGGAATCAGATGAGATGTATCATGTCAGTAATCAATCATCAGATTTTTTTAAAAAGTTCTGTTTGATATTTGAAGATTGTCTCCTTCCTTGTTCAATTGAACAATACTGATTGTGGAAATGTCTAACAAAAAGAAGCTGCGGGCATTTAACCAATACATTACATTCTGCATATGTGCACACACAAACATGTACAATTCACGGAGGAGCCTATGATGGGTTGCAGACCAGACTGCCAAAAGCATTGAGGCATTCGCTTTTTAGCTCTAGAGCCTGTCTGCCTATTAGAGACAGCACAGCTGAGGATCCTCAGTGACATGTGGCGTCTCTGGCAAACATTTAAGAAAATAAGTTGGCAACCTTATGAAAGAGCATGAATGAAAGGGCAGCCACAGTGCTGATCTGCTGCAAAGCTGGTTAATAAATCAACGATTCTGAGAAACTGGAAAAATAAACTGCCACCCATAAATGGAAAACAGGACCAAGCCTAGATATTTGGGCAGTGTGCGCCCAAGGCCTGCTTCTGCACTTCTCCATAGGCTATACTCCTTTTCCCCATTACTACCATTTTCCTCCAATGATTTATGTCTTCAATGCTCCCATGCCCAAAATGAATTTGAGAATCAGGGTCCTGAAGAAACCATTTACCCCCATTCTGAAACTCAAGGGTTTTTGTTGTTTTTGTTTTGTTTTAAAGTGTAGCAAGCAATTTATTTTCTCAGACTTTTCTTGAATTTTGCAACAAAATTCAGGGAAAGATCACAATGACAGAAGACTTCATCAAGCAATGCTAATTAAAAACCTAATTATTTACCTACTAGTAATTCTGTGTCTAGCATGAGATCACTGCACAACTTGATACTCCTCCTATCTTTTGTCTGAATAATCTGTGCCCATCTACTTCTTGAGAAGTTTTTTCCCTTATTACTTTGCTTGCATAAAATCTAATAAAATTATTCATAGGATGAATCAGATATTCCAGTAGTGTCATGGCAGAGAAGCTTTTAAATGATTTTCTGTGTTTGTACACTGGGATGTGATCAAACAGCTCTTATTCAGATTTTTATTTACTAGTAAAATGGAAATGATTCTAGTCATAAATGTTGCACAACAATGCTACTGGCTGAACCCATTTACCTAGGGAGAAAATTCCACCAACATGAAGGCTGGTACCATCTCAACCCAGCTGGAAAAAAAAATAGAGAGAAGTCCAAAATCTGGTGATGTAAAGGATTTTGCTTCTGTTTTCTTAAGTTAAAATTTATCTTTCTGTTTGCTATACCTTTTTTATTTTGCATAATACATTTCACAGTGCGTTTTCTGTAAATTTGATAGAACAAGCAACAAATAGATGTATTTGTGTAGAACCTGGAATCAAAATTGGCCCCACCATTTGAGCATAGCTGTCAACTTTTCCCTTTTTTTTTGTGGGAAATTCCCTTATTCCGAATAGGATTCCTCGCAAGAAAAGGGAAATGTTGACAGCTATGCATTTGAGTAAGTGTTCCACCCCAAAATAACAGAACTTATTTTAATAATGTCTATATAGCCATTACAGTCAAACAGATGCTTAAGAGGGCAAATGACAAATTGTAAGAGGGAAAACAGAAAAAAAAAATGAAGAAAAACAGCAGTAAGCAGAGAGACAGTTCTATCCAAAATAATGTGTTCAAAAGCAAGGAAATCTTTACTTGGTGTCCAAAAGAATAGTGATGTGGGCCAATCTATGAAGAGAGTTTCAGAGTTGTAGCACTAGCAGGAAAGTTTCTGTTCTATGATAATGTACTTGCAACCCAATCTGCAAAAGTACTGTCCACATGAGAACTATCCTATGAAGATCTCAGCAATCTGCTGATGTTAATATTTTAGCATAAAATGCCATATTCACCAACCTTGCTTATTTTTTTAAAATGCAATATTTTTATCATTTATACTAATGAAAAGCCTTTAATAAACTTAGGGTAATGAATATACACATTTCTATCCTGTTCTTCTCGTGTCCATGTACCACTCAGGGTGATCACTCTTTATTTCTCATATATGAGTGGCATCTTTATTCATTTATTGGTACAAATGACATAGTATAAAACATGAAAAGGAAGGGGAAATGAAAGAACCAGTGAACAGAGTTTTGGATGTACTACAGCCTTTGCCTCTACAGACATGGTACTTTTACCCATTGTGAAAGTTCATAATACACATTCATAAAATCTTGCTATCATATTCATAGACTCTTTGAATATATGAGTCAAATCGTTGAATTGGAAGGGACCACAAGGGTCATCTAGTCCAACCCCCTGCAATGCAGGAGGCCAGTCCATGCCTGAGCACACCGGGGGCGGGGTGGAGAGAGAGCAGGGCCGTCTTTAGCATATGCTCCGCCGGGGTGCAAAGATCCACCCAGCACCCCCAAATTTAGTTTAGCCACCCCCAAATTTATTTTTTGGGGGGGCAAACTCAAAGTTGTTGAGGGGAGAGGAAAATCGCTCACCTGTAACCACGACGCAGCGGAAATAACTGCTTTTGTTTCCTGACTCGTCAGGAATATTTGATGCTATGGAGTAACAGAGCAACAGAGGAGGGGGACGAGGACTTTCGAGAGGGACCGGTATACAGTAGGTATACATTTGATGCCCCACCCCCCGAATACATTTGGCGCTCCCCAGAATTCGGCACCGGGGTGCCCCACACCCCTTGCACCCCCAGGTAAAGACAGCCGAGAGAGAGAGACAGACAGACAGAGAGACAGACAGAGAGAGAGTTAGTTAAAGCCACTCAGTCACCTGGATTGGGAGGCCTGCAGTGGCTAGGGTGGGGAGAGACAGAGAAAGAGAGAGAGAATGGAAGAAACCTCCACTTAAGAACAGGACTACAGTATGTGACTAAAGTTGCATGTAGTTTGGCCCTTAGTTCCATCTTGTAAGGAAGAAATAGCACACTTATTATGATTTTAGCTAGGAATACTTAATTATTAATTATGTGTTTATACCATTTAAGACACATCATCCCTATGTGATTTGCACAAGATGTTAACATTGCAATATAAAAATTCCACAAAATAAAGCAATAAAACAGTCAATACATAAATCAATAAAAATGATTGCTGTTTGCGCCTTATATGCTATCTGAGATTAGAATGAGAAAGAACTGTGTGAGTTGGGAATGAGATCCAAATTGTATGAATTCAAAGCCTGGATAATCTATTTGTCCCTAGTTTTTGATTTGGTAACTGGGAGAATTAGGCAAGGCTTATCCATTTGATATGCAGAGGATACACTGTAATACACACACATCCAGATTCAAAGAAGAACATACATACTTGTTCATTATGAAATTAAACTGAGTATTCCCTGTTCAGATTGCTTCCTAGTCTAAAAGCTCATCATCAGAGTGAAGCTGATTCGACGACTGCTGGAGTCCCAGCTTCTCTTCCAGCTGGAAAGATATCAGATCTTTTCTGGTGATTATCCCAACAACCTGGTTCTGCAAATCAACAACTGTCAGGTGCCGAAGGCCCAGAGACCGAAATATGATGTATGTGCGTTGCAGTGAGAAATGGGCTTGAACCGACACTGCAGATTTGTTTATGTAGGGCTCCTGAAAGATAAAGTAAAGGACACACTAAGAGAAAACAGGTGTAACCTTATCATATCTTAATTCCCAAATGAAAGAAGAGCACAATGCAGTGGTTCTTGTTGTTTTATCTCACTTGTACATTCAAATTATTTCTTTAAAAAAAAAACATGGTATAATGGTGGTTTCATTTTTCACTAGAATTTCACATTGATATAGGAATGTACACAGATCATACAGGGAAGGGCAGTTAAAGCTAAACTCCAGTGGTACGTTCAAGAGTTCTGTGTAGCTTTGATAGGCATATGGCAGTTCTTTAAACCAAATACGTTTTATAGTGAGGTTTTGTCACATTGCTCTTAACGACATCCTACAGCATTCCACAGCAGATGCTTGCAGAAAGAAAGAACGAAAGAACAAAAAGGGGAAATAAAATTAATCTATTTCTAAGAAGGCAATTTTAAATACCATTCTGGCACTCAGAATACAAGGTAATTTGGCTGAAGAACCACTGCAGCCACCAGTTTTGCTATGAGCAAAGCAAAGAGTCACTTCACATAGGGTGTTCTTCTTACATGGAGATGGACTCTATAAAGCGGGGTCAGGGTTTGACACATAAAGCTTTCTGTATAGGAAAAGCTAGATGCACAGCACAAGTGTATTTTGCCACAACCATGCTAGTCAGGAAGCTGATGTGCAGAGAGGTGATCTCATGGTCAAGGAAACATCAGGTATGAAGTGGCCTTGAGGTTAAATCCATTGTTTCTACATTTACTGAATTGTCACAGCCGAAAGTTTAATGCAGGTACACAATTCCTAAAACTAAAAACAAACACCCCAAGTCAAGAAACATTCTCACTTGGTGACAATCACTCACATTTTTATAGTTCCCGGGCTAGAATCCGGCAAAACACTCTTGCTGGGGTTTCCCTGACAACTGTTCAGAAGCTTCAACTCATGTTGATGGTTGCCCCTGATGAATTGCTCCACTGGAAATGTACACAGCACTGCTCAGTGTGATCTGCATATTGGTTATGGATGGTCCTCAAGACACAAACTGGAAAGCCCTCAACCAGAAAGCCCCCAACCACTTGGATCCAACATACCTACCATCTGCCACCTCTCTTATATCACAACCACAAGGTTAACCAAAATCACCTTAATGAGGTTGCTACGTGTGTGCCATAGGTAGGAGACAATGCTTGTAGAAAGACAAAAGGCAGTCCTTAGGCTGCCCTCCAGCTACTGATAAATGAAATATTGTCATTCACAGACAACACAGTGCTGCTGCTATTCTTCTAGTCACATTATGAGAGATCCAAACAAAGCTGCCTCTCACTTTAGCTTT
Organism: Darevskia mixta; assembly: GCA_034641385.1. NCBI lineage: Eukaryota > Metazoa > Chordata > Lepidosauria > Squamata > Lacertidae > Darevskia > Darevskia mixta. The sequence goes on from JAWWNH010000011.1 coordinate 1,930,585, forward strand.
CCAACACAGCAGTGAAATATGAAAATACAGTATATATGGGAATACAGTTTTTCATTGTGCTGTTGGAGCTATAGTTTGAGAGCAGGGAAAACTCAAGAGCTTCGCTATACATTGTGTCTTTGCAATTCCATAGGAGTCAAACACTGACATTTAAATGATTTGTTCCATTAACACTGGATCTTTTCGCCAATCTGGAACGTGTTTTAATCGCAAACCCCCTTGAAATGGTTGCCTTTGTTGTATTTTATTGTTGGCTCATCGTATCAACATCTGTTATGTTTATATAATATGAATTAAAACTCAGGAATGCTGTTTGTACTCGGCTACTTTTGTTGAGAGTGCAGCGTCCCGGGATTGGCAGTGTTTATGTAAATCAGTGTAGCTGACAGAGCCGTCATAAACAGAAGAGAAAATATAACAAACACATTGTTCGTGGAGGAAATGTTTGTTTTCAGAGCTGGCTCCGCTCTTACCAGATTGATGAAGCGTTGCTGATACTGAGGGTCCGTAGTGTAGCGACCCAACAACATGGTCATCCGTTGCTGATTAGGCAGTTTTTCAACTCTGATCTGCAATAGACAAGATGCATCACTATTATTTTGTGCAGTGCAATGCAACCAGGTTCAACTTCTAGCAAGGAAATCTATTAGCACAGAAAAATTCACTGAAGTTCTTTACCCTGTGGGACAAAGGTCCTTGGGGGGGAGACATCTAAATTCAGCAGGTCAAGGTGATGGTTTCTGCACATGCTGTAGTGCAAGGTGAGAGCAGATAGAGCTTCCCTACCCTGGGAGTGTAGCCCATCTAGGAGAAGAAAAACTCTGATCTTAAACCTCTGCTGCCTTGTGGATCTTTGGGAAGAAAAGACTAAGGAGTAAACCCTACACAAATATGGAGTGGAGTCCTTAAGATGGAGGATGGCACCTTGTATGCCTCCTTCCAGCAACTCCTGCAGCCAAACTGGTGCTAACTGTATTGCTCTGCTTTCCTTTGGACCACATCAGTGACACCAAGAGGGGGGGTCTTGTTGTATAGGCAACCCAGAACCTCCATACACATTGGCCAGGCTTGCACCCTAGGGAAGTAACTTTGGGGCTGCTTACAGAAGCATACTCCATTGTCTCTTGAGACAGACAGATGCTAACAAAAACAGGTGGTTCCAGCAGATTGAAACCTGGGAGAGGCAACTCATGCCGGATTGATTTATATTCTACTTTTCTGCAATGCCCCAACTCAGCATGGATCCACAACAGATACAAATACAACAATATATTCCATTACAGGTTTATTACAAAACTAGAAATTATCAAAATCACCAAAATCACAGAATAAACTATTTCAATAATCAATAATCATCAGCCCTACAAACTTCTATGTAATCATCTCCCTTGTAGGAACTGGATTTTCCTAGAAATATTGCTTGAAGCACTACTATAGTGCTCCACTACTTTGAAATTGTTACATCTGAACACAGGAAAAACAGTCACTCAGATGTAACTCACATTCTTACCAGCCTTTTGCAGCAAAAAATTCCACTCTGGGAATAGAATAACCAATAAAGCTAGGCTGCTACAAGCAGGAAGCAGGGGAAGGGGGGTTGTATAACATGTATGTAGTATTTACCAACCACTTGTTTCAAAACCAGCAGTAGGGCCAGCGTCAGGTTTTGGCAGGGCCCTGGGCAAGATGCCCAGAGTGGGGTCCCTCTCTGAATGGACCCATGTCCTTCACATTCCTGTATCTACAGCCCTTTCACTTGCCCTCTTCCATTAGGCCTAATTCATAGAGCCACTTAGCATGAGAGGATAAGGGGACTGGAAAGTGCTGTTCCTTGCTCACTTACTTAAAAGGAACAAGTGAACAGACAGCAATAGGGAGGAGGAGAAACAGCAAAATCTGGGGGGCTCCAGAGAAAATCAGTGGGTCCTTTGCTAGGGGGTAAGCCTCAGTAAATGCCCACCCTGGTCCTCAGATCCAAAAGTGTTCCCTGTTCCGTGTGTGTGTATAAGAGAGAGAGCGTGCGCGCAAGATAAATAAAAGGGCATTTATTACCTTCTGATAGGAAAGAAGAGGTGTACAAGATTCAGAGTCTTCTGTAGTCTCCTTTTCAAAGACGGCTTCATTTTCCAATAGCACACAGAGCTCAAGCCTAGTTTCATGAAGAATACATTCATCAGCAGACCAAATGACCACTCCAAAATAGCTATGAGACCAAGATTATTTTTTTAACCAGAATTTTTCATCTATGTTGTTCCTCTGGGCATTAGCCTTCATGATGGCTCAATTCTGTACTCCCAGTGAACATTCAAATAAACATCAGACAGGGGATGAGCTCATACAACTATTAGCAACTAACAGAAGTGTTACACCATAGTCTTCCATACCGCCTGGCCAAAATTCACAGGTAAGAACCAAATCCCTATTATTGTATTTTGTGTTCTCTACTTCCCTAAAAGGAGAGGAAGTTCAAAAGTTTCACTACCACTAGGTTTAGTTTCCTTTGGGACACTGGAGACTTACAGTTTCTTTGGAACATATGACAAACATAAAGTCAGAGGCCTACAGTGAATGCGATAGGCTGGATTAGGTGGACTTTCAGTCTGATCTAGCTAAATTCTTATGCTTACAGCAAGTATGTGTGGCAAACTGAACATTGGAGGGTATATAACACAATAAATTCAGTTTGCCATACAAAAGCGATATCTTCGTTAGAATTATTGTTTTTTTAATGACAGCTGGTCATACCACCTACTGCTCATATGACCTACTGACACCCTACAGAACATCCATTGGCTTAGGATTTGTTATTTGCTCTTCTTTTTCTATTGATTAAATGTGACCATTCATATAGCAAAAGAAATAGTTATGCTTGATAGAAGGAAGAAAAAGAAAGTTTCAGCAACCTTCTCTTAAAAATATTATCTGCATCTCTCACACAGCCTTCCTTTATCTATGGTACATAAATTATTATACATCCATCTTGCATCATGTTTTGTATTAAACCAAGATATTATGGTTTAAACAGCAGCTGTACTCGAAACCATATATATCTGCAACCTGATTCAATTTTCAAATAGCTATTATTATGGGTCTGTTTGAAAGAAATTGCCTCACAGAGAAACAGAATTGGTTTAACAGATATATCAAATGATACCTTGCAGAAGACTTGACATGCAATCTAAACACAAGCTGAGCAAGGTTGTATTCAGTTACTCTCCAGTTCATTCAAGTGAAGTTTTAATAAGTAATAGGCATTTTGTTAATGTAAACAGCAGGAGCCAATGCAAAATTATTATCTGGTTGTAAATGTGCAAAAAGCGTTACGATATTTATCCTCGTACAAATCCCACTAGATAGCCCATTACAATGTCAGTTTTACATTTGGAATCGTAGCCATTGGCCTCTTCCCATTTGGCCATCTGAGATCTCATTCATACCTACCATTCAATTCTGTTATGAGTTGATTTTTTCTAGACACTGGTAAATGTCATTAAAACTATGAGCCTGAAAAGAGTGACAGCTGTTTCATGTTCACACATTAGAGAACTTTTTCAGTACAGACATACATGAGCCATTTACAGACATTAGATCCGAGTAGAATGAACATATTCATGTTGAATAAATGGGTGTTACATTGCCATCCCCTGACCTATGCATCTTTGTCTGACATGAACAGAGCCTGAAAAGAGGCTACATGCCCACCCTTACACATATATGAGCTCACATCTGACATTCAGAAAAATGTGTATTAGTTGTGGGTAGGGCTGGCTATTACAATATTGCTCCCCTCACATTTGAGCAGTCTTTAAACCCAGATCAGGCTCCCATGAGGCTGACTGCTCTAACTTATCCCGGACACAAATCAATACTTCTACCTAACTTGACTTTGTTCCTACACCAGTTGAGGTTCATGTAAAGAGCCAGTAGAGTACAGCTTGCTATGCAATCAAAGCCACTGTAAAAGGTATCATGTAAGTGGAGGCCAGTGTGGGACTAGCTACACCATTCAGGCTACATGCAAAGGAAGCTTCGGAGTTAGGGTGTTTCAAAAGCAGTTTATGGAAATATGGAGTGTGTTCAATATATCTATCAATTCCAACAGAAAGTCTTTGTGGCACTGTGCAGACTAACAAATCTATTATGGCATAAGCATTCACTGACTCATATCCAGGAAAGCTTATGCCATAATAAATGTGTTAGTCTGTAAGATGCCATGAAGACTTCATTGTTTTTGCTGCCGCAGACTCACACAGTTACCCTTCTGGAAACTATCCATGCCATTTGTTTTCCTCTTCAGGCAATAAAGGGTTTAGGAATTCCCCAAGCATGAACATGCTTTATCTGGTATTCTTAAATAATAGCTCTGAATTGAACTGTGCTCCATACACTGCTTCATAAGAACATAAGAATAGTTTGTTGAATCAGGCCAATGGCTCATCTAGTTCAGCATCCTGTTCTCATGGTAGCTACCCAAATGCCTGTTAGATGACCGCAAACATGACCCGAGCACAGCAACATTCTGCCCACCTGTGATTCCCAGCAACTGGTATTCATAGGCCTATTGTCTCTGTTAGCAGAGGTAGAACATAGCAGTAGCCGTGATGTAACAAACCATTGTAGTTGCGTATTGTATGTGTGCCCTAACAAAAGCTGCCCTACTTCAAACATTTTCACATCTGAAGCAAAAACTCCAAACAGGGCCCCTTGGACCACTGTACAATGCTCATTGTTCAGGATAAAAGAGATGGAGTCTGGGTGCAAGAAAATGACACCTTCTCTGGAATTTGCTGCCTGAAATGTTAGTAAGGATAGCTGCTGGAAGCTTATAAAAAGTTGTGCTGTCAGGTGAATTGCATACATATGGCGCCAATTTCTATGCATCTGCTGCTCCAAAGAGAATTATTTTATTGAAAGGCAATTAAAGATTAGATATCTGATCACCATAAAAAGCTATAAGAAACAAAAACAGCAATAATGGTGTTTTGCCAAAAATGAAAATCACCCTGTTTTAGTTCTGACCTGGAGTTTGTTATTTTCCTAATACAAGCCCATACTAGCTGTGTTTTTTAGGAGTAAAACAAATGTCCCATTTAAAGGTAAAGGTAAAGGGACCCCTGACCATCAGGTCCAGTCGTGTCCGACTCTGGGGTTGCGTGCTCATCTCGCTCTATAGGCCGAGGGAGCCGGCGTTTGTCCGAAGACAGCCTCCGGGTCATGTGGCCAGCATGACAAAGCTGCTTCTGGCGAACCAGAGCAGCGCACGGAAACGCCGTTTACCTTCCCGCTGGAGCGGTCCCTATTTATCTACTTGCACTTTAACGTGCTTTCGAACTGCTAGGTGGGCAGGAGCTGGGACCGAGCAACGGGAGCTCACCCCGTCGCAGGGATTCAAACCGCTGACCTTCTGATCAGCAAGCCTGTGGTTTAGCCCACAGCGCCACCTGGTCCCATTTAGCACAATGCTAAAGAAAAGGAACATTTGTTTGCCACCCGAGTCTAGCTGGTAAGTTTGATCATATTCCAGATTATTCAGCTTTGGCCTGAAATAAACCAGCAGGGAATCACATAGGAGCTAGGCTTTGAGAAATGAAAGAAAAATCCGGATAATGAAAAAGGCACATGGACACGCAATACGTCTATGCCGCAAGTACGATGAAGGAAAGTTTTGGAACACCACTAATGAAAAACAATCCAAGGCTATTAAACTTGCCACATTCAAGAGAAAAATGAGCACCCATTATTTCACTTGGACTTGCAGAAGTCATGCTTCAGAAGTATAACAGGATCATTCTTTGATGTTGCACATATCCTTCCTATCACATCATCAAGTCTCTAAAACAGCAGCCCAAGCATGTTTCTTGCACTATATTTTGGGCTTAACAGGAAGTTCTAGAGATCAGACGGTGAACTGGCAATTGTTACTCTGCTCTTTATTTATTTAGAAAGGAAGAAACCCCTTTAGGAAAGAACCTCTTTTCAAAGATAGCCTGGCAAGGCCTTAGAGCATTTTTATTTTATGGTATTAGCTATGAAACAGGCATCACAAAGACACACATTTAAGATTGCCCATTTGTACCCAAAGCTCCCACATTAGATACTATTCATTCCTGAGCACTATGCTGAAGCTATCAGAATGGGAAAGGTCTTATACCCCACCCTTGCGCAAAAAAAATCTTTCTCTGTGGATATGGAAAATTCTACACATTAGGGAACTGGCAGACTTATTATTATTATTATTATTATTATTATTATTATTATTATTATCACTGACAAAATAGTTACAAAATGCACTCAATGTAGATTAAGCAATTGTGGGGGTACATTTTAATAAAATATTTATAATAATAAATAGTCCAAGCAAATATATTATGGGTGAGATAATCAAAACATCACATTTCATTCTGCATTTTACTGTCTACATTTGACTTTACAGAAATGTGTCTAAGAATATGGGGTATACAGTGGTACCTCTGGTTACGAACTTAATTCATTCCAGAGGTCTGTTCTTAAGCTGAAGCCGTTCTTATCCCGAGGCACGCTTTCGCTAATGGGGCCTCCAGCACGCGATTTCCGTTTGCATCCTGGGGCAAAGTTCACAACCAGGAGCAGCTACTTCTGGGTTAGTGGAGCTCGTAACCAGAAGCGTTTGTAACCAGAGGTACCACTGTACATTCAAAGAAGAACGAAATTGAAGGGAGTCAGGCAGATCTTCTTGCGCAGAAGGTTCCACAAGCAGAAAAGTGTTATTTGTATGAACATACAGGCTGTTGCACAATTTTTTCACAAGTCGACCTGTTGTGATGTAGTCTTCTGTTGCCCAACATTTATAAATGGACCTCTGTTAGCATAAGAGACATTGCACCCATAGACTGAAAGCACCAAATACAATCCTGTGAGTGGCAAAATTATACAACTTGATTATAAATATATTTCCAAGAACAGGAACTGACTCCTTGCAGCTACAACTTAATCAACCAGAATATGTTGCAAAGCCAATTGATGTGATTAGTCTAATTCAATGAGGTTTGCGTTTGACAGAGTAGAGAAAGACAATGGGGGGCAAATTATATTTAATTTTATTCGTCTGATGTCATTTTACTCCAGCCTTCCTCCTTTTTCGAGCACAGGGTGGTCACATAATAAATCATTCCATTGGGCACAAAACAAAAACACAAAATTACCCTGTTATAAAGAAAATGCAGCATTCTTGCATTCATTTATATTTTTTCAAAAAACACATCAACAATGTTCCTTCAAATTAGAAAGGGTGCAAACAAGTCCAAGATTATGACAATGTGGTTAAATGGTAGTCAACAAAAACCATAAAAGGCAGAAAGAAATATTTTTACAACTAAGCAACTGGTGTAAATTGGGGTGAAGGAGAGCGTACACTCTGAGAAAGCCAGTGTAAATTGATAGTAAAACAAGCGAGGAAGGAATCCAAAGAACCAATTACTGAAGAAATAAAATAAAATATAAAAATGCATTTAAATACATCCAAAGCAAAACCTAGCCAGGAGGTATCAGTGAAATTGTTAGATGATAAAGGTAGTAAGTTTTGTCAAATACACAGAATTGTTTTGCTCTTTCAAAGTAAACTTTCAACCTTTCCATGTCACTTTTGCTCTTGCTGGGTGATCAGAAATAGAAAGTAGGAAGAGAAAACATGCACCTAAATGTTTAAGAGGATTTTAATTGCTGTGCCTGGTTCTGAGACTGAACAAAATTCCCTGAAATGGTTCTTGCATCTCTTTTTCCAAGATGTGGTATTGTAAAAAAAAAAAAAAAACAGTTTATAATGAACCTAGCTAACTTCCAATTGCAGATGACTCCATCACATACTTGCACTATAGGACAAATATATGATCAGTCTTTCCATACATATTAACATTCCCATCATGACCATATTTGAATCTAGCTGTTAACATCATATACTTACCTCAAAGCCACCCACAGGCTGTAGTTTGGCTACATATGTTTTTCATTTGCCTTTCAGAATTATAATTCACACACTACATCACTCCAGCTCATTCTGAAAGAGCTTTGTACACCTGCACAGCTATCTGTGCAACAAAGCAAACCCTTTACTTTTTAAACAATGTGAAATGATGGCATTCTTTGGCACAGCCATTTTACACTATGCTCCAGACAGCAGCCTTAGAGTGATCTAGAAAAAAACTGCACAAAGAAAAAAAAACTATATAGAAATTATTCATGTATAGACTAAGAGATTATTTGCATTTAGATACTGCTATTTAAATTATAATCTTATAACTTCCCAACATTATCATCTTTGTAGACTGCATATGTTCACGTTTAGCGAGGTCAGATTACAATATAGGGTTGGAAGCTACACATCGTGTATCACGTCAGACATTTTCCCATTCCCATTTGCTCTGTTTCAAATTCCCTATTGTGCCTTACTACATTTTTAGCAGCAGCGATTTATGGAAGAATGCCAACGCTACTGTGTTCAGTTATTTACTGCAGTTTTAACAGCACTGTGATAAAGGGCAGCATGTGACTTGGTGATACTCAGAGTATACCCACTGAAATTAATGGGTTTAAGTTAGTCGTTATTTCAATGGGTCTTCTCTGACTATGACATAATCAGATGCCACCCTCAGTAAATCATATATACACTCTGATTTCAGGCACTAGTTCGTACCTGCCTCATCATCTCATAGGCTCAGGAGGGAGCAAGGTTCCAAAGGCAAACTGAGGTAAAATGTTCAACATTTTGGTATTGCACAAGTCTAGGTGTTTGGCCTTGATTTTCAGGACAGTTTGTAACAAATCCATAGTTCTTATTTAAGAAATACAGAGTGTCTCATGTTGTTTATGCCAGTCGCACAAAATTTCTCCCATGGCTCTCATTCATTTGGTTTAATCCTAGACATATCAGGAGAGGTGATACTTCTGAGGACTGGGTTTCTCAAAGAAGGAGCCAGGAGATGGTGGGAAACAACCAGGGAACAACAACAAAGCAAAAAATGATCGTCAGCTAAAAATGCTGTGCTGTCCTTGGTGCTCATGGTCTAAAACAGTGTTCCCCAACCTTGGGCCTCCAGCTGTTTTTGGACTACAACTCCCATCATCCCTCGCTAGCAAGACCAGTGGTCAGGGATGATGGGAATTGTAGTCTGAAAACAGCTGGAGGCCCAAGGTTGGGGAACACTGGTCTAAAAGACAGACAGAAGCCTATTCATATATCTGGTACACATGGATGCCAAACAAAAACACACAGGTTAGACCCATTCCCTGTATACCAACAAACACACCGGCCACATTCCTGATGCTGCAGGTTCAGTGACATTCTATGGAGATGAGAATCCTGGTCAGTCGGTATTCCCACCCTTATGGAATAGCCCTACATATATACATCTGTACCCATACTGGCTCTGTACCAAATATGCAGCAGAAGCGAGTCATGGCTGGAACATGGCCTCCAAGGGTAAGGACTAGCCCACATGTTCTGACCTACACACAGACACTTGGTGCACTTATTCAGGCACCAAACACCTGAGTATGGGAAGATCAACTTAAATGTGCTCTGAATAAATCACGAATGGAATAAAATATTCAGTTTAAAAAGTACCCCACTTACTGTATTAAGCACTCTTCCTAGAGAACGACTCTTTTATTGTGCAAATCTTGGAAAAATGTAGCCTCTTAGAAAGTTTATTTCTCAGAGTTTTCTTTCAAAGCCGCAAAGATGAAAGATTTGAAAACTGCACTGGACATTTTCTTTTGAGCAGGGTGAACATCTATTTGTTTTTTTATCTGAATATTTTTATTTGTATTTGTACTTTGATCACATTTTCAGGAGGGAACCTTTTGTATACAAGCACTAAGGCCATTTCACCATATTTAGTTGATCAGTCATATGAGTTTTCATTAATCACTTAAATTTGCATATGAATGGGAAAAATTAGTTCTGAAGGTGGAAGAGGAACTGGATAGTGACCTTCAACTGGCCATAGAAGATACTCTTCCTGTGACTATTGCTTATACACCTGACTTGGGTAAATCTGCATTCCTGTCACTTACCGGTAAGTCAGTGGCTTTCTACATGATCAATAAAAGTAAGCCCTTAGTCTTTGCATGATAAACCCTTTCAATGAGAACACCATAATATCCTGTCAGTACGTGTAAAGGATAGGAACAGCCTTCTTGTGAAAAGAAAGAATTATTCTATTTTAAACATAGACTAAATAGTGCTCAAAAGACCCTGATGTTGGGAAAGATTGAGGGCACAAGGAGAAGGGGACGACAGAGGATGAGATGGTTGGACAGTGTTCTCGAAGCTACTAACATGAGTTTGTCCAAACTGCGAGAGGCAGTGAAGGATAGGCGTGCCTGGCGTGCTCTGGTCCATGGGGTCACGAAGAGTCGGACACGACTGAACGACTGAACAACAACAAATAGTGCTCCTTGCTCCTCTAAAAACAGTAATAGATATATGCTCTAGTGTAGTGGAAGGTAAATGTTTGAAAAATATTTGAAAAATATATGTGTGTACACACACATGCACTCAACAAAACCATGGGCTATATGCCAGAGAAACAGAGGAGGCAAATCCTGATTGTGATTTGTTTCAAAAAAATCCTACACTAGAATTGTGTTGCAGGGGATGGCATACTTTCCAAAGTATTACAATAGATATAAAGTATTCTAGATGCCTGTGACATTCAAATAATTACTGGTAAATTATACAGAGAAATGACAATAGCAATCAATGTTTTAACTGAGCATATTGTGTTTTTGCTACTCAGGAGCTGAAATAGTCCGGTGGAGAAGCTGAGGGAGGATATGAAATCTGATTAGAACAAATGAGAAACTAATGCACATTTTTTGTGCAATACACTTATAGTGAAGAAAGGCCTTGAAGGCAATTATGACATTGGGTTGTATCCAACGCTAGTCCTACACTGAGTAGGCACACTGAAGTTAATGAGTATGACTAGCTTAGGTTCATGGATTTGAATGGATGTACTCCAAAGCATTGGATACAACCCACTGAAATTTTCCCTGTTGAATCGCCAAAATAGGTCAATGTATCATCTCATTGTACTCTTTTTCTTAAGCAGCACATGCTCAAAACATATGGTTACACTGATGAAACACACGTGTCCCCAAGCAAATGTTGGCTTAGCAAGTTTTTTATTTCATTTGCCAACCAGAGGAAAAAGTATACCTAATAAACATATAACACAGACGTAGTCCTTTGGATCAATTATTTATCTCTCAAAGGATATTACTGCATAATGCAGCTTTAAGTTTTCAACTTTGTCATATTTTCTAAACTATGATCTCCTCGATTTACTTTCAGTTATGTGACACTGCACTTTACTGGAGTGAAAGCATGCATTAGCTAAACAATGCAGTTTGGAGTTAGTGTTCCCATGCATCATCATGAAAATGTTTGTCTCGTCAGTGGTGTCATTATCGTTACTGAGTACATCTGCTCTGCCATTGCTTTCTAACACACGAGCCATTTCTTACCAGAGAAACTAATTCAAGACTATGAATGTTTTCGAACAATCTTCCAGATTATAGCCAATCTTAGATGCAATCCCTGGTAGAAATGTCCCCTGCCTGGAATCCTGGAGAGCGACTGTCAGCCAATGTAGACAATACTGCACTAGATGGACCAAAGTTCTGATTCAGTATAAGGTTATTATGTTCCTAACCAACAAGCTATGGGTTTGAGCAATCTCACTATGCAAATTAATATTAAATGTAACTTTTTATTCTTTTTGAAAACAGTGTCAAGAAAACTAAGAGGGTACCTTGACTTTTTCCTTACAGAAATGTTTTGCTACCTGTGTGGGTACTACCAGCACTTCACACTTTAACGCAGTATGAGAATTCATAGGAGTTCCGAGATAGTTGCTAGAGAACCATTCACACATTAGTATAATTCTAATGTGGAGTGTGGCAACATTTTGAAGTCATCTAATTACAGTGCCTTATTTCCTGGGGCACCAGAAACAAGCCTCAGTTTGCAAAAATAGCTGAGCTTCAAATAACTGTTGTCAGAATGAATCCTGAGAAATTGAATCTACCAGTTTGGAAAGGCAGGAATGAATGGATGAATAAATGAATGAATGAACTCACAGATTGCTAGCTAGTGACAATTCATTGCCTAAGGTCATATTTTTTTAGCAGTAGAGGAAATGCTTAGGATGGACTCCTTCAATTAAAAAAAAATGCATGAGCAACCAACACAGGGCACAAACTATGCTAGCTTATTAATGTCAGACTATCCAAAAATGAGCAAAAAATATCTGCCACCCAAGTGAACTGGCAGAGTTTCCCTCCCCACTTTTATGTTGGCTTACTGTCAGTTTCAGGTCGAATATGTTTCTGGCAATGCCCACTCTTTGCAAAACGGTTTAGCCTGAAGACAACAAATTTCCAACAACCACTGAAATTTCAGTAAGCTCCGAGGATGGGAGGAGAAGGAGCTGCTTCAGTGATGAAATTACACAGAAAAGCAGGTAAACTGCCAGAAGTTTCACTTATTTGCTAAACTGGTAATACAAGTTTTTCACTAGTTTATCTTTACAGGCAAAGTGTTGGACATTTGTACATACACGATACAGCATTATGGTTTCTAGTTAATCACCTTTTTCTGTTCTGCTAAATAAATTGAAAATATTTCCTTTTATTGAAAGGCAGACAAGACAAACAAGCAACAACAGATTTACTGCATTGTTCAGAACAGAAGAAGAGCACTGCTCCTACAGTGACAGTTGCCATGGTGATTAACCAGATACCTGTGGGAAGCATATAAGCAGAGGGCACAAGCGCTTGTGCTCCCACAGTATGCTGAAGGTAGTACACAGCCATTGTGGCAAGTAGCCATTGATAGCCTTACCCTCCATTAATTTGTCTAAAGCCTTTTTAAAGTCATCCAAGATGGTAGCCATCACACAAGGATGGGGGAGAAATTCACTTCTATTGGCATTTTAATGAGAAACTACCCAATTTGTGCTTGTCAAACCAACATGCAAACTGAAACACAGCTCCCCTTTGAAATTTGTTTTTCTCCAAATTTTGCAATGCAGTTCTCCAATCAAATGACATGTACAAAATGCATACATTAGGGGAAAGTTTGCATTGCATCAAAAGTCAAATATTAGTTAAAGTAACACAAAAATGTGTTGCATTAGATGAAATTGCTTGCAAAAATGTGAATATTTGTCAAAACTGCACAGAAGCATATTAGGAGAAATTCATACTAAGACACTGACAAATTTTCGTAAGGTTTTTTTTTAAAGAACAAAAACAAAACCCTTCCAATTCCTGCAAGAGAATTTTAATCATGCACCCCTACCATCACTACAGCTTGCAGTAGTGAATTCTGTGGTTTAACTATGTGCTGTGTGAAGAAATACCTCCTTTTGTTTGTCCTGAAGCTCCCACTGTTCAGTTGATATAGAAACAGGATGAAGTGAACTGAAAAACAAGAAACTGAGAGAAACCAAAAATTGACAGATTTGTCCATCTTTGTGCCTGGTGAATAACAGGTTCCTGTCTACATTACAAAAGCTAAACAACAACTAAACGCAAAGAAAACAGAATAGTTCATTGGTAATCATCTTCCATCTTACCATCTTCCAAACCTACCTCAGACGGGGGACCTGAAGAAAGACTTCAGAAGAAGACTGAAGGGTTTGGTAAGGTTCATACAACAAGAGTTGCTGCAAAAGATAGTGGGGTCCTAAGCTATATAGGGCTTTAAAGGCTAAAGCCATCACTTTGAATTGGGCCCAGAAACTTGCAGGCAGCCTGCACAGCTGTGTCAAGATTAGTGTTATATGATCTGCTCATCTTGAACCTGTCAACAATTAGGTGTGCAGCAGCCATGAATATTGTATAGCCAACAGACCAGAACTGAACTTCACAAAATCTAAAGTGCTTGTTTTCTCAAGATCTTGTTTTCTCAAGATCTCATAGGTGGGAGATCAGTGGAAACCCGTTGGAACAGATTAAAAACTTTAAATACCTAGGCATCCAATATAACGCTTCCTGGAAATACCATTGTAAGCTTGCACTTAACGGAGAGGATATTCTAGCTCTGGCTATCACCCATTTCTTCTCTAACAGCTCCCAGCTTCACTAAAGGTCTTTAACACCAAAGTAGCCCCCCAACTCATGTATGGTGTTCCATTATGGATTGGTGCAGTTAACCAATCGTTGGAACGCATCCAATCCAAATTTCTGTGCAAAATCCTGGGGCTGCCAAATTGTGTGCCATATGCAGCCATGTGTCAGGACAAAGGCTGCTGGATACCAAAGCATGACGTTGTGAAGAATGTGGCAAGATTTTTGAGTGACACTATGAAATTACATCACCATAGGTTATAAGAGCCATCTTCGTACCTCATGATGTCTGGACAGTTTTATCCTAAAGTATATCCTACTATGTTTTGCCAACTCTGTTGTGTTCTGATCCATGTACCTGTATATGCCAACAAAGGAGATTGATTGAATTAGGTGGCCACATACTGCACTAGCTACAGTTTCCAAACTATCTTCAAAGGTGGTAAGCTAATACTTTTTAAAAGGTCTCTCTTATAATATCTAGTTTGGCACTCAGTTTCAGAAGCTGCTTTTGACACTCATTTAGAAAAGTGGTATCAAAATTCCTGCATTGCAGGGGGTAGGACTAGATGACCCTTGGGGTCCCTTCCAACTCTACAATTCTATAGTTCTATGAAAATAAGGTAGGTTAGAGACACTGGCTCCACAGAGAGAAATGGTCTGAAGCTCAACATCAATAAAACTAAGATCATGGCCACTGGTCCCATCACCTCCTGGCAAAGGTCCGTATAGTTAAAGCTATGGTTTTCCCAGTAGTGATGTATGGAAGTGAGAGCTGGACCATAAAGAAAGCTGATCGCCGAAGAATTGATGCTTTTGAATTATGGTGCTGGAGGAGACTCATGGACTGCAAGAAGATCAAACCTGTCCATTCTGAAGGAAATCAGCCCTGAGTGCTCCCTGGAAGGACAGATCCTGAAGCTGAGGCTCCAATACTTTGGCCACCTCATGAGAAGAGAAGACTCCCTGGAAAAGACCCTGATGTTGGGAAAGATGGAGGGCACAAGGAGAAGGGGATGACAGAGGACAAGATGGTTGGACAGTGTTCTTGAAGCTACCAACATGAGTCTGACCAAACTGCGGGAGGCAGTGGAAGACAGGAGTGCCTGGCGTGCTCTGGTCCATGGGGTCACAAAGAGTCGGACACGACTAAACGACTAAACAACAACAACAAGATGTAACAACCTCAGTTCAAAAACAGGTCCTGGTTTCTTTCTTGATTGCTAAGTAGCATGTTATCAGAGAGCACGAGATTGTCTCCATTTTGTCCCCATACGAACACATTGGCTCATAATCCCCCTCTTGCCTGTTAACAGCTAGCTGGCAAAAGCTGGCATGTCAGGACAAAGCGTGTTTGCAGCACTAGTCACTATGAGCAAGAGAGCTTCCAGTTCCTCTGTGCCTCAGGCTAAGGAGTTCTTGGATGCACAAAAGGTAAAAGTTCCCCAGATCGTAACGCAATCAGGAAAACCCCTTACTGCTTACCAAGTGACTATTCACAGCCCGGAGTTCTTCCAAATAGTACTGAAATGCACTCACCTAGCCTGAAGCATGAGTATTCAGTAAAGCACAGGCCATCAACCTCCCTTTTTCATCTGGAAATCTTTATTTCTGTTGCCACCTGAGCTGCTGCCAGTTTCTGTCTTTTTAAGGCTATAACTGGTTTTGGCCCCCTGAACTCAGCTTGATTTAAAGAGAGCACTCTTGCAGGCACACATGGAGTATGACGGATTCATGGAACTCCCAGCTTTGGGGGCCCATCTCTCACTCCGTTGTCCTGCAATCCTTGTTGGTAAAGCCTTGCCATGCCACACCAGCTCTTCCTGCTCTTCACCCCAATGTTGAGGACCCTCATTCACCCTCCCTTTGAAGTGTTTTCAGTCAGATCTATTGCAATATGTCACATCCTCCCTTCCTTTGATTTCTCCCTCTTTCTAGCTTCCCAGCTTCCACAGCATCCCCCTTTCTGCCCCCTGCTCCCTAAACTGAAGCATCACACCATGCAGCCACTCACAGCTCACTTCTGCCTAATCTTTCACTCCCCAACTTCTGGGACAAGCCTTCTGTAAGTTAGCTTGCCATTCACCCTTTTCTGGAAAAAAATCTCTGGCCTTGCCTTCTTAGGTGTCTTATGAACCACAAATGGTGATAATAAACAAATAATAATAGTTGTGAGGAATAATAGTTGTGAGGATACTCTAACCCAAACCTAGACCAATACCCCTAAAATTATACACATTGTGGTTAAAATTTATTGTGGTTTAAAAAGAAATAAAGCTAGTTTTTGGATCATCTCTATCAGACCTGAGAGAAGCCTGTTAGAATATAGCCAGGCCTACAGCGGAAAGAGATTCTCCTAGCACTAAAGTATTCTCTCTTAGTTATTTGTGGTCCTGAAGGGCTAGTTCCCTGAACATGGAAACGTATAGAATGGAACGTATAGAACATGGAAACATCTATAGAATGCACATTCCATGCAAACATAGTAACGACCACAGTGTTCCGGTTCAGTCATCATGGAAAACTCCTTTAAAATGACATAATATAAAGCAAGCCATACAAAGGGAGGGACAGGAGTGCCTGGGCACATGGTTCATTCTTGGATCAATAAACCATGGTTTATCATTACATCTGAACTGTAAAATTGTCACAGTTTTCTGATAAGAACTCCAAAAATTGTAGTTTGGTACAGGTTTGCAGAACTGTTAAAATGTAGAATTGATAGGGATGTTTTCAACTAAATTATATTCAGATTCATTTAAATTAATGGACCTGTTTTGGGGGGTCAGCTGTGCATAGGAATAACATTGAATACAGTCCTTAGGCTTCCTACTTCTCAAACAAACAAATAACACATTTTTCACAGTGCCTAGTACTCTTGGGTTCTCATCCCTTACTGATTCACATGAAGATGTGGAAGACACCTTCACTTTTTATTCCCATTGTTTTGTGATTTAGTGCGGTATTTTACAACTATCAGACACTCTCCCACAATTGGCAAGTGATGGGAAGTTCAAAATGGTATGGGCAAGTTAACAAGGGAAAGAATGAGACAAGCATTTTGGCTTGATCATTTATTAGCATCAGTTCTGGTTTTATTGCAGTGGACAGCTGGGAAATAAATGAGTGGGTTATGTTTATTTAATGTAACATATTCAACCTGGCGGACACCATAGTTTGCGAGCCATGAGCAGTGTAGTTCTGTGGTTTCTCGTATGCTTTTTAATAACATTTAACGGAAGCAGCAGGACAATGACAGAAAAACATTATAAAAATATATGTTGGTCTCTTCACGCTTTGGGTTGGATCCAGACGTTCATTGAATTTAGGATCCATTGAAGTTAATGGGTCATGACTTAAGTCCCAGTGGCCTGGTTCACATGACACAGTAAGCCAAACCATGGCTTATCATGGCCACACAAATGCACACACACAGCTGATTTGCTCCTCCCTGGTGCTCTTTGCTCCTTCATCACACGCTGTGCTAAGCCAAACCAGGGCTTGTGGTTAAACCCTCTCCCTTTGCTAATCATACATTTGTTACAGGTCATAGCAAGGACAGAGCTTAACCATACATCCAAGTTCAGACAACATGCTAAGGCTGCAAACCTTGCCTTAGCTCAGCATGGTGTGTGAGCAAAAAGGACCAGGCAGGAGCAAAGTGATTGCAAGCCTCTCTCCAGGAGCCCATGTATTCATGCAGTCACAGCAAGCCATATTTTAGTAATTTGTTCTAAACTATTTTAAATATTGTATTTAAGGATGGGGTCACAGATCACTTGATAGATTATCTACTTTGCATGCAGAAAGTATCAGATTCAATCCCTGAAATCCCCAGGAAGGGCTGGGAGGGACTCTTGTGTGGAAACATGCAGAGCTTCTGCCATTCAATATAGGCAATATTGAGCTAGATGGACTAATGGTTTGACATGGTATAAGGCAGGTTCTTATGTTGCTACATTGCTGCAACCAACCTTGGGACCTTATGGTGAAGGTGAGTAAGAAACAACAGCAGCAACAGCAGCAGCAACAGCAGCAACTTGTTGACTGAACCTGGATCCAAACTATTTTGTTTGTAGGTGTACAGTACAAATGTGACATGTTAAAGTATGAATGTTACAAATATTCATATAGGTACAAATGCATCATATAGATATACTTATCAAGAAGGCTTGATTGGCTGATTCAATAAGAGAATTTCGTTTGCCCTTCACAATATGTGAAACTGCCGTGTGTGACAAGGAACATTGGGGGAAATTATCACTAGGGTTTAAAATTTGATGAAATGCGCATTACTTCATCCAAATATGCACATCATGGATTACACTCTGATAACCTGTATATATTTCAAATCAAGTGACTCATCTTAAGGAACTATTTTTTATTCTTCTGAAATGCCCAAATGATGTAAGTGGGAACTCATAGTCCATCATCTCAGGTTTTCAGGTTTAACTGAGTAAAGAGGTGCCTGCTTACATTCCAACTATTTCTATTTTTTTCTTGGGGAAAATGCATTAATGGTTGGGGGTAAGCAAGGAAACAGTTGTCTAGATGGCAAAAAAGGTAGGATGTTCTATTCTAAATGTGTCCAATTTCTTATGTATGTCATACACCCACCCACATAAGCACACATCTTCTTGTTGTTTGCTCATCAAAACTAAGCCAAAAGTTATAATGTTGGGATAGTCCCCCAAGAACAGTTTGTTGTTGCTGCTTTCTTTTTTTATTGAAATTTGAATGGTTTGCTTGTTTGTGAAATAATCTATTATAGATATCAGTAAGGGATGAGCAGAACAGCAATGTTTTGCACTGGACCAAACAACAGGAAACAAGAGGAAACAAGGGCTACATAATTAACAATAGTTGATTCAAACATGGGAATCTGACCATTTGCTTAATAACATGGCTTCCATATTTTATTCTTCTTGAAATTATGTAAAAAAAATACTCATTAAAATAGCTTATGGACAGAGCAGTACAACAGGAACATGCAGTGTCCTTGACTAGAAAGTTCTTCACAGGAAGCTTGCTTACGCTTACCAACATTTGTATTCTCAGTATTCACCAATAGTTTCCAAACTGGCTTCCACCCAAACAGCAAGAGTGGGACAGCAAATGTTATGGTGGGGATCAGCAATTCCCAATGAGTTTGCAAACTGCCAAATTGCTAGTTGCTGCAAAGATACCTCAAAACCACTATCACAGTGGACATTCCACCCTAGCAGTTATATTTAGATGCCACCATTCCCTGGAAATTGTTAGCATATGAGTAGCTATAAGAAGTAGTCATTGGTCTTCCTATAGAGCTGAGTGATGCCCATGACCATTAACACTTAGCCTTTCCCATTTCTACTGCTTTCTCATCCTTACCTTCTTTTCTCAACTGTGACTCCCTCCACTTACTCTAAAGAGCTAGACTGCATGCACCAGATACCCAAGGTCAGTATCAACAACTGAGTTTTCTGTTCAATGAGAATTTTAAAAGCAGCAGCATTGCTACTCCATTGTCTTTTTCTTGATATTGTACAAATCTTGAGTCGTAAATGTGCTCTGTTCTTTAAAAAATAGAGAACAGCAGGAGGAATGAGTAGTTATGTAATCTCTCTGAGATATTTTTAAAAACATGAAAAGAAAACAGAAACTGGAAATTATTGCCAAGCATTCCTAGGAAGAGCCCAGCTGTGCCAGAACAACCACAACTGTGTACAAACACAGGATGCAATCCTCCATTATAGAGGGCATTTAAGGCGGGTTTCCCAACTTCCTCTCTCTTGTTTCTTGGTCTCTTTTCTGATGAAGCCCATCTGGCCTCCATAACATCCAGAATTTCCCTCTAAACAGGTAACTGCTACACTAAAAAGGCAGTAGCTTTCATCATAAAACATAGCCTATCTTTAGATTATCTGTGCTCTTGTATAGCTACTAAACATTTCATATGTCCATATTTTTTATTTAAATAATTCATATGCTGCTTTACAGAGTGGCTTGAGTAACTTTTTTTAAGAAATGAAAAACCTGGGTTATATAGAGAAAATCTGCTATTCATAAAGATTCCTGCTTATCTGTAGTTGTGGACAAAGGTGGGGTTGTTGTTTTTAACATTTTGCAAAATTCACAAAAGGCTCTTTCCGTCTACAGACTGACAACTCACTAAGAACAAATGTCAGCTTTGATACAAGTTATTGAAGGATTGGAGACAATTGTGTACCATAGCATTACAAACCAAGTTATTGTGAGGCCAGAAAACAAAGCCATGTATATTCTGTTCTCTTGGAGTGGAAGTGCTTGCTGGCTTTATTTCCTGTTTACTGAAGCAAGCCATCGCAAGCATTAGAGACTTTGCTGTTTCATCCGAATTCTGACATGTTTTATCTTGAAAGAGGTGAACTTGAGTAAGAGTAAACAAAGGGAAGTTTGCCAATGATATTTTAAACAAATAAAAATTATGATCAATTTGATAACACACATCCTTCTGATTCATTGTTTTCGTAAGCCTCCAAGTGCCTTGAGGTGTGTGCCTGTTTCTAAAGGAATATTGCACAGTTAACACAGAGGAACACACAGAGTGGTTTATGCAAACACGCACTGTCAAAAGTTGTTCCAAACTTTAAAGAGAAAACTGTTGCAGATCGCAAGCCCTCTACTTCATGACATGTTTTCTCATTAATACGGTATGCTAAGGCCTTCATTCTTTGTTCTAAATATTGGCCTTAGGGGCCACTTATCTTCTGGGAAGAATGTAGTGGCTTCTTACCTCGTAATTGTTCCCAGGAACACCTCTGCCTGATCTGGCTTAGATTTGTAAACCACTGGGAATCCGCTATGGCTGGTGTTGGCAAGAAGTTGAGCCAAGAAAGCAATGTTTTCTCTTACATGGAGAACCCTGACGTGAAGCTTCATGACATCTCTGGCAGCAAACAATTCCAGGTTTAACCTGAAAGACATAAAGCAGACAGCCAACAATTTATTTAGTAAACAAGGAACAAGGCACACCGTGCCACATGAGTGTTTGATGACTTTATAATGTGCTGGTGAATTACTTCAAGCTGCAAATAAATTGGTTTTATTTTGTGAATATGTTGTTTAAAATGTAATTAGCCAATAAAGTCATTATCAAGCATGGCTTTCCTGCCTATGAGTAAGATGCTTGATAAAGCCAACCAGATGTAAGCATTAGTTTTCTAAGAGAAGATAAGAGCCATTAATCAGTTTCCATGAGTTTTTCTACTTTTTAAAAATGTTCTAATTCAAAATGAAATACCCAGAAAATTATGTTTAGATTACAAAAAGTTCTTGGAGCTAGGAGGAGAATGTAAAGAAGAAATAAAACTTTCATAACAACATAACAGCAGTTAAAATGGTTCTCACCAATTGTTCACTAAGCTCAATAAGCTGCTGTGATCACTGATGACCTCTTGGAGATATATGAAACATTAACAACTGCTCTGGTCATGTTGTACAGATATCAGAGAACATCTGTACCACATCTGTTCTATTTATGGTTTTTTAAGTGTTGTTTATAAAGCTTGGTTGGCCACCATGAACATTCTGTAGAGGCATGTTGGCACAGTGCAAATTTTAAGAGAAAATCTGTTGTCCCTAGAGGATTTTAACACTCTTGCTCCAAGGAGCTCAGGACATTGGACATGCTTCTCCCCTTTAACAACACTGCGGTACAGTAGGCAAAGAGATAGTGACTGACTCAATGTCACTTAGTGAGCTTCATGCAGAGTAGGAATTTGGCCCTTGGTGAAAGGCAGTGTTTTATTTCTTGGGACTACAAAATTTTTGAATACAGATGGGATTGCTATACCAAGTAGTAGCCTCTAGTCTGTTTACTTCTAACAAGTGACAGTTGTGGGGATTAGCCTTTATCTGGTTGCACCACTTCAAACTGCAGGTGGCAAATCCCATGATTTAATAGTCCTCCATACAAAAAAAGAAAAATCTGTACACATAGAAAACTAAGTATCTGGGAAAACGTTATACTCTTCTTTCTGATATACCATTTTTCTACATGCAGTGAATTTCTGTATGAAGGACCATTCAGCCATCTATCACCTTGAATGGTACCCTCTAGAAACAAAGTTACCACTTCATGCACTGTTTCTTGGAATTAGAGCTGGCTGGCTGGCTGGCTTTTTTTGTCCATTCAAGATTGGTCAAGTCTCCAAGGGCCACACTCCAGTGGTGACTGTAAGCCAGAAAACACACCC
Source organism: Darevskia mixta (assembly GCA_034641385.1). Taxonomy (NCBI): domain Eukaryota; kingdom Metazoa; phylum Chordata; class Lepidosauria; order Squamata; family Lacertidae; genus Darevskia; species Darevskia mixta. Next base: position 1,952,913 of record JAWWNH010000011.1, read on the forward strand.
ACCCTCTTTCATGTATGCATCATAGTTAGTCATCACTCATGAAGTCCACAACTGCACACTCACCACACATGCAAACCACGATCATACACACGCATAGCACTTTTCTTTCTCTCTCACACACACTGTATTTGCCCCCACCCCCTTACAGTGCTGGGCTGAGAGGGAAGGTTGAAACTCAGCACTGCAATAAGGGCCATCACACACACACACACACACACACACACACACACACACACACACATTAATGGCAAGAGCTCTTTCTCCATAAACTTGCAGGGGGCGGGAATTACAGCCTCAAAAATGGCTGGTAGGGAGAGAAACTCAATGACCCTTGAGGTAACAGGATCCTTGAGAGGTGAGATAGATTCTCTCCCCCACCAACAATTTCAGGGAGTGTACTCTTTTTCCCCAACCCCACCCAAGGCAAGTTAATGGCAAAAGCAATATCTCCATTAACTTGCACAAGAGAAGAAAGGCTCTCCTCCCAACCTAGGACTGTGGTGGGGAATAATGGTTTTGTGGGCCTGGTCCAGCCTGCAACCTACAGGTTCACCACCCCTGGATTAGAGTGATACGGTGCCTTAGGTTGAAACTTATTTAAACCCATCACAATATTCTTCCTGAAGAACATTTTACAGTTATAAGCAGACATGCTGTTGGAAATCAGCATGAGAAAACAGGCAGCTCTGCTTATTCACATCTCTCCCTCCTGGATGGTTGGCTTTATCTAAGTAAACCTCACTCAGATCATTCGCATCACTTGGTGAGAATGTTTATCTATAGACTAAATGAAGGGTTTTTTTTCAAAACAACAATGGATTTTAGCTGGGCTTCTTGTAAACCATTGTTTTATTATGATAAGTAACTATTGGACTTTATATAAATACATTTCAAGAGCTTGCTTTTTGGATGGTTTTATTTTCATGATGGTTGTCAGTAACATTTAGGCAGCCACATTAAGTTTTTAACTCTGAATCGTACAGAACATTCGCTAGGTGGCAATCATGGAAGTAGCTTGCCTCTTGATATTAATTAACATTCTTCCTTCATAGGGGAGGCACTCTGGTGCAGATGAGGCCTATGCAATGGGTGGAGAACTATTTCATAAGTCCTTTCCTGGTTCTCACTAGGAATGTTCTAAATGTCTCCAGGAATGCATATAGAAATCAATCAAGATATCCAAGAGTTTAATGTAGCTCGGACTAGGCACCAGTGTGCCCCCCCCAAACGAGCCCAATGAGGACAGAGCATGCTCCGTGGGCACATAATATTGATTAACTATTGGGCAAGAGAAATAAAACTGTGAGGAGGAGAATGGAATAGAGTGGCTAGAATCCTGAACAGAAGCACTCCACACTGATTCGTTTGGTTGCAGACTCCACTTGCTTATTTAAAATTTGTTTATACCCAGGAACGTGGCTGCAACTGTGTCACATGGAAGATTTTAAAAGAAAAAGCAACTATTGTTTCATTTTATAGATTTATACCCCCGTCCTTCATAAGACTCCCACAGTGGGGAATTAACTAAGAAGCAGAGAAATCTGATCCTCTGGTGTAAAGATTGTTGTGCTAAGCTTCAGATCATAACAATAATAACTTAGCTAGTATGTTAAAGGTGTTTCACATCATTATCTCAGTAATGTTTACAAGACCCAGTAAGATGGGTCAGTGTTGGAACTAATAAATAAATTGTGACTAGCAATCCTATTGTTCTGCCAAAGCTGTGCATACAAGACGGGGTTCCCCTGCTTTGCCAGCTGGCTTAGGAAATTCATTTCTGAATTAATAGAGAAACCGTGTCTACTTTTGAGGAAACAGAATACACTTATGACTGAAGGAAACAAAGGTTTTCATGTAAGTTAAATAGTAAAATATAAGTCGTTAAAAAGTATTTAGCCAAAAATGTCTTCCAAAAATACTGAAGGGCCAAGGGAGACTAAGGAAAAGATGGGTCATGATTAGTACCTTTTTTAAAAAAGGATTCCAAATAGCACAGAAAGTCATGCCACAACATCACACCACAATATGGAGAAGTATGCACCAGTATCATGACAGCCATGCCAACACCTTCTTTTCCCTGAAACTTTTGTCTGGTCACAGACTGATTTTCTTATTGGCCTGGTCTGCACATCACACTATACCATAGTTAAAATAAACTATGGTTTAATGTGAACAAGGAGCGTGCTGGTGCACACTGCTGAAATTGCGGTCACTTTGCTCCTCCCCAACTCCTGCTACTGCTGTACTACCAGGAGACAAACCATGGTCTGTCTTGTTGGGTAATCCCAACCCAGGTTCATGGTTTGTTGCTTTCCCAACAAAGCATGTCCAGAAGCCAAAGTTTGTTCTTGGATTGTGACTTGTAGTTTGTTTGTGGACAAGAAACCATGAGCCTGGGATCAGACAACACAAGCCAGACCATGGCTTTCTCCAGCAGCACAACAACAGCCAGAATGTGGGAAGAGCAACATGCCCAGGAAAACCAGTATGCTACTTGCTCATATTAAACCACAGTTTACTTTATGTGTGAACCGGGCCTCTCTCTCTTTCTTAGTCACACACATACATACAAAACCAACCCATTTAATTTCAAGGTGACAGATTCGACATGCAAATTTTCAGAGTGATTTCTCTATAAGTTCATTTCATTCCAGTTAAAAATGTACAAACTCCCACTTCAGAAAATCCATGTCAGCAATATCAAAAGCTCAACTATACAATACAATCAACTATTTAATGTAATGCCACTTTCCAATATGCTTTTTATTTAAAACAATGTACAATTACTTTATCATAGTCTGAATTCTTGGCTCCTCAAATCAGTTTTATGTGGCATATCATGCAGAAACACAGAGAATTTTGACAAGGCTAATGTTAAGCTAGAACAGAACAAGCACCAGATTCACTCAGCACTTAACTTGTCCCATTAAAAAGTAGGCTGTAAGATATTTTCTTTCTGAAGTGTATAGTGGCTTATAAAAGCAGGAATAGTTGCCAAGTTATAGAAGTGTTTGAGTACTCTTGCCCTCATTAAAAAGCACTCCCTGGCAACCAACAGCTCTGAGTGTTCCAGTTAGCTAGCTTTTATAACAGGGAGGGGACAATTTATGGTGGTATGCAGCATAACTAGAAGTCACAGTGCATCCCTCTGTTAGACACAGCTTAATCATCCAGTATCTAGAACATAACACACTGTATGATCTGACATAACTTTTTACAAGCAAAAGTGAATATCTATGATGTGCTAAAAGAAAAGAAAAAAGAATAGATAGCTTTGTTCCCATTGTTCATTGGTTTATTAATGGGAAGCCTACTCAACATTTGGGGATTATGCCCAGCCTTGGCTGAAAATAGGCCACAATGAATATATTACCTCTTTCCCATCACTATATATCAGAAGTTTGTATCAGAAAAGAGACAAACACTTTAAATGTCTCTTCTCCAAAAATTAGATTAGTGGGCCAGAAGTATAGCTCTTCTTTCCTTGCCAAAATGCTGCAATGCCAGCACTCACTATAATTTAAGCAGTTACTTGAGATACTAGAACAAAACTCATTTTGCTTCTTGTGTTAGGAGGCAATTGCAGCTAGGTCTTCATCTGATATATACATGGAGATAGCTTTGCTACGCATTTTATGTTTTCAAGGGATATATTCTGCATTTACTATATTTTCCTGTCTTGTTTGTTTTCTTCTGATGCAGCCAGAAGTTGAACTAGGTTCCTTCCAGGTTTCTGTTTGTCCTTAACTCAGAAGAAATCACACGTTATGACCAAATCAATCTATAAATCAGCAAATTAAAGACATCCAGTCATTTTACACTAACTCATAGAACAGCCACAATAGGAAAATAATAAAACACTCACCATTTTTTCCTATGGCAAACAAATGGCTCAGCATCTAAGTAGGGAATGGATTTCAGCTTCAGTAAAGAACTGTATAGAGACATGTTAAACCAGTCACCAACCATTTTGGCTAGCATGACTGCCAGCATGATGAGTAGCAAGGACTGTACATCATTTGTGATCTCTACCTAAAGAAACGGGGAAATGAGAACATGCATTACTAAAAAAGAAGTGTGTTGTTGATAATTAGAGGTCATCTGTTTACAGAAACCGGTTAGATGTTTTATTTACAATTACATGGTACAAAAATTCTGTTAAATAAAATACTGTAGGTTTTATGTTCCAAACTAAGAAATAACTGCAATGTGATGTTACGATTAGCAGCCACTTTCAGCACTTTTTGAATAGCATTGTTTGAGAGTTGAGAGTATTGTGAGCCCAATTTCATGGAACTCCCTTTCAGTTGAGGTCAGGCCTGCACTCCATTGCAGCCATTCTGAGACTGATGCCTACAGCACTTTCTCAGCATGCCTGATGTGCTCACAGGCTCAAAAGAAGAAGAACAAAAACAGTATCCACTAAAATATGGAGGAGCCACTAAAGTATGGATTCTCAAAGTGAGAATCCTTCTCCTAAGAAGCTGCCAGAAGAAACAAAAGACTTTTCCTAACCAGCCCAAACAGAAACACTGTGCATTTCTCAGATGCATTTTAGAGCCTTTTTGCTCTCCAGTAATCCCTACTTTGGGGTCGCAGATAAGGATGGACAATTCAGTCAATTCCTGGTCCATGTAACTTTCACTTTTATTCCTTCTCCATCCATTCCCTCCCTTTACCCTTTGTGTTGAACATCACTAAAATGCATTTTAAAATACTTAAACTTTTTTACAAGGTAGTCGAAGAGCTGACTTTGATGTTTTAAAGTCTCTCCCCCACCCCTGAACAGGTAAGAGCCTCTTGAAGTGGCTGGAAAGTCTGGGTAGCAATGCCAACAAGCAGGATGAAAATGGGGTTGCATATGTCCCTGGGAGTGATCAGAGACAAGCTGACATGACAGGTAGGGCTGGTGCCACAATGGGTTAGTGCATGTGGATGTTAACCAGATGGTTGGTGGTTCGAGCCCACCCAGAGATGGCTGTGGGCAGGATTCTTGCATTGCAGGAGGTTGGACTAGATAACCTTTAGAGTACTGTACCTTCCAACTCTAAAATTCGATGATTCTATGCAGTCCCACCCATGGACATTGTAAAGAAAAGTAATGACTGCCCTATCTGTATTTAACCTTGGTCAGAACATCTTGCAAGTCTCCTTTCAAAGGTAATTCTACAATATCCAGCCCATTTATAATAGATGGGTGGTTGCCTCACTACTCTTGCAATAACCTTGATGTGTGGCAACTGACATAGCCTTGCTGCCCTTATTAAATAATAGGTGAATTATGTGTGCTCCAGCGCATGAAGTATGTGAAAGAGAGAGCACTGAACCTGCAAAGAGGAGACTCACGCAGATGATAAGACTGTTATAAAGCAAGTGTAAAGAATCCACTTGAATGTTTCACCTCAGCAGCACTGAAGATGATGTCTTAAATTTTTAGCTACTGCATGTGAAACTGTCAAGACATATTTCTTCACACTTTGCCATGAGATTAGTCAGCTTCAGCAGCTGTGTGGTTCCCCTCTGTACAAGGCACAATATAGGATGCAACAGAGGGGTGGAATTGTTCTACCCATCATCATGGATGTCACAGCTACTCTCAGGTGGAAGTTCATGGACCAATCTAGACATGGTAAGGGAGAGCCATGTACAAAATCACCTGTGTTTCAACACTTAAAGGTAGCTGCAATGGAATGGGCAATTTGGAATGGTACAAAAGCACCATGGAAGAGGCTTAAAGCTTTCCCTCTATGCCATTTTCCTGATTGAAATTATTCTCACCAAAGCTATTATTTGTCCCATCGGAAGAAACGTGCAAGTACCCATGATATATCTGTACATTTCTCCCTGTGGGTCAAGCAGCAACTTGCAATGAAGGGCAATTTTAATCAGAAAAATAGCAAAGAGTGAAAGAGTGAACCATCACCCCCAACAGCTAACCTTCTCCCAAATCAGAATGGTGCACAGTTGCTTTTTTATGTTTTTAAATATGGGAGCTCCTTTCTGGATCCTACTCATCAAATGTAATTTAACTATGTAACACACATGTTAATTTCATTCCTTATAACTACACTTATGTATAAATATAATCTTAACTATTTTAGATTGTAGTTTCCTCAGGACAGTGATCTTTCTCTTGACTGTTATTAAGTCAAGTATAGTGCGCAACGGTGACACCACAAAATAATGATACAGAAACAATATAATTCTGAACAGTTCTCTAAATCATAACAGCTGCACTAACTGGGGAAAGACTCAAATTCTCCAATAAGGTTTGGCTTCTGGGGAAACACTGTATCCTCAAATAGAACTGGATCTCATACAACAACAACAAATGGACAAGAGCACACCTGCTGCTCTATAAACTGATAATCTGAAAAGACCCCAGCTCAAGAAAACTTGCTACTTGATTTGGGATGCTCATAATATATAAACCTTCCCCTAGCCCTATACCTTGTAGAAATAAAACTTACACTGAAGGGACAGATATAAGAAGTAGGCAAATTGGTGGTAAAAAAAAAAAATGGAAGGAAAGGAAGAGAAAGAAAAACAGGAAAAACAGCTTAACAGCCAGTAAATTTTATCTTTTAATCACATGCAATGTAAAGTGCACTTAGGGGGCAGATCATAAGGAAGGATTTACAAACTATGCTTCATTTTGGTATCTTATGTAATTTAGGTCTTATAGAGGTAACAGGCCATGCTAAAGACAGCTTGCCTTTAGGGTTTCTGCTCCTATACAGCCAGCACTGGTAATGGATTAAGGAAAAATACCATTAATAGGCAGATTTATAATTCATAAATCAGCAAATTAGTTTCACTTTGCTTACCTCATACATAATTGCATGCTTAGTGAAATGCTTCAGAGGCTTTTAGAAAAAACCAACCTTATTTTAGTCACTGATGGATTTTTTCTGCAAGCCCTACAGTGATGTATGCCCCACATCATTATAACCAGTTCGCCCCCTGTCTATTATTATAGTTTTATTACATAACACATACTTATGCATTTCATTAAGAGCATCAACAGGGCATGGCACATCAAAGGGAGGAGGGCAGCTGCCCAGGAAATTCAAAAGACACATTTTACATAAAACTACTGATAAAAGTCCTGGCCCTCATTCTTAGTCACACCATGGTTAACTTGTTTCTTGGTTTTGAAAATGTAGTCAAAATGGAACCTCATTAGAGTTGGGCCTGCTGATGCAGCAGACTTTTACTGATGATCTTTTTTACTCGAATTCATTGGAGGGAGAATCTAGTTAAAAATGAAGTCATTAGGTGCAAAAAACCCCACAATTGTAAAGGCAAAGAGGGCGCAATTTATGTTTACATTCATAAAAAGGCAAGTGGCTTGTGGTAAATGTGAACTTTCCTTAAAACCTAACAGCTGCCTGCTTCACCAAGTTCCCTTTCTCTTCTTGAAAAAGACACTGCATAGTCCAGCTCAGAACTGTCTAACACACTTTACAAAAGCGATTTACACCAAGGATCCAATTATTCTGAGGTTTTTATATTTTTACTAACTCCAGAATTATGCTATGCTAGCATCTTGTTATCACTGGAGTTTTGGAGATTTTAAAATACATTGTATTTTAAACAAACAACAGTACAGCATACACTTGAAGCCTGGAAGACAGACTAGCCCAGATAATTTTGCAGCCCTAAGAACAGAGAAGGTTGGGTTTTTAAATCAATTTTCTGTTACTCTTCACCCTCCCACCACGCACACACATATCCCTTGCTCTGTTAATCTCCTCCTTTTCACTTCCAACTCCAGATTGCTCTACATACTATGGGATACTGCATAGTTCATACTTTCACTATGTTTCCAATGTAGACAAAGTGATGCAGGCATTTCTTCCAACTTCACCTTTACGTAACAAGCCTTAGATGTTCCTACATCGAAGGGATACATAAAATTGATGCTTGCAATTCTCAAAGTGCCAGGGTGGAGGGGTTATAAGGAAGTGTTAGAGCTCGGGACCATATAGAATTCATGTTCATGTTTCACTCTGCTCAATATATGCTTGGAATCTGAGGGCAGACTCGATTAGGTAACACGTTGGTTCTAGCAATGTTACTCAAATCACAGCATAAAGGTTGGTACTGTGGTACAACCATTGGAAGTCTCTGAACAATGATGTTTAAGAAAAAGGTAGGTGCACTTGGCCATTTTTGCTTGCTCAACAGAACACTTCCACTCTGAAGTTGCTGCCGCTAGTGCATGTCAAGCACAGCCAGAAAAGCCCTTAATGATGCTGACAGATGTTTTGGTGGGTTTTGTAACAGATGGAAACCTTTTAGAAATTTATTTTCCTTTCCCAAGAGGAAATGTCAGCAAGGTTGTGATCCAGTGTCATGATACAAAGAAACTGAAGTCATGCTTTAACCATGAGCAACTACTGAGACAGTTCATCCTAGAGCATGAGCAATAGCTGTAGCTGCATACATTGGCTGAAGGTATTTGTAGCACCAGCTGCACTTCTGGTTGTACACAGAACTGTCATTGTGATTCTGCTTCTGTCTATCCTAGTCACTGCTCTAAGACTGTTCCCATCTAGCAAAAAAACCATTGCCCTCCCAATCCTCACTACTGGCTTGTCACTCCCTTCACAAATAAGGCCAGCTGTTAGTTTTGGCTGCAACTGTATTTGGCTCTTGAGATGTGCAATTATATCTTTCTCCAATTCAGATTTCGTTCCATTTTATCATCCAAAGCCAGTTCTTACCATCTGCATGAGGAGATTACTACTAGTTTCCGGCTGGATGTGCACCTACAGCTGTAAGGTTTGCACTTGAGCCAGCAGTGTTTAAGTTATTGCTGCCTAAAGAACCAACAGCATTCTACTTTTATTCCATTTGGGTTTCCCAAAAGGGACAATGTGAATGGTTCATACCAAGATTTAATCAGATGTGGTCTTTGAGCACTTTATTAGCTATAGTACAATTTAAGAGGTTGAGTAGAGGATTTCCAACCACTCCTGTTTCTGGGCCATATAAGGGTCATTGCAATAATTTTTGTCATCCAAGATCCTCTGCCTAGGGAGATATTTCAGTGGACAGTAGAGACAGCCTGGGCAATGGACTCTTGGGGCACTTCCAGATGACCTATTTATTGGGCATTCATCCCAATTTGCTTGCAGGGAGATTAGAGAACATTGGCTATTTTATTAACATTCATTCTGATTTGTTGGCGGGCAGGTCGAAAAATGTTGAGTCAATGCAAGTGTTATCCCACACTTTCCAGTACATTTTTCCATTGCTTTTGGGAAGTAGATTTGCTGTGCAAGAACTCCCAATCAACTATAATTGTGCAACCTGAATTTGCCAGTATGTGTATGAATCCCACCCTAAAATAGTGATAGTCTGGAAGTGCCCTTGATCTCATTCATTTTATTTCCTGCCACACTGCATATCGCATGGTTTGCAATAGCTGAATAATCTGTTTGTAAAGTATGTCTCCATATAGTTGCATCAGCAGATACAAATGTACTTAACTGAAGCTTGTTAACATAAAATATTTTAACCTGTCTGTATTGGCATTCTGCTGGTTCTTGAAGTCACAGCTGCTTAAACAAGTATTACCCTGATTTATTGGCTTGAACCTCCTGTTTAATTGTTTTAATTGTGTGTGTGTTTAATTTTTATGCTGTTTTAATGAGCTTGTTTTGTTGTGCATTTTAATTATGGGTGCTTGTTTTAATACTTTGATAGAATTGTTTTTTTGTGTACTTTAATTATGGGTGCCCATATTTTTTTACATTGATTTTATAAAGTGTAAATCACTGAGAAGCCCTTTTGGCCATCAAGCAATAGCTAATTTAATTAATTTGTATAATATAGAATACTTAAACAAACAGTCTTAAGCCTCATATAGAGTTGCATGGGCTTAAGCACAGTTATTTAACTGGGATGAAGTGGACTTTTCTCCATACTGGAATAGGAACATGTGGGAATGTTACCATCAGACCTAGTACTTTCAGCAAAAAAGAAAGGCAGAGAGCTGAGTATCAACATGGAAAAGGTAAGCAGCCAAGAACGAAGAAGGGGGCAAAAGCCTGTGGGGTCTGGTATTTCTTTTTTAAAAGCGTTTTACTAACCTGTTCATCACCACCATATAACTCTTTCCAAATGGAAGACTGCGTAGAGAGCCAAAGCAAACATTCCAAAATTATTTTGGAACCTATCAAACGCTGTCGGAAAAATGTATGCACTTTACAATTCAAGGTCACCACCTTTTAACTATGTTTTTGCATTGTCACGTCCAAGTCCTTTTTTTCCCTCAAAAAGGAATATTGCAGAGTAGCCAACATTACTGCAGACCCTTCAGCTTTTTTAATTTTCTTAATGGTGCCGTGATTTCTGCGTACTCCGAGTTACAGCTTTTCTGTGGTAGCTGTACTGTTTCTGACTTTTTTATTATTAAAAGTCAATAATGCTGGACACAGCTTTCAACACAGAGACTAGAAAACGTTCAAACAGAGATATGTTTTGTTTTGTTTTTCAGATACCACATTTTACTAACACAATCAGGGCTCCACATCACCAGCCCAGGGGAGGGGGGCGCCCTACATGCTTAGAATAGGCTCGCCTGTAAAGATGTACAGAGCAACCTCCACATTCTTCACCTTACTCAGTTGCTGACCATGTGAAAAGGACAAGGAACCTCTGCCCATGTGCTCCAAGGATTCTGGCAGGGCTCCAGCTTTTCTACCACAGAGCTTTTTGAAGCAGGGCAAACTGCTGATGACTTTGACTGTGCTCCTCCACACTGCCAGTCTACTACTCAGAGACCAGAATACCAAATATGCTTTTGAGGCATTTGGTAACATCATGGCGGCTGATGGCGAAACAGCGTACAAGTTAGTTTATTGCATACCATTATAACTGTTAGGGAGATGGTTAGTCTTGAAACACCGCTGAAGAAAGAAGCAGCTCCAACTGCGGCAAACAACCCTGGATCAATCCATGCACTGCGTTCATCAGTCTGAACCCCAACAATGGAAACCAGTATCAAGCCAACTATCCTGCCATATAACGCACCTGTGTACCTGCAGAGGAAAAGAAGACAGTAAAGATACTTGTCTGGGCAAATAAATGGTTTTCATTTTCTCTTGGTAACTGTGCTAGCAGAGATCTGGCACTATAGCATGACAACTTGTCTCCGCATTATAGAAGGGGACTGTCTGGCTGAAAGGGTGGGCCAGCTTTGCTCTGAGAAACTGGCTTGCTTGCTTGCTTGCTTGCTTGCTTGCTTGCCAATGATGTTAGATAAAATCACAGGCAAGTAGCACAGAAGAGGGAAGCATGCAGCCTTCAATGAACTAAATTTTAGAAAATTTTGAAAGTTCCCCCTCCAAAAAAGAATCCCTGCTTCAGTGGGAGGCGATAGTCTGGTGTTTTCCACTTTTCCTGTTAAAATACAATATGTGCCCTCCAACACTGATGTGGAACAGCAGAGCAGCATTCAACACTCTTAGACATCAAATCATTATTATAATTATTTTAATTGAACTTTAAGGGTGGTATCCAATGCACTCATTCTGTGAGTGCAAAAATTTACCCTGGTGAGATGAAACTTCTCCCCCTCCACATGACCCACATACAACTATCCTCTGAGAAGGAGAGGTTGGAGGAATCTCCAGAGCAGATTCAGTGAGTGCCCAGGGGGAGAAGAGTGGTGGAAATTTCACTTTGCAATGATAAATCCTTGCACTTGCAGAACAAGTGACTTAATGCTACATTGGATACAAGCCTAAAAGTTCTCATAATGGTTTGGTAGGAGCTGTGTGATGCTAATCTCTAGTGATGTCTCAACCATTAGTCAACAGATGCCTCTGACATACACACAACCACATACCCCACAGCATTTGAAATTGAAATGTTTGTGATTTTTTTCCCCCATAACAGGAGCAGCGTCTTGGGGAAAGGTCTCTGATTACTGCATGACATATAAGTAGAAGCTGCATATTGGATTGTTTAAAAATCACCTTAAAAGAAAAGCTAAGTTTTGGCAATAGAGTGTCAGATATATCTCAAACGAACTGAAAATAATATCTCCAGGCATCCTTTTTATTGCACAGGCACGATGATTTGTGGTCGCACCGCTATCATTTCCACTTTCAATACTATTTACACCTGCCAAAGTTTTGGGGTGGTCACACTGCTTCATTTCCAATCAGTGCACATCCTGTAACTTGCCATTGCTTTACATACTACAGATGTTCTGAGAGGTGGAGGTGTCCTGCTTTTGTTGTACCATAGTCCCACTAGACAACCATAATGTGATAACATTGGGGAAGCATTGCAGAAATAATAAAGCAGAATAAATCCACCACTAATGTGCTATTACTGTGCCAATAATACATTTCACAACACACCTGCAAGAAAGTTCCAGTTTGGAGGAGCCCAACCAACCTGAGATGCAAAGACAGAAAGGCTCTGATAAATCATTAGATTTGCCTGCTCTTTTCAGCCACTTGTTAAGCATCTTTCTGAAGGTAGTTGACCCACTTTTCTTATATGAGACATAAATGCAAATCTATTTTGTCCAGAATAAGAGGTGGATAGTATACATGACTATTTTTACCCATCACCATATGTAGTAAATAACTAACCTCTTTGGTTTACATGTAGGCAGCTGCAATGTTGAAAATGTGTGGTGTAAGTGAAATGTACTGAGTGATTTTCACCATATTGTGGATTTCCGTAAATGAATGCAATACTTACAGCATACATAAAATGAATGCAATACTTACAGCATAGGTATAACCAAACCACTTGCAATGGCAGAGCCTGCTGTCAAGCAGGAAAGCGAGAAGTAGAATACAAGTGCCGTAAAAAGAGAGGCATATCCAAATTCCTCGTGAGTTCCACGTCTGAATAAGTACGTGATTCCTCTCATCCCATTCTCAGCCAAGAGAGCAGCAGCTTTAAATGAGATTGGAAAGGTGGGAGGTGAGAGAAAGAACAAACAGAAGGGTTCTAATGTCCAGATAGTTTATCAAACAGGTGTCTGTGTGGAGTTGCATCTGCACAGGTCTCAAAATTTCTTTTTTCACAAAACCAATGGCCTAACCGTTCAATCTCAATTGGCAACTATAAACCACTATTAAGGACATGTAAGTTGTTCAGATCCATCCCTTGCTACCTTCCCTTCCCCTCTCTACTTCCATGCCACCTTCTGTTTTTTCCATTGTCTATTATAGATTAGAAGGATAATGTTGAGGAGGCCTGTCTAGCTTTGCTTTTGCTTGTTAAATGCTACAGAGCACCAAGGACACTGGTGCTGGTGGATAAGCAGATAACATTGTGATTGTGGTTGCTGTTTGTTATGCCACATCTTCCAACTCAAGATTCATTGGGCAGATAGGCAAGGCAAGTCCTTTTAGTATTGCTGCCTGTCCACCTAACCCAGTGTTCCCCAACCTTGGGCCTCCAGCTGTTTTCGGACTACAATTCCCATCATCCCTGACCCATAGCTGTCAACCCTCCCTTTTTTTGCGGGAAACTCCCTTATTCCAACGCCGTTTCCCGCTGCTATCCCGGATTGTTGATATCCCTTAAATTTCCCGGATTTCAAAGGAAGCAGCTCCTCTCCCTCCCTGCCGGCCAGGGAGGCTCCTCAGCTGCGTTGCTAGGCTGCCAATAAGGAGTCTGAGACCGACTGGCGCGGAGCTTGCATGCCTTGTGCAGCCAGACCCTCATGCCCAACCAGACAGACAGCCTGCCTGCCGTCTATGCGCTCGCTCTTTCGCTCTCCCGTTCGCGCGCAGCCTCTGGAGCGCAGGGTGGCGAGGCTACTTGGTGCCATTGCACCGCCCTCGCGGCATCCCTTATTTTCAAATCCGAAAGTTTGGAAAAATCCCTTATTTTCAAATCCGAAAGTTTGGAAAAATCCCTTATTTTCAAATCCAAAAGTTGACAGCTATGCCCTGACCACTGGTCTTGCTAGCGAGGGGTGATGGGAGTTGTAGTCCCAAAACAGCTGGAGGCCCAAGGTTGGGGAACACTGATCCTAACCTATCATGTCCTGTGACCAAAGTCCTAAATAGGGCTGAGCTACCGAAGTCTCTAGAAAAGTGGAGAAGAGCATAACACGGTTAAGAAGCATCTGATCTCCTTGAATGCCTCAGAAACTGTTTCTAGTTTGTTATTCACAGACAAGTAACAGTGAAATCAAAGACTTTGGTCAAATTGTGTTCTGGAGAGAAACAGCATAGTTGGAGAAATGCAGTTACATGAATGCTGGTCATTTCTATTCCTAGTTCTACTCCACACCCACCCTCCTGCATACCTTCATTAAAGGTTTGGTTGGAATATTTTGCTCCATCTGGTCCAGTCTGGATTGTTCCCAGGGGACAGTTATATTCTGAAATGTGCCATGTAGACTGGCTTATACTTGAAAAATAAAAAATAAAAGAAACAATGTTGTATCCATGAGTAGAATACATACTATAATAGTGGGTTCAGACATACTACATATATTGAATAACATGTGAGGTGGAGCAAGCAGACTGGGCCAGTCATCACCATCCTTGATAGACATATCTTCCTCCCAGCTCCAAATGCAACAGACGAGCATGTAAGTGCATAGAGCACGTCTATATGCAAGGAGATCCTCACCCAATCTGTATTCTTCATTTCATAAAGGGAAAGTACACATGTAGAGCCCCATAACACACCAACTAAATATAAGAAAGGTGTATTTAAGCCCTTGAAAGATCTAATATCAAAGTTCACCATCCAGAAAAGACCAGTTAGGGGTGGGACTAGTAGTCCCACAACTCCCCCTCACATGTTCTTTCAACACATGTGTGAGTATCTGAAGTCCTCAATATCTCTCCAAAATATTTATTATCCATTGAATAACTCCTAGGATTGGTGCTTGTTTGGTTCTTTTTAAAGTATTCAATGATTTGGTAAACTGCTTCACTTCTATATCTTTAAATTTGGCACTAAACTTAGTTTAGGAAGAGGAGTTAGCTTTGTGTTTATATGATGGACATTGTGCATATGTTCTGTACTTAAGCAGTTAGCCTCCATATCTTCATTCAGAAGACAGCTCTCCTTTTTAAGCCCTTGTGTTGCAATGTGTATAATGGGGAGCAATCCAGTCACAAAAGAGCCTATAGCCCACTGATATCTCTAGATGCGAGGTCACTTATCTTTTGGGGCCAGTGGGCACACATGGAATTTTAATAAAGTGCTGTGCTAACCAGTGGGGGTCACACAATGGCTGCTGTAGGGGTGTGGCATAACACAAAATGGCTGCTATAGGGGAGGTGTAGGAGAGGCTAAGATAGTGCAAACAGGAATTGAGGAGGAAGAGCTAACAATATCTCATGCACTGTGATTTGTGAGGAAGCATTTACTGAAACCTTTCATATGTGCCATATAAAGAGGTACTGTGGGTAAACCCACAGGTACTGTGTTATTGAAATTTACTTTAGATGCATCATTTGAGAATTACCCAAGTGAATTATTTCTGTGATTTCCTTACAACCAAATGTTTCTATCATTCTGAAACTGAAGAAGCCAGTGGCACTTATAAAGATGCCTGCATTTCTCTTTCACTACTTACTTCTCTGGCTTAGTAGATGGTTCAAATTCTGGCAGGTTCTTGACTGGAGTACAGTGAAAGAAATATGGCAAGTAGACCGTAGCAGTAATGGTCAAAACCTGTACATGTTTTTAATAATACGTAAGAGAGAAATGTTGAATATAAAATAAACACATTTACCCTTATACACACCCACTCAAGTTCACGTTCATATAAGAAAGGTGTATTTAAGCTCTTGAAAGATCTAATATCAAAGTTCACAATCCAGCAATCCATAACTAGAATTCTGACTTCTTTTGCACTGGTTTTAAGATTGGAAATGTACATGATTGTCTTCCGTTAGTTACTGGAATATTTCTTCAAGATATCTAGCATTCCTACTTGTTTACCGCTGAATCAGAAAAAAATGTCAGTTTGTCTGCAGATTGATGTTGGTTCTGATTCATTGGTAAACAGGTTTTCCCAGGGTAAGCAATGGAACAGATGAAAAGCTGATTGAACCTGTATTTAAAAGGCACAGGGCAAACAGATAACCTCTCAGACCTTTGCTTTCTAGGTACAGGACAAGCAAAAGTGTGGGTGAGCCCTAACACTGTGCAGAATCCTCGATCGAGCTAGCCATGATTGATGTGGTCCTGCCTTCTATTCATTAAGGCAGCAAGAGCTGGACTAACCGCATCCTGGAGGTGGAGACAAGTCAATGAAGGACAGGGGAGCATGCTATTACTGCTTTTCTTCTGTTGCTAAAGCATGCAAGGACTGAAGCCACATTGCTCCAAAGCAAGAGGCAGTTCACTGGACCCACTGCCCACTCTCCCACCTTCCTACAGTAGGCAATAGGTACATGTAATGTGTTCTATGTTTTAAGTATATTGCACAGGAGAATTAACAGATGCATGATGTCTGTCCACCTTCTCTTGCTGCTTGGCTAGGGAAGGAACTATGAGGAAGTTAAGGAGGGTAGGTGAGTATGGTGGGTTTGATCTGTGTGCAAGAACTCTCCCCAAATGCTCCTTTTGTGCCTTGACCCATATTTTTCAAGTGCATCCAAACAATAGACAGTGTTGCTCATTATGCAAGGACTTGCCTATTCTATAAACATTCATTTTGCTAGTAATATTTACCATGTGTGACCTACTGAGTTTTCACATGGTGGTGAGAGCAGTCAGTCAATCAGAGGAGAAATGTGTGAGTGTATAGAAGAACAATTTCTTAATTGGGGAAATTCCTTAATTACAAAGGAAATGATTAAAGTCAGGCCAAGAAGCATAGATGCTGACCTGGAATCCCATGGACCTATGCTTCAAAGATCCCTGCACTCAGAATCCTTATTCATGCATCAACTGCATTTGCCAATCTCCATTCTTAAGCAAAATTCTAATGCAAGCTTTGTTGTTTTGTTTTTAACTTTTTGAAGTAATCTTTCCAGGTTATTGTTTTTTGTTTGTTATGTATTGTTGTGTTTTTATATTGTAAACCAGCCTGTGATCTTTAAACAAAGGACAGTATAGAAATTAAATAAATGCTGCTACTAATAATAATGTTCCATTAGTTAATTAGGCTTAGTTGTTATAAAAAATACAGTGAAGAAATAATATTTTATTTATTGCATAGAAGGACCTCTCATTTCATAGCCTAGAGATCAGCAGCTTCTTAGCAGGAAGGTACTCAGAGTTACCTTATTTCTTATCTGTTTTATTTCCATATATGTGGGTCCCTAACCCAAAAGTCTCTGTTTAAATTTGTATGCAAATGATAAGATCAAAATATGTCAGAACAGCTGATCATACATTTATGAATTATGGATATATTCCCAAGCAATGTATTATGTAGCAATATCAACAATAACCATTGTAAATTACAATCCAAACCTGATTGTTAATGACTAGGCTTCTGCATAATTCAGAAATACTGGAAAATATTGGTAGGAGATAGATCAACAACTGGAAAAAAGGCCTCTGAGTATCTACTGTTATTCTGCCAGTTCTATGTGGCAACTTAGCACCTTCCATTGTTCTAGTAACCTTTATGTTTTCAGACTTGGGTCTTAATTCTAGCTAGCACAGTTGTAACTTTGGAACACTTGACACAACACCATTAAGTACTTACAAGAACCAGCACAGATTCTAAGAGCTTAGCTGTTTTTCTGAGGGATGTTTTTGGAATTGTGTTGAAGAACCACATGCGTAATCTATTAATTCTTATATTCAGAAAAACAAAAAGAGCTCCTAAAAGTCCTCCAAGTATTCCAAGGAAAATGGCTGGAATGAAGGCCAACACACTCATGTCCAGTAAGTTCTTAACCTGCGTTGAAGAGAAAAGAAACAAGATGTTTTGTTAATTTTGCCATTTTAGTTAAATGTAGCTACTCAGTTAAAAGAGGTGTGATACAACTCAAAAAAATAAACAGAAATTAGATGTAGAAAATGCAGGTTGTACTTGTAATAGCTTATGGATCATAGCCAAGGACCTCATGCCAGATTCTTTATTTTATCTACTGCTGTCTTCTACTTTTAGTTTTGCATAAAACCAGAATAAGCTTGGAATAGGCTACTGGATAGGCTGGTCTGCTTTCTTGGATGTGCCAGTTATTATTTAAGAACCAACAGCATGTTTTCCCTTGAAATTATAAGTTGTGCCAGTGCCTCCCAAAGAACTTGTCATGTTGTATATATCCTTGAGTCAAGGAAATCTTTTCAGGCATTGAGTTGCTTATACCGGTATCCTCTATCAAGGCTATATCCTCTATCAAGGAAATCTTTTCAGGCATTGAGTTGCTTTAATCAATTTTATTCCTGTTGTAGTTCTTTAATTTCATAGAATCATAGAATTGTAGAGTTGGACGAGATCCCAAGGATCATCCCCTGCAATGCAGGAATCTCAACTAAAACATTCATAACAGATGGCCATCTAACCTCTGCTTAAAAACCTCCAAGGAAGGAGAGTCCACAACCTCTCTCGAGAGAGAATATTCTGCTGTCAAACAATTCTTACTGTCAGAATTTTCTCCGTATGTTTAGCTGGAATCTCCTTTATTATAACTTGAAGCCATTGGCTCAAGTCCTACCCTACAGAGCTTGTTCCCTCTTCCATGTGACAGCCTTTGAGATACTTGAAGATGGCTATCATATATCATCTCAGCTTCCTCTTTTCTAGGCTAAACATACCCAGCTCTTTTAACTGTTCCTCATAAAGCTTGGTTTCCAGACCCTTGATCAACTTAGTTGCCCACCTCTGCACATATTCCAGCTTGTCAACATCCCTCTTAAACTGTGGTGCCCAAAATTGGACAGTATTCCAGGTATGGTCTAACCAAGGCAGAATAGAGCGGTACTATTACTTCCCTTGATCTGGACACAATACTTCTGTTGATGCAGCCTAGAAAAGCATTAGCATTTTTTGCTACTGTATCACAATCTAGAACTCTTTAATTCCATGGCAAGCTCATTGCTTCCTTATTCCTTTTACTTCCTATATGTCCCTAAGAAGCAGGGGATCCCCAGGGGCATATTTTTAAATTTCAGAAACTGTTGTGGGCACCACAAAATACCCATTTCATAGAATGACAATACTCAGAAGCCACCTCCCCTAAAACAGGCAAAACACAAACCCCAAATAAGTACAGTAACAGCTAAAACTACCAAGTCTCCAAAAGGGGGAAAAACATTTAAAAATGGAAGAAAGGGAGACTTGATGGGTGCCAAGGGCAACATGGTGTCCCTATGTACCATGTTGGGGACTCTAGCCTTAAAGACACTGTTGGGTACTTTAGTACAGTAGAAGACTACATTGTTGACCTTCTGAATGTCCTAACAGCAGATGTACATCTTCTACAGGCCTGTAAAACCAGCAGAGCCTTACTAAATATTTGCACTGCTCTCCATCAAACACATGCATATCAACAGAAATGATTTTTAAAAGGATGCAAGTAATCCCATACAATCCTATTTCCCTAAAACAGAAGCACTTGCTCAAGTGCTTATAACTTGTATTTCCCTGCTCAGGATTGGGTTTGGGGGCCAGCATATGCCAGAAACAATTTCATCTGGCTTCCAGTGGCTCCAGGAACAGATGTACTGATGGAGTGCTCAGCCAGCATATCTGGAGAGTTGTGCCAGTGAATAAGCAACAGCAGTGCCATATTGGGTGTTGCACCAGATATAGGGAGCTTCCACCATATCCTATAGCAGGGGTGTGGAACCTCTT
The DNA here is from genome assembly GCA_034641385.1 of Darevskia mixta. Lineage (NCBI taxonomy): Eukaryota > Metazoa > Chordata > Lepidosauria > Squamata > Lacertidae > Darevskia > Darevskia mixta. The sequence goes on from JAWWNH010000011.1 coordinate 1,972,681, forward strand.
TCAGCCTGTGGGCTGCATTCCTTCTGGGCAAGCTTATGTGGTTCATATGTCAACGCTGCATGGGGCCAGATGTAGAATGTGGGTGGAGCGGTAATGTACATTTTAACTTTGTCCCCCACCACTGCCCCATAGCTACTTGGCTGGCATACCTCCAGCGAAGAGTCGCCCCTTGATTCTGCTACATGTAGCTTTCTCCAAAAGAAAAAAAGAACCTGCATGATATAACTGAAGCTGAACCATAAGCTATTACAAGTGAAATCTGCATTATATATAATTTATTTTTTTCTTCTAACACAGTGTGCATTGCATTTGCAGCATGAGTTCATAAGATTTATATTGGTTCATAGTTCCTGCCTGAGTACATTTCACATTTTTCCTGCTCTTTAAAACTTAAATCCAACCAAGATGAACTACACTTTGTTCTGAGTAGCAGCAAGTTGTGCTGCTTGGTCCTATGCATGCTTATTCCCAGGTTAAGTGTGCATAGTACTGCAGAATTTATAAATAATAAATTCAGACTTCCATAAAATTCTACCCTTGGAAAACCAAGGGTCTTAAGACTTCTTTAAAGTGCTATGTTCAGCAAGGTTAAACTGAAGAAAATAAATGTGTGTTTTTTCCTTGAAAGACATATCCCACAAGCTCTCTGCTCAAAGTTTGGTTTCTGCTATAAAACATGAAAGCAGCCAAATTTCCCAGGAGCCCCACACTAAATGAAATGAAAGCATTTGATTATCTAGCCTAGCTGGCAAGCAAAAAAAAACAGTGAAGCTGTGGTAGAAACCACATTGGCAACAGTTCCTCCAGGAGAGTGGGAGTCAAAATCAATTGCTCTTTTGTGAAATATCCTAACTAAGCTTATAAAGGACTATAAACTGTAACTCAAGGCAGAAGTCATTATAATCCACTGTATTGTTCTGTATGACAATTGTGGCAAGGTGGCTTTTCTTCATGTTGAGTAAAAACTTCCTCAAAAGAAGATGTTCCATAAACCAAACCAGGTGCCACTACCAACAAGTACCTCTTTCTGATTATAGATCATCCTGCTTCAGATGATGGAAGTACTCAGAGCAGATTCTCACCGAGTATATATGGAAAAAGATGCTCCCTAAAATATATGAGGTTGTGTATACTTTCCTCCTTTTCTACCACAGGTTTGTGAAATGGTATATGCAGAATGTAAGCCACAATCCTGTATCTATTCTGTTGTTTCCTATAAAATGCTGCATTTTGATGTGTTTTCACCCACACCGGTTTCAATCCAAACCAGGGGGGGGGGGGGAGGCCTAGTTGAGTTTTAAGCTGGTAATGTGTACACAGCCCCAAAATGAGCTAATGAGGGCTTTAAATACCCTTGAAAAAGGGTGTTTTCTTGCAAGATCCTTTCCAGAGAGAGCAAGTTCTCTCCCCCACCATATACCACCTGTCTCTCCACCTACACAAGGTAAGTGCAAAAAGAACGTTGCTTTCTCTGCAAAGAGTTGCACAAGGTAAATACCCTTGGAAAGAAAAAGCTGCACGGCTTGAAATGTGTCAAACAACTTTCTAAAAATAAAGCGAGTCTTGACTTTTACAGCACCTTTGGACATCTTTCGTTCGTTTTTGCCTTTTATTCTTGACCCTTCTGAAATCACCCAAAATCCCAATGTCTGAGTTTGAGTGGAATTAAACAAAAACCTGCCACATCATTTCTTCTTCTCTAACAGTGGCTAATAGCTCTGATAACCAGGGCCCTGGTGGAGGTTGACATAATAGCTTCTTTTGGAAATGTCTCCCAAGCATCTAGTTAAGTCTGAGCTAAGCTGTTGATCTGATCAGACACAGTAGAACTGCTTGTGTTTATGTCTGGCAAATCCACGAGTGATCTCTTTTGCTATGAATATTAAGTTAATAGATATTATAAAGTACCAAAGGTATGCTGGCCTACATTCTTTTATCGAACTATCCACGAAGGAACAGCAGTTCTTTATAAATGCTATCTGATAAAAATGAATTGTTCACAAATGTGGCATTATTAGGCTAACTTTCCTACGGCAGGTGTTGTAATACAATCCAAAGTTTCAACTCTCTTTTCATTATATCTGCCAAGGTCTGTGTCCCTTTGTTACAGTAAGGTGGCTTAGCACAAATCCAGAAGACAGGAGTTTGTGCCAGTTTTATCCTGTCTAGCCAGAGGAGAATTATCTTCTCAGGTTAACAGCACTTAAAAGTTACTTCAGTGGGCAAAACAATGTGTCAAGTATCATTTTCCTACATATATGTGAAAACTGAAGATGCCAAGGACCACAGCTTACTGGTCACTTGCTTACCCCCTGCCTGTCCTTGGCCCTAGAATGTAACATTAAAATTACTCTTTTTGAACATACTTTTGTTCTTTGTTATGCCTGCGGAAACTTTGTTTGCTCCAGTATGGAAACCATGCCACTGATGTGCCGAAATATGTATGCAAGTTACTAAAACTAACTTATTTTATTTATTTATTTATTTAATTTCTATACAGACCTTCATATGAGGACCACAGGTCAGTTCATGGGCGTAGCCAGGATTTTTGTTATGGGAGGCAAGACTTTGTTGTGGGGGCAGGACTTTTGTTAAGGAGCAGAACCGACATGATTGGTCAGTTAGTTAAGTATTCCTATTGTTTTACTTGATCTGGGGTGGGGGCAGCTGACCCTCACTGCCCCTCAACTACGCCCATAGGGCAGTTTACAACCAAAGCAGTTTCTGCTCCTAAACTGAGCCTAAACCACAATTGAAATTGAACTAGAAAATCAGTTTCCTCCAAGAGTGCCTGGATCTGGTCTGCAACCACCTGCTCAAGAACCTTCCCCAAGGAGGGAAGATTGGCAATTGGTTGGTAATTACTCTGATTTTCCCAATCCAAACAAAATAAAAAATAAAAAAATTCCTTCCAGTAGCACCTTAGAGACCAACTGAGTTTGTTATTGGTATGAGCTTTCATGAGCATTCACACTTCTTCAGATCTGAAGAAGTGTGCATGCACATGAAAGCTCATACCAATAACAAAGTCAGTTGGTCTCTAAGGTGCTACTGGAAGGATTTTTTATTATTATTATTGTTTCGACGATGGCAGACCAACACGGCTACCTACCTGTAACTTTCCCAATCCAGTGAGGGTTTCTTAAGGAGTGGTTTTACTACTGCCTCCTTCAAGCAGGCAGGAACCATTCACTCTCACAAGGAGGCATAAATCACCTCCCTGGCCCAGCTAGTTTTTATCAGCCAAGAGGGGCAAGGGTCCAGAGCACAAGCGGTCACCCTGACCAATTCAAGCACCTTGTCCACATTATTGAGCCATAAGAATTGAAACTTATCTAACAGCATAGGACTAGACAGTGCTCTGGACGCATGATGATGTTATTGTAATACTTTTTTGCAAAAAAAAATTGAGTAGCTAGTCCCTAAATTGCTCAGGAGGACCTTCTTGAACTGGTAAGTGTGTTTCCATGAGACTATTTCTTAAGAGTTTTCTCTCTCTCCTACCCACTTTTCCATTACATCCACATTCAATTATATTTGCTAAATTCCCTTATCATACATCTGGTTGAGGATCAGATGAGAAAGAACATGAGTCCACAAAGGAATACTAAAGAAGAGCCTGCAAGAAATCATATGAGATAAAGAATTCAAACATGAAATGGAAAACTATATTGGTACTTCTAGTCAGGTTTTAGTATTGTTTAAAGCACTGCTATAAAACAAGATTGTTCTGCAAAAGGTTTCTCTCACTTAGTTCTCTCCGTAAGTCTCCAAACTTGCCAAGAACACCAATATTATGAAGGTATTACTTGTCCCCAACATGTTTCGCCTCAATCTTTGTTTGGATTACTCTCCAGTTTATAAAACAGTCTCCTGTGTTTTATGGCATATTCACACGAGAAGTATGAAGTGGCATATGCCTTAAATCAGTCGAAACTGTGGTCTTTCCCATATTAAGATCCACATATGGAGCAAGCAAGTTAAGAGAGGGTCAAAGGCACATTGTAGGAACTTCCTTATTTTAAAGAAATCAGTTTCAAAGTGGGGAAATATAGAAGGGAGAAGCAGCCTGGGTTCCCTACACATGATCCCCCCCCCCAATTGCCTCGAAGCTGTTTCCTGCTCTGCAGGATTCCAAAGATGCATCTGCTCCTGCCCAGAGTATTCTCTAAAAACAGGATGAATGTTACCCATGATCTTCTGATATTGTCCTGGTGATAATGGGGAGGCAGGAGCCATCTGCTAACAATTCAAGACACTGGGTTATAGCCAACTAAGTTTTACTCAGGGTAGACCCATTGAAATTAATGGCCCTAAGTTAGTCATGTTCATTCATTTCAATGGGTCTGCTCTGAGTACAGTTAGCATTGGATACCACTCACTGTTCTTAATCTTTAAAGCTCTTTATGGCCTTAGACATGCACACCTAACAGAACCATTTATTCCCACTTTTCCATCATTGTTGTCAAGTCAACCTCAGCAAAGATTTGAGCTTTTGGGGGTGATTGTTCAGGGTTGTGGAATGGCCTTCCAGAGAAAGTTAACCAAAGCACACTTGTGATCATTTTTAGAAGAAGAATGTTTTTATGTTGCAAACTACCCTATGATCTTCAGATGAAGTGTTGTATATAAATTTAATTTTTAAAAAATGTTAAAGGGTCTGCAAGGCTTTTTTTATTTTAGATGTTCAACTTGTTTGTAATTCTGTTTTATGGAATTTTAATTATGATTCTAAAAAATATATAAGCAGAACCTGCTGGATCAGGCCAACCTGATGCCAATGGGAAGCCTGCAAGCTGGACCTGAGCACAAGAGCACTCTTCCCTCCTGTGGTTACCAGCAACTGGTATTAAAAAGCATTGCTGCCTCTGACTGTAGAGCCAGAGCACAGCCATCATGGCTAGTTGCTATTGATAGCCTTATCCTCCATGAATTTGTCTAATCCACTTTCAGAGCCATGCAAGTTGGGGATCGCTGCTGCCTCCTAGGGGAGCAAATTCTTCCGTTTAACTATGTGCTGCATGGAGAAGTACTTTCTTTTGCCTGCCTGAATCCTCCAACATTCAATGTCATTGGATGACAATGAGTTCTAGCGTTATGTGAAGGGAAGGGAAGCTTTTCTTCCATCCACTTTTTCCAGGTCATGCATAAATTTATACACCTCTTATTCACCTTTTCTCTAAACTATAAAAAGCCCCCAATTTGGCAGTTTTTCCTCATAGCATAAGCAACCTGGAACATAGGGTGAAGTGCAATATGAATATTTTAAATAAGCAGGCACAACGAAATACACATGTGGCCTTGGCATAATTTAGTGTGGATGTACTAGTACATACCCAAAATAAAATCCTCATCTCTGCTTTGAAAAATCCAAATTGGCCCCTGTAGACAAACCCACAGAGAGAAGAGGAGATGAGATCTGTGGTGAAGGCAGCCGTCATGCAGCAGAAGAACGTTTGCCAGGCCAGTTTGATATCCCAGAAAGATGCCACCTCCTCCAGTGTGAAGAGAAGTCCACCCACTGGAGCATGGAACACAGAGGCAATTCCTGCTCCAGCACCAGCTGTAACAAAATTCCTCCTGTAACAAAGAGGAGTATGGGGTGGGGGGAGAGGAGAGAATAGAGTTTCAAGATAATCCCATTACTTTTGATAAGATATACTCTTCATCTTTAGTTCACAAAACAGCATGCATAATTAATTATTTTGTCATGAGCTTGAAATAAGTGCCAACTTTATATATTTTCTCGGAGCAAAATAAAGTCAAAAGGATACCTGCTTTTGAATGGCGCATATGGCACTTCCAGACTGTTGCTATTTTCAGGTGGGATTCAGCCCCGTAACAACAAATTCAAGTCTCACAACTATTTTTGATTAGCAGGGCTTGTGAAACAAATCCACTTCTCCAAAAGTTCAGAGGAAAGTGATAGGGAAAGGTACCGGAAAGTGTAGGCTAACACTTGCAATGTCAACTAACCTTCCTGCAAACAAATCAGACTGAATACCAGTAGCAGCTGGTAACGCACTAGCGTGGGGGGCGGGCTCTGTTGCTCTCCTGGCTTCCCAACCCACCAGGTTGCCGCTGTGTATAGAGACAGGAAGGGCCCCAATTCAGGGAGCTCAGTGTGTTGTGTACAGGCAGGAGTGTTGGATTGACTCTGCCACCATGCGCTGCACTATGCCAAGCTCCTCATACCTGCCCCTCTGCTTCTCAGTAACCTGCTGTGTTGGGAACCCTACACCTACTGCCTCACCAGCCACTACTGGTGAATGCTCTCTGAGCAGCCAACATTGTCCAATCTCCCTGCAAACGAATCAGGATGAACAGGTCATCTGGAAGTGCCCATAGCAAGCTATGCAACAGCAATCTAGTCAACTCTTGTCAAACTGAATTAACCCAAGTCCTCTATTACTAGATAGACCTCAAGGGCCAATGTATTTGGTTGTGACCCGTATCAGGTGGATTCAAACTGCCATGGGGATTTTAATGAACATGCAAAAATACTTCAGAAATCTGTGCCATTGGTCACGGGGCAAATTTATTCCATAAGTAACAGCTTAACAAACACATCTCTTAAGTTATTTCACTAATTGTTGAGGCAAGTTAAAAATCAAAATGTATCATGTTTATTTGGGCTGTCTGGTTATCCTTGAGCCACAGATAGTTTGTAATGGCTTTTTGTTTGGAGATACAACAAACAGTATGGTCAAAGGCACATGTTTTATTTACATATTTTTATAATCCACTGTTTTAAGGCTATGGAACTTGATCATTCAAAGCTTTCCAAATGCAGGCTTGACATGAACAATAACACTGGTATAATAGATCCTGTTTAAAGTAAGATCTTACAGGGCACCCCATGGATTTGCAAATGCCAGCATTTCACAAATAGAAGATAAAGTGTTTGTGATTCATGTCCATACTGCAAGATCTAGTGATTTATCGCATCCAAGTATCTTGAAAATATGTTATTTTATACAAAAGTAGCATTCTCCATGTCACATTGCATGAAGTCATTTCATGTGAGCAACAGCCATTTAAAAATCCCCTGACCATTCTGACCTGAAAGTTCTGTTTTGTTCATGCTCTATAACTGAGTAAGCCACTATTGAAACATATGTGAGAAGACAATTAAAAATCAGATGAGCAGCCTTAAACCTCATTTATTCTATCCATTCAACATAGCAGCTTTACCATATTCTATTTGGCAGCCGTATGCTTCACAATGATGGTGCTCAAAAGTGCAACATAACCAGGTTTCACTAATCAAGCTTCACCAGTCAAGGCAAACACATGTGGATGTGGATTCCGCTCCACACTCACACCACACAGCATTAAGCCCCAATGGCCACCTTTTGTCTTACTTCCAGGTAAACACATATACATTGCACTGTAAACTGCTGTTTGAAATGCTGTATTTGCTGCTGTGGAGGCATGATTTAGGAGGAAAGCTGTCTAGATTTTTGCATCCAAAACGGACCCTTGTTTCTCCTAAAGAAAGTGTCTATACAATTCTTCAGCAGTATAGCCCTTATGAGCTGAGTCCAACATTACACAAGCAAACTTCTACTTCTATTCTTTCCTCCTGCAGCCCTTAGGCTCTCCCCAAAACTGTGGAGACTACCAGATGGCAGAGAAGAATGTAAAGTCCCATTGCACTGTTTGATAGCACTGGATACGCAACCCTATGTTTCCACTGAAGACACCATTACAGTTACATGTTTCTATTGTTACTTTTACATGTTACCTAAATTAAGGCAGCCAATAACCCTTTTTAGTTAACTATTGCATACTTATTTTATAAGGTCTCTTACTTGTCAGCTGAGTTCCAAAATCTGGTGATGGAGGGGAGATTCATTCCAAGGATCTTTGGCTTGGACTGGCTCAATCCATATCCTATTATTGCACTGGGGAAAGTATTGTGAAAAATTAATGGTATATTTAATTTGCTGATTTCCAAAGTTTCAAATTAAAGAAATCAAATAACCAGATGGCAGAAGGCAGAAGGCATGCAAAACTAGTTGGTTGCAAGTTGCTTTGAGTTGCTTGGCAAGAAAAGGTGACTAATAATTTTAATATAATAGCAATGATAAATTAAATTCATTCTTTATCTTATGGATTATAGTCATAAGATTTTATCTATGTGCTTTATATATATGAGTGGGCGGGCATGCAACAAAATATTGCAGTAGGAAGTGTGCTTATTCAGGGTGCCAGTCATCTAATTCCTTTTCCCAATATCCTCCATTCCATTCTCCCTATCCCTATTTTCTTTAAAATCTGTAACTTTTAAAATATTAATTTCTCACCCCAAGTGAATCATGGGACCTTCTGGTCCACAGAAGAGCCCAGATGCCACAGCCAGAACACAAGAGACAAAAGTTCCCCCAAAAGTTCTGATATTAAAAATGTGCTGAATAGAAGCTCCGTTCAGAAAACCTATGACTTCTGGTAATCCACTTGGTGCACCTGTTGGACAAAAGAACTGGGAAAAGGAAAAGGCAATATTATTGTAGCAGCCACATAAGCTCACATAGCACAGCTCGAATCAAATGTTCTCCAATATCCAGTCATGATTCGTCAGTCGACAGGATTATCAGGTAAACATGCCTAAATCTCGAGTGGAAGAACTCTTTCAGCCTGAGGCAACATTCCAGGGGCCACATGCTAGGGGTAAGTGGGACCAGGAGCAAAATTGGACAGAATAATTAATATGAATTTTACCTTCTACAGTAGGCTAGTTTCTAAACATACAAAACACACATACACACACCTTTTCTATCTTCCACATAGGATTATTATGGGACACATTCCACCCAGGCAAAATATATCATATCCTGATATTTTAAAAGCTAAGCAAGAAGCAGGTGTTCAGCACTTACCACAACCAGTCCTGAGGATACAATGATCATAGCCAGTCCAATTCCAAGTATGTATACCCAGGTCATATGAAAGTTGCCTTTCTGCCAGTTTTACAAAATAAATAGTTATTGGTAGAAAAACTGCATAATATGGTAGGATATTTATTTGCCAAACAAATACATTGTCAATCCACATATTAGAAGAACGTAAGAGCCTTAAGGATCAGACCGATTGCCCATCTTGTCCAGCATCCTGTTTGCACAGTGATGAGTACAGCACCATCTGCCCCCATCAACTTCTCCCATTGCTAAAATATATGGACAGGACCCCCCTACAACACACACATATAATTGGCATATAGCAGATGCCAGCAGTTTCAGCTACCAAACCACTTCACCAGCCATTACAGCTCTTGGTAAAAATGCCATTCATTCAAGCAACCAATCCAAGGATGGTATTCAACTAAGTTTTATGTAGAGCAGACCTATTGAAAAGAATGAGCATGACTAAGTTAGGTCCATTAATTTCAATGGGTCTGCTCTGAGTAACACTTAGCTGAATACCACCCCATGCCTTTAAAGAACACATGTTCATAGAAAGAAGTCATCATGTGGATTTATGCTCTCTGTTTTACAGTGTTTCAAATTGATCACTTGAATGAAATAGCCATTAAATAGGGAGTATTGTCTGAGCTGAAAATAGCAAGATCCCATGTCACATATATTAGGGCTGCCATACGTCCAGGATTTCCCAGACATTACCGGGATTTCAAAGGCAGAAGTGACATCCAGGGGGAATTTCCAGGTGGTGGTTTGTCCTGGATCTTCAGTTTTCCTCAACAACTTTGGGGGTGTCTGGATCTTTACTTCATGAAATATGGCAACCGTAACATATATTGCATATTAATAAACTACGGTATATTCACATTTATTTTAAAGGATTAAAGACAAAAAGGCACTTTTAGTGTCACTTGACATAAATACAACTTACTTTATTTTCAAGAAATCCCTTTTACTGCATCCCTAGCGGAGGTTATAATTCTAATTGTTTGCCTAGGAGAAATTCAGATTCAAATCAATGGAATTTACTGCTGGACATGTATAGGATTGTGTGTGGATTCCTATTTAGAACAAACTTTATTTTAATATTGCTTAAAATGTAATTTGACTATTAATTATTTTAAGATTTTGCACCCTCATCTTTCTCAAGGCAAATGCTCATCAATGCATCAATGCTCATGTTCTTGCTAAATAATACCATAAAGGGTAAAGGTAAAGGGACCCCTGACCATTAGGTCCAGTTGTGACCAACTCTGGGGTTGCAGTGTTTATCTCGCTTTATTGGCCGAAGGAGCCGGCGTACAGCTTCCAGGTCATGTGGCCAGGTCATGTTTCCTGCTTGGCAGGGGGTTGGACTGGATGGCCCTTGTGGTCTCTTCCAACTCTATGATTCTGTGATTCTGTGGCCAGCATGACAAAGCCGCTTCTGGCGAACCAGAGCAGCGCACGGAAATGAGGTTTACCTTCCCACTGCAGCGGTACCTATTTATCTACTTGCACTTCGATGTGCTTTCAAACTGCTAGGTTGGCAAGAGCAGGGACCGAGCAACAGGAGCTCACCCCGTCGCGGGGATTCAAACCGCCAACCTTCTGATCGGCAAGCCCTAGGCTCTGTGGTTTAACCCACAGCGCCACCTGCATCCCTAGCTACCCATATATCCCAATATCCAATTAACAAAGGCTGTACAGTTTTCTTAGTGAATACCTTATAGAATTATTATAGAAAGTTATAAAATATGCCTTCCATTCCACCAATTTTGTCTGACTGTCATCCCATTCCATTTTGAACTGTTTGTGTTTGGGTTAGCCAGAATCATGTTGTCTCCACTGCCCTTTGCAAGTAAATTGACTCCCACAAATTTGCAAGAAAAAAAGTCATTTTGTTGAGATTGGATTCTCTTGTGCCTGTAAGTCAAAGATGCTGTTTTTGTTTCCCAAATTTAAATAGCTCAGCAAGCTACCACAGATTTCCTGTCTTGGCCTCAGGTCAGATCTTTGACGGTAAATTGCAAACATGTGCTTACTCTGCAGTCATCCAGGAAGACCAGATACATGCAATTTGGGTCAACCTCTTTGCAAACTAAAGGGATAGACATAATTAATATTGGAATCTTCTCCTTTGATTACCTGAAGTTTGCTTACATGTGACTTGTAATGTCAAGATTTTGTCAAAGGCCTCTTCCCAATTTTGTTGCCTACCTTCTATTCTTCGGTTGCTCTGAGCCTGAAAGCTCAGACAAGACAACTGAGTGTATCAAAGACAGTTGACAACTGGCCATTATGCCCCAGCTGCAACAAAACATGTCTCTCCTACATCGGTCTCTACAGCTACAGCAGGGGCTGCAACCTTCCAACAGCTTGACCTCATCCCTGAAGGCACACTCCTCCATTGTCTCCCAAGGCAGACGGATGCCAACAAGAGCATGTGTAACAAAGAGGTGAAGGCACGGGTGTAGTTGGGGGGGAGGGGAGCAGCTGCCCTCCTAAATCAATACAAATCTGAGGTTCTCCCCCCCCCCAAGAAAAGCCTCCCCCCCAGCAAAAATCTTGGCTATGCCCATGGAAGATGTTGCAACTGGTGCTATAAGGAGATGCCCTCTATGGTTATTCCTTCTTAGATCCTTCCTTGCTGTGCTAGATGCAGTCTTAAGTATAATGGTTAGTCTCTGTTTGTTTTCACCTTGATGGTGACACTGTTAACCTCTGCCACATTAAAATAAGACCAGATTCACTGACTGAACCATGATGTCCTCTCTGCTGACAACTGAGTTCTTGTTGTCAACAGACTCAACAAGATGCACATTCCGTACAGACTGCTCAAGCAGCCAGCATACCAATTTATTCTGGGCCTCAATCTAAAGAAAATAGAAACTAAGCTGTGTGTGTACCACAGGCCCAGTATTGGGCCTGTCACATCAGCTATAAACACTGAGGGAACCATTATTAAATCCACTGACAATTTCTGTTATTTCAGTTGCCTATCTAGAAAGTAGCAGTTCTCTTGGCTACACAAAATTGGTGTAGTGTTTAAAAACTGACTTGGGGTCTTTACTACAACCATGGGACTATAGTTAACATATACTGCACTCCTGTGCGGTGCACCCATGGTAGTTGTTATTCCCATTTTTACAACAAATAAAAATGTAAATATACTTTGTGGATTCATTCTTTAATATGTTATTACTTGTCATATCCACACCATAACAATAATGGCTGCCACCTAAGAACCCTGGGAACTGTAGTTTTGCAAGGGTGCTGGGAATTGTAGCTCACTGAGGGGGTCACCTAACAACCTGTAGCATCCTTAAACTACAGTTCCTGGGATCCTTTGTGAGAAGCACAAATTGATATAAAGTGATATAAGAGTTTAATATGTATGATGTAGATATGGCATGTGTGACAGGCAGCAGAGCCAGACCAGAGACTGGTGATGCAGTCCCTCAGAATCCTACCAGAGTGCTGGAGCCTCTCTCCAAATGGCTACCAAGACAGCTAGCCAGAGGTGGGGTGGAGCAGCACTTTGGGAGGGAGAATAAAAGGAGCAGTTTCTGAGGGAGTTGGTGTTTGTTTGTTTGTTTGTTTGTTTGTTGTCTTTTTGTTTTAGATAGGGCTTGATTTGAGATGGGAGACAGTGGTTAGGATAGGGTTTGTCTGAGAGAGTTGGTTCAAATTTGCGTTTTTAACATCTGCTCTGAGGAAAATATCTATAGCTAGAGTAAGGAGCCTTTGTAGCTTAGATAGTACGACCGTGTTGAGTGTCTTGGGACAGAATGCAGTTAACTGAAGTTAAGTGGAGGACAGTCTGAGCCAGGGAAGGTAGCAGCTGTGGGAATACAGACTACCTGGGCCTCAGTATAGCCAGGAGGGGATAGTTCTTCTAGGTACAGAAGATTTCCAAGCCAGTAACAAGGGGTGAGGTGATCCCCTGGGTCTGTTATACTAATTAGAATGCCTCAGGTGTGGGATTGCTAAAAGAGTGGGTAACTGACTAAAAGTGCCCCTCACTCATGAACCAAAATATTAATCTGTGAAGGAAGCTGTGCTGTGTCAAAAGTATTTAACTGTAACACTGTTGTAGCTAAGTAAAGAAACAGAAACTGAATTAAGCATTTTACCACCTATTCTAGAAACCTGAACATCTACCTGAAGTATAACAACTGATTTTTAGCAACTGAAGTTTAAGAAAAGCTGTGCATAGACTTCTGTGTTTAAGCCTGTGACATCTTTATATTTAGTTTAAGTAATAAGTTAACTTCTACCTGAAAGAATGCATCTCCTGACCCAACTTGGTTTCACCAACCTATTTTTGTAAATAAAACTTTTCTTATTTGTTGAACTCCTACTTGAGACTCTAAATCGCTAAGCTTTCCCTCACACAAGATAGCATGTGATAAATTGTAGAAATTTGTTTAATTGGCGTATTGTGCCTTCAGTCCACTATATTTAATTGGGGGCAATTAGCAGGGTGAGTTCACTACAGCGTGATTCTAGACTCCAACATTCTTCAAGGCTCCCTTCCACAATGCTTTATTTAAGTTATGTCCAAGCAAGAATAAAAGGTGATTGTGGATTAGACCAAAGGTCTATCGCATCCAGCAGCCTGTTTCCCACAACCAGATGCCTCTGGGAAACCTAAAAGTAAGACATGTGGGTAACCAGGGTCGTAGTTCATTGTGGCTTACATTGTGACTATGACCAAGTTGAGGTTAGCTTAGCTTTAACAAAAACTGTTCTTCCTAAGTGGGGATGTATGAATCTGTCAATTTCAATTACCTTGGTTCCTTATGTTTCCAATCTTAAATTCTGTTCTCGACATTTTTGTAGCAATTCATGGGGTTTTGAAAAAAACCCTACAAATATATATATAATAAATATGTATAATATAAATATTATAATATATATAATTCATTAGCATTTTAGTGCAAATTTCTCTTAATATAGACAATTTGCATTCAATCTTCACTAAGATAATTTTTATTGCAAAGCAGTCTCCCCTAATGAAGATTATTTGTATGTTATTTTCAGAAATCTGTGCCTTGTTATGCACACTTTACCCAAGTATGTCATTCTGTCTGTAGAAAGAGAGGTCATCAGGGACAGAGGCGGCATGATGCCAATATCAGGTAACAAAATCTTACTTGGACTTTATTACTTCCCCCAAAGCAATTTGAATAGAGAGATTATTATTTTCTGCCGTGTTACCTGAATGTAGTCCTTCACCAGTTCCCATTTCAGTTTGATGAGATAATCAATTATTTGATGGATCAGGAAACCCACTGTTCCTACTATTATTCCAATGATGCCCATCACCAACCATCGATCCCAGTCCATTCTAAAAAATAAAAATAAATTAACAGCAGAATTGGGATCAGTTGCAGTAATCTCAGAATGTTAATAAGTAGCCTTTTGGTAATGCATCTAAAATGCTAAACAGTTATCATGGAATCTCAGTTTTTGAGAAGAAAAGCTGTCAGTTTCTTCTGAGAATCTCTGATTGTGATTGAAAGGTGTTCATGTCTTTCCAGCCATGATTTTCTTTAACTAATGACTCAGAAGTGAAGGGTTGAGACTTCTTTGTTCCACCCATATGCCTTGTTCTTTCTTCCCCAAAGCCTCTGGTCCATATCCCTAGGCAAGTATTGCCTACATCTCTAACTTGGCCCTTTGAATTGTCCCTGATCCAAATCTTAGGTTCTGCAAAACAAATTGCAACAAGAGCAAATTGACTTAATTTTCATAATTTAATCCAGACACAACAGTTGAGAATTACAAGCATAAACTTTCAAGATATCGTTTACTGGTAACAAATATGCTCCATTTAGCTCTTCCAATTATCCGCTACAGCTAAAATAAGCAGGTGTGATGTCTCTTACGACTGCTCTGATGCAAAAATGTAACAATAGATCCAAGGATCCACTTCCCACTGGAAATTGGGTCTATTTAACATTTCCAAGAATCCCAGACCTAGTTATTCTCTGAAGAAACAGAGTCTGCAGCAAGAGCAAGAAACTCAGTCTGTAATCAATCCGTCCAGTGTAGACTGCAACCTTTCCTGGTCACAGTGGACTTTCATTCTTATAATAATTATAGACGTGTAACCTGCACTTTTGCAGCAATACTGTGTATTACCAAGTTTTATGCTTTTATAAACTGCTCCTAAGGAGACATGCTTAGGATGTTCCTGGTACCTTTTCCCTCCCTGCTGTATTTTGTGGCATTCAGATTGGTACAAATGAAGGTCTTGCCCTACTGTGGATTTGAAAATTGCTCTAACCTGCCAGAACAGTTTCCTGTGTTTTGCATCTCTTCAGAATGTGGCAGTTCCTCATTGGTCCCTAACAGTGCATTTTCCCCCAAACATCTGAGTGCACTCTTCACTGTTCCCAATAGGTGGCACCAAAACACTTTGGTTTAAGTTTATCATTCGCTGTAATAATACTTTACAGTCATATGCGCAAAGAGGAAATAATGGAAAATATGTTTGACCTGTGAAAGCCTTTTTTTGGGGGGGGGCGGAATCCTCCATGTCCAAGTGGAGTGAGCCAAGTGAAGACAGAACCATTTCATAGCCTGCAACTCACTTCAGTTATCTTTCTAGGAACAGGTAGAAAGCCCAGATGTTCTTGATGTGCTTTTAATACTTAAGCTACGAAATGATATTTTTCACCATGTCTATTTGAATATATTTGACCCATTATTTTGTCTCTGCTTGTCATCATGTTGGGGACTAAGAAAAATGCAGGTTTAAATTATCCGACTCTTACATAAATTATTGTACAAGCTGAGGAAATTTAGGGCATGTTTCCCCCCCCCCCAACCATATTTTGGTACATCTGCATGCCATTGATTTGAACAAGAGAGGTAAGCGTGTGGTCAGATTTTAAAAATGCTTTGCTTTGAGTGAACAGCACACTTAATTATAGAAAATGTTTTCTTAATCAGTGCAATGAAGGAGTTGGGAGAAGTTAAGCAACATGAAACCAAACCGACCACCTTTAGTTTGATAGGTTTGGATATCTTTGCCCAAAGAAACCTCAGTAGCTAAAGCTGATCACTACAAAGTTTGTTGCATTAAGCTTGAAGCTAATGAGAAATATTTATTCCAAAGCCATTTCTATTATGAAACTCTTTGCTGGTGTTCGATATCACTGACTCTCATAAAGTTTAAATCAAAGCAAGAACTGTCTGCAGAGTGGACAAACGCCGGCTCCCTCGGCCTGTAAAGCGAAATGAGCGCCACAATCACAGAGTCTTAACTGTCAGTGGTCCTTTACTTTTAAGGCAGAAGCAGCTGACTCCATGCTAACTGGTATATAGCAGCAAAACCCAGACCCAAAGGTATCATTTCTATATACCCATGGACTTTTTAATAAAGAAAAAAAAATCACAGGCTGCACACGTCCTGCCGTCCTGCTGCACTGTAACTCTGGTGGTATCAGTGGTGCCATTGGAACAGGTATTTGGAGCAGAGATCCAGGGCTGAATAGAGGTAGCCCCGTTTCTAGAAGGTCTCACCACGTTTTAAAGCAATACAGCTTACCATTTAACACAAAATAACGCTAAAACCAATAACTAATTACCTGCCTAACTACACTGTGGCAGCAGAATGTACCTCCAAGCCCTCTGTAAACTGGGTTCCTGTTATTTCTATTTGCTTCCCTTTCAACCTCCTGGGAAGAAAAGAGGGGTAAGGGGTGCACAGGTGCTAGCATGCATCCCTGTACTCCAATATCCCAACTCCTGCTGGATTTATTAAAACAGGGGTCCCAGCATAGTGGGCATGCCCTCTTCATGCCTGTTTCACAAAGGCCTATTAAAGTAGGCAAATCCCTTATGCTGGAGTGAGGGAAAGTTGCATAAATCGTAAGGTGTGCATCCCCGACTCCAAACTCCCTTACAACTCCCATTGCTTATTTTCCCTTTTGTGTGAATTTCAAATGGGGTTCCAACTCAGTGTTACTAAATCAGTGCTAATTTCCAGTGTGTACAACAAGCAGGTTGTTTATTACCTGTAGTTTTGTCCCTGCAGCCACTTCTTGTAAACGCTGCTGTGGGAAGGCAAATAATCCAGACTCTCGTGGACAGATAGGCGTTCCTTTTCTTTCTCTTGGAGGAAGTTTGCCATTCCTGAGCAGCAGCTGCTGCTGTTGCTGCTGTTGCATCTGGGATCAAGAGACTCAATCAAATCTGGCCGATCTTCGGCTAGCAGCATCTCCTCTTCACCATCATCTGTGCATCTCTTGCAAGAAAGAAGGGTTGGCATTTTGAAGAATCACAGGTGGCAGCAGAAGACCTCAGACCTCTGTCTGCAAATCAATGGTTGACAAATGCACCTGGAGAGAACTTACTGACTGCTGTGCAACAAGGGCTCACTGACTTATGTTGTGGGTTGGGTTGCTTCAGTAGCAGCACCACACAGATCCTGCGTGTTTGTATCACCCAGAACCTGTCAGAACCAGATTTTTGTTTCATAGGTGACTTTCCCACCAGAAGGGTTGGGCAGGCAGCCAACTGAACACACAGTCTTTCCTGAACAATACAGAGAATGTGAAGTCTTAGGGTTTAAAACCAAGTGGCGATTGCAGAGGGTTTGGTCATCATACTGCCCAGCCACACTTAATGTAAAAAAATATATATCAGGCACTAAGTGTTCTGAACACATTGCAACAATGCTGTATCAGTTGAACTGGTAACTAGTGTGTTCCCAGGTCCATTTCAAAGCATGGGTCTTGAGCGTTAAAAGTCCTAAATGGCTTACGGTCAGGCTATCTGTAACTGCTTATGTCCCAAGTTCAGCATCAAAGGCCCTGTTCAAGTAATCTGCCTTTAAGATTGATTGGACAGGCAGGCACTAGGACAGGGCTTTTTCAGGAGTGGCACCCCTACTCTGTTGAACTCCCAACCAAGGTATAGTTGACCCTTCTGGTTAGGATTTAAAATGGCTAAAAACTCCACTCCCAAATGCCTTTTATGTGATTTTATTGGAGTGTTTAAAAAAATGTTTATGTTGGATCAACTGTATTTTAAAGCAAGACTAGTCAATGGGGTATCCTTGATAGGTTTTTGAACTACAACTCCCATCGTCCTTATCATTAGCCTTACTGGCTGGGCTGATGGGTGCTGTAGTTAAACAACATCAGGAGGGAACCACATTGCTTAGCCTACGTTGCTGCTTAAACCATTGTGTGTTTTTAAATTTTTAACATTTTTCATATAATGCAATATTGTAATATTATGTTTACATAATGGCTGGCCACAGTGGCACACCTTGGGTTCTCAAATTTCAGCAGTGCCCTGTGCAACATCACAATTCAAGCAACAAGCAAAGACAAAGGCTGCAAAAGGCACTAATAACAATAATTAGCACCAAGGCAGGCATTACAGAGCTGGCATCATCTGGCATCTAATGATACCCATAGCCTGGGCCCACTGCCAATATCTGGAGTTTCCAGGTCTTGCTGTTGCCTGTTTACCTACTCCTCCTAAACAAGTGATTGAGTAAGTGAACAGAGCAAAAAGAAGGCATAGTAACAAATTCATGGTTTACAACTTGTCTTCTCTCTGGGATGCGCTGTGGATTGGTCTCAATAGAAGGAGGCAAACAAAGTGGGAAAAGGTTATAAGAAGGTGGTGTGTGCTCTCAGGTGGGAAGTTGCACTGAGTATTTTATCTAAAGGTAAAGGTAAAGGGACCCCTGACCATTAGGTCCAGTCGTGACAAAAGAAAGGTGACAAAAGAAAACATTGTTGGGTACACAGCCCGCCCACCTAACCTTGAAGCTTCAAAGCAATAAGGTCATTATTACTTTGGTTTAATTGTAGGACATGATTGCTTCATTTTAAGAGACAGGGAACAATGCATGGATAGGTAGTGCTTCACATATACTTTTGGATACGGATAATGGGTGGCATTCAATGTATTCACATTTTTAAATAATCATTTACTATTTTTGATTATTATTATTATTATTTAGAGGGGAAATATAAACTGCTTCCTAAAAAAAAAAGTCCAAGCAGTGTGCAGATTCTGTTATATATAAAGGATGATTAAATGAAGAAACCAAAAAAAAAAAAAATGAAGAAAGCTATCATTAAAAACAAAGCACAATAAAAAATTAAAACAAATGTAAACTAAAGCATGTGTCTGGATAGGCTTACTAGAACAGAAAGGTTTTCAACAGCTGTCTAAAACAGTAAAGGCACCTGCCTAACGTCAAGAGGCAGGGAGTTCCACAGCACAGGTGCTGCCATGTTAATATACACTTGGGGTAGTAGAGGGGAGGCAAACCATAGTTGGGGAAACACCTCTGAATCTACTCAATAGATATTTTATCTACGTATTCTCTGAGAGCAGGAATACTAAATATCTCCTGCACCGTATCGCAGCTCTGTGTTTACTGTAAACTGAAAAACAGTAACAATACTGCATGTTTACATACAGGGCCTTAGATTCAAGTTCCACAGCTTTCCAGCAGCCTGGCTGTTTATACAGTAGGAAAACAATAGAGGAATGATGCAATGGTTCAGATTGAACAACACGACGGAGACCCAGAGTCTCCGTGGCCGTAGTGTGATCTTGTAGTTACGGTACCTTTCAGGCAGCCCTTGAATTATGGGGGAAATGGAAGGGTGTGGCCTTTAACAGCCACTTCTAACCCCTTGACCTTTCTTAGGAGACGTTAAAAGTTTTGTGATAATTCTAATCTATTCCATTTACACAAAACTTTCAGAGTACCTGTGTGATGTTGTGCAAAACAGTTTTTCCTTTAGGCATGCTGCCTTGGGAATATGGCCTTCTCAGCTATGTTAGGAGGGAGGGGGAGAAAGAGATAGAAGCTCTATCTTAATTTCTGCTTCAGAATAAAGATGGAAAACCTGAGGATACTTAGGGCACAAACATTGAATCTTCCATCATAACCAGCACACAAATAAGTGTTTGACAGCTTTAACTTTAAAATCATTTACCAATAAGTACTGGCGTGATATTTAATATTATTAGCTCACAATGAAGAGGTTGCAGAAACATGGAAGGTGGTAGTGGCACATTACCAAGAATATCACTTCAACTGGAACTCTGCATATGCCCTGAAACTAAGCATTTATTTTGGCTTTGTTCTGTGTAAAAGAGTGCAGTACTATTGCAAACAAACAGAGACAGTGGTATAAGGTCAGTCCCGTGGGGGGAAACTGTAGTAGTGGCTTAATTCAAATCTCAAACAGCCTTTGCACAAGTCATAAAATTAACGGCAAAAAGGTTAATTAT
This sequence comes from Darevskia mixta, assembly GCA_034641385.1. Classification (NCBI taxonomy): domain Eukaryota; kingdom Metazoa; phylum Chordata; class Lepidosauria; order Squamata; family Lacertidae; genus Darevskia; species Darevskia mixta. Next base: position 1,992,864 of record JAWWNH010000011.1, read on the forward strand.
ATATCCTGAACTTCTGTATCTAATGCAAACAGACACTCTTATTTTTTACAAAGACCTAGAAAGAGGCATCCTCCACCAAACATCTTCCCCTGTAACTGGATTAAGTCTCTAAATATGCATTTCCTCTGAAACATTTCTAATCACGTGGCTGTGACATCTGATTGACTTGTTGACAATTTGCTACTTGTATCTTTTAAAAGTCCCTTCTGTCCAGACCTGCCCTAGTCTTTGTCTTGGAGCTAATTTGTTTATTTATATATAAAAAATAACTGGCATTCTTTATTTAATGCCAGTTAGGAAGCTTAATTCCTATAATTAGGCGCCTCTCAGTTCCCACGTTGTTCAGTATCCTTCCCAGGACACTGATCTACATTTTGGGGGTCCTCCAGGCGGCTTTTCTGCACCACTCTTTTCCAAGCTTGCTCTCGCTCCATAGATACTTGCAGAAGCAAGACTTCTTCAGCCTAGCTAGACCCTTACACCCCTGCCTCCCTGCTCCATTCCTTTGCTTCCCACCAGTTAGTTTTCTCTTCAGGTCAGTCAGAACTCTTTCAAAGAGCACAAATTACCATTATCACCACCAAAACCCTTTTTTAAAAATTTGAACTTTTTTTGGAGGGTCCCAAAGAACCCAGAGTTGAGCAGATTTAGCTCAAGGATGACCTACAAATGCTACCCTATCTTCAACCAGCTTATCATAGCTTGAGCCTAGAAAACTGTATGCATCAGACATCCAGGAAGATTAGCCCTCCACTGCTTAGCCTTTGCCAAGAACTCCCAACCTAGCCATGGCAGTGCATGTGTAAGTCACAGTGAAATTGCACAAGTCTCTCCGCCCTTCATCCCACAGGGCAGGTAATTGTAGGATCTTGCTTCTTCTCTGTTCCTTTCTCATTTTCCTGATCTCTACATACACAAAATCAGTTATTTCCATTTGAGCTTCTCCCCCTGGTGGCTTTAGACCTCAACTGCATAGTCTGGCTCCTTAGTGCCCACCTATAATCCATGTAAGGCAAGCTCTCGTAGGAACATAAGAAGAGTCCAGCTGGATCTAGCCTATGGGTGCCTATGAAAATCCCAAAAACAGAACTTAAGAGCAACCCATTTGAGTTTCCCTGATTTTCAGAGGTGACTACCAGCTGAAATGGGACACGGGTGGCGCTGTGGGTTAAACCACAGAGCCTAGGGCTTGCAGATCAGAAGGTTGGAGGTTTGAATCCCCGCGACGGGGTGAGCTCCCGTTGCTTGGTCCCTGCTCCTGCCAAGCTAGCAGTTCGAAAGCATGTCAAAGTGCAAGTAGATAAATAGGTACCGCTGCAGCGGGAAGGTAAACGGCGTTTCCGTGTGCTGCTCTGGTTCGCCAGAAGCGGCTTAGTCATGCTGGTCACATGACCTGGAAGCTGTCTGCGGGCAAACGCCGACTCCCTCAGCCAATAATGCGAGATGAGCGCCGCAACCCCAGAATTGGTCACAACTGGACCTAATGGCCAGGGGTCCCTTTACCTTTACTTACCAGCTGGAATAGAATTCTATGATAGGAACTGTTTAAGCTTATGGTCCAAGCCATGGGGCAGCCTGTGTAACTTACGACCATCTTGCTTTTTCTTTACTAATGGTTCAAGCCACAGTAGATGTAGATCACCTCCAGTAAAGATCCCCCAACTGAACATGCCTGTAAGATGCAGGTTCACGTGTACATATGTACAGGCACAGGAGCAGGTAACAGGAGATACCAGAGGATGGGTCCCAGACCATTTTGTTGCTTTGCTAAAAACACCAAATAAAAAACTGTAAAGCAAATCTATGTGACTGAGCAAGTTTCTCCCTGGTGATGAATTTATTATTTCAGTCACAGACCAGTTCCAGAGGTTTCTCCCTGTTCCATAGTACTAGAAAATAACGGTTGCCCAATGGGAATTATTGGCAGCAGCTTCTGGACAGAGAAGAGGAAGTATTTCTTCACTCAACAAAATTAAATTGCATTAAGTTCACCAACACATGGTGTGATGATGGCCATTAGCTTGGTGAGCTTCAAAACAGGATTACAGGCAGCAAATCATTGGCAGGAAGAACTGGGGTGCTCTCAAAAGGCTGAGGTGGGGTGATAGGGGAGTGAGAGGGGGTGCATCTTATTCCAACAACACCCAAGTTGTTTCCATTAAAACCGTTGCTAACATGGGAGGGTCTACCGTAGCTTGGTGCTATCAGAGCTGCGTTCCCCTCACCCATGAGCTCACAATGATGGGAACACATCTTGCTGCAGCAAATGAATAATCAGGAGCTCACTTTAAGCTTGATTATCCCTTTGCAGTAATGTCAGTTACATGAGGAGAGGAGACCTAGAGGGCCAAGTTTGCCCATGAGTCAAAGGTCTCCACACCAGTTCTAATGGCTCAAGGAAGGAAAAAGATTGTACTCACAATGCAGAGACTGGTCAATACAGTAGCTGGTCAATACAGTGACCACAGCATGCCTAGCAGGTGTATATATGCAAGCTCCAGGTAACTTTTCATTCTAAAAGGGTCTTCTCTTGCAAATTATCCACATTGCAGCCTTCCACTGGTATGTTCTTTTTGCTGAAGAGAGGTCATCTGTGCACCTGTCCGTGCAACTGGATATATTTTTAAATGATTATTTTAGGGCAGCCAATCCAAGAACTGCAATACTGCTCCTCTAAGCTTCCCCAAACTTCTAGCAGCAACACCAAAGTAGTTTAAGATAGCATTGAAATGCTTACCAACAGTTTTCTTTTCCTCTATTATCACAGGGTTGTATTCAATAGCTGAGTACTGTATAAGGCTTCAGTCATTGGAATAAGGAGAGAAGCAATTTTCAGTGATTTTCCCCTGTGGCTTCAAGTGTTCCCCCTACATCTCATCTGGAGGGTCCCTCCCAAGCCCAAAATTGCTCCCCTAACCATTCAACTAACAGAAGTTGTAGTGTCATCCTGAGTGACACTGTGGAATAGAACACATCGCTTTTAATAGCAAACCTGCTTTTTAAAAAAGCAATAAAGCATCGCAATAATATGAGACACATGGGCATGAGCAGTTATGGAAGCAGTAAAGTTACAACTAGGTGTCCATTCTGTCTTCAATATTTTGTGTTTTGTCTTAAAAATTATTATACATGTAGAACCTAACTTGTGCCTAGACTAAGGATTTGGCCTTGCTGAAATCAATTCAACTGCCTAAGATATAAAGTGAGTGGAACACTGCCATAGATTAGGAGCAACATCTGACCTCTTAGTGCTGCAAGGTACTACTGGCACAACTTAAACAGAGAGATAAGCACAGCCTCAGATACTTTCCACATTTTATTTACATTTGAAGACTAATTTTATTCTCAATCACATATCCATACACCTATTTTCCTTTTTTGTTTTGCTTCACTAAAACTTAAATGCATGGTTTATTAGAACAAAGACTGTAAACAAATATTTGCAATGTCCATTACATGTAACACACAGGAGCCGCTTAAAAGAAAATCATTTCCCCATTTTATAAATACAAGTATCAAAACAATCCTGACCGTATTCTGTGACACTACTAGCAGTCAGCACCCACACCTTTGCGAAAATTAAACAAGTTGAGCAATGGTATTTGCAGTACCTGCTACTGAAACAATTTTATCTGCAGCTCTTTTACTAAAGCAAGATGGATAAAGCATGCCATTTGTATTTTTTCTTCTTGAGAAAAAGTTTTCTGAAACATTATTCCACAGCAACCTGACACTTCCTGTCATGCTTTCGTCTTGAAACACCGGAGCTCCAATTTTAGGCTACTTCAGGTTTATGCTTAAAATTATAGTGCCTTGGTAAAGAGGAAAAATAATTGTGCTGCCTTTTTTTTTCTCTGATTGTGCCTGAAAACATATGGGGCATACATATACATATATATATTCTTTCAAATGTCCAGATCACGTACACCAGCAGAAACTCTTAATGTGTGGGTGGTTTGCATTGTGAGATTGAATCAAGACATTAAACATAAGTAGAAGTTGTTTAAGACAAGTTTGGGATTCAGCTAAAATTAATTGTTATAAGTTTGTCCTTCTGGAGGTTGTGGAAGCTTCATATTTTCTTTGGACATCATTAGACGCCTTAGCTCTTGAAGTACAACTTTAATGCTATAAGAATTTTGCCATTTTGCTAACACTGGTATGCTTCGTGCATCCACCTGTAAGGAAAGAAAGTGTACATTTAAGTAAGGCACGTAAAATAACCAATTCCATAACTGTGTTAGCATGCTTGCATTGAGTTTTCAGACACCCTAAACACCAGCCACCTGCTCTTATGGCCTGGTGCTAACACTAGCTGCACTAGTACATAAGTGGTAGGTATGAGGCCTTAATTATCACCGTGACTCATCATAAACCACCATGGATACAAATGTCAAGGATGAGAATTTGTGGCTCCTTTTGAAGATTTTTTTTAGTTTTTATAGTTATTCAGGGAAAGTTTTCAAAACATATGGCATCTCCCGCTAAACAGTTCAAGAGGAGGAAGGCAGGTGAAAATAATGTTTTGTCATATCTCATGGATAGGTTAGTAAAAGCTGACCATTTTGGCTTAGCAACACAGTCAACAGAAACATGTAAATATCAGCATGCATCAACTAATTAATTATTGGAAAGTGCGGCAGCGATTTAACCTCTCTATTAATTCATCCTTTAAAAAAACAGGCCAACTATTCTGTCTCTTGTGAATAATTTGAGTTTGGATAAAATTCAAGGAACTTAGAATAGACACTTGCAGCTGTTGGAATTTAAAACAGAAACTATTGTGATGAATCAGCAAGGTAACAAAGAATACTGTTTCTTTAATAAGTAAAGAATATATGCACCCCTAAAGGCCATGGAAAAATAAGCAACCCCAGAAAATGTGTTTATAGGTCTGGGATATACAACAGTCAAGATCTCACAGTACTTCCACAATGAATTTTTACACTATAGGAAATTCTATAGAGGGTCTGTATTGAGGGTGTCTAGCCACTGGCCACCAAATAAATTTCTGCCGCTGTCCCCCACACTGCCAAGTCCCTAATTAAAAATAAAAATAAATGTGACAAGGGACTGCAGAGGATGGGTAAACCTCTCTGCCCACCCCAGCAGTCTCACAGTAGTTTCAATCATCTGATGATCAGGGAAGGGGCAATAGAGCCCTTTCTCAATCAGAGAAGTCAGACCCACATGAGCAGAGGGCCCTGTACATTTGTGCATGCATGTGTGTGTGAGCAGCCATGCCACCTGCTGACATTCAGCCTCCAGAGTATTGGCCAAGAGCAAATGTACACCTTGGATGACACACACACCCCAAAAAATGTTAGCCACCCCTGATCTATACAGAATATTTTAGAGCTAGGTCACAGTTCTTCCTAACACAATTCCAATATAACTTTAAGTTTGTTTGGGATTCATCAGTTCAGTTTTTACCTGACTGTTCACTCACAAATCAGCAACCTACTTGCAAGTCTACAGCTCCCATTTAATGGCTTTTCAGTCCATTACACTGAAATCAATGGCCTACTCAACTAGGGGGGAAACCAACACAACTGATACAGAGCAAGCACACACCACAGATGTGCTGTTGCTTTGAATTCATTCCTGTACAGTAGTACCCTGGGTTACGTACCTGATCCAGGGTGCCGTTCGCACCCCGAACAGTGCACAACCCGGGCGTCCATTTTGCGCGTGCGTGAAAGCGCGATATTGCACTTCTGCACATGCGCGAACTGCGCAGAACGTTTCTACGCACGGACTGCACGGACATGCGCAGAAGCGTCCTTGCGATGAAATGGACTTCCAGATTTGCGGAGTACGCAACACGGAGCGTACGCAACATGAGGTACGACTGTACTTGACTGAGATAGACTCAAAGAGTCATTTTCACTGGGCAACTTCTGCAGCTTTAGTTGGATTGATCATAATAGAAACACGGGAGCTAAAGGGACTAAGATTGTAAAATTTAATTATTTAACATGACAGCAAAGGCAAACTATAATTGATGAACAGGTTTCCTTTAATTTGCAGTACTCCAAATTATGGCTCCTATTGTAAAATGTTAATATATGGACCCAAGGGCATGCCAAACATTACACATTTCCTAGATGAATCTCCTACACAGAGAAAGAGATTTGTGGCTTTGGCACGTTCCTATACACAAAATGTTTACTAATGTAAGAAGTTGATAATGTTGGCAGTCACAGTTTTAAAACATTGTTTTCCATTCCTTTAACTATTTTACACCACATAAAATCGATTAAGCCTCTTGTTTTTACTGTGACTTTATAACTTTGGTATGGATCCAGACTTGGTCAGAATAGACCCCACTGAAATCAATGGGGCAAAGTAATCATGACAAACTTAAGTTTCATTGATTTCAATGGGTCTGCTCTAAAAATGACGAAATGTGGATGCAACCCCTTGTCCGTAGGTACCACCAACACATAATATGACAGCACATTTTACAAATTAATGTGTTAATTGAGGGCATATAAGAGCAGATGAACATATAACTTTGGGAGATTAAAAAGGAAACAGAATCCTTAACAGCTTTTCTGCAAAAAATAAACTGGCTTGATCATCTTGCATTCCATCTTACCATTCCATTGGAATTATTTATTCCATTCATATTAATTTTAGTTACGAATCTAACTGTTGGAGGTGCTTCTGGATATTTAGGCCCACACTCTACTTTCAAGCTGTATATTCTGTTTTCATAATTTGTCTAGTAAACAGAGGAGGGGAAAAAAGAATTAATCATACTGAAAGCTAATATGCATTCCAAATAACAATATTGAAACAAAGTCAGTCATCCCCATCTCAAGGATCGTGAGCAGAGCTGTTTCAAAATTGGTAAGATTCTGCTGACCAGCTGTTTGGCAGGAAAGAGGGGTAGCAGGTGAATTCAGATTCCTGCTCTCTCCTAACAGCTTAGTGAAATTTTAATATTTTTTGAAGGGCTCCATGCATGCAGACTAGCTGAAGAACATGGCTTGTATATATCCCCAGTTCCCCAGCCATCTAGAGATACATACATAACACTAGCAGGATTGGGACAAATAAGTGTATTATAATACTAAAGCAACAAAGGAAGTTCAACTTAACTAAGGCTTAGCAAGAAGCCTTGGCAGATTTCCCCCCTTCACCTGGTAACCATTATTTCAGGTTTCTTGCCCAAAGATTTTTATAAAATGAAAAACCCAGATGTATCTTCCCCTTAATACTCACAAAACAGCCAACCTCAATGCCACCATCATTCAAAGGATCAATTTTTAATAGAGAAACTGTAAGAAATATATACATGTAAAGGCAGAAGAAAGGTGGCAGAAGGCAGCCAATAAGCTCAAACAGAACTTTGCAACAAACCAAAATTGAGAAGGAAGCGATAGAACTTAGGTAGGCTTCTGCATCTAATAATACCCTGCTTGAATGTAGTCGCTGAGAGACAGAGGAAGGTAATCACACTTGCTTTCCGAACTGAACTGTGCTTGAGTAAAGAAGCCCAATACCCATAATAGTGGAAAGACCTTCCACAAAACATCACCCATGCAATTAAAAAAGCTTCTTCACTTTCACATATGATAAACTATCTCCTCCTACTTTCCACATGAGTTGCAGTATCCTTGTGGATCCTGGGCCTGTATATACATACCTAGTTCACAACGACCCCACTCAAGGCATCTCCCTGATCTGAAATACAATGTTGGTTCCTTCACAACACCTGTCAGCCCTAAAAACAATATTTAACTCTTTTATTATTTCACTGAGTAAAGTGGCTTATCATTAAAATTAAAATTATGTTCTAGTTTATTAGTTACTGAAGAATCTGAATTGTGTACTATATGGCATTGTCAAAACTACCTTATGACTCATTCAGATCTCAGTGTGGATGAAGTACTCAAATTACTGAACACTCCGAACAAATATGCATGTATCAAATTAATCTGGGAAAATTGTGACCAAGGGTCACTCTAGTAATCAGACAGTGCAATTTCATCTTGATTGCTTAAAGACTAAAACAACCAGCAGTAGCAGCAAAACAGAAGTGTGAGAGGCTGCAGGAGGAATGGAAGAATGAGGAAGTCCTGCTGGGCAAGTATTCCACACACAGACAGGCACAACTGGGTATAATTCATAAATGGTAATTTTGTTGTGGGTTCTATTATGGTTGCATTTGAATTTTTATAGGTCACCTTGAAGGCTTCGCAGTAGGAAGGTGACACAGAACTGTTTTAAATGAAACCGCATATAGGTGTTTTTTTTGGCGGGGGGGGGGGGGAGGAGACTATATAGATTGAGAATTCCCTTCATGAATGTTCTACATTGGGGTGGAGAACCTCTCTCTCCATGAAGGTCACACTCTCTCATGGGCAACCTTGGGAGGCAGGCAACATGCCAGTGGTGCATGCAGCCAGATGCAAAACTGAGTGGGAACGTAGGCAAAAGTCAGCAGAGCAGTGGCTGTGACTCGTTACCCCTTTCAGTAGATTACATTTCAGCCATGCAAAAGTCAGCTTCCTAAACACCCAAACACCTACCTCTATCCAGGCAAGCAAGAGCCATTATCACAATTCAAACATACATCCCCCCCTCCCTCAGGCAACAGCACATGAGAAGCACACAATAAGTATTGGTGAGGGTGTGGACAAAGGAGGGTCCCAAGGTCCAGAGAGTCTTGGAGGGCCTGAGATTCACTACAGCTGCTCAAAAACCTACTGGGCTCAGTGACCATCCCAACTAACTAAATTAAAACCTTTCCCTATCCCATAGATGCAGTATCCCTTCATCTTCAGAGAAGACAGAAGCTGCCCACAGCATTTTAGTATATAATTTCCCATCACCCAGACTGCTTCTTACCATTTAGCTAGATTTAGCCTGAGTTCCAGGAATATTTACTATTCCTTCCACAACACTGACCAGAACACCCTCAAATCCTATCATTGCTGGGATCCCCTTTTCTCAGAAAAGACAGGTTTGCCTAAGCTTTGACTACTGTGTCAAAGATGTTTAAGTAAGCACATTGACAGTTGTAATGCAACTAAATGCAACTAAAATAATGGGATCAAAACAAATTCAAATTGATACTAACTTTAGGACATTCAGTATCCTACCTAGAAACACACATATGCACTGAAAATTATATGAGGGTGAGGGGAGAAGAGTTCACTCCAATTCCCCAGGAATTGAAGAGAATGAAATGCAAGTGCCAGAAGATAAGAACATCCTAAGGAGGAACACAAGCGAAGAAGCCCTCTGTTTGCAAAACTGGCAGATTAATAAAAAATAAAGACACACATTTGGCCAAAGTATAATGCAGGTTGAATCTACAAGAGAAAGCTCAGCATCTAGCTACGTCTGAAAATTGTGGCAGATCATACAATTTTATGTGTAACTGTGCGAAGTCTGGAAATTAAGTTTTTCTAACCCTATTCTTTGCTATCCAGAAAACTTGGTTATATACTCTATGCTAGAATCATGGAAGCCAGTAAAACAAATTACTGCAGGCCTAACCCCATTTTCAAGGCTACCATTCATACCAAATGGCTTAACCAGTCAGATAATCTAGCCCGTTTTCTTACTAAAGGCACCTGGGTGGGCTACCCAAAGCCAACTTCCACCTTACCACCAGTGGTAGGTCTGAAAAACCACCGTCTCCACCATGGCTCACTAACCGAAGACCCCATCCAGTGCAGCATCTCACTGAGCTGGCTTAGAACAACAGGCATTGTTTATTTTAATGAACCGAATAGAATGAAATACTATGAGTCATAGGGGTGTGGAGAGTGTGTGTATGAACTTAACAGTGCTTAGCTTATTTTTTAGCTGCTATTTATAGATTATAAATGACATATTGATTTGTTAATCATATGGCTTTTGCTGTAATTGTGATGTTTACCTTTATTTTTTAGTCGCTGCCTTGTTAATAGTGTTTTATAGACTAAGTGTTGAAAACTGAGCTCAGTTCAGTTCCAGTACTGGAAACAAATTTGAAAGCTTCAGAATATCATTGGGGCATACTGGTTTCTTTATTAATGGCTGAATCGCTTTCGCACTAAGCTGTTGAGAGTAGATCCTGGGGTTAGAATACAAAACAAATGATATGTGACTAGCATGATACCAGGCTCTGCTGCCAACATGCAGGTCTTAAAGGGAAAGGAGGGGAAGGCAACAGAACTCTGTGTACACTAGATAGGCATGTCAATTGTCACCATCCACATCAGGTTACTTTGTTTGTTATGCCTGCACATACAAGCACACATAAAACTAAAGGAAGGGAGAATATTTGGTGCCATAAGCTCAGTGTGACTAACAGGCACACACTGAAGTGGTATATTATAAGTTAAAAACCAAAATAGAACATTTCATGTTTCTAAAGGTCCAAACTGTTTCTTGGCAGAGCTGAAATTGTTGTTTAATGAGAAATTGCTAATATCATCAATGTGTTGTTTGAATGCACACAACAGAAATATGCATCTGTGCTGGGCCACAATTGCATACTACTGAATATGCATTTGGAAAACACTTCAACTTGAGCAGGAGTCACCATGAGACACTGTCATCTGAATACAGATTTGATAGTCTTCAATAAAATGTAATAAAAATATCATTGTCCTTAATGTTACAATTATGTGGCTCACATATTGACCCTGGGCTATAAGAAACCATTCCCCACCTTTCTACCAATGTTACCAATTGTGAAAAAGCAAGGTTAGCTATAGGGCTAACTTCTGTTATAGCTTATAAGATTCCTAATTGAATTCTGATATTCATCAATCTTAGGGCTGAATCCAATTAAGTTATACAGTACTCAGAATAATCCACTGAAATTGATGAGTCTACTCTTTGACTTAGTTGATTCACCCCATAGCATAACCCATAGCTAACAACCATGCATTGCAAATGTCTGAAACGTTCCGCTAAATGAAGATTTAACTTATAGCACTGACCCTTGGTGGTCCAATAATCATGCCCGTCCACCTTGTAAGTGTCATGTCTTCGTCATCTTCGAGGCCCCAGCTTACTGTACCATCTCCTACTCCTTTCTGACCTTCTTCAAGTTCTTCCAACAAGCGAAAATTACGAGGGACTTTAACTATTTGAAAAAAGTAAAGCAATGTAAATAGCAATGTTCAAAATCACAATTGATCTCGTCACGTCTTAGCATGAAGGCCTGGTTGAGCCAACTAAAAAATCCACACCTGAGAATTTATGCATATAACACATTTTACTGGTATACATACTGAATTGCAACCAATGTGAAAAACAAACTTATTTCCACTTATGAAGTATCATACAACTTGGAATCTTAAATTCCTCAGCAACGTCAAATTATTTGGATGCAGATTTGATTTTCTTATGGGTCTTTTTTTTAAGTGACAGTCTAAAATAAATGATCAAATTTCATATCTGGAAGTCATATACAGCCATAATTTTCACCATTTAGTTCATCAATTTTCTGCTTCAGAAAGTAAGTTTTAATATATAGAGCTATGACAGTTACCTCAGCGTTACAACAGTAAGCACTACTCAGTCATTACTTCTCTGTGGAATACTGGTTACATTCAGACAATCCTTTATCAGTTTAAGATGAAATAAGCGGCTCTTATTTTTAGCTGTAAGTCATCTTGAGTCCCATTAGAGGAAAAGGTGGGATATAAATAAATATATAATTATTATAGTAGTAATAAATATGAGTCTTTGCCCAAACACTCAGCTTATTTGCTCCTCCCTCTGCAGCATAAGCAAACCCAAAAAATTATGGTCACCAGATTTGAAACAAGCTAGAATATTAAGCCATACCTTAGCTTGTTCCAAAGCTCGTAACCCTAGTTTCAGAGGGCACTATGGTTCATTAGGTGCTTCCTGGTTCGATTGCTTACATTGCAAACAGATGAACAAAGGGGCTCAGTGCGTGGGGTATAGGCTTGTTTGTTTAGCACTTAATCCTGCTTTTCACTATATGTCTCACAGCAATTTACAGAAAATCAATGATATTGTTCATTATCTTTTATTATAAAGCCAATATCATCCTTTGAACTGGTCCTAATCACACATACTGCATATTTAATAAGAATATCGTGCACACAAATTCTAATTGAGATGAACTTCAGAACTAGAAGGCATTTAAGAAATATTGCTCTTTGCAATTGTCTGACTAAACAACAGTTCAGAGTAGAAATCAGTTACTTCCCATTTTGTAACAAAAATAAGAATACAGGAAAGCATTCATTTCTCACGGAGGACTGGTTGTATGAAAAGGATTAGAGAAGCAAATTCACAATGCACCATTTCCCTACAAATAAAAGGATGCATTTCAAAATATGATCCAAATCCACAAACTGTACTGGCAGCTCAAACGACTGTATCAGGTTACTAAAGCAGGTATGTACATATCTGATTCCTTGCATAGGTCAAACAATTATGCAATGCCTGCCCTAAGTTGCGTTGACCACAAGCATGCTCATGTGGCTATTTTGAGAGAGAAAAGTGCTAAGGGATTTTAACAGATAATATCTTCAAGACTTCTAAATACCAAAGATGCTGGAGATCGTAAGTGTGCATTCATTATGCTGAAATACAGCAATGGGAGATAATGAGTTGACCTATGCCATACTGTGATATCACACAACCTATAAAGGAATGCACTGTAGATTCCAATAAAGTAGTTGCAAAAAACTGAGCAGGAAATCATAACCATGGGAAGGTTATCACCATTACTGGCCATTTTTCATTCTTTGAGTAAAAGCTTCCTCACAGCACTCTGCTTCAAGCAGGACTACAAATATACTTGGCTTTAAAAGAAAAAGGGAAGTTAAATAAACCAGGATTTGACCCACAACAAACAAAGCTGTAATTCCCTATGCACTCTCTCCAGGATGTAGCTTGAGCATACACACAACCAAATCAGCTTGAGCATACACACAACCAAAAGCATGATTTACACTAGCCAATAAGCAGTTTCCTTACACACCAAAAGATCTCCTTTCCATAAGTGCCCTGCTATAGTTTCCAGCTAAGATTAAGAATGCCCAATGGTTGCCATGGAAAACAGTTTTTGAATTAGAACCCCTCACAATACAGCAATGTATTGCAGACTAAATTTTAAAATTGCTCACAAGCTGTAGCTGCTCACTACCTTTGTTTGAATATAACACCATTACCAAACGGTGAACATTTGGATAATACACAAAACATTTGTACATATGGTTGTGTAGCCTCAGGCTCACTTTCTGTACAGTGTTATTGTGTAATAAGCTACATGCTCAGTTGACTAAAAAAATACCCCCCTTTTAGACCAATAATTATCTCTCCTAATTGCAGCATTAAATATTATATCCATGTGAATCATGAAAACATAGAATCATACAGTGGAAGGTACCCCAAGGTTAATCTAGTCCAACTCCCTGCAATGCAGGAATCTCAACTAAAGCATCCATGACAGGTGGCCATACAACTTTTGCTCAAAAACTTCCAGGGAAAGGGAGTATACCACCTTTCAGAGTAGTCTGTTGTACTGTCAAAAAGCTCTTACTGTCAGAAAGTTCTTCTTGGTGTTTCATCAGAATCCCTCTTCTTGTAACTTGAAGCTCTTCTTGTCCTACCCTCCAGAGCAGGAGAAAACAAGCTTGCCCCATCTTCCATGTGGTATCCCTTTCAATATGTGAAGATGCCTATCAGCTCTCCTCTCGGTCTCCTCTTTTCCAGGCTAAACATACCCAACTCCCTCAACCATTCTTCATATGGCTTAGTTTCCAGACCCGTGATAATCTTGGTCGCCCTACTTTGTCCACCTTCCAGTTTGTCAATATCCTTCTTAAATCTGGCACCCAGAACTGGCCACGGTATTCTAGATGTGGTATGACCAAGGCAAAATAGTGGTATGATGACTTCCCTTGATCTGGCCACTATACTTCTTTTGCTGCTGCATCACACTGTGCACTCCTATTAAGTTTGTCATCTATTTCAGTGTTTCTCAACCAGTGTGCCTCCAGATGTTTTGGGACTACAACTCCCATCATCCCTCGCTAGCAATACCAGTGGTCAGGGATGATGGGAATTGTAGTCCCAAAACATCTGGAGGCACACTGGTTGAGAAACACTGATCTATTTCACATGCACTACTGGCAAGCCAGGAGTCCCCTATCTTATATTTCTGCAGCTGGTTCTTGCTGCCTAATTGCAGAACATGGCATTTGTCCCTATTGAAATTCATTTTGTTAGTTTTGGCCCTGTTCTCTAATCTGTTAAGATTATCTTGAGTCCTGATTCTGACTTCTGCGGCTACCCCTCCCAGTTTGGTGTCATCTACAAATTTGATGAGCATCCCCTCAATTCCTTCATCCAAGTCATTTATAAAGACACTGAACAACTTTTCATCCCCCCCCCCAAGATGAGGAACCATTAGTGAGTACTCTTTGGGTTCACTCAGTCAACCAGCTACAAATCCACCTAACAGTTACCCCCATCCAGTCCACAATCCACCAACTTCCCTGCAAGAATATTATGGGGCACTATGTCAAAAACCTAGCAGTCTCCTGCCAATCTAGCAGTTTGAAAGCACGAAGTGCAAGTAGATAAATAGGTTCCACTCTGGCGGAAAGATAAACGGTGTTTCCGTGCGCTGCTCAGAAGCAGCTTAGTCATGCTGGCCACATGACCCGGAAGCTGTACGCCGGCTCCCTTGGCCAGTAAAGCGAGATGAGTGCCGCAACCCCAGAGTCGTCCGCGACTGGACCTAATGGTCAGGGGTCCCTTTACCCTTTATGTCAAAAGCCTTACTAAAATCAAGATACACTACGCCCACAGCATTCTCATGATCAACCACACTTCTAACTCTGTCAAAAAAAGAAATGAGATTTCTCTGGCATGACTTACTTAGAAACCCATGCAAAGTCTTAGTAATCAAAGCACTATTTCTTAAATTCTCTCAGACCAACCCTTTACTGCTATCTATATACCAGGTCGTCTTTTCTCACATTTTTGAAGATGGGGAGAATCTGCAGAAACCTCACCTGTTCTACAAGAATTCTCAATTATTATAGGCAGAGACTTGGAGATTACACCTGCAAGCTCTTTTAGTACCCTTGAGTGCAGCCCATCAAGCACTGGAGATTTGAATTCATTTAGTAACTAGGTGTTCCCTTGCCACTCTTTTCCTATTTTGGGCTGCAGCTCCCTCCTTGCATTGTTTATTGTTATCACCGGGTTGGTCATTGCTTTCCTTTTGGGTGAAGACAGAGGCAAAGCAGGTGTTGAGCAATTCTGCCTTCTCTCTGTGACCCAATAGCATTTCTCCATCTTCTCCATACAGAGGGCCTATACTTGCTTGTTCTTCCTTTTGCTTCGAAAATGTGCCAATAAAGATTTAGTAAATTAAAATAACCCCAAATTAGTGGATTTTCTGTGCTGATTGTTATCTTTGAAAGGAACTTTTCCTTGCCCCGAGGCAGATTCATAATGAGAGTATGAAATTACCTCTCATTAGCTGTTTACATTTGCGGCAGAAGCTTATGGTTCCCTTAAGAGAACACAGCTTGGAAACTGTTTTTGTATGAAGTTTGGTGGGAGCTATGCAAGGCAGCTTATGGTTAATGGACAAATTAAGATAGGCATATCAGGGACGCCCAGAAACTATCGTACAACACCCTAGTTTTCTTGGAAAGACATACTGCCAAAAACAAAATTCTGGCCTGAATTGCAGCAAACTCTGGAAAAATTCTGAATAGTTTTGTTGTAAATAAGTTGTAAATGTTTAATGGAAAAATAAATTATGTATGTATCAAATTATGTATGTTTATGTTTTGTATTTCATCAGTAAAAAATAACTGAAAGGAGTTGCTATTTAAAATACTGTGGATGTATTGTTGACTTCATTTATTAAACGAGTAAAAACAGCCAGGCAGTCATATGTCTGGACATATAAATACTGCTTATTTTGTTTATTCTGTGTTGGCACAAATTACTGAAGATCATCATGGGATCCAATATGACATCCTATATTTTGACTGTCACTCAAGAACTTCAATGCAAAACAGCAACTTTTAGAGAATTATGTTCATGCTAACAATACTTTAAAATCCAGATTTCATGAGTATTGGGAAAGCACAACATATAAAGTTGACAAAGTGAGTTCTAATATTAACCAGATCTGTGCATAGCAACCTGCTCCACACAGAGAGCCATCAGGATATACAATGTATTTCCCAGTAGAACTGGTTTTGATCTTTAAACCACTAAATGGTTTGGGACCGACTGTCTTAGTAGGTTGTATTCTGTGCCCCATCACAGAATATTAAGATCAAACAAGTGTTCCCCCACTAGGTTTGGAACTCCACCCATCCCCCATCAAGCCTGACTTATGAAGGTATTTTGTGACAAATGTTAAAACAGGGCTATGGGTGGGCTTGATATTATTAAGAGGTTTTAATTTTTATTAATGAATGGCTTTATTTGGCTAATTCCTATGTGGCTGTAACACAATTAAAAATATTTAGACTAATAGATACACATGTTGTGAATCTGAAAGAAAATTCCTTTTCAAGATAATCGAATGATATGCACAGCTTCCAGGTTAAAATTATTTACAGTTTATTCAGCACAAGGTACCAACCACTGTTACAAAAACAATTACCTATTAACGGTGTTTAAATAAAAGGCTGGAATACAGGAACACAAAGTGAAAATTATTTAAATACCCTTACAAGTTCAATACCTATCAGTGCTGTGAAAGATCCAGGTGCGAAACATATTGCCAATGATGAAAAGAAATATAATTACAGTCCAAGCAAGTAGACCCAAGTTATTAAAGACTTCAAGGACAACATGCTATAATAATTTGACATGTTTAAATCTCAAATGAACTTTGTAACATAATCCATAGTATAACAGTTATGCATTTACTTCAAATTAATTGTGAATAACTGCCACCCCTCGTTCACAAGCACTACTCAGCTGCAATATTTCCACTTCACTGATAACCGCATGAACTGGAAGACTGATAAAAATTTGCATTTCTACCATTTTATGAGAAGTGGGAAGAACTGAGACACAGTATTGAAAAGCTGTGGTAGGAACTAGTATAAACTGAAAGTGGGAAGAAGGGTATGGGGAATTAGGAAAGTGGGGATGCTGAAAAGTGGGCAGTATACAAAAAGGGCAAGAAATGGGATTGGGATAAAAGGGGATGTATGGAGGAAAAGGAAAAGTCAGGGGAACTGAAAGGTCCAAGTATTAAAAGCTTTGGTTTCCCTTAGCCTACTGCCTCAGCGATACGATTTAAAGAAACAGAAAGTAAATTCAATACAAAGCCTCAAAGCTCATCTCTAACTGCTGACCAGCAAAACCAAATTTCCTTCTGGAGTTTTGCAGGAAATACTTCGACAAGATCACAACCGGGAAAGGAGGGAAGCCTGCCAGTAACAAAAATGCATACGCAAGATTGACCTGAAGAGCACAACGGACCTCATCAGCAAAAAGACCAAAGCAAAACGCAGAACTTAATTACACCCTCCCATACACACTTTGTTTGTTTTTTGTTGAACGTATCTGTCCGTACCCTCAGCAACCAGGAACGCCTGCACTTCTGAGTCGGCAATATTAAAATCCACCTAAATGCCACTGGGGTCGGCTTAGTTTTCGACGAGAGGGGGAATATTTATCAGTATTACGTTGCGGGGGGGGGGCGGAAGAGAGACTCGAGAAACGCCACATTTCCTCTCACCCAAACCCAACCCAAGCGAGAGGAGGAGGTCCGAAGACCCCGAATTCCAAAAAAAACAACCCCAGGAGCGGAAAGCCGCCTCGGCCTCCCCACCTCCCGGGCTGCACCGCCTGCCTCTGCCAACCCCGCAGCCGTTTCCTCCCCGCACCCCTTGCAGCACCAAGAGGAAGACTCCGGCCCCAGCGCCAACCTCCGCGGCCTCCCCGCCCTCCTCTCCCGGCGCCGGAACCTTGGCCCGGCTGCGCTGGCGCCGACCGCTCTCCACGGAATGAGCCACGCCGGGGACCCGCCACCGGGGTCTCCAGGGAGAGAAACCCCCTCCCCGGTGCAAGCCCCCCGCCAGCCCTTCCAAGGCGCCCCCCGCCTTCCTCTCAACACAGACCTGTGGATCCGGCCATCTTGTCCAAACCCCTCCCCCACCAGCCAGGAAACACACGGGCGCCGAGCACGTGACTTCTGCCTTGCGCCCTACGTCACTTCCTGGAAACTAGCCCCGCCCCGCGCTGGCGTTTGTTGCTTCTGCGCGTTGAGATTGTGGCGGCTAAGGCGGCTGCAGTTAAGGGAAGGGAAAAGACCGACCGGCGACCGGGTGGGTGGAGAGGAAGGGAAGGAGGTGGCCGCCTCTGCCCTCAGTAGAGAGAGATGGAAGGAGCTGGCTACGCGAAGCAATTGACAGGAGGAGGGAGCCCTCCCGGGCATTTGTCGCTCTAGTGTCGGGAAGTGAGGCTGCGAAAGGGTTAATTACGGAGTTTGCGGAGGTAGCCAATGGGGTGGCCTCCAGGTCGTGGAGGACTCCAAATCCCATCAGCCCCGGCCAGTATGGCCAATAGTCAGGGATGATGGAGTTGTAGTCGAATAAAACCTTAACCTACAGAGGCTGGCTTGGTGTATTAAATGTTGGGAAACTGATATGAAATGCACACGCAGTGATAGTTGCTCACAGTACCAGTCACCACACAGAAGCAGCTTAAGATCCAAATACTTTACTAAGGCTCAGTAAAACAGTTCTGGATGTAGAGTTATACAGCTTGTAGGCTTTTGCAGATGCAGATATATACGGATACAGTGGTACCTCACGTTAAGTACTTTATTCGTTCCGGAGGTCCGTTCTTAACCTGAAACTGTTCTTAACCTGAAGCACCACTTTAGCTAAGGGGGCCTCCCGCTGCTGCTGCCCTGCCAGAGCACAATTTCTGTTCTTATCCTGAAGCAAAGTTCTTAACATGAAGCATTATTTCTGGGTTAGCGGAGTTCTTAACTTGAAGCGTATGTAACCTGAAGCGTATGTAACCTGAGGTACCACTGTACATACAAGTAAAAAGTATCTCTGTTGCTCCAAATAAATGTCAACATTTCAACGTGTAACACTGGACTAGTAACACCAACGGACTGATGATTCACAGAATAACTGAGCTGACCTATATAATTCACATATATATAGTTGGAGCACTCGCTCCATAGTAACTGGCTTGGCTGACCTTGCACCTGCTATTAGTTCATCCATGGGGTGATTTATGCTCATGAAGGACATTACCCCTTTTCATTTCCAGTTGCTCCAACATTAAACACTACTGTATTTAATACAATACTATTGTGTTTCATGCACAAAACAGGCTCAAAACGCTCAAATCAGGAAGGCAAGGCTATAGGTTGAATTCATACCATAACTCAAGTCCTGCATGTTACCCTTCTTCCTGACTGTAGAGAACAAATGGGGAGTCTATGGCTCTTCAGATGTTGCTGGACATTACAACACCCATCAGCCCTAGCCAGAAAGACTCATGGTCAGGGATGATGGGAGTTAAACTCCAACAACATCTGGAAGGCCACATATTCCTCAACCTTCCTTCCCTGTAAAGAGTTAGAGAAATAACTGCTGTGTTTGTGTTAGCTTTCGCTGCTTTGATTTATTTATAATTGAAGGTTTTTATCATTTACATTTTGTATTGTATATTATATTTTTAGTTGTAAACTGCTAAGGGAACTCAGTTATATGGATGGAAGAGAAATGTAATAAAAAAATTGTTGTCGGAGGATGCTTAGTCCAGTGCTGTCATTAGAGCCTGAAACACTTTTTATCCACTTCAGTTGATACACTAGCTGCAACCGTACCTGGATGGACCATGCTCTGGTGCACACACACATTTAGACTACTGCAATGCATTATACATGGAGCTTTCTTTAAAAACAGTCAGTAGATCTAAAATAGTTGATCCAAAATAGGGCTACAATATTGTTTTACTGGGACTGGATGTTTTGATCATATTAAACCTGTCAGTGCTTGGTCAGCTGAACTGGTTCTCATTTTGTTTCTGGCCCAATTTAAAGAGCTGATTTTAACCTCTTAATTCCTAACAGCTTAGGACCAGGATATTTGAAAGCTAATTTTCTCTCATATATTCCTGTTTGAACATTAAGATCCTCATCAGAGGCTCTGTTCGAAGTGCACCCAAAATCTCTTCTGGGAGTTCCCCCAAGCCTCTTGAGCAGATCTGGGGGAGGGGGCACACGGGGAGAGGAGAGAAGGAAATTCCATTGTGCAGGTGGAAGTTTTTGCACTAATGGAACAACTTTGTTGCATACAACCCTATGTGCTGGAAAACTGGTCCTTGATACAAGAAGCAAAAGTATCAATCTTGATCCATAAGAAAACATGTATAACAGGACAATGCTTTTATTAGACAAATGAAAATATCACAAAACAGTGTGCAAGCTTTCAAAGTTCTTCAGAACTACCGGTACTACTCCCACATTCCATTTTAAGACTGTAATCAGATGCAGACTCCATGGCTTCACCATCATCCATTTTTTTCTCCCTTTCTTTCGCAACCCTTTGCTCTCTGACATTTTGGATAGCCAGATAAAGGATTTGCCCTAATAAGGATTTTGGAATTCTCCTTGATACAAGGTACTTAAACATAACTTTTGACCTGTTTCTAACATTTCTTCTTGAGCAAGATTGTTGAACATGTGTTGGAGATCAGTTGTAGGCATTCTTGGAATCTTACCACCCAAGGTTCAGATATAGGACACACACTAAACATAAAAATATAATAAGACGAACCTTCTGGATCAGGCCAGCATCATCTTATCACAGAGGCCAGACAGATGCCTGTGGGACCCAAGAACAAGAGCAGGCTTCCCTCCACTGATTTCCAGAAACTGTCCAGTGAGTTCTAGTTGCATGTCCATGAATTCTAGTTTTATGAGAGGGAGAAAAAAATTTTATCCACTTTCTATATGCCATCCATAATTTTATACACTTCTATCACCTTTACTTGCCTTTTCTCTAAATTAAAAGGTCCCAAATGCTGCAACCTGTTCTCATAGGAGAGTTGCTCCATCTCCTTTATATTTTTGGTTGCCCTTTTCCAACTCTACAATATTCTTTTTGAGGTGACGTGACCAGACTGAAACTCCCCCCAACTTTTAACAGTATTAAAACACACCTCAGAATTTTAACCAAACTTACTTTTGAATATTCTTTCTATTAAAATACACAAAAGACAAGCATAAATTGGAGAATGCGGGCATCGATCCCGCTACCTCTCACAT
Source organism: Darevskia mixta (assembly GCA_034641385.1). Classification (NCBI taxonomy): domain Eukaryota; kingdom Metazoa; phylum Chordata; class Lepidosauria; order Squamata; family Lacertidae; genus Darevskia; species Darevskia mixta. The sequence continues at coordinate 2,014,141 of JAWWNH010000011.1, forward strand.
GCTAAGCGAGCGCTCTACCATTTGAGCTAATTCCCCACACAAGATAAGGAGTTTAACCTTTGGTGGCTCATCTCTCCTTGGTGATTCATCTCCTTGGCTGGCAGATTGGGAAAAGTTCCACTGAAATTTGAGCTGCACTGTTTCAGCCTGCAGACATAGGGCTGCAGTTTAGACTACAGGATTATCAGTACAAACCAAGGCACGCCTACTCAGAAGTAGATCCCCACTGAGTCCAATTGGACTTACTCCCCAGCAGCCTAAGTATTCTGGTGTAGTAGTGTCCAGCTTAATCAAACCTGCCTTTAACTCCAAACTAGAGCATGGAGATCAGTTTCATTCTGAATTTATTTTTGACCTCATATGCCCGTTTTGCTCCTTTTTTCTTCTTAGGGCGATCCAGATGCAAAGGAGGGCAGGGCTCCTTTATTTTAAATTGTTGCAAAGAAGAGAGCATTTTGACAGGTGCCATTAGACAAGCCAAAGTGAAAAAAGCTAGACCAGGCATAGGCAAATTCTGGCCCTCCAGATGTTTGGAGACTACAGTTCCCATCATCCCTGACCACTGGTCCTGTTAGCTAGGGATGATGGGAATTGTAGTTCCAAAACATCTGGAGGGCTGCAGTTTGCCTATGCCTGACAATCTTACTTGGCTACGAGAAAAAGAAGAAGATGCCTGAGCCAGACCTACCGAAGTATCTTCTGCACACAACTATGAAAGGGACCATTGCAGAGGCACCTTCTCCTGTCTCTTGTTTCCTTCCTTCCATCTAAAAAGAAAACCAAACAAACAAACAAACAAACAAACAAATAAATAGTGGTAGTGGTGTCCCTTAGATTGGGCTGTGACACAAGTATCCTAGGGAATCCTAATTGTAACTTGTGCCCCCTACATGCAATCAATACTGAATACTGATGATGATGATTAAACTGCCTTTATTTTACATAGCCTGCGACAATAAACTTCCTTTGCATATATCTGTAGCAGTTCTGTCTCTGCCTTTTTTCTCGCACCCGGTTTGTCTCTCTTGCCAAAGGGGGGGGGGGCTTAATGCCTTGTGAGGGCAGGAGCACCCGCAGATGTCCTCTCTTTAAAATAGTGCTCTCCAGATTTGGGCTGGGTTTTCAGCACCCCTCCCCCTTTCTCATCTTTCCCCTTTCTCTGCTCCGTCTCTCCTTATTTAATTAGCCTGGCTGGGGTTTTGTTGGCTGCTCTTGCGCGTGGCTCTTCCAGAGATTCGATCCGTGCCTGTAACAGTATTGAAATGCTTTGAAAACTGACGTTGCTAATTCACTGCAGCAGTATAAATTATCTGCCTTCTGTCCAAGTAGTCCAGAGAGTTAAACTCCCGGAAGGAGAGGATTAAAAGCACAGATGTTCAGCACCGCGTTGTTCCGCTGCTTGCTTGCGTGAACTGCCGGCCAGGGAACAACTGCGTGAATGTTTGCTAGACAGCTCATTTCCTGCGATGACGCACTGAAGGGTGAGCGCTGAAGGAGCTGGGAGCGGAGGGGAATTAGCTCAAATGGTAGAGCGCTCGCTTAGCATGTGAGAGGTAGCGGGATCGATGCCCGCATTCTCCAATATTTTTTGGTTTGTGGATGTGGGATGCTGCTGCTAATGGGAAGCAAGAAGCAGAGGAGTAAGAAAATGAGTTGACTATCCAATGCATATGACAAATAAAAATATATTCAAAATTGCAGTACTGTATTGTGTATTGAAATCCTAAAAACTGAATGCACCACACTGGGCTCTATCCAGCTAAGTTATTCAGAGCAGACTCATTGAAATCATGATTGATTGGAAGGGACCACCACAAAGAATCATCTGGTCCCAACTCCCTGCACTGCACAAATGTGAGGTTCGAGCCCATGTCCCTAAGATTAAAGAGTGTCCTGCTCTACCGACTGAGCTATTAACCTAAGTCATGATCATTCATTTAAATGGGTCTACTCTGAGTAGGACTGGCATGGGATACTACGCTTATAGTAGGTTGTGAAAGGACGATTCCAAGAAAGAAGTACAGTATTTTAGCAAAATACAAATACTGTATGCCAGTGCATAAGACCAGGCAGCTCATTTCCTGCGATGGCACTCCTAAGGGTGACGACTGCGCAAGACAAGTAGGAAGGGGAATTAGCTCAAATGGTAGAGCGCTCGCTTAGCATGCGAGAGGTAGCGGGATCGATGCCCGCATTCTCCAGGTAGTGCTCTCTTTATGTCACACATTTATTTCCCTTCCTTATAGCTGCTGGCCAAACGAGACCAGTCCATTGTTGGACAGATTGCTGCTTAATAATGCGAAAACTAATGGCTTAGATAGAGCAGGTTACCCGATAGTTGTAACCTGATCAGTATTTGTGAATGAAAGGCGATGCTCCTCCAGCCAAAGGGAGGGAACCAGACAGGTGAGCTTTCTGAAAGGAATGGTGCAGGCTGCCGCAATTGTTTGGTGACGGATCTTTTTGGATCATCTCTTTGCTGCCATTTATGCACCCCTTCCACTTCCTCAATCCCCTTCCAAATGGAGCTAAACCTGGGATTTTATACTGCTTAGAAAGGAAGTAAACTGCAGGATTTTTTTTATTTTTTTTAAGAAAATCCCATTTCCTGCGGCGATTCACCATAGGCTAAGCAGCAAGCATTGCACAGAGAGGGGAATTAGCTCAAATGGTAGAGCGCTCGCTTAGCATGCGAGAGGTAGCGGGATCGATGCCCGCATTCTCCAGTTCATGCTTTTTCCTTTGTTTATTTTAACAGAAAAATAACCAGCAAGATAAAAAAAAAATTGCTTAAAATTCCCTGGTGTGTTTTTTATTTTATTTTAAATAAAGACTTTTTTTATCACAGTCTGTCGAACGAAATAAACGGGAATTGCCCCATACAGTCGAGGGCTTGTATGTAAGAATGAAAGAGGGTAGTTGGATAGATGCAGGGCTTTCCCCAGGGGTCTGATTTATTTATGGTTTTTTTTTTAAACAACCCCACCCCAAACCTGTTGCTTATGACTCTGCTAAGCAGGATGAGGTAAATGGCAACTCAGAAGGCAGATCCCTTAATTAAAAAGTCAGATGTCAATGCATGCTTCCCCCCCCCCCCCCAAATTTATTTTTCATGGTGGGAACCTTGGGAATACGCACAGCAAGGGGCATCGCAAGGACTGTCGCTTTAGCACTTGCCCTTTTATGATTTCCTGCCTCCAACTCTCCAGCCAGCAATGAAGGGGAGAGTGGCTTTATAGAGCGCCTGTCAGAAGCTCCTCTTCAGCTTGTTGTTCAGAAATGATCCTGCCCCCATCCCTGACTCAGTAAAGACTCATGCTATAGCTGTTTCAACGAGGAGACTTTCCATTGTAGAATTTCACAATCCCCTCCAGAGGGGGAATTAGCTCAAATGGTAGAGCGCTCGCTTAGCATGCGAGAGGTAGCGGGATCGATGCCCGCATTCTCCAGCTGGGTTTTTGTGCGGGCTTGCGTTTTTAATAGGAAGAAATTAATAGAGGGTTGTGGTTTTGAAACGTTTGTGGGACACGTCTAGTGAAAAGGTTTTTCAATCACAGCTCCTCACGCAGAATGAAAGGGAGAGAAAGGAACTGGGGTCGTCATTCTGCATCTTCTAATTCTTTATTTTGTGCGTTTTCAGAAACTAACCCCATGCATGTTTACTCAAAAGTAAGTTTTGCAAAGGTACCGGTACTTACTCTCCATTATGTGTACCTACAACTTAAATTTTTTTTCTCAAGACAGAAATACAGTAGTAGTGAAACAACTCTAAATCAATTTGCATAAAGTTAATCATTACTTACAAAATTGTAAACACTATGATAACTTTGGTTTGGAGTAGATCCATTGAAATTAAAGAACACACGTCAGTCATTAATTTCAATATTCTGAGTAAACGTTAGTTGAATACAACCCTACTTAAGTTTGCTTGAATAGGTAACAATATAATATTGTCCCGTTGAAACTGATTCTAAGACGTGATAATAACAAATGAAACACTGTTGCATGTATCTCTTTCAAAATATAGAGATCAGCTACTGTTAATTGTTACAACTACATGAATGAGCCCGGAAGAGTTCCTGTTACTACTTTTTAATGTATTTCCATTCATGGAGTGGGAGGAGGAAAAGGGAAAATTTCCATACTTCATTTCCCTATCGTTTGGCTTCCAGTTAGCCTTGGCCTGCGTTATTATTTTGCTGGCTTGATGGGTACCGGTATTGATTTTACTGGGTTGACAACAAATTTGTTGGCCACTGCCTTACACCCAGGAGGGGCTAATTTGTAGCCCTCATTATGTTGTTGAACTCTCAATTTCCAACGCAGAATGGTTTCATGCTTGTGAGGGTTTAAAAACATCAAAATATTATTTATAGATGCTAGCGAAGCGCTGGAAACCGAGCTAAAACTGGAGAGAAACTTAAAACTCTAAATAGGGAACAGAGTTGAAAGCAAATGCTTTTTTTCTGTTGCAGGTTGACAATCTATTTCAGCTGGAACAGAATATATCCATTTAGCTATCAAAACAATTTATTTTTTATTTGAAGCTCAGAGGAGCTGAAGTTGTGTACATCTTTTGCATATTTTATATTCAGAATTAAATAAACACAACTAGGCAGCCCTATGCATGTTTTACCAGCAGGAATAATGCCCCTGCATTGTCTCCATTATATGCTGTTTTCCTTAACATTTCCTTTAAAAAACAATTATTATACATAAATGACTAATACTGCTACATTTTCCTCTTTGGTAACACCAACAGTTGGTAGTCCAGGATAGGCTCCAGTCCTTGCCTTCGTCTCCTCCTTGTGGTTATATTTATTACAACATACAAAAGCTTACTTCCCCAGCTGTTGGCAAAATGCTGATGCTGTTTGTTGCAGGAAAAGATGGCTGGGCTAGCTGCTGTGCACCTGGAATTGTAATTTGAAAGTGTCCTGGTTCTAATATGTAAATCAGGGGCGGCTAATGTTTTTTGGGCTGGGAATAATATCCGCCCTTGACCCATTCCCTGGGGGCTGCATACCAGTTATGAGTGTAGCTACAGCATCCCCTTCAGATGACCCATGCACATCAGCTGAGGAGGGGTGTTGTCTCTGTGCTCATCAAATGATCTAATTCTGATGACCAGGGAGGAAGCGATTTGCAACAGGACACTTGCCCTTTCCCACAATGGGGTGGTGGTGGTCTTGTGGGATCAGGTCAGGTTCCAAACTGGGGGTGAACCACCCCTGCTAGAATTGTCTTTAACCTCTACATTTTGTCATTTCCAAGTGTATTCCTTTTTTCATATAATGAATAGTTGCCATTTAAGCACATTATTATGCTTGCTCATTGTCAGGAACAGGATGTGTGTGGTGTGTTTTTAAAGATACCATGCACCCAGGTTGTTGTCCATCTATATATGCCCTCCTTCCACACTCATCATGGCTCTCAATATGTATTTCGGCTTCTTTTTCTATAGAGTGAACATACAGGCAGGGACAGGTTCTACAACTACATGAAGAAATGCATGCCTGTAGAATATGGCCAGCATATGCATGAATAGGGTTTCCTAAATTAATAGGGTTCCTGTTTGTGTCAAGCCTTATTTAGATGCATGTTGCTGATGTGCTTTCAAGCTCCTATGGCAGCAGGCAGAGCATGTACCAGCTTAATGCTTTCAAAACGTTTCTTACTTAGGTACTATGAAAACTTCTTCCAGTGTTTCTATTGCAGCCATGGTACTCCAGTTAAAGGGAGATTTCATAACTGGAATGATGATTAAATTTATAGCCTATTTGTGCCTCTAAAATATGGTTTTGGTTAGTTATCTTTTGTTTTCTCTGAAAAATGATTAATATTAAATCATGTGTTGTACATGAGTTTTCTATTTTTAAAAAAGCTATAAACAGTATTTTTTTTAAAGGGTGTGCAACTAATAATATGCAACACATGCAAATCAGTCACACTAAACTTTTTTTGTTGATATAATTTTAATTCATGAATTAAGCCTTACTGTTTTCTATATCAGAGACAGAGAATTATACACAAAGTATCAACTGACTTAACAAACTTTTTAAAATTTCGAAATGCACAATGAAATAGAATAAGTAATCTGCATTTTATTACAAACAAAATATTCACAAGCATTGTCTAATATGCAGAAATAGTGCTATAGGAGATATTCATATGAATCTGAATTCAAAAATTGTAACGATAAGTTTTTATAGTTTGAGATTTTATGTATAGAGTTTACTCTTTAAAAGATGCTGAGAATAAATGTGCTAAAATTAACTGAGCTCAAAGAATTAACATTCCTTAATAAGCAAAATCTTAACACTAATTTTCCATGCTGATAGTGATGACCTCCTGGTCCAATTCCAGTCTAACAAGTATGATGTAAGCATATTGTATTAAAGCAAAGTTACACCAAGAAGTTAGTTTTATAGTTTCGTTCCTGTAAAGTTAGGGTTTATTTAGAGAAGTCTAACAGTCTTCCCAGTCACAGTCAAGAAGTCATCATCAGCCAATGCATGCAGTGCTTCTTCAAACATTTCTTTAGTGACAGCCTTAAAAGGGGAAAAAAATACTGACATTAACATACAAATACTATGTAGAACAACCCAGACTGTAGGGATTGTATTATTTTTGCACACCTTGAAGCCATTTTACTTCAACAATGAAAAGAAATAAAATATTAAGTTCCAGTGTGAAGCTAAAATCTATTAGTGGTTTACAAACTGTGCCTGGGCATCCAGGAGTTTCTTGGGAGCTTATTAAGGGGCTCTCAGGGAGATGATGAGTAAAAGCAGCGAAACATCCTGGGGGAAAAAGATTTTCTGTCACTACTGAGCCCCATCTGCAACATGCAGCTGAAGTGGAAACACTGAAGATGCTTTTGCCACATGCTCAGTTCATGCATGGCAACTGTGAGAACTAATTGCTCATCAATGTCACACATGAACCAAGCATGTGCCCTCGAATAGGCTACCATGTTCTGCAACGTGCTACGGTTCTGTGGCAGATGAGTGAGATGATACTCCATGTTTTGGAACAATAGAGAATTTTCAATATTTTTAACAGCAGCAACAAATCTAAATAAATGATTATGACAACAAAAAAATGTGGAAAAGATCACCCCTTTGGGTGGTAGACAACCCTGAGGAAGAAAAGAGGCCAATGATCGTGGTTTACTTTCAAGTACCTTTAGGATTATTGCATATCCAGTCTAGTTTTGAGTCAGATCAGTAGGAAGATAATGGGGAAAATAAGAGGTGGGAAGGAAGATTGTGCATGTACAAAGTGCCCTGTAACTAACTCTTTTAGAGGCTCAGGCTTGAGTGTAATAAGGCAGTGCTGCAGCGACTAAAGAGCCTTCATGTTGCTCAATCCTGAAACTTCATCAATACATTTTCCTGCCCCTCCCCCCTCCCCGCCTAATCACAACAAACCAAATTATACCTAATGAACAACTCATGGTACAGCGTCTGGAAACCCAGAGGAGGAATTCAGGGTGTGGAAGGAGACATTCCTTATATATTTTGTACTTGTGAAAGTGAATAGAACAAACACAGCATGCAAGCCTTTCAACAAACTTACTGTTTCAGATTGTGCGCGAAGATCCTCAAAGAGCTGTTGATATCTTAGAGCTGGTGTTTTACCCTTAGACTGAATAACCTTCTTCAAAGCCTGAGCCAGTTCTTCTTTGCGTTTACGGGCAGTGGCACTCATCCCTTAAAAAAGAAACAAACAGAAAGAGCCACAATGTTTCCCCCACAATATAAATCATTTGAATGACCTCTTTAAAAGAAGTCTTCCAAGGCTACAAATCAGATTCCCCCCCCCAATAGATTTTATCAGCAAGTTTCAGGCTGATCATGCTGCAGCATTATTCAAGCCAGAAACTAACAAGATTGATTCGTTTTTAGCTATAGACCTGTGGTGAGAATAGATATGTCCACAATTCCAGTCCTTGGATCTGTAGCGGACTGTTTCAGAGCTTCACGGTGAAGACGCTTTGCTTCTTCAACATCCACTGTCTCTACTTTCTTAGAAAATCGTACTTTAGCATGCGCTTCCGCCAGACGAATCAAAGATTCCAGCTGCCGAGGATATGCAGAAACCATTCCTCTACCACTTCCAATCTTCCTCATATCCACATACGCCTAGCATGAAGAGAAAATGAAAAGTACACTGTAAACATGTTTTCAAGGATTGCTAAATCTAAGAATGTTACTTAGGCAGGCAGATATGTGCAGCCATCACTGAGGGCATTTTGAGGAGTAAACATTAAAAAAAAAACCCCAACTACTATTTGGGTTAAATGTTTTTTGTTTTTTTTTAGTAGTCATATTTTTAGCTTTAACCTGTACTTACTTCAATGAGAGCTTGACTTGCTTCTTCGCTTAGCCTTGGGTTAACATAACTACGAGCATAAGCAATATAATCCCTTAAAACTGCCATATCCATGTGCTCTTCTTCCACCTGCTCTTCAGTTTGGTAGTATAATGCAACCAAGTGATGAGCCAAACGTCTGTCATATGCTTCATCTCGAGGGTCCAGCATTAGGAAAATGAGATCAAACCTATGTATAACAACAACAACAACAACAACAACAATGCTGCCACATGAACAACCTCTGCACCATTGGAACTGTTGCCTCATGGATATAATTAAGCTGTCAGAAACTGACACTGTTGTCAATATCAGTCATAGATGGTGGTATATTCAGGCTCTAACACAACTGCCATTTCTGGAAAGCAAACTATATGTTTTCTGTTAAGTCTCTGCCCCACAATCTGTAAATTAATCGCATGGAACCCTGTTCATTCCGTGGACCAAAGGAAAAACCTCAGATTGTCAGCTAACTCTGGCAGTCTACATGGGCTTCCATGAATACATACACAAAGAGGCATCAGTGGATTTCAATGCCAATTCAATTTTTTTTTTAAAAAACCCCACGTGTTTTGAACTGTAGCAAACAAAAAGCTTTAAATATTTACCAGGCAGTGAAAAAGGTTCTGATATTTGTGTTCCAAAACACAATATAGAAGGTGGCGACTTCATAGTAAGTTTCCAAGTAGGACTATTTCAGGCACAGCTAACAGACAGCAATAAAATGTCTCAAGGTATACCTAGATAGCAGTGTATGGGGAAGCTGGATGTTTTCGATGGTTGTTTTCTTTGGATTCCACTGGGATTCTATTGGATTAGCAGCAGCCAGAATAGAGGTACGAGCATTCAGTTGGCAAATAATTCCAGCCTGTCAGGAAGTAAAGATTTGAAAATCTTTTAGAACTCTAAGTAGAGGGAAAGCTGAGCATCCATTTACGTGCAGGCGGTAGTCAGGAGTGCAAATATTAAACTGTGTTGTGAGATTCGATTCCTTTATGAGATTTTTTTTTAAAGTGAGATTTTCTGAACCTCACTAAGCCTGTTACAGCACTCTATGTGTGTGTGTGTGTGTGTGCGCGCGCACACACACACATACATGGTGCCATTTTGGCTACATAAACATAAGCGTTCACATATAAACATAATAATATAATAATAATAATAATAATTTATTATTTATACCCCGCCCATCTGGCTGGGTTTCCCCAGCCACTCTGGGCGGCTTCCAACAGAACATTAAAATACAATAATCTATTCAACATTAAAAGCCTCCCTAAACAGGGCTGCCTTCAGATGTCTTCTAAAGGCCTGGTAGTTGTTGTTCTCTTTGACATCTGAAGGGAGGGCGTTCCACAGGGAGGGTGCCACTACCGAGAAGGCCCTCTGCCTGGTTCCCTGTAACTTGGCTTCTCGTAGTGAGGGAACCGCCAGAAGGCCCTCGGCACTGGACCTCAGTGTCCGGGCAGAATGATGGGGGTGGAGACGCTCCTCCAGGTATACTGGACCGAACATGAAATACAATGACGCAAATGCCAAGATCAGAATCTCCCACAGATCAAAAGAAAATGATTTATTTTGGGGAAAGCCTTCACCTTAGCAATTGACAATGTTTGTTGTTCCATGACTTCATGAAGCATCGACCTTGTACTTTCGTTCATTTTATCGAACTCATCAATACAGCAAATGCCATTGTCACTGAGGACCAAGGCTCCAGTCTGCAGAACCAGTTGTTTTGTTTCGGGATCCTTCATCACATAAGCCGTAAGGCCAACTGCACTGGAGCCTTTCCCAGATGTATACTGGCCTCTTGGAACCAGGTTATAAACATACTGAAGCAACTGGGACTTGCTGGTACCAGGATCTCCACAAAGGAGAATGTTGATCTCAGCACGAAAATTGCCTCGGCCGGTGTGGCTGAAATCTTTCCTTGATCCTCCAAACAGCTGAAGAAGAATGCCCTGCAAAAGGAGGAGTTTGAATGATCACAGCTGCTTTTCTTAAAAAAGGGAAATCCAATTTATAAATATACTGTATGCACAGGCATGGTTCAAGGACTACTCATGAGGATCTGAGTGCCCTTTAGGTAACTCCACTGCTATGTGGAAGCAGCATTTCTGTCCGTGTTAGAAACTGAGGTTTCCTCAGAAACTGAGGAAACAGTTAGAAACTGTGAAAGCTAGGAGCTAAATGGCACCTTAAACTTAGGTTATAGGCACAACAACAGAATGTCTAGGTGCACTTTTTTATAACAAGAATACAAAGCTGAAAATGAATGAACTGCTGCTAAAACATTATGTTCATTTTTCACATGGTCTAGTCATTCCCCTGCCTACCCCCCTAATATTCTAAAGAGGGTATCTGCTCCAGTCTACAGAGAGTAGCTGGAAGTGGGGAGGCAGAAAAAAGTCCCCCTTTCCTTCCACTCTGCAGTTTTAATCTGAAATCTCAGGCGCAGTACTGTGGCCAGAGCTCAGAAACTGCTTGCGCTAATGAAATTCCCTGTCGCAAAAATGCAACTAGAACAATGGGAGTTTTGAACACTGATTTCTGAGAGATGTTAAGATACATGTCTACATGATGCAGCCACACAGGTGAACATGATGACATGGATCTCTTGCACAAAATTGACAAAGCTTCACAGAAGCTCCCACAAAGCTGCAGACAAACACACAAGTGCAGAAGAACCAGTCCAGATTTTCAGACCTAGCAAACTAAAATCTTCTTCTGAAACACACTACAAATTGTAATTAATCTTCACAATGCAAGAAATCTTGTTCTTTTTAGGCAATTGCTCATTTCTGACCTGACAGCAAGATAGGCACAAGAGTTACGGGATTATTCAAAGTCTTACCCCATTTTGCTTTAAAATTACCTTGTTCTACATTAGCTGCTCCGATTTATTGTTATTTAGCCATCAATTAAATTTCAGCTATAGTGGGAAGTTTTCAATTGGCAGTATAAAGAATTAGGATGTGTGCTTTATGGCAGGTGGGACAACATTACTATCTTTCTTTAGAAATTATGGGTTCTATCCAACTAAGTTATATGCAGTGTAGAAATTAATGAACTGAAATTAATGGGCGAAAGTTAGTCATATCCATTAGCTCAATCTTAGTAGAGAAAAAAGGTGATGTCTAAATAATTAAAGTATTTGTTTGCATCTATTTCACACATACCCACTGTGTGTTCTAAACAATGATGTACTAAAATATACCAGCTTTAAGCACTTTATGAACTCAAAATTTAATATTTTCAGAATAAATTACTTTTATGTATTAGTATGTATGCTATAGACCAAGACATGTATGCAAAGTTTTATGTATTTCGTCAGTAAGGCAAATGAGTAATTTTAAGTATTCCTTACCTTTTTAATATCTTCATGCTCATAAATACTTGGGGCAAGTGCAGAAGAAAGCCTGTTATAAATATCGGGTTTCCTCGAAAGCTCTTGAAGCATTGTCTCACGCTCCTCCGTAAACATTTTCTGTTCAGTATCTTCTTCAATGCCATGCAAGCGTTTTGTGTCAGTTTTGCAATAATGTATAACATCAATATGGGTCTTATAGACAGATCTCACACTGCTCATTCTTGGAATGACACGAACAGGGACTGCTCTGTAGATACCTGAACAAACATAAAGCCATTATTAGATCTCCCAGATTAAGAGGCAACATTCATCTCTTCCCCCTCTTCCCCAAGACACTAACCAGACAACTTTAGATTTTGGCTTGGCTGTGCAGCCCTTGTTAAAAGTTACCCAGTGATAGATCGTATCATTTAACCCTGAACATGGATAGACACATGCAAGCCCAAAGTAACTCATAACACCTGGCATGTAATTTACAGGACTTTAAAACTGAAACGTTAAATACAATATTTATATGCACATTAATGCTGCTCTAGACTCTTTTGGGAGGAACGCCAGAATATAAATGGAAATAACCACAATATTAATGTTGATAGCTTGACAAGCAGAGCTAATGCTGCATGTTCTTCCAACTATGCCTGTATCAGTAGCTGTCACAAAGAAGTGTAGAAGCTGCTACAGTAAAAGAAAACAGGAAATTCCTCTATACATCCACAAGTTCACTGCTTTCTCTCATCTTACTATTTTATCTATAGGAGCCAGTATTCTATACTAGGCTCATTTTTACTTAAAGACAAGAACTGATGCCGAAACATTTCTCTTACCTGTAACATTAACTCTGTCACCTGGCTGAACCTTATCCACTAGATCATTGTGAGCAAAGAGCACAATAGTATATGGTGTCTGCCCAGCTGGCATGTCTTCTGGAGACTCCTGCAGCTTGATCTGGTAAGAGCAATCCTTAGTTAAAGTGCAACAATACTTTTAATCATACCGCCTAGCTGTTGGAAATACTAGACATAAACTTTCCTAACTATGTATTTGTTCAGGCAATTGATGAGACAAAAAACAGTAAACAATATTGCTTGTCAAAACTACACGTCTCTTTGGAGCAGAGGTCGGCAACCTAAGGCCCATGGGCCGGTAGCGGCCCACAGGGCTCGTCTTTCCGGCCCATGGAGACCCCTGCCACCCCCCGCTCTTACTGGCGTGGCGCAGCGTGGGGACCGACTTTCAGGTTGATGGCGCCTGTGTGCATGCGCGGTCCTCTGACCCGGATGTGAACAAGAAATAGCGTGTGCGCATGCATGCGGGATGGAGAAGTGTCCGTGCGCATACGCTATTTCTGGCAGACATCCAGGTCGGAGGAGAGTCGGAAATAGTATGTGTGCATGCGCATGGGCGCTCCTCCAACCCGGAAGAGCACGCGTGTGCACACGCTCCAGCTCATCCTCTGATGGACGGAGCATGGACTGGCCCATCGTTCGGTAAGCTTGCCGACCCCTGCTTTACAGGATGTACCAGAGCAGACTGTCTACTTGAGGCATGCAACTGCGCTTCCTTGGTCTGGGCAAGTAGCAACTGCCCAAAGGAACCTGTTGAATGGTAAGCACAACTGTTTGCCCACCTGCCTTTCTGTTAGATTAAAAAGAACCAGAGCATCTCAGTCTTTCTCTCAGGATTCTTCTGGCAACACTGTATCTCCCCTCTAAGTAGGAAGATGTGGTGCAGTTTCCCAAAGATTAGGGTAGATAGGTTACAGGTGTGCCCTGCTCCAACATATTGGGACTAGTCTAATGGATTTTTGGGGTGCATTTGATGAGGTGTCCACAGGGGGTAAATTTAAAGCTATCATACTCTTTGAATCATAGTAGTCTTTCCAACAAGTGACTCCTATCTCACCCTCTGTACTATTTTGGTGGAGGCAACACTTGTATACACATCTGTCATTAAGTTGCCACAATATTCTTTGTGGTTTTTGCTGCTGCTCTTTTTTAACATTTAGGTTCATCTCTCTGAATCTGGAGAAACAAACAGTGCTAAGCCATTTCTCAAATGGAGAACCAACCTTTGTTCCAGGTGTGGATATAGATACATGTGACTTTAATTAACATGTATCAACTCCCACAAGGAGTTAAAGCAAGGTGGCAGCAATTAGCCTTGAGAAATGAATCCAGCAACTGATATCAGACAATTTTTAAAAAGCACTATCTGTAGCAGCGATAGCAACATAACATACTGTAATACACTAGATTTATTAAGAAAATCCATCCTGTAAAATTAACTTATGTAGCCATGCATTAATAGAAGGGGTTTAATATCCATGCAGCCTGAGCAAGTGTGGTGGGGAACTGCCAAATTTTTAGTTGTCTAGTAATGAAAACCATAGGGACTAATTTAATATTTTTGCAAAATATACATGTAACCATTTATTGCAGGAAAATTTAACACATCAGAATGTTTCAACCTAATAATTTAATAAAAGAACATACCATCTGTTTATCCGAGAACATTGAGCGGTTGTGAACCAATGCCATACTATGCGTGGTGTTACAGTTCTTGCATGCTGATGGTTCGGCAATCCTACCGCGATCGATTTCTACTCTTGCTGTGAAAGCACACACCTGGCACTTGAAGAAAGCTTCTTGCATTTCTGGAATTAACTGGGAGCTCCTGATTACCATGCCATTTATAGTGATAAGCTGGTCAATGTCTAATATTAAAAGAGAAGAAAAACCAATTCATGTTTTATCAATATAACTGAGAAATGCATAAATCGTTAAAGAGCTATTAGCATAAAATGGCTACCTGGCATCACATAAGCCAACAATTCTAAAGAGCAAAAAATGTGTGATATGCATTATGGAATTACATGTTTATGTGAGGAATGCAAGTTCTTCCACTTCAGTCATTTGCTAGTAAATTAGGGAGGACTGAGATGCATTTACTAGTTCTTGAATTTTTTTGGTAGCAGACGGAGGTATTGACCAGTATAAGACCACACAATATTGAGACTCAGTTTCAGTGCGACTCAAAGACGACCATCCTTCTAGCATTTATTTGCCCAGGACCAAGCAGTTTATGTAACGGTTTGTCAGATAACTTATTAAAGATGCTGTACCCAAAGCACCTTACCTTCTGGGTTCAGACTCCTCATGCTTCTGGTTTTTACAGCATTATATGGTCTCACTTGAATTTGATGCTCCAATACTGAATCAGGGTAGCGGTCAAAGAAAATTTCGTTAGCAGCCATATCAAATGTTGGAATAACTTCCTGTACAAAGGAGACAAATATAAACCCTAAGTATACATCAATACTTGCTTCTACACCTGCACGAAACATTATGAAAACAAAGGGTGGAATCTAACACAGCACTAAGGCAATTGTTCCAGGATTTCTGCTTGTGCAATGGAATATTCTTCCCTTCTCATTCTCCTGTTTGCCCCCTAAATCTGTCCCAGGGGTTTCACTAACCCTCTGGGGCAGATTTGTGGAGGGCATGAGTAGGTGGAAGACAGTGAGTGAAGTCCTGTTGCGCAAGTATAAGTCCTTACACTGACAGAACTCATTAGCAGAATACAGCCCAGACTTTATAAGCCTCTTGACTGCTAAATAACAACAGCACTGCCTTTACTAATGATTATAGTGTTTTTTAATGTCTGTTAAGAATAGAAGCTTGTGTCCAAGGCCAGGGTCTTCTTTTTGTGTTGTGCCAAACTGTTGTCATTTTAAAAAAATGTAGCTGCCTGAATCCAAAGAACACAACAATTGGCTCTACCTATCCAAGAAAGCTTTGAATTTGTTTTTCAAACAGTAACACTTCATGTTGCATAGCTAATTTCTTTCAAAATAAGGGGAGTTACTTATTAGAATTGTGAACTGAGCAATTTTATATGACAACAATATTCAATTTTCCTTAGATCATAATACCATTCTGCAGATCTGAAGTAACTAAATTAACTAATACAAAATTAGGCACACTGAACTTTAACTTTTGGCTCTCACTGTTCTTGCACTGAAGAGCCTATTTGCCTTACCTGAGGATAGCACATCAGTTGTCTGTAAAGATTTTCATCGAATGTTTTCAGATGGTCACAGTTTACATTCAGAAATGGCTCCCCAATCAAGTTTATCTGGAAGATATTTAGTCACACATTAATAAATAAGCATTTCAATCTAAAAATGCAAGCCAGGTTTAAACAATACTGCCATAGCATACCTCCTTCAGTCGCTGCAGATACAGAGGTTCATTAAGGTCCAAGCCAATATTTTCTTCTTCTTTGGCCGTTGGATCAATAAAACGCTGAACAAATCTCTGAATGTTAAAAGAACAAGACAAGAATACAATTTCAGCCTCCATCAGAATTGTGGCAGGCATAAATAAAATGCTATTAATTTTCACACATAAGTTACCGTGTTTCCCCTATTTTAAGACACCGTCTTATATTTTTTTCCCCCTCAAGAAAACGCACTATGGCTTATTTTGAGGGGATGTCTTATTTTTATTACATAAGCCCAGGCCCGCCTTTTCCTTGGCGCCCTCCAGAACGGCGCCTATCACTATGGCTTATTTTCGGGGTACGGCTTATATTTCGCAAATGCGAAAAAATCCTGCTATGGCTTATTTTATGACTACGTCTTAAAATAGGGGAAACAGGGTATTCCTCCATGAATGATACTGATTTTATGTTCTCAATAGAGTATTACACTTTAACATCACTTGGTGGAAGAATTAGACAAATTGTCTCTTGAGGAAAAAAGATTTCCACAAGAACTGCCAGATATTATTATTCTTGCTCTAGACCTCACCATCTCATACCAAAGTACAAACATTTAAAAACAAAAGTACAAACATTTAAAAACAAACTAAATGCCAATAACATCTAAGATTACAAACAAATATAAACAAGTGTGTAAACCCCTGTCCACTCACCTGAAATTTTTCTTTGCATGAGGCCACATTGACATCTGTTCCCCATATCACTAGCTTTTGTCCAAGAGACTGTTCACTAGCCACTGCGTCTTCTGCTGTGGGCTAAGTACAAGAGTAACATCAATATTACATTTAAGGCCACAATCTATGCTTGGTTATAAGATAAAAAGTTCTACTGAATCCAATGGGTGAAACTTCCTTTGAGTAAATATACATATGACTGAAATGTCACTTGCAAAATCTGAAATACCTACCACATCAGAATGCAGATCCACTTGCCTAGCCTTCCGGACAGAGCCAAGATCAGGCCTCTGTCGCACTGGAGTTCCTCGCACACCACTCCTTGGGGTTCCTTCTACTCTAGAACTGGGTGTGCCATAGGTAAGTGGTGAACTAAGATCAAAGTCCATTGTAACTGTATCAAATAAAATGTGGTTATTGTTTTAGAAATATAAATGTTAATGCATTTGTGACAGAAGCTTGCCCTTTTGTTTTCCCCAGCAGAAGACAGGTGTTTACAGAATTATACAAAGTAGCTTTAAAACTAGTATACAGCACCAGCTGGCACATTTGCTCCCAAAGTGGATGAATCTCATCCAACTCAACAAGACTATTTGTTAAGTGTTAATAAAATTACTTGGGTAGCTTGGGCATTGCTAGAGGTGGGAAGAAACATCTCAAGTGATCTCTTGGAATTAAGAGTAAAAATATCACAGGATAAACTTTGGGGAGATACTGAACTGCAATATTATTTCAAGTCTGTGAGGCATCAGAGATACCAAATAATATTTCTTTATTTCTTTATTGTCATTGTACAAGTACAACGTTGTACAGGTGCAACGAAATTGAATGCCATCCCATAAAAACAGCACAACCCCCCCCCCCACATTTTCAGCAATACATGCACATACATACACACCCATTACAACTCTCCAAGGTCATATTATCTAGTTACAGCATTTAAGATGGTTATAGCTATTGGGTAGAAACTATTCTTCAATCTATTTGTAACAAATTATCACAATCTGTCCATGGAGGCTTAATAACACTGTCATCTGAATCTACTCCAAGTCTGGTAACACATGGAAATTAAAATAGACACACTAGTTCAGATGGGGCCAATGATGTGACCTCCAGATACTTTGGACTCTACCTCCCAGAGGCGTAGCGTGGGGGGTGCTAGGGGTGCCAGTCGCACCGGGCGCAACATCTGGGGGGGGCGCCGCTCCGGCTTCAGCCCCGCGCGGCACCCGCCATGGGCGTAGCCAGGGGGGGGGCAGACGGGGGCAATTGCCCCCCCCTAGAAGGCAGCTGCCCCCCTAGAAGCAAAAATGATCAGCGTCCGTTCAAAGCATTTTTTCCCTACTTTTTTCCCCAGAAGCATTTTTTTCCGGCTCGGCACCATTTCCCCCTCACTGCATCCTCCCTCCCTCCTCCCAGTGCAGCCATAGGCTAAAATCGCTGAGGCACAGGCCAATGGGCGGGCAGCTCATGGCTGAGAGCAGGAAGAGCTCGTGTCTCTGCACTCTCGTGTCTGCTGCTGCTGCCGCCTCCACCAGCCCAGCACAGGAGGGAAACGAAGCTCCTCCGAGTCCAGCAGCAGCTGCAGGGCGAGGGCTCCAGCCATTGCTGTTAGCCCCTGCACAAGACACAGGTATCTGTGTGTTTTTCCTTTATTTTTTTAATAATGGATGTGGATGGCTCGCACACATTTTTCCCCCTCGCACACCATTCCCTTCCACTCCCCTCGTCTATTTAACTTGCCCTCATGAGCGAAAGAAAGAAAAAGAAAATCCTTCCTGAAGGTTTAAAAAAGGCACTTTCCCCCCTTCTGAAACCAGCCCCCACACAAAACCATTCATTTATTTTGCTCACAAACTAGAGGAAAAGAAACTTGTTCAGCCATGTAGGTGGGTCTCCTCCCCATCTCCCCCCTCTTTCTCTGCCTTCCAGCCTGCTCAGAGCAGAAAGGCACCTTTCCTCCTGGCCATCCCTTTCCAAGAATGCCAGGGAAGGGTTAAAAAGGCAATGCATTGGGGGAAACACCCCCCCCCTCCCAGCAACCTGGAATCAAAGAGGGAGGGGAAGGAGGGAAGTAAACTCCATCTCATCCCTCCCAGCCTAGGTCAATGCCAGGTGGGGAAACAAAAGAAGACTAGATGAGCAAACTTTGCTCTGTTGGAAGAGGGTGCCAACCTCTGTCGCATCCCCCCTTGGCAGAGCGGAACCCACTCCCTAGTCAGCCAGGTAGGGAAGGGGGAATTGGGTTAGGTGGGTAGAGGGGCAAATGGCTCTAAGGATGGCTGGAGTGCCCCTGACTAGCAGCTAGTGGTGTTTCATTTTTTTCTAATTCCCAACATTCCAGTTATTTATTTAATCTGCAAATAAAGCAGGGGGCGGAGTCATAGCTCTGTGGCAGAGTATCTGCCTTGATGCAGAAGG
This sequence comes from Darevskia mixta, assembly GCA_034641385.1. Lineage (NCBI taxonomy): Eukaryota > Metazoa > Chordata > Lepidosauria > Squamata > Lacertidae > Darevskia > Darevskia mixta. The sequence continues at coordinate 2,033,260 of JAWWNH010000011.1, forward strand.
TCCTAGGTTCAATCCTTGACATCTCCAGTTAGGGCTGGGAGAGACTCCTGAAGAGCCACTGCCAGTCAGTGTGGGCAATACTGAGCTAGATGGACCAAGAGTTTGATTTTGCACAATGTGGCTTCCAATGTATCTATGTCTTAAGGGGAGGGTCATAGTTCAGTGGTTAGAACACCTTGCACCCGAGTTTTCCTCCCTGGCATCTGCATGTATGGCTAGGAATCTCCCCTGCCTGAATCCCTGGAGAGCTGCTGCCAGTCAGTGTAGGCAGTACTGAGTGGGAGAATTTTTTAAAATCTGCTGTACCGTAGCACTTTAAGCAGTCAAAGAATACCTCCTGTTAATGATTCAAGCATGCTTATTGTAACAAGAGAGTATTACTGGTAGCACGGAAAAACCCCTCTTCTTCTCTCCCCCCCCCACCTGCCCCCAGCTCAGTACTAAAAAAAAACCAAGCATCCATCGGAAATTCTTCAAGGAAAATAAGGACTGGATTGAAACGAAAGTTTTGAACAAGTTTTCTTCAAACCCAAGAAAAATGATATTAGTATAAGACATGTAACTAGAATAAAAAGTAAAAAAAATTCAAGCAAATAATTGTAATAACTACCGTAATAAAGCACTGCTATAATTATATATAATTTTCCTAAAATTTTGGTTTCATTTGCTTTTTCCGTGCTGAAATGTCACAACCTGAACGACCATGGCTTGCCCCCCCCCCCTAGTTTTGATCCTGGCTACGCCCCTGGCACCCGCTGCCATCCCAGCTAAGCGCGCTCTCCTCTGCCCGCGGCGTCCGTGCGAGTCTGGGGAGAGGCAGGCAGCCCCAGCCGCAAAGACCCGGCGGGCGAAGCGAGGTGGAAGGAAGGAAGGAGGGGACGGTGGGAAGGAAGGAGGGAGAACAGACGCCGACGCCTAGGCTGCTGAGATCCGCCGGGGGTGGATCTCCAGAAGAGCGGGAGAAATTGCAGGCTGCCGAGGCACTGGCGTCGGGGAGGGAATCACTTCCCCGCTCTCGGAGCGCCAAGCGGGGAGGTCTGCAAAGGTGCTCCTACTGCTCCCTATTGGAGAGCGCAGGGGAAACAGGGGCGCGCAGAGTCGGGACGCAGCAGCCGGCGCTTTTCGGGCTAAATTGCGCTCGCCAGCCAGCCGGCGTGCTCGCTTTGCACCACGTGCCTAACAACCAACAGAAGGGACGGAGAAGAAGGGAAGGCGGCCCGCTCAAATCAAGGTGAGCAGGCCAAGCTGCGGCGCCTGTTGCCAAAGCCAGGGCGTGACCCCGGAACACAGGCCGAGTAAGATGGGATGAGAAGCTCGGGAGCGGGCGCAGAATCACAAGTTTCCATCGCCATCAGTGCCGGCTTTACGTTTAAGCCCCACTCTCTTGGCCCCCCCCCCAAAAAAAAAAATGAAAGAAAAAAACACCTGGATGTACATTTCCAAAATATAAGATAAAAAACAAATAAAATAAAACCTACATACAGCAACAGTGTTTAGTGTTGTGTAGGCTCCTATGATGTAAGTAATGGGCCCCGCCTGCTAGCCTGCTCCCTAAAATATCACTGGTAATTATTTCACTATTAACATACTTCTTAATTGTATTTCACCATTAATAGGCCTATACTTCTTCTTAATTGTATTTCAGTTCAACAATTACTTTGATAGAATACATATTTTTTATGTGCAAATTGCATCAGATAGGTATTAGGTCCATAAATTACCATATAGCATATATTCAACACAAAAAAGTGACAATTTGTTGTTGACAAAGTGCAGCTGGGCATATAAAGGGCCCCATTACCTTCAGTAGCTTCTAACTTTGCGCCCCCTAACCCGTGGATTTTAGCACTCGAGTCTCTTCCACTAGATTAGTTAAAGAAACCCTTACCCCCTAAGCACATGTATTGTTTGTTATGAAAATACTGATGTAATTAAAGTAAAATGCATCTAAATACAAGTTAGTTGCATCTAAATACATCAGTATTTTCATAACAAACAATACATGTGCTTAGGGGGTAAGGGTTTCTTTAACTAATCTAGTGGAAGAGACTCGAGTGCTAAAATCCACGGGTTAGGGGGCGCAAATTACTTGTCTTGCCCCGGGTGCTGACAACCCACGCTACGCCACTGCTACCTCCCATCACTGCCAGCCAGCATAGGCAATGATCACAGATGGGAGTTGTAGTCCATAACATCTGGAGGGCACCACATTGGGAACCTCTGCACTGGCTGATCAGCAGCATTGTAGACACTGTCTACAATTTACTTACAATATTGATAAGATAAAAATGAGCAGTTTGATACTATTGCCAACTGCCCAGTCCAAAGTCAAAGATACCTGAATTTTGGAATTGTGGGGGGCTGGAAAACAGAGCATCTTGAACATTTGGGCTTTGTGAGTCAATTGGTGGAGAAGTAGGCATTGGTTGTAAGTCTCCTGTAGAGTCTTCTGTGTGACGTCGTTGCGAAGGAGGAGACTGTACATCTTCAGAAAGAGCTGTAACAAAGTGAAAGTTTGAACTTCTGCCTACGCTGTTGTACGTATCTCACTTTTCAAACTAATAAGCAACAAATTCCCTCCCCCCACCCTCAAAACAAAAACACTGCACATGTTAAGATTCAATCTTCATTAGCTTCACTATCACAACAGGGTCTTGGATTAAGTCCTTGTTCAAACAGTTATTTGACACCAGCTAGTGTCACACAGCTGCTCAAAACTGCACAGGGAAATTAAGAAAAGATGGGGCACTGAACAACAGGCAGTTCCAGGCATTCATTACAACATTTCAAGGAGCAAACACAGAACATGAAGATGTCACACAAGTGCATAGCAGTATTTGAATTTATTTATTACTGTCAGAGACCAGAAGTGCATAGCAGTAGTGGGGAACCACTACGCTTTTAAATGTTTTGGACTATAAGTCCCATCTTCCCCAACAACTGGCCAGGCCAGACTCCAATTGGGAGATGGAGTACCAACAGTGCAGGAAGGGCCACAAGGCTCCCAATCCCTATGTGCAGGTCTCTTAGAAACAAAAATAAAAAACAGCGTACAGGCACCTGAGAGACCCGCATCAGTGCCTTATTCTTCTCTACGCAGAAGCTGGTTGCACTGCATTTAACAAGGCTTATTCCTAGGCAAGCGTATAATGTGCTGTGTAACACGGGCTCCCCCCCCCCCCGCAGCATCCTAGCAAAGAGCATGTGAAGCTGTCGTATGGAGCCTTTTATAAGATCTAGGAAGAGGAGAGGCGCGCACACGCAACCTCGAATAAATTACAACGCCGGGCAAACATTACCAAAGGGAACCTGAAACGTGCAGAAGCCCAGGGGCGGGCGGGCGGGCGGCGGCGGCAAGGTGTCGAGTGACTTACGCGTAGCGGGATTGGCGCCGCCATCGGTTGGGGCAGTTCCGCCTCTGCGGCGCTTACTGCCGCGGCGGCTCGGGGTGGACGCCGGTGAGGACATAGCTCAGCGCAATCCTCCTAAGGACAGGGAGGGCGGCGGGACCCTTGTCTGCAAAGCCCTGCGAGCGGCTGCCGGCAAACAGCTCGCGCAAGACAATGGCGACGGCGGCAGCTTCTGTGAGCGCGGGACACAACAGAGGAGGGCAGAGGAGGAAGGAAATTCCGCGCCAAAAGGATCACGTGACCTCGAGTGTTCGCGGGCTTTCGCCGCCAATGGGAAGTGGGAAACTCCAAATCTGCACGGGGGGGAAAGGGGGGGAGCAAGTGCCGCTCTTTGTACGTTTTCGGCCGAGGGCTTAAACTGAGAGGTGCGGGTGATGGTGGTGGAGGAGGAGGATAAGCTGGTGAAACTGACATAGCTGACGAAAACGACAAGAGGCTTTCCAAACGCTTTTTTCTTCAACGTCGACTCCCCTTTCTAGAATGGTATCGCTGACGCTTGACAGGCTTCCTCGGCCATTCGGACGGGTATCTATGGCGAGAGGGGCGGGGGGTTAACTCTGCGTTCCCCGGATTGGTGCACGGGGAAAATCAGCACAACGCTATTTAAAGGCTGGGAACGCCCTCCCCCCCCCCGTATCCTAGAGGCAATGATAGTTTCGCCCAACATTTGGCGCCCTCTTTCCTCCCCCCTCGCACCTCCTGGAGCCAATCGCGTCGCCTTTTCTGCCCTACGAAAGAACTGGTTCCTGCCACGGAGGTTTGCTCTCTTCCCACCCCCTTCCGGACGGAGGCGTTGGTTCCGTCCGCTCTCCTCCCTAGTCCCGGGTGAGCGAGAGGGAGACCCGGCGGCGTCCCAGCGGCGCCTTCTTCCTGCTGACCGAGGCGGGTGGGCGTGCGCGCGGGCACCATGGCCGCCCAGCTCCCAGCCTCTGGCGCGGGGCTGCAGGACTGCTTGCTCCAGCTGCACAGCGCCCTGCGGAGTCCGGACCCTGGGAACGCGGCGCTTCACGGCCACAGCTTCATCCGCTCCTTGGCGGAGACCTGCGTGACCAGCAGCGGCGACAGCGTCCTGGGTGCGTAGCAGCCTGAGGGCTCGGGCCCCTTGCTGTGATTTAAGGCGCCGTGTGAGACTTTAACGGGTTTCATGTGGAATAAGCTTTCTTTCCCCTCGCGAGTTGCAGCTCCTGACCGGCGGAACTCCCTGCCACATGAAGTACAAACAGTACAACAGTATCAGTAACGGGACCCATCTAGCTGTTTGTTCAGTGAGGCTTTCTTCTTAGTGCATAATAAGTTGACAGCTGTGTTGACTGGTATCGGATGCATAAATAAGTTCCATTCGGTTCTATGGATATTATTCCCACATAATTCATGCATGAGGTTGCAGCATGCTTGCAGAGCCTGGCTTCTCCTATGCATGTTTAGTGTGTTCAGTGAGATTTGCGTCTATTCTAGTAAGCATGTTCAAGGTAGCTGTTCAGTCCTAAGCGTCCTTACTGAGGAGCAGCAGTACAAGTTTGTATGCGTCTATTCAGAACAGAAGAACAGCCCTATTGGATTAGACTAAACACTTATTTGGTCCAGCATTTTGTTTCACAGCAGCCAACCAGGTGCCTGTGAGACGCCCACAAGCAGGACAGGAGTACAGTAAGGCCGCAACTTACACGGGGGTTGATGTTCCAGGGATGCTGTTTAAAGCCAAAGTGATATATAGTCAAAACACATCGGGTTTCAATGGGGGGTGGGATTGCCAAAGTCATTTTTCCCGGAACCCTGCTTCCCACCCACTTTTACTTATTTATTTATGCCTTGCATGTAAAACTGAATGCACACAAGTTAAATGTGTGTGCGTTGCAGGCTTACTGTACAGTACAGTAGTCCTCACCTGCTGTTAGTACCCCTCCTCCAACACTGAACACAGTGGGACTTATGTAGGTATGCTAACAATTGTTGCAGAGCTGAGATACAGACTCAATACTTTTCCAGCTCACACCCTTAGCCTCTACACTCCTGAGTCAATTGAACTTCACTAATCTGTTATTTTACTACATGCACATTAAATTGTGAAGCCACTAAAAATTATACACACTGCAAAACAGATGTTTTGGAAGATGTACACTCTCTTTTCCCCTAGTATAGCCATTTAAGAAAAAACATCATGATATTAGACTCACAAATTACTCTTTAATTTGAAATAATATTCACAATACTGCTGCAAGTTTAAAAATCAGGTTTACTGAAATAATAGGTCAGTGCTATATTTTATTGACTCTGTCAGTTGTGCCTTGCTGTGTGAAATGCCTTACTTTATATCAAGGAAATAGCACTGTCCTTTCTTCAGAAACCTATACAAACAGAATAATACTTTGAGATATTTCTGATGCCGTTATTTCTTTGCAATTCATACATTATCAAGGATAGTGTATTAATAAGGCTTGGGGAAAATGTATTTCCTTTAAATCTGTTTGACATCTCAAGCATTCCTTATCTACAGGCAAGGATCAATTACTGCCTAATGTTATTAGTGAGAAACATCATGCAGTCGTGACCTACTGTGACTACAGTAGACACTTTGCAGATAAATTTCATATCCCAGTAGGTGGTCTACTTAGATGGGATTCTGTTGTCTCTTTCAATTCAATGACATGTTGATGTGTGCAGAGATTCTACAACTAAGCCCTTGAGCTAATTTGTACTTGGAGTAATTGGTATTTTGGTTGTCATTCCATGTTGACAATTTGAGTACAGTACTACTTTTATTTGTATGATAACCCAGTTCGCGCCACATGTTGCATACAGGATGCTGGTGTGTGTGTGTGGCAAGATTGTGCTTGCTAGTCCTGATCTTCACATGTTTAAACAGCATTTCATGTCAAGGGGTTAATCTTATGTGTTCTAAGACCATATGTTTGGAAAGATATTATTTGCTTTGATTCATACTATTTGGACCCATGTTCCCACAGCTTTGCAGATTTCACTGGTGTTTTCCAAAGAAGATGGGCTGCTTGCATTTATTCATAAATCACTGAACAGCGAAGAAGTAAGTTGATAATCGTAGGTTGATGCATCCTTTGATGTCTTAGTAATTGCACTTTTATATTTTTATTTTTATTTGCTTTATTACTGCCTTCTCCAACAAGGTCTCTTACTGTGTCTTTTACTGAAAATGCTTTCAATGTCTTGTTTTCAGTTTCGAGAATGCAGAGAAGAAGCATTAAAATTTCTTGTTGCCTTTTTGGAAAAGATTGGCCAAAAAGTTCACCCTTATGCACAAGATGTAAAGGTGGGTCAATTAAAATTGTAAACAAAACTAGATATGCAGCTAGTATAATAATACATGTAGTATTATGATCCATTGTCAGGAATGAGAAACTAGCAATCCTTTCTATATTAAATGCTTGCATTAGACTGCTTCCTTTTCCTCTGCAGCACCATCATGCTCAAAGTGCATCTTTTTGTGTGCAGTGGTACCTCGGGTTAAGTACGCTTCAGGTTAAGTACACTTCAGGTTAAGTACGCTTCAGGTTAAGAACTCCGCTAAGAACAGAAATCGTGCTCTGGCGGCGCAGCGGCAGCAGGAGGTCCCATTAGCTAAAGTGGTGCTTCAGGTTAAGTACGCTTCAGGTTAAGAATGGACCTCCGGAACGAATTAAGTACTTGAACCGAGGTACCACTGCATTTTCATTTATTAGAAGATGCAACTGTTCTGAATTAGGAGTTTCACATCACCCAGGCAGGAGAAAGTGAAAATTTTATTTTGCACAATGTTATAAAGGAAGAGAAGGCATGAGGCACTTGTTTTTCGTGTTCACTGTAACTTTCACATTCTAGCTACTATTCTTTAGTGAATGTAAGAACCTGGGACAGACACACTGGTCCATCTAGCCGTGTACAGTCTCTCAGATCTCAAGTCTTTTTCAGCCCTGAGCCCATTTGTAGTGCATCCAGATTCTATTTACGGCATTTGGGGAAGTTGTTAACTAGTGTGGCCTTTGACAAGAGGAAATAGAGGAAAACAGAATATTCTAATGTGGAGGATCCTTATTATGCAGAAAAATAGACTGAGTTTGCTTTACTTGGGCAGTTTGCTTATGCTTTAAAATAGTGCTGTAAAATAGGGAACAAATGTTAAAACAGTGCAAGATACTGCACTACAAATGCAGTACATCAACACTATTATATTTTATCTTTTAAAAATACAGCGGATGTGTCTTAGCGTTTATACAAAAGACAAACTGGCAAAGTGCAGAATCCCAGCACTAGATCTACTGATTAAGGTAAAACTTATAGGTCTTTATGATTGTCAACGGTTTCCAGTAATTATGCATGTTTGTATGTCATAATATCCAAAGTTCAGTGTAGTAGAAATAATTTAAATCTAAAAGTGTTTTAAAAGTAAATAATATTCATAGTAAGATTAATATCTAATTTTACAGAAGAATACATAAGAACATATATAATAAAAATAATAATGTGTTTCCTATTAAGTGGCTAACATATGTTCTACCTAGTATATTTACCATAGAATCAGAATACTAGAAGGGGAGTTACTGTTTTGCTTTTTTGTCTTACTTATTTACTTGTTTTTATCCTCCATTTTATTCTGTGAACCGCCCTAAGATTGTATGTTAAAGGATGGTATATAAATCTAAAAAATAAAGATAAAATAGAATTGTAGAGTTGGGACCACAAGGGTCATCTAGTCCAACCCTCTGCAGTGCAAGAATCTCAACTAAAGCATTCATGACAGATTGCCACCCAACCTCTGCTTAAACACCTCCAATGAAGTAGAGTCCACCATCTTCTGAGGGAGCATGTTGAACAACTCTTACCGTCAGAAACTTCTTCCTGGGGTTTAGTAAGAATCTCCTTTCTTGTAACTTGAATCCATTGGTTTGGGTCCTACCCTCCAGAGTAGGAGAAAACAAGCTTGCTCTGCCTTCCAAAACACTGAAGGACTCTTATTTAGGTGGAAATAAAATAATATATTTTACAATACTGTTTTGAGTGCTTTTAAAAGATTTTTTAAAGAATTCCCCTTGGTTAACATGAATATCCTTCCAGCTACTTCACAACTTACGGTCATCTTATGTGATGGAAGACATGAAAGTCAGAGAAATCTTTACCAAATTCTATAGTGAACTTGCTATAAAAAGTAAAGTGTCTGATACAGGTAAGTATCTTAACTATATTACTACTTACGTTTACTATTAGTAATTTTTATTTGTTTATACTTATATTAGCAAACATACACAGCTAGGGGATGATGGATCACTACTCTAGATTACTAAAGGATTTGAGAATAATCCAACGAAAGTTAATTGTGACTAGGGAGAAAGTCACATTGAACGCTTGCTTCTGCATTGGATTAGCCTGCAAATCCCATTGAGAGCAAGAAAATGGAATCTAGTAACAAGTAACTTGACTTCAGTAGAACCTAGTCCTTATTAACTGTTGCTGGAATAACCTCGTTTCCAGTTCAACAGCAGGAATGTCATTAAGTCAAGCCTTTGCTGTCCTGAGACTGCAAAAGTGAGGGGAAGGAAACTCTGGCATCTGCTACCAGAGGAATAAGCGCCACTAGGAGGTTATACTGCCTTTGTCCCAGGAAAAGGGAATGGTCCCAGCCATTGGGCACTGAAGACAAAGCTGTGAGGAGTTCCCTGCCAGAAAGAACTCGTAACTTGCCCCCAGTTGCCCTGGGACTGCAGAAGCAAGGGAAATGAAACTTTGGTTTCTGCCACTAGGTGCAGAAACTAATACAGTGGACCCTCGACTTACGAAGGTAATCCGTTCCGACGGATTCCTCGTAAGTCGAAAAAATTGTAACTCGAGTCCCCATAGGAATGCGTTGGAGAACGCATCGTATGTCGAAAAAACCTTCGGGACTCGAAAAAACCGCATCTAAAGCGGCCGCGGCTTCCGATCGGAAGTCGAAAAAATTCGGAAGTGGCGGCCGCTTTGATCCCTCGTAACTCGAAAAACTTGTAAGTCGGGTCTTTCGTAAGTCGAGGGATCACTGTACTGGGTATTCTTTGTATGGTTATAGTGTGGTGTAAATTGCCTTGGAGATCAACTTATTGCATGATTCCTTTATCTAAGGAATGTGTATAAATCCTTAAAATAAAGACTTGCATCCCTTGAATCCAGACCTATGAACACTGCAGACCTTAGCTATCCATGAGCCGCCTCTGAGTTTCATACTTACTTTCACTTCCCCTCAAAATACTGCTCCCCATAGTCTCTGTGCCTTCACACATAAGAATCCTGTTCACCCACAGATAATTTTGGAACATTATGCTCCCCTTAATCCCCCCCCATTCCCTCCCCACTGAGATGAAGCTTTTTATCTATTTGTACATGGCTGGAGTGGGGTGTACTTTTAAACTTATTTCTCTTTCGACTGTTACATTAGGGTGTGAGCTCTTGGAACTAGGGCAGATGTGAGGTAGCTTCTTTCAGAACTATTGCCACATGTGCTAATTTCTTCCTTTGGGGCCCAACTTATCTATGATTAGGATAACAAGAAGTAATAACCATGCATGTACGCATTTACTCTTTCCCCCCAATAACAAAGGCCTTAATGTGTCTGGTGACACATTAATCAGTAACCCCTTGTGTCTGTTTGCGGAACAGTGACAATGCATCTGGCAGTGACAATGACTAAATATTAGGATAATATGGGTGAGACTGAATAAGACGTTTTGGATCTATAATAACACTTGGATGATTTATTAAATCCTTCATTGTTTAAGAGAGATTTTTTTGTGTGTAGCTGGATTAAAATGTGAACACATAATTAGGGTGCTAAATATTATTTTTCTTTTTTTAAGTGTTGGAAAGGATTTATGAACTCCTGGGAGTTTTGGGAGAAGTCCAACCTAGTGATATGCTTGACAACTCTGAAAAACTATTTCGAGCTTATTTGGGAGAACTCAGAACACAGGTAAAGTAGGGACTTCTTGTGGGGTATCAGCAAAAGCTTTTCCTTCATGTTCTGTCTTGGTGTGTGTCAGATTTTCCTTCTTTAGCTCTCTAGATCCTTAGAACCCCAGGCAGCCTCTTTGCCTCACAGACTGCCTGGTGGGACCCTTACCACTATGGCTTGGAAAGCCCTTTTCATCATAGGGCCCCTTTTTTGCTTTTATTTCCAAGATGGTGGGTTTTCCTGCCTTTACCCACATCTTATAGCATAGTGTTTCCCTTCACCGGCCCATGCTGTTCTGCAGTATTTCCTTGTTGGCTCACTACTAGGAGTTCTCTACCAGAATTAATTTCTGATAGTCAGCTATGTCTGGCTAATCCAGTTTGTAGAAATCACCCTACTGATTTTCCTCTTACAACTAAGTGACCCCTCTCCCAAATCAGGAAAGCTTTCAGGGGCAAGGGAAGCAAGTCACTGCCAACAGCTCATGGTAGCAGGCAAAGGACAGTCAAGACGGGGTGGTGGTGGAGCTGTTGCGCCTTCATCCCCTCCCTCAACAATCAGGAAAGCCTTTTTACTGGGTGAAGCATGTGCAACAAACAAGGAAGACTGTTGCTTCTTCTTGCTGCACCAACACTCAGGAAATCCTCTTTAAGGGGCAAGGCAAGCAAATATTTTTTAGCTGCATGTTGCAGGCAGGCAATGAACAATCCAGTCCAAGGGCCTGCTACTGTTTTATTCTTGCAACTTTTTTATTTTCTTTTTAAAGCCCCTACAAGGGGCAAAGGAAGCACCTGCAGCTGGTTCCACCTGGCTGAAGGTCATCAGGAAGCTAAGCTGCTTCTTCCTCCCCATGCCCCAGACCAGAGTTCTGTGCTATTGTTGCAAGTCTTCTTTTCTTAACATAATGTTGCTCATGAAAAAGTGCTGGTACAGAGTTGCAGTGCATACAAGAGTACCTACTCAATTTTTAAAATTTTTTGCTGGATTGTGCCCAGTTTTTTAAAGAAACCTAGTGAGACTGTAAAATGATTAACTGCATTCTATATATAATATGCTATACTGGAAACAAATTACAGTATAGATTTGTTTTATAATCAGACGATATAGCTACTATATTTAAGTTCATATGAGAAATTGTGTCTTGCATTGCATGTTGATATCTCAGGATACCTGGTCTCCTTCAGTATTAAATACATCACTTCCTTGTTTTCAGATGACTTCTGCAACAAGAGAGCCTAAGTTTGCAGTAGTAGCTGGGTGTCTGAAAGGACTGACAGCGCTCATGAATAACTTTACTAAGTCCATGGATGAAGGTGTAGTATTTCTTTTATTAAAATTTATAAGTAGCACAGTTCCGTCAAACTGCAGGAAATTGCCTCTCTTTCTGAATTTGCTAGACTTTTGATTTCTACACCCAGAACCAGAAGCATTGTTGGATATATGGTACTTGCACAGATTTTACATCAGTGTAGGCAATCAATGATGGCTGCAAGTCCTGTTAATTTGGCAAGTAATCCACTATCTCCATCTTCCCTTTTAGCCCACATTTTTAGGAACAATAAGTTTATAGGCCTAGTATAAATATATATATTTTTGTACATTCCTTCTCTACTTTGCTCCATGTGGTCTTGTTGGAGCTGTTCTATAAATTTGAGGAATGCTGATACACCTAGCTGAATGTTCCCGGTGGATCAATTAGTCCAGCTCGCTGTCCTGAGAACTGGTATCTGCTGCACATAGAATAACTCTCCAGACTTTTGGCCTGTCTTTCTTGGAAATCACTAAATAAGGAGATTTTATAGCCTCTGTGGTCTGGGTAGTTTTAATAGGAAATGCTACTCTTTCACCTTGAACAGCCTTTTGCCCTTTCTATCTGTTTCTATTTGTGACATTTTCAGCAATAGGGAATAGTTTCTTTCTAAATTTGGTCTTGCAGTTGTACTCTACTCAGTTCTGATAACTTTCAGGGTCCTGAGGCATGTCTACATGGCATACTTTCTGTGCTGCTCCCCTATGTTCATTCTGTGGTGAATAATCAATGCATAGTTTGTTCAAAGTAGCATGTGGCATTGCTCCATCTTTCCATAGATCTAATGTCTGTATGATCTGCCATTTAGTTACACAGAGGATCAGTTGCGTTTTATTTGATTAGAAGGTCGTTTTGGAGTGACACTGATACACTGTGGTTGAATCGGCTTTTGTGATGATCTGAACTTTCGTGTCATATGAGAGGTTTTGTGTCATATGAGAGGTTTAAAATGCTACCACCTCATGACCTTATTTACATTTTTTTTTGTATTTTCTCTACAGATCCTCAAACATCAAAAGAAATCTTTGATTTTGCAATGAAGGCAGTAAGTCCACAGGTATACTGGATGTTTTTTTTGCCTTCAAAACAATCATTCTTTAAATTTGTTAATTAGATCTGACAAACAAATCTTCTTATACAAAATATTTTGACATTGCAGATTGACTTAAAGCGATACGCAGTTCCTCTTGGTAAGAACTTTGTTACATGTAAAATAGTTGGCTGCAACAGTATCTCTGATAGCGTATTTCTTCTCTATTGGAAAAGATGTAATGCATGTAATCTATTTTTTGTCTACAAGAAGTAAAATGTAACTTTAAGTAATAAACAAAAACAAAGGCAAGATAATTAGTAATTTCAATCCTATTTTCCTAGAAAAATAACACTTGCATCAGTTATCAGCTGGAACAAAAAGTCGAATTTAAATTCAACATTTTACTTTTCAGCTGGACTGCGTTTGTTTAGTATCCATGCTGTTCAGTTCAGCACATGCCTTCTTGACAACTATATCTCACTGTATGAAGTAATGTCCAAATGGTGTGGCCATCAGAATATAGAACTGAAGAAAGCTGGCCATTCAGCTTTGGATGCATTTCTTAAACAGGTAAAATAACCACCCATGTCTGGTTTTCTCTTTCTCTGTTTTGCTTTCCCTTCCTTCTGCATGGGACTTTTCTCCCATGCCTGGCTGTTCCCACAGTCGTTCTTCTTGATGCAAGTGCTCTTGGCAGCAAGGTTTTACTGCCATGCGCATAATGTATTTTTTAATGTGGGAGTTAAAGGCTCTACGTACATATTGACATATAGATTGCTATTCTATATGAGTATAGTGTCTGAACCAATGGGACCACAGTCTTTTTGTTCCTTTCATCGTGACTCTAAGAGTTTTCTTTAGTATTGTATGTTGATGGTATTGTCTTCATATCAGCTTGGTTTGAAGAAGCTGCTGAGTAGCATAGATATGAATTCATGATTAATTTATTTTGTATGAGCCATCTAAATTATAAATGTCCTATATTATACATAATATGCAGATCTCTGCAATGGTTGCAAAGGATGCAGAAATGCATAAAAGCAAGCTGCGCTACTTCATGGAACAGTTTTATGGTATCATCAGGAAGATGGATGCCAGCAACAAGGAATTGTCCATTGCTATTCGTGGATATGGACTTTTTGCAGCGGTATGTATTTTAGTTCCTGACATAATAGAATCATAGAATTGTAGAGTTGGAGTTGGATGACCCCCAGGGGAATCATTTCCTATCCCACTTCTTGTACCTGAGAGACTAAAAAACAATGGGCAGCCAGATTCTGGGTGCAACCTCTTCTGGTACTCTGATGTTGGAAAGGTTTAATGTTAGAGTGAATAAGACATTTATTTTATAAAGATTTTTCAGACTCCTTGTGCAGAAATCTTAGCTGCATAATTTGGGATAAATGAAACCTTATAATACCCTGCAAGTGAGTCGCAAATTGAGTTTAATACAGTGTTTAGAAAAAGTGAACTTAAATCATAGAACATTGCAATAAGTGAGGTGCACCTCAGGTGAGAAATAGCATTTCCATGATCTTTAATGTAGTGGCTTTCTGCAGATATTTAGGTTTACAGAATTAATGTTTGAATTTGCCCTTGGTGCTTAGAAATTGCAGTTAGTAAATCAAATAACTTAGACAGTAATAATGGCTTGGACTTGTTGATCATGCCATGAATGGAAGGCAGTGCCTGTAACATGACTGAAACTTGCTGACTTCCTTTGTGCCCTTATAATCTCAGACTGGCTCCATAGGGCCAGAGCAGTTTTTCAGAAGGTCCAGGGGTCTGCAGGCAAAGAGAAATGGATTACTCCCTCCCTGCATTTTATTGGCAGACTAATTATTTATTTTAATCTAGTGTTATTTTTCTCTCTCATTTAAAGCCATGCAAAGCTATCAATTCCAAGGATGTTGACTTCATGTATGTTGAACTCCTTCAGCGCTGTAAGCAAATGTATCTCACTGAGGCAGAAACTGTAGATGACTACGTGTATCAGCTACCAAGTTTTCTTCAATCTATTGCTAGTGTCATACTCCACTTAGATACTGTAAGTGACTAGTTTGAATCACATTTGTGAGGCTTTTATTTGTATAAATTAGAAGGCATTGCATATGTACTAACAGCGAACTTGTTCAAGTTCCTTTGGTTCACTACGTGGTGGGGGTGGGTGGGATGGAATATCGGCAGGTTTGAGACATCAGCAGGGGTAACCCCAAGGTTTGCAAAAGCACCACAGATCTTTAGGGAGGGGGCAGAACTGAGCATGCTCAGTGACCACCAAATATACCCTAATTGTTGTGGAGGGGGGGAAATAGAGCATGTGTAGAGGGGAGGCTGGGGAATGGAATATCCCAGGAAAGGGTGTGGCTGGCTGGAACTCTGAACAGGAGTACTCACCACTGCAACAATTTGCTGCAGAGCCTACTTGTATGACTCTTATTTGTGATGAGGGTGATGCATATTTTCTCTCTCACTAAAAAACAAAACCTACAACCCCTCCCACTTGAAAAAAAAATCTTGAAGATTTTTAGTGAATGTTCAGCTGATATCTCCTAATATGCCACTGTTCTTCTTCTAGATTCCTGAAGTATATACTCCAGTCCTGGAACGTCTGATTGTGGTGCAAATAGATAGCTTCCCACAATACAGTGTGAAAATGCAGTTTCAATGTTGTAAATCCATTGTAAAGGTTTTTTTAGCCCTGGCAGGAAAAGGCCCTGTACTGTGGAGTTTTATGAGCACTGTGGGTGAGTTTTGTCAATTTTCTCAAAACAAGCTTTCTTCTTTATTGCAGGACTAGTTCAGGTTTGAGAAACTTGAAAAGTAAGGGTAATAGAAAATTATGCCAGTTGAGTTTCTGTCATATTCTTCAGTGTCACAGTCAGTGTAATGAGTTCAAGACTGCACCCTTAGTCACAATGACTTTCTGGCTTGTATTGCATATGTGGGCAATTCGTATGTGATTCTGCTTGAAAGTGAATTGGAAACTGAATTTGGCAAGAAACAGAATTCATTTGTTAACTTTTCTGCAGTGCCTGATACAAATATACGTGCCTAAGTATAATTTTACTATTTTGGTTTCACTTGTAATCAAATTTACATTGATGCAAAAGGTATTTTCAAAATGTGGGAAATATCATTTAATGTTATGGATGCCTCATGTCCTATGTAGGACTCATATGGTGTCTTCTGCATTGGACCCAGTGCTTTTTTTCCTGGGCGTACTCAAGGGCACGCAGTAGCAGCACCCTTTTTTTCTAGAAGAAATGCACTGATTGGACCCATAACAAGAATGAATCTTACAATAGCTCAGCTGTCCTACCAGATCCTTTCTTTGGTCTGGAGGTGGGTGTTTTTTGTGTGTGTGTGTATTGCTATTTGTTTTTATTTTGTTTTCTTTTAAACTTAAAAAAACAACACTGCACATATTTAGGCCTCAGTGTAACCTGGTAAAGCAACATGGTAATGACAACAATTGCTGATTTGGGGTTTGTTTTGAGTGCCAGAAAGATACTAGAATATTCAGGCACTCTTTTTAGTCCACCTTATTGATGTGTTTTCTTAAATATTGAAATACCTTCTTTTTCAGTGCATCAGGGTTTAATCAGAGTCTGTTCTAAGCCAGTTGTCTTCTCAAGGGTAAGTGTTGTTGAAGTTTTGCTGAATCAGGTTTTGTGTTTGTGTGTCTTTATTACTTGTGTTCTGCACAAAAACGTTTTGTTGCCCTCTATTTCTTCCAAGGGGGTGCATTTATTAACAAATTGTCAACTTCATAAATTGCTAGGGTTTTCCCTCACTTGCCTTAGTCCCTTCATGAAAACATGTGCATCCATTTTTACATGATACCCTATTGCTCACCCACCAGGAATATAAAGTCACCTATATATTTTTTCAGTAACTGTTCTTTTTCTCTCTCTTGATGAATACTACTTGGGTTTCCCCTTCTCAAATGCCCTTTCTTTGTTTATTTTAAGTATTAGACCAGGCCCGAGTGATAGGTCAAACATTAAATTGTTTGGTTAATACTATAATTGTAGAAAACTAACTTTGGGGACTAAAGAAGTGGATCTTGCTTGAACGTTAAGCATTAAAATAGCATATGAAGTGAAATTTCCTGCTGATCACTTGAAATATCTTGTTTTAAGTATGTGAATGTGTATTATTAGAAATATTATATCTTCCTAAGATGGGGCACTTAACATAATGCTCTTGACATGTCTTGGTACAGTGGTCCTGTGTTCTCTTCTATCACTTACGTATGCTTCTGAATTAGGGAGTGTTCATTGCTGCTATCCTAGGATAAGCTATGTAGAGATATTCAGTGTTATGTTGGCTTCTAGGAATATTCTGGAAAAAACGTTTCTAGCCCAGAAGAGCCTCCTGTTTCTGGAGAAGTTCGGGCTGGGAAATGGAAGGTTCCTACATACAAGGATTACTTGGATCTTTTTAGAAGTTTACTGAGCTGTGACACAATGAAGGTAAAAAACCCACTAATGCTGGATCTTTAATTTTAAAAAAAATATGATTCCGTGATTAAGCTTTACTTAAACGCTTTTCATTTCCCTTGTACGCATTTTCTCCGGCCACCCTTGCCTCTCTTTGATTCCATTCCCTCACCTTGGAATGCCCAGCCCTTGCTTTAAATATTCATGCATCCAATTCTGTTATCTCGTTGCCCATAGTTTGTGGATTCCCCCAGTTGCTTCAAGCTTTGCTTATATAATTTGTCTTCTAGGCCTCTTAATATCTTCTGAATCTATTTCACTGTGTTAAAAGCATTTTAAAAAGTATATTAGTACAGTGGTACCTCGGGTTACATATGCTTCAGGTTACATAGGCTTCAGGTTACAGACTCTGCTAACCCAGAAATATTACCTCAGGTTAAGAACTTTGCTTCAGGATGAGAACAGAAATCGGGCAGTGGGGGCGCAGCGGCAGCGGGAGGCCCCATTAGCTAAAGTGGTGCTTCAGGTTAAGAACGTTTTCAGGTTAAGAACAGACCTCCGGAACAAATTAAGTACTTAACCCGAGGTACCACTGTACTGTTTTGTGGGGTTGGCAGCCAGCGGTGTCTCCTCTGCTGCTGGAAGAAATGGGGAGGGACTCAATTTTGTTGTTGTCCCCCCCCTTTCCACCACAGCCCCTTGTGTCCCCCTCCCACATCTTCTCTTTTAACACTTTAGAAGAAAACCCCAGAAACTACTTTCCTGTTCCACTGATGGATACCTTCAGTTAGTTTTTTATTATTCTTGGGTTTTATTGACAAGAATGATGTTATACAAATAAGTATACCAAGTTTTCTCAGGTCATTTGTGTATCACAAAAATAGCATAATAAATGTGGAAAAATATCCTCAACATGTTTCATTATTAGTGGTCAATGTAGGAGTTCTTGGTTTATGAATTGGTTTAAACAATTAGGAAGAAGAAGAAATAAAAGAAGGGGGAAGAAGGGGAGTGGCAAGTGGGGTGGGGTGGTTATGCTTCTCTTATTCTACTTAGTGTATGTGACCCTTCTCTTATTCTACTTAGTGTATGTGAGGGGGTTGTGTCAGCGTTACTTGTATGGGTTCTCTTACTATTCACCTGTTGTATTTCCTTGGTGGTGAGAGAGGTTGGGTGTGGCTTAGGGTGTGGTCTTTGGTTGGCTGTAGTGAGAATTGTTTTTGTGTGAGAGTGGGATGTGAAGTGTGTATTTTTGAATCAGGTTACCCAGATTGATTTGTATGCTGTCGGGGGATTCTTGTTGTCTTGTTGGGCTGTGTATGTGATAAAGGGGAACCATACCGGGGTGAATGCCTTCAGTTATTCCGGGCCGTTCATCCGAGGACATACTGTTTTTCCTCCTGGCAGACCAGAATACCCAGACAACGGAGAAGGTAGCCAGATTTATTGAGAGGGCCATGAGACTGAGGGCCGCCAGCTGAATGACAATAGTGCCCTCTGCTTGAATTCATAATTAAGATCTTATCCGTCTTGTTTTAATTGTGTTGTGCTGAATCTTGATTCAGCTCATTTTATTTGTTTATATAGGGCTTTTTACCAGCATCTGTAATATGTGTCTTTTGATGCAATGGCCTGTAGGCTACGCAAATAAAGTTTGTTGTTTGTTTGTTTGTGAATGCCTTCAGTTAGTTGAGGTGTCAACGTAGGATACTCTGTTAAGCCTTTAATAAGTAGCTTTCTGTTAATAAACCTTAAAGTGCAATTTTTTCCTTTTGTCTTCTAGCATTGTATTTTCTTGGAAATTAGCAGACTTAATGCAATGTGTTGTTTTACCAAAAAACAGCAACACTTAATATAATAAAAACATCCAAAAGCCTCTAAAAACAATAAAAATACAAACAATAATGTTTAATAAGACCGTTGATCCATGATCCATCAGACTGTCCCACTTGGCATCCTGGCTGCCACATTCTGCATTAGCTGCAGCCTCTGGACCTCCTTCAGTGACAGCCCCATGTGCAGAGCTTTGCAGTTGTTGTTGTTGTTCAGTCGTTCAGTCGTGTCCGACTCTTCGTGACCCCATGGACCAGAGCACGCCAGGCACGCCTATCCTTCACTGCCTCTCGCAGTTTGGCCAAACTCATGTTAGTAGCTTCAAAAACACTGTCCAACCATCTCATCTTCTGTCGTCCCCTTCTTGTGCCCTCAATCCTTCCCAACATCAGGGTCTTTTCTAGGGAGTCTTCTCTTCTCATGAGGTGGCCAAAGTACTGGAGCCTCAACTTCAGGATCTGTCCTTCTAATGAGCACTCAGGGTTAATTTCTTTAAGAATGGATAGGTTTGATCTTCTTGCAGTCCATGGGACTCTCAAGAGTCTCCTCCAGCACCATAATTCAAAAGCATCAATTCTTCGGCGATCAGCCTTCTTTATGGTCCAGCTCTCACTTCCGTACATTACTACTGGGAAAACCATAGCTTTGACTATACGGACCTTTGTTGGCAAGGTGATGTCTTTGCTTTTTAAGATGCTGTCTAGGTTTGTCATTGCTTTTCTCCCAAGAAGCAGGCGTCTTCTAATTTCGTGACTGCTGTCACCATCTGCAGTGATCATGGAACCCAAGAAAGTGAAATCTCTCACTGCCTCCTTTTCTTCCCCTTCTATTTGCCAGGAGGTGATGGGACCAGTGGCCATGATCTTAGTTTTTTTGATGTTGAGCTTCAGACCATATTTTGCGCTCTCCTCTTTCACCCTCATTAAAAGGTTCTTTAATTCCTCCTCACTTTCTGCCATCAAGGTTGTATCATCAGCATATCTGAGGTTGTTGATATTTCTTCCAATAAAAATACAAACAATAATGTTTAATAAGACCGTTGATCCATGATCCATCAGACTGTCCCACTTGGCATCCTGGCTGCCACATTCTGCATTAGCTGCAGCCTCTGGACCTCCTTCAGTGACAGCCCCATGTGCAGAGCTTTGCAGTAGTCCAAGTTATAAAATAAAAAAATAAACAGTTAAGAGTTGGAATCTAGGGAAGCTTGGGTATACGTATATGTTTTTAAGAGATATTTAAAGGCCATTGCTGACTCTACTTCAAAAATTACCTGAGGGAGGACATTCCAGGTGGTAAGTGCTATTGTCAAGAAGGCCTGCTTCTACACTGTCATTAAGTGACAGTAGGTTGTGGGACAATCAGCAGGATTTCCTCAGAAGCTTGGCTTGTACTGGAAATTGCTTGGTCTGTAATTTCAGAATAAACTCTGACATAACTACAAAAATGTTCTTCTGTTCTCCATTGTAGGACTCTCTGTTCACAGATGAAACATTTCTGATTGCAAATTCACCTCTACAGTCTCTAAATCGGTTGTTATATGATGAACTCATAAAGTCTATCCTAAAAGTAATTGAAAAGTTGGATCTTTCAGTTCAGAAACAGAACATTAGGGAAGAGAAGGTAAGACTGGATATTTGAAAATAGTCTCTCTCTCTCTCTCTCTCCCTCTTTCTCTTACCTTCTTTCACCTTTTGCATTTCTGCCCATATAACGGGTTCAGGGTGCACTTTCAACAAATGAAAACTGATTTACTGTTATATTATTCATACATGTATCTGTTTACCATGTTCAGACACAACAGTAAGCAATAATTTAGTGATACATCAGGATAGTCAATGTGGTGCCCACCAGATGTTGTTGAGCTACAACATCTCCCATCATCTCTGACCATTTGCCATGTTTTCTGGAGATAATGGCAATTTTAGTTCAGTATCATTTGGACCACGTTTGCTATCCCAGCATAAATGAGCTTTGAGCTTGTGCTTTCCCTGGCGCAACCTTTAGGTGGGAATCAGATGCATCCATTTTTGTTTTCGACTTAACTGCAGTTTAATTTTGTCTGAGTCGGGACCATCATGTGGTTACTTTTAACTTGGCTTTGTCTAGACAAAGCAGAGTCAGAACATGTGTCAAAGGAGAAGCACAGGAGTTCGGAGATTGCTCACATAGCACTAAACCGTGGTTTAGTGTTACATCTAGATGGGCCATAGTTTTTATTAAAGTTTTATAGCCCATCTTTAAAAAGCCATTAGGATAGGTAGGGCTGTAAAACTGAGTGCAATATTTATAAAAGTTCTTAGGACTAAAAAGCTCATAATCGAAATTACATACTGCATTGTAGAATCCAACAACAGGACGGTTTAGGAAGAAAGTATACATGATCAGATGCTGAATTGAGTTACTTAATGGGAGTGGAGAGATAAGCAGATATAATTTGTAGAAGTACAAATTGCCATGAATAGCAGATAGTTCAATTTTTATTTCTCCTTTCCCGAAGGCCTTTGTGAGAATGTTATAGTGCATGGAATTCAATGTCTAGCTGTTCCATCTACGAATGTATTTCAACTTGCCAGGCAGAATTATCCCCCCTCTCCTCCCCCCCCCCAAACGTTGTTCCAGGAGTTCTCCCAATCTTCCCAGACCCAGTTACTGAGAGGGTATGTGAAGTGGGGGAGTTGCATTGTGTAAGCAGAAGTCCTTATACAGATCTAGGGCGGATGGGTCTTGTTAGGTGAATTTGGCCCATTATATTTAAGGGAGTCCTAAAAATGAACTGATACTTCATTTAAAGAACTCATCCTATTTAAAATAAACATCCACAAAATTCCCGCTAGATTAAAATACCACAAGTAGCAATAAAATTCAACAAATAGGATACTTTTTGCAGCACTGTTTTTTTATAGGATTCTAATTAATTGTAGAATAATTCAATTTTTTTCCAACATGCCTTCATCAAAGAGATTGTATATGTGTACAGATGCTAGTATAATCAAAAAGGTATTCTTGCTCAGTTTTGGATTGCTCCCCCTCCCTTGTTAAGGCATAGGTTAAATTAAAGAAAAATAGAGACAAGTGGGAGAGATACATGCAAACGCTATCCAGCCTAACCTGGTTGCAAAGACTGGGTATTGAGAATAAAAAACGTTTCATGCAGTTTAAATTATGCCACAAATGGCAAGTAGGTGATCTGTAAGTGCTCTTCACGCTGTGGAAGAAAAAGCTGCTTGACATTCAAAAGCTGTGCATATTCCTGATTTTCTTTTCTCAGGATGGAAGTGTAGCTGATGTTGATCTCATCATTCCTACTTCCGATCCAGCTGCAAACCTTCAGCCAAACAAGCCTAAAGACTTTACAGCCTTCATTAACCTAGTGGAGTTTTGCAGGTATGTTCTGTTGTGTGTATTTCAAGGAAATGCAGAACACATGTAAGACATAAAATTCAGTTACATTGTGCTGGTACAGTTTATATTATGCTGGGGCCAATGGGCAGCCAAACTCCTGTCTGGAAATGGCATGGCCTATTCATTGTTTGCTGGCAGTGTTTGTGAATGGGTGGAATAGACATAGTGATCTCCTGTAGCTTTATGGGGGGGATGACTTCAATTCATTGCTTGCTGTTCTCTTTATCTCTGCAGAGACATCCTCCCAGAGAAGCACGTTGAGTATTTTGTGCCTTGGGTTTATTCATTTGCTTATGAGCTAATTATACAGTCAACGCGGTTACCCTTTATTAGTGGATTTTACAAAATGCTGTCCATTGCCATGAAAATTGCTAAAAAAACAAAATACTTTCAGGTGAGATAAGTCTTGTAAGGAGGATAATTACCTGTTATTTGTTCAAGATAAAGTTAATGTTATGCTGCTCTGTACTTGCATTGCATATGTGCTTGATATAATCGTGATTTTTTTTCATTTTAATAGTTAATAAATTTTTTTGTATTTTTGTACCTGGCAGTAGTTCTGGGATGGAAATGGGCAAAAATGCAACATGGAGGGGTGGTGTGTTTAGGGAGATCCTTCAGCTGTGAAAGGTGGTTTTTAGCTTGGGTTGACTCTGCCTGAAAAACCAAGTATACAGTTTAGGAGTGCTCCTGGATTTGATGCTGATTGGGTAAGCCCAGGTGGCATCAGTAACCAGGAGTGCTTTTTGCCAGCATCAGTGGGTATGCCAATTGCACGCCTATTGGAAACCTTACCACAGTGGTTTATGCTCTGGGTATTACCGGACTGTACAGTAGTAGTGTGCCCTATTTGGGGCTGTTCAGAAACTTCAGACGCTCCAGAACATGGCTGCTAGAGTCATACTGGGGGCAAGGCAAACAGCATCTGTAACACCTCTTTATTATATCAGCTGAGCTGGTTATCTGTGCATTCCTGGGCCCAATTAAACTGCTGGTTTTGACCTTTTAAAGCCCTAAACAGATTGAGCCCAAGTTATTTATTGGACCACCTGCACACATTCCAGGGTTTTGACAGGAACACCAGTCATATCGGCCAGAAAAAAACACAGAGCCTTCTGGAAACCCATTGGATCCATTAACCTCCAAGGGTGGACAATCTCAAAGTCCCCCGCCTCTGCAGAAGGGAAAAGGTGCTGATAGCCTAGATCTCAACAGGAAGTGATCTGGCCATGACAAGGGGCTGATGTCAATATCCCCCACTTTCAGATCATCCTTTTCCTGCCCAGTTGAGAAAGCAAGGTCCAGAATGTGGCCTGTCACATGTGTTGGGCCAATGGCATGTTGGGCCATCCCTACAGTTGTCTTGGCAGCCATGAAGTCCTGAGCCACCCCAGAGCCAGTCCTTTAGGCATGGATGTTGAAGTTCCCCAGACGTCTGGGCGTCCTCAACACTGCATCTGAGAACAGCTGGGCAGTGAGGTCAGCGGTAAACCAGCAGAATCCCTAATATTTCTTGACTGTGTCAGGAACACAGGACTTTATAGGTAAACAGCAGCACTTGAAATTTTGCCCAGAAACAACTTAACTCTATGAGATTCTATCTTGAGAACTGGCAGGATACATCCTTTACTGCTAGCACTGTCTGCTGTGTTCTGAACCAGTTGCAGTTCCCATATAGTCTTCAAAGCCAGCCCCATGTAAAGGACATAATCTATGAATCCTGCATGCATTGGTGAATGCATGGATTCCCTCAATTATATGACATTATTCAGTTGGTTCTTTTTTAAAACATGTAACACTAAGAGAAGACTGACCCAATTTGTACAATTGGGTTCTTTTGTTTCTCAGGGTGTCTGTCCAAAGAGTGAAAAGAAATGTCATGAAGATCCGGAGAAGAGTTCCTGCTTTGCTTTATTTGCAAAATTTGGAAAAGAGGTGAGACGTTTTCTGTGATATTTCTTTGAAATATGTGTTGAGTCTTTTGAGCTACGCGTAATAAGTAAATTTGTATTTAAATCAATTCATTTCAAAAGATTGGTGTACTTTACTTGCTTGTCCAACATAAGACATTTGTCAAGATGATTTGAACTTTCAGGCAGTTCTTAACATTATTCCATTTTTCTCAATTTAGGTAACAGCAAAAATGAAGCAATACAAAGATGAACTATTGGCATCCTGTCTTATTTTTGTGCTTTCCTTGCCGCATGACATCATCATGCTGGATATTAAAGCATACATTCCTGCTTTGCAGGTAGGTCAGTATGGTGAATAAGCAATACATTTTCCCCTTGCATATATGCTTGTTTTGGTGGAATTTGCAGTATGATCCTATGTATGTTTACTCAGACATCAGTCCCACTGAACTAAATGAGAGGTAAGTGTGTATAGAATTACAGCCTTTAACATATGCATTGTCACCATTGGTGAATTAGTGGGGAAACCCAAAGTTTGAATGTCAGATTTGTATGGCAACCATGTGTGCTGTTCGTAGTTTTATTTGTCTGTGCTGAACACCATACTTAACCTGTATCTCATTCTAGGAGCAAGTGTACTAAAATTATAACTTTGTATGCATTTTGCAATATTGGCCAATAGGATACTTACGTCCAAAGACACAAATATATTGTAAAAGGGATGTATTTGGAGCTCTAAATATCTGTTTTCTTTATGCTGTCTGTGCAGAATGCTTTTAAACTGGGCCTTAGCTACACCCCAATGGCTGATGCAGCACTGGATGCACTGGAAGATTGGTCAACCCATATTCCCAGATATATAATACAGCCTTACTACAAGGACATCTTGCCTTGCCTTGATGGCTATTTGAAAACTTCTACATTGACAGGTACATGCTAAAAATGAATACAGGAAAATGGAAAAACTGTTTTAAAGGTGTTAAGGTATTATTGGCTAAACATACCAGTGTTGGACTAACCATATTGTGGAGTGGTTTGAATTTGGGATTTTTTTATTATCATTCATTGTTGTACTGGGTATACTGTCATGCAGGGTTTCCCAAACTTAGCTCTCCAGCTGTTTTTGGACTACAGTTCCCATCATCCCTGACCACTGGTCCTGCTAGCTAGGGATGATGTGATTTGTAGTCCAACAACAGCTGGACAACCTGCTCTTTAGTCACCTTGCAGTTGAGAGATTTTAGTTGAAGTTATAAATAGAAAACAAATAAATGGCAAGTAGTAATATACATTAGGAAGCTGCATTATACCAGGTCAGACTGCTCCTTCATCTAGCCCAATATTGCCTATTCTGACAGGCAGTGGTTCTCTGGTTTTCAGAAATGTTTTAAAATACACCTACTGTACTTTCATAAATAGAACAAGTGAGCATTAATATATTGTTTCTTGAAAATTAGATGAATCTCAGAGCAATTGGGAGGTGAAGAAACTTTCTCGGGCAGTTCAGAAGGGATTGAACAAAGTAGTCATCCAGCGTCTGAAGAAAGCAAAGAGTCTTGCATTGGTAAAGTTCCCTCCTACCCTTTTAAAATAATTATATTTTCCATCGGAATATCAAAGCATACTTTTTCTTATTTAGACATATGTGTTTTTATACATTATATAATTATGCATTGTCTTATTACAAAGATCTTTTTTGTGTATCAGATATATATACTCAAGTGGATATACTTATCCACAGTTACTTAAAGGAAACACACACATAGCTGATTTATACTTAAATTTGTTTATACAGTGGGATAATCACAATGTGATATTTGCTTGTGAATCCAGAATACAGTATTTGAATCACAGTTACGAAGTGTCATATGTTTTATGTAATCGGCTTTGGAACATGCAAGTCCACAATTTGTTGTTTTCGATACTGAAAGAGGTTCTTGCTGCAGAACTCTGCTCAACTGTCCACCTTGATTTACACATTTTTAACCTGTATGATTTCCAAAATACTTTATGGTCAGTCCTGCAACTATTTACCAGATCCAAACAGTGTAATCCAGTTTTCAGTGAAATTTCAATTTTACAGTCAGCAGTCTGAAAATTCTAGCAGTTAATGAAGAAAAAATGAATTGATATGATATAATAATGGCTGGAAGATAAATGCATTGTATTATTCAGAGCTGTACTGATTTCAGCAGCGCTTCAATGGTTAAAATAATTTGAAGACTGGATGCTAATTTTGAGAGTCTGGGCTTCAAGAAAAGTATGCTTACTAAGCAATTTTGTGTGTGTCTACTCAGAAGTAAGTTCCACTGAGTTCAATGGGACATACTCCAGGGTAAGTGTGCATAGGATTACAGTGTTCTTTCAGGAACAGCTAGATAGTCCACACTGCTAAGAATTAAAATTCTGGGAGATTTTAGTGTTTCACAGCAAGAACTGCCATACAACAGTGTCTTTCCTCCTTCTTTTCTTTTTTTGACAGCTTTGTTGTGAATTATTGGAGTCTTGTATAATTCTGAATTATATTCTTTCTTTTAAAAAAAATGTACAAAAAATGCCTTTAGGCAAAAACAACTTTTTAGGAATTCCTTCTTGCAATCATATTTTATCTAGGAGGAGGATCTTTCATTGGAAGCAGTACGGGCTAGAGTTGTACGCCTTCTTGGATTTCTGGGGGGACAGATTAATCGGAATTTAGTTACTGGTGAGTGCTAAATCTGTTTTGA
Source organism: Darevskia mixta (assembly GCA_034641385.1). NCBI lineage: Eukaryota > Metazoa > Chordata > Lepidosauria > Squamata > Lacertidae > Darevskia > Darevskia mixta. Next base: position 2,060,262 of record JAWWNH010000011.1, read on the forward strand.
AATGTTAAAAGCAAATGACAGTCTGATTTGTCTGGTGGGCAAGTAGGCTTTTGATACATGTCGGCTTCTGTGGTCCAGGGTGCCCATGATAGAAATGTGGGCAGTAAAGGTTTACATCTGCTCTGTGCTGGGAATGAATAACAAGATGATTCTTTCCTCCCTATGAACCCATATCTAATGTCAATAAATCCCCTTGGGTTGGGTCAGCACCCCACAAGCTTTGTGTTTCCCTGATTCTGTACTTTACTGTGTAGGTCCATTGGCTTTCCAAGAAGTGAGTCTGTTCAAAGATTTATTTTATTTTATTTTTAAGTGCAGCAGCTTAAAATTTTCTTTTCTTTAATAAAAATGTTGCTTTGCTTTAACAGTCCCCCCTCCCAGCTCTTCAGAATTCTACAGGCAGTGTTATGTACAACTTCATTTTATAAAACCTATTAGACGCCTTTGAGGACCATCGGAAGCTGCAAAGTTTTGAATGCACAAGCAAGAGTACACATCACTCAGCTACCTCTTCGTTATTTTTAAATAAGTCAGAGCAAAAGACAGACCCCTGCTTCCATCTCCTCTCTGTCAGTATATTAAGAAGGAAATCAATGCACTTGACGTACCCCACAAAAAGCCCCTGAACCCATTTGTCTGCAATTTGGCAGACTTGATCCTTTCTGGAGGGGCTCCTCTGCCTATAAATTTGATTCACTTTGGCCAAAAGGGAAATAGCTGTTTTTACATTCTTACTATAGTGAATGGGGAGCACAGAGCAGCTCAGAACCTGAATTACAGAGAGGAGGGGTACAGAGTGACTCAGGAACAACTCAGATTAGAATTTTTAAAAATCCAAACATAGATACAAGGTGAATCTTTGGGCTCATGTACACCTGGTGGTTGGACCACGTCTTGACTAGCTTTGTGTTCATTATGGGAAAGATGCTGAACATGTTGCATGACTACCATCATGCTTTGGGTGGTAGTTCTGTATGCATCTACACTGTAGATTCTACAGGGTGACTTTGGGAATTATAATTGATGAAAGTGTGTGCTAGTAAATGCTGTCTCATGCCTTTTTGTCAAAGGTAAGCCCATGAGCAGAATGCTGGATTCTTGGTGGGATTAGTTCACAAGACTGTTTTTGGACAAGATGCATGGATGATGTGTTGATGTGTTCCTGGAAATGATTTCATGTGTGTCCATCCATAGAAGTATTTTCAAAACCATTAATGCATGCCAAATGTGAAGTTGGAATTGGGTCTGCATGATCCTCAAGATTGTTAAGTTGGTTCAAATTAAATGTGATTGGCTCTGGTTAGCCTTGTCTGGTTTTTTACTCAAGAAAATCTCAGAGGCTGCAATGTTAAACATATTAACTTGGAAATAAGCCTTGTAGAAATAACAGAAATTATGAATGAACATGATTAGCATCAGGTTGAAAGGTTCTTTTTGCAGCTTTACTAAACATCCTGCAATCTTCTCTCAGTGGACTTCTGAGTAAACAAACTTAGGATTTGAGCCTGTTAAGGCATGACCTTATTTATTCACTCAGAAGCAGTACTTTCGGTATACTTGTGCACAGTTTGAAGTAATCTAAATTTTCTAAACTGGCCAGGACTTCTTAAGCACATAGCTTATGCATTCTGTTGGACTTAACGTTTTGCTTTGATACTTGAATCTGACCTAGGCCCTGTGACTTAATCTTCTAGTTGTCTTTGGTTTTTCATTTGATGTAGCTCAACATTTCTGTTCAGAAATTTGTCCAAATTCTTTGCTTTTTCCCCTCTTCCAGAATTTGTAGTATGACCAAGATGTGTCTAAAACTTGTTTTTTGCAACAAAGATAATACTAAATTAACATGACCATTGCAAAATAAAAACAGTTGGAAGTGTATTTCAGCATTTTTCCACAAACTTTCAACCTGAATATGGTCATTGCTTTAGGATAAACAACTTAGAGCAATTTCAAAAATGTTATTAAGGTGATCTAAAAAAGCCAAACAAACTTTATTTCTGGTGTTTTTATTTTTTATTTTTAAAAATTTGCTTCTGGTTGAACTGGAAAACCATCCTTAACCTTATTGAATGTCTAGTCAACAACATGGCAAATGTGTACCTAATATATTCTGCTTTGTAAGTAACAGAGAACCTTTGCTATTTTCGAAAAATGTTTCAAGAATTTAAATGGATATAGAAATATTTAGGATGCAGCTCTGCTTCAGAATAGCATCTGATAAAAATTGACTGTTTTAAGCCTAGGTTGAAATGTCTTGTTATCTGCTTAACACAACTGAGTTTTTTTCCCTGGTGCTCTTTTCCAAATATACTAGCTGCTTCTACAGAGGAAAATATGAAGAGATTTGTATCTTGGGACACAGAGAAGCGCCTGAGCTTTGCAGTTCCATTTGCTGATATGAAGCCTGTTATCTACTTGGATTTATTTTTGCCCCGTGTCACTGAATTGGCTCTTTCTGCTAGTGACAGGCAGACAAAGGTATTAGGATTGCTGCTTATACTAGCAAACTGATGTTTTTAATGAGCTATGCAGAAAACACTGAATTGTGCTTAATATACCATAATACAGGGTTTCCCAAACTTTGGTCTCCAGCTGTTGTTGGACTACAACTCCCATCATCCCTAGCTAGCAGGACCAATGGTCAGGGATGATGGGAATTGTAGTCCAAAAACTGATGATGACCCAAGTTTGTGAAACCTTGGCATAATATAATGACCCTGCTATTCTTAATTTCTCTTTCTCTCTCATGTTATATGCATTGGAGGAAAGGTGGGATAGAAATGTAAAAAATAAAGATAATATTTGAGTTAGCAATTTCAGCAAAGTGTAAGACAGCTCTTGTTAAAATAAAAAATGGATTTTAGCTTCTTAGTGTTTAGCATTAGCTCAGAGTCTTTGATCAGCCATCAATTTTTAATAACTACAGCTTAATTGAGAATCCAACCCAATCTTGGATTAGTAAAGTACATTTTCCAAGCAATGGGGCATGACTGGAAATTCCACTGGCTTCTTTTTAACAAAGGGCTGGAAATTCTCCCTGGAAGTCTCCTTGTTCTGTGTTTATTTTTTGTGTGGAAGTATTTAACTGAGAAGACTGATTAGATCTCCTTTTCCAGGTTGCAGCTTGTGAGCTCTTACACAGCATAGTTGTGTATATGCTGGGGAAAGCTGCCCAAATACCCGAAGGACAACAGGCTTCTCCACCAATGTTTCACCTGTATAAACATACATTTCCTGTATTGCTTCGACTTGCCTGTGATGTGGACCAGGCAAGTTAAAGAACTTTTGTTGCTTGAAATCGATTTTAGATGGTTAGCTCTTTATTTATGTTTAAATATTTGGTAGAAGCTGTTGGGATTATTTTGGATTTCAGTATAAATTTCAGCCACCCCCTACTTAAAACTTTTTGTGTGTGTTTTATATCTTGTGAACCATGGAAACTGGAGAGAATGGGAAAATGTATTTAAATCTTACTCGCAGTATAGAGCCAGTGTGCCATAATAGAGATCCAGTGTGGTGTAATTGTTAGAGTGTCATACTAGGATACAAGAGACCGAGAGATCAACTCTCAAAATAAAGATATTTTGAATAGTCGACTCTAGGCAAATACCGGTACATGGTTTAATTTCAAAGGAGTTGCCACAAAAACACTCATACACCAAACTGCTCAGGTGTTCTGTGTAACACACAAAGGCCTCATAGCCTTCAGGAAATCCCTGTACACCGTTTTTTGTAGTATCTTTTATTTTTTGGCTTGCTTCTTTACAAAACTCAATCCCTTGAAATGATTAAGATAGAAGGATGAATCAAGAACCATATGAAAACACGCACAACTCTGCATGGAATTCAAGATGCCTTATGGCTAAAAGAAGTTGCAATTTTGTTTAAAAATGGCACAAATATTTTTTTCTTCAATTACCTATGGAGCGAAACACATTTTCCTATAGTTATCATAAAGGCATTTTTTAGAAGTTTTATATAGTGGTAGAATACAAATTGTAAACTTATATAACTGAAAAGGAAAAGCTGTGTTCTGATTTTTATCAACAAACTTTTATCCAAAACTGCAATAATGGAAATATATAGTGGTCCAGTTTGCATGTGACACTTAAGACAAAGCACAGCTAAGCATGAGCTTGCAGGTCCTCGTGGCAAAAATTGTGGTCACTTCACTCCTCCCTGGTCCTGCTACTGTAATGCTTGTAATGATTCCTGAAGCTAAACGGGGGTTTGGTCTGACGTTGTGTCTGAACCTGAGCTTTTGGTTCCCCCAACCAAACCACAAACACCTTGACTATAGCTCATGGTTTGTCTGGATTGCTTTAGATAAAAAAACAAAAAAACCCAACAACATTTCAGTTATGTCAAGACCATTCAGTCTTTTATTCAGGTTGCTAAACATGAACGTCTGGGAGAAGCCCCAGGGTGTGTTGGGAACTAGTTGATGAGAAATCATCTACAGCAGTGGTTTTCAACCAGTGTGCCGTAGCAGCCTGGGGTGCCTTGAATGATGGTCAAGGGTGCTGCAGGCAACACTGGCCTCTGTCCCTCTTTCCTTCCCTCCCTCCTCTGATGCCCTCTCGCGTCTCTGCCTCCCAAAGGCTTGCACAGCTGTTTATTGCGGCAGCCCTTGCTACAGGCACCACAGGCGAATGGTGCTTCTGGGAGGCACCTCTTTGGGGCAGGGCGGTGGGGGGCTGCTCAAAGACCAGGGACGGAAGCAGCTGCCCAAAGGACTCCTAAGGAGAGGAGGTTGAGGGAACACTCCACAAGGGTGTTTGAAAAAGGTTGAAAGGCTGCCAGCTCTGCAGGCAAGGGGTGACATAACTTGGCTCCTGAGTCCCACAGGGGTGCTGCAGAAAGAATGTAGTTGGTCAAGGGAACCGTGGACTCATAAAGGTTGAAAACCTCTGATCAAACATAAAACAAAATGTTTTTCCCCCCTTTTAGGTTACAAGACAACTCTACGGGACACTAGTTATGGAGTTAATTCACTGGTTCACAAACAACAAAAAGTTTGAAAGTCAAGATACTGTGGCATTACTGGAAGCAATTTTGGTAGGTAATTAGTAAATGCAATATGAATAATCCATATTTTTCGTCAAAGATGTTTATAAACACTTCATGCTCTAATTCTCAGGCTTTTTTGGTGACAAGATTTTATTTGTCTTGGCATACACCATTGATTCACTTTCAGTTCAGTATATAGATGTGGGCAATCAGCCCAAACTTGTTCTTTGATTTGTTTTTTACTGTCTCGAGGCATGCAGGATTCCAGCTAAGTTTTGTTTTAAAAAAAATCTGTATTACACTAATCACCAAATACTGCTTTAAAAAAACCAAGCAACCAACCAGAAATCTGTTTTCGGTCTGTTTGCAAGCAGATTGTGAAAGAAATATTGGACAATTATTAGAACCATAAGACACTCTCAAAGTAGAGCTAGAGATATTTTCCTGTATAAATTTAGGATGAAAAGTATGAGAAATCTCCCTACTTTTTTCCCCTTATCAACTAATTCTTCATTACTCATCCAATGAAGAGTACAGGGGTTGAGGAAATAAACTCTTATCACAGAATTCCTTTATGGTGAACCAAGCCCATTCTCTATTTCAGGAAGGGATAGTAGACCCTGTGGACAGTGCTCTGAGAGACTTCTGTGGTCAGTGTGTCCGAGAATTTTTGAAATGGTCCATTAAGCAGAGTACGCCCCAGCAGCAGGAGAGAAGTCCAGTGAATACCAAGTCGCTCTTCAAGAGACTATACAGTCTTGCTCTCCATCCCAATGCTTTCAAGCGGTTGGGAAGTTCTCTTGCTTTTAACAACATCTACAGAGAATTTAGGTAAGCTACAGAGTTTGTATTTTTGCTATGCTGCATGAAAATAATAGAGGGAACGTCCATACTTTGAGGAGAGAGAATGCAGTGATTACTAAAGCTGCCACAGAGATCAAAACAATATTTTTATACTCTGGCTGAAAAATGGTGTGATATTTCTGGCAACAGAAAAGGATGCTTTCTTGTCTAATGCTGAAAATATTAGTTTGCTTATCTAATTTTTTTCATGTTTCATAGGGAAGAAAGTGCTTTGGTGGACCAGTTTGTTTTTGAAGCATTGGTTGTGTACCTGGAGAGTCTGGCCTTAACACATGGAGATGAGAAATCTTTAGGTATATGTTTAAAGCTTGTTTCAGAGGTTTTTTTTGATAGACTTCATACTTGGTGCTTCAAAATCTTGAAGAAATGCAGACCTATATATTTGGAGTTTTTAGTTAAAATGTTTTAAGTTTTGGAAACTGTTAAAATGTCTGCCATGTAAAAAAAATAAAGAAACATGCTTGGAGGGGCAAATTTGAAATGACATCCTTTTAAAATGCTTCTCATGTTCCACATTTTATGTTAATTTACTTTTTCATTATTATGCACTTTTAAAAAAGTGTAAATTTGTGAAGTAAATTGTATTTTTATCATTGTGTACAGGGCCAGAAACAGACATGGCCTTTTAGAAAATTTATTTTGGTACGGTTACCATATCATATTTTCAAAAAATTTAAAACAGGTACAACCCAACAATGTTGTGATGCTGTTGATCACCTGAAGCGTATAATTAAGCATAAAGCATCAAACCTCAACAAAGAAAATCAACGGCGGATACCTAGGTTAGTAATCTCTTTGGAGTTCTGAGAGGCATGTTTGCTGTGGGAAACAACACAACACTTATAATGTAGATTTGAAATACTACTTTTTCTTTCAAATTTATAAGCAGAGCAGTGTTTTAAGTAACTGACTGCCATTCGGCTAATAACTTCAGACTTCTTTTTTGTAACCACCTTATATAGGGGATTTCCACAGACATCCATATGCTTGGAGGATGTTGTCATGTGGCTTTTGATGCAATGTGGACGACCCCAAACAGAATGCCGGCATAAAGTTATGGAGCTTTTCTTTGAATTCGTTCCCTTGCTGCCAGGTTTGTATGCTGCAGCATATGTGAGCAATATGCTGCTGGTGTAAATATGGTGGCTGTGACACAGTGGGTGACTTCTTGCCTTTGTTGTCTTTTGACTGTGTGCATGGTATGTTCACTTGTCCCTTTGTGAGAGCAACCAAACGAACCAGGAAGTCTTCCATTAACTATCGTTGCCTGTTTTGTCCAAACTTGGAATCTATGGTCAACTCCTTTGGAAAAGCCATGGTTTGAAGTTGGCTTTATATCCTGACTTGTTAACCATAGTTTCCTAGTTTGGACAAAAAAGAAGACTAAACTATGCTTGATGGAACCCTTCTTGGTTGGCTTGCTTGCTTGTTTGCATGAAGGAAGGAACAAAGGGGCTGCATGTGCAGTCATAAATCATAGACCACAGAATTGTAGAGTTGGAAGGGACTGCTACACTGCTTATAGCTTGGCTTATTAAAGTGAAATAGAAACCTCTGAATGCGGTCTGTGTTTCACTGGTGAAAAGTTGGATCTGAAATAAGGTATGTGGGTAACCTTGTTAACATTATATGGGATTTAAATAGCTCAGGATTGTAGCCTAAGAATTTGCTAAAGTGCTGTGAAATTATCTTTCAATTTTCTTCAGGGTTGTGATACATAAATGATACAGAATATCAGGAATATCTAAAACATGGCTAAAATAAGATCTATAACACGATACATTAAAATGTAGGAGTGAGTTGAAAGGTGAATAACATAAGCAAATTAAAAATTGTAATGCATGAGAACAGCAGCTGGACAGGATGGTTTTAACAGGGAAATTTTCTTTCATGCTTTTGCAGCCAGAAAAGAGAGATCTAGCCACAGTTTCCATTAAGAATTTGTTCAAATCTGCCAAGACATAGGCTGTAAACCATTCAGAGGTCCTACTTCTGTTTCTTCATCAGATAACAAGTCCCCATCTTCTTGGTTGGGTGATGTCCTTCAGAAACAAGGAATCTCTTTCCTCATTAAAAAAATTGAAGGAGGTGGTTGTGAGGGTGAAAATATATCCGGAATACTGGCCCACCCAACTCTTCATGATTTGCAAGAGACCTTTAGTTTGCGCGCTGTTGTGCAGTGGATGGATATGCTTCTGGCTTCTTTGGACTGTTACAACACTTTTATCGAGCAGGGAATGATCAAACCAAATGAGATGCTGGGTAAGTAAACTACAGAAACAGTTTGTTTGATCATTTGTCTTTCATAATCCATTAGAGAAAAAGTGCATAATAGTGGGGTACCCACTGTTCCACACATTGTGCTGGCATGCCTTCATGCTCAGATGTTCCCTTGCTTTATCCCAGCACCCCGGTTCTCCTTTACAATGTTTGTCTTACTTTCCCACAGAAAGTTCAAAGTACTCTTCTATAGCAGCCTTTGTCATCTGGAGTTCTCTTACCTCCACAAGCTCTTATAGTCATCTTTGCTGTTAACCACTGTAGGCCACATTACGTGAAATAATATTCAGCTGATTTTTTTATTATTATTCTTTTGCTATTTTAGTATTATCAAAATATGTATCTAAAATATAATGTTAGTGGTGTGATAGAAGGGAAGGGAAATTGAGTGAAGCATAGTTCTAGACCGTTGGGGGCAAAAAGTATGTTGGTTTTATTTACATAATTCTTATGTCTAACAAAATAAGGTTGTGTTTTATATTCTGAGGAAACTATTTCTATGCTAGTGCATTTTCCCCTCCAAGCTACAAATATAGGGTCTTCATTCCTGACATCGTTGGGCTTCTTCCTGGAAAAAATGGCCTTGCATGATGTGTCTGGCGCAGAACAGTGTTTTAGCACTTGGTCCAAAGGCAACATGTTCAGTCCACAAGAAAGAGAAGAGTACAATTACAGCAAATGTACAATTGTAGTTCGAATTATGATTTTTGTAAGCATGGTTTTGGAGACCCACCAGCAGGAATTCTGGAAGGTAAGCTTGTGTTTGTTGCCCAAGGTCTAAACAAAAGTGCTATTAGTTACCTGTTCTCAGGAATATGTGTTTTAGGAACAGGCCCTGCTCCCCATGCCTCATCTACTATATAGGTAGGAATGTGGTTTGTCTGTTTATCTTTTGCTTGTTCTTTATATGTTGAGATGCCTCTTGAGATCTCAAACTTGGCATGAGGGTTTCCCAAGTGGGGGCAGTGCTCTCCATTGGTGTTTGGATGTTGGCCATTGTTTTGAATCAAGATTGTGTGCTAAAACATGGCTTTGGTGCAACTTCACTCTTTTTTGCCTAGGTTTGACAACCTCTTGAAATATCATCGCCAAACTCAGCATGATGGTTTCTGAGGGTGGGGGTAGTCTTTTTCAATGTTTGGATGCCAGGAGCTATTTTGATTCAAGATGATGGACTGAAACTTGATTTTGGCATGTTGTTGTTATTGGCATCCGCCTGTCCTGAGAGACAATGGAGTGTGCCTCTGAGGGTGAAGCCAAACCACTGTGTTAGCAGCACCGAAGTGCCCCCCCAGGGCTTAAGCACTGCCAACTTGGCACAAGTGTTCCAGAAGTGGGGGAAGCAGTCTTTTTTGATGTTTGGATTCCGGGCACCATTTTGAATCAAGATGGCAGACCAAAATGTGACTTTGCCATGACTTTACCTGATTTTTGGTATGATGGGTGAAAACTCACAAATTATACTGTCCGTTTAAAAATCACGATATTTTGGGGTTTCTAAAAATTCCCCGGCAGCATTGCTTCCCACAAGTGGCAAATTATTTGCTAAATGGAAGGGAAGCTCAAAAGTTGTTTGTTACCCCGAGGAGTTCAAAATAAGAAGAAAATCCAGTAATTACTTGTATAAGCCATTTGCTGCAACCTAAAAAACTCTTTGGATCCCAGATTGCCTTTGCACATTGTAAAACGTGTCCTCTGACCCTACTGATGAATGAGCTGCGGATCCTGTTACATGGGGTTAATTACCAGGCAAGGTAAGTGGATTACATTAAGACAGCAAAACCAACAAGTAAGGTGTGAGGATCAAAGGGAGTATTTTGCTTTCGTTGAGAGGTGCAGGCAGATAAAATCTTGAATGATGAAACCTTGAATGTAAGTGAAAATGGTTGGATTATGAAATTAAAACTTCTTGTCTCATTTTTATCTTGTAATTCCTAGCTGCTTGAGAGACAGTTGCTTAATGAGAATCTGATAGAGCTCGTTGTGAGGACCGTCTGTGACCCCAGAAGCATAGGGTTTAATGTAGCTGATGTACAAGTTATGGAAAAGCTTCCGGATGTTTGTGTCAGGCTTATAAAAGCTTTGATGAGATCTCCATATAGAGAACCTTTAGAGATCAGCATAAAGAAAGTAATAACATCAAAAAGGTAGGATGTCTCTGAACATAAGGATCCACTAAATGCATAAAACAATACAAATGACTTAATGCTCGAGCCAGATGCTTAGTATCAATTCTCTTTTGTTTTGTCAGCATTGAGGAGCTTTGCAGTGTTGAGCTATACAATCCAGACGCACGGTTGGATCACGTTAGGATTGGTTCCATCCTGTCTGCATGCAAACAGCTTCATAACGCCGGCCTTCTTCATTGTGCCTTGCATCATGAGGTAAAAACACAGCTTGCCATTTGTATTGGCATCACCACTTTGTAGAGCAAAAAATAATTATTTATTGGAAGTAGTATAATGTAAGTTCACTAGAGTAGTTTTGCAGCAACTACACTGCCAACCTATTATAGCATAACAAAAATTCAGTGTAAGGTGCTGTACATTATGCAGTTACCAGTAACCATGCTTCTTGACTGGAGGATAAACGGAGTGCATTTCCTTTGTAAAAATGGAGCAAATACTTCCTCTCTTCCGCCTCCTTAAGAAGATTGCTGTCACATGTTTGAATTGTGCACTGTTGGGTGAATCTGATTTTGTTCACATTGAGGTTCTCGTAATGACAGCTGCTCATGAGATATTGCTGTTCTGGTGGCATTTAAACCATGGAGTTCCGATTCTTGGTTATTTGGGGGGCCGGGCACGCTTGCAGGAGGAAGGCATAACGTTTCCTTCATTCCTGATGATTGCTTAACTCCAGAAGAATCTCTTAAAAAGAGTTTGTAAGTAGCAAGAGAAGAAAAGGCACATCGTAACTTCAGCTTAAAAACTTCCATTGCCCATCCCCCCCCCCAATGATTCTGAACATTTTTTTTCTACTGCATTTTTTGTTCTTTTCCTTCTCCCTAAGGTTTCAGCTCTGCATTGCGAGACTGGCTCGAAACTCATGTTAGTTGTATACAAAGGTATTGCACCAGGAGACGAAAGGCAGTCCCTACCCTTGTTGGACATCCACAGTAAACGATTAGCTGAGGGTCTGTTGCATCTGGCTTTTGCTTTTGGTGTACAGGTAGGAGCCAGACCTTGTTGATGCCATGCATGTATTTTCTGATGTTCATATTCCTGATATTTCAGATTATCCAATTTTCTGATGGCTGTTACCTGTGACTTTAGTTAGCCACCCAAGTTGTTATCAGTATCACAGAGGAGAAAAATTTAAATGGCTTCTTCTGTCATGAATAAGTATAATCGTGCCCTTCATTCATATCTTTCTACATAGGTGTGTGTGTAGCTATAGATTTCACTTAAACTCTGTGATGAGCACTCTCTGTCTCTTGAGGAGAACGTTCTTGGACCCTCGCTTTCACACAAGGGAACCGGGATCCTGTACACACAAAATTTCTCCCCTCTCACCCTTTCCATTGAGAGAACATTGATGTCGGAACAGCTCTTCACCTGAACAGCAATGCTCAGGAGACCTTTCCTTCTTTCTCTCTCCCTCCACCATATTGTTCATTTAGGAAAGAGAAACAAATCAAAATACCAACAGTAGCAAAAGAGAAAGGAGGACCTAGACCATGGTCCTCCAGAGTTCTTGGCTGGTAGCTAGAGCCCAGAATCACCTTATACTAGCAGATACTGATGCTACTCTGGCACAGCTCTTGAGCAGAACATTCTGAGCAGGTCGGTTCTTCTAGGTGGCTCCTGCTTTTTCATATGTGTCATATACTGAACATACAGCTCTTGACCCTAGCTTTTGACACCTCAGACTCAGATACAGTCAGAAGAATAGGCTGGGTCCAAAAATGTATTTTTTTTAATATTGCATTTTAAATTGATGTCACCCACCCTTGGGCCTTATGACGAAGGGTAGGTAATAGATTGAATGATGGTTATTAATAAAAACAATCCCAATTTATTTTATTAATTGATCTATTTAATTAATTAATTAAATTAATTTATTGACAGTTAATCCCAATAATTAATCTCTCTGAGAGAGACAAAAAGCAGGATGCTACTGCTCAGCATAAATATTCATTTTTCTCAGTGGATGGAGGATATCCTGATCCACGCAAGGTTATTTTTTTAAGGTTGTTAATTCCTAGACCCACAGTTACCTCAGGACCTGAGAAAGCGCTGTCTCAGCTCTTGGATTATTTGAAGAGAGCTCATCATATTAATTCCTCTTTTTCTCTTCTCTGGTTTGGTGTACAGGATGCTCATTGTTTACTAGATTTTTGTTCTAATGTTGGTGTTTTTTTGAATAGCTCCTCAAACTGGGTGGGGCTCCTCCATCCAAACAGGATTCTTATTTTGCATAGCCCTTCCTCCGTTTGTGTGGAACTGAGGATGCTCCAAAGTTGTAAAGATGGGGAAAGGTATACATTTTTTGACGGAAAGGTTTGCTCATGATGTTAAGATACACAAATTTAACACTTTTATATTCATTTCCCTATAGTGCATAGAACTGGTGAGTCTCCTGCTGAACACATTAATGTTATCTGTGCCATTATCTGGAACATCTCAAAGAAACCTTATCAGCTTTTCTCATGGAGAGTATTTCTACAGCTTGTTTGGGGAAACCATTAATGAAGAGTTGGTGGAAAATATGGATATAGCAGTACTTCAGCTTATGAAATCAGCTCAAGACAGCCCCAAAATGGTAATGTACTTCTACTTTCAGCTGGCAAACTTGTTCTCTCTCACATTTTACTCCTGAGCAACTGAAATAAAAGAGAGAGAGCAGTAACCCTACCTTCTCGTTGCAGCAAGGAGTATTCTGTTTCCTGTTTTAATGCAGTAAACATAATCCCTGTGAATGTTTTATACACTTGCCCGAGCACTTCCAAAGTCTGTGCCTAACGACAAAATGGGAAAGATGTAATTTTTCTCTCTCCTACCGTACTACAAAGGATTGTAAGGATTTTCCCCTGGTACAGACATCTTGAGACCATTTAACTTATACTTTCTTATTTCAGGTTTTGGGCAGAGTCTGAAATTAGGAATTAAACTTTGCTATGTTGCAAATTTAATGCAGCTTAAATGTCTGAGAAAAAATGAATGCATCGTAAGCATTGGTAATCTATGTGGAATCTAAGGATTTTTGACATTGCATTTTCATTTTCTCAGATGCTTAATTTCAGCCATTCTTTGTGGAAGGCCATCTTTGGCATACGTGGCCATAGAAAAATTTAGGACTACTGTAATGATTCATTTGGCTGATAATCTTGAAAACATTATGCTTTAGTCTGGGTGTTGAATTACATCAATATTTCATGGTACCCGTACTCTGCTTTCAGGTTGGTACTGTTTTGAATGGTATGTTGGACCAGAGCTTTAGAGACCGTGCTGTTCGCAAGCAACAAGGAGTGAAACTGGTGGTGGCCATCTTGAAAAACTGGAGACAGCTTGACCACTGGTGGGCCAAAGATTCTGCTCCTGAAAGCAAAATGGCTGTCCTAACCCTGCTAGCTAAAGTTCTGCAGGTAAAGCTACAACTGTGCTAGCTGAGTTCAGGGCATGTGAGGGAGCCCAAGGCCCTCTCTAGTTAGTTTTACAGAGTCAGTGATGTCACAACAGATCCCAGGTGTGAAACATTTAAGAAAAATCTAGATTAAATTCTTCTAATTTTGAAATGTTTATTCTTGAGGTTTAACTTTTTTATTGGAACTGTATTTCTGAAAGTGTGCAAAATGTGAGCATGGAAATATTTGGGGGCTTTTGTTCAGAGAGCTGTCTCCAGTACAGAAGTGATCCCAAGGTCTGGTGTGGTGCAACTAGCACCCAGATCCAGTCCTTAGGTGCTGTATATATCTGCAGCCTCTTCCTCTGCTGTGCAGCGCAGCAGTGAAAGGCCTATGCATATCCTAATTCAGTGGCCTAGGACATCTGAAACATGCAACTCAACCCTGGCTGCCACTTAGGGAAACACTGGAGGCATCCTGGGTATTTGGAGGAAACTGAAGATGTGCAATAAGGCCAGCTGCACTGGGGTGTTCTGCACCCTGCAGTTGTTTTCAGGGTGCTGAATTAAGATGACCAGAGCATTCTGGTCTATATACACATCTTTCAGCATTCCATGGGGCATGGAGTAATTATTACAGCACCCCTGTTTTTAGTATGTATACGGCTTTGATGATTTTAGGCTGTGAAGTGGTCTATACATTTTTTAAACAACAGCAGCAGCAGCTGTATTCCTTACCTGGATGTTGCCCAGCTAATCAGGTGCATTTCCTGGACTCTGTACAATAATGGTTGGATTGGGTCCTGTGATAACTTGAAAACATGTTTAGAAACATTAGTCTTTCTGAATGATTGGACCTCATTTTTTTTTGAGGGTGTGTGTTTTGATGTAGAGAAGAGTTTCTTCTGATTTGTCCTGTTCTTAATTTGCATCATTATCATTTTCTTTGTTTCTTTGTTGCTGGATGCTATCCACCCAAAGAATCTTATTCCACAAAAGGTTTAGGATATAATAAATCAATAAATATTCAGTCCGAACTTCCTTGCATACACATGTGGTGTCAGTTGAAACATATTTTAACAACTTTTTTGACTGATGTAGTTGTATACATGAATTAATTCTAAGTGAAAATTTGGTGTTAAATTTCTTTCCTTTATCCAGATTGACTCTTCTGTGTCATTCAATACACACCATGAGGCATTTTCTATAGTTTTTAATACATATACAAGTCTACTTACTGACCAGATGTTAGGTCTAAATCTCAAGGTAAGTTTTTTTTTGTACTATTTACAGAGTTAGTAGAGAACTTTGTCCACACAATCATTTATTTATTTATTTATTTATTTATTTATTTATTCATTCATTCATTCTTAAAGAAACTTGCAAAGTACCCTCAGAGAGGTCTGCAAAAGCCTCCGTGAGTGTCTCTCCTCTCCACATGAACAGTTTTGTTTTCAAGCCATTGTTTCCACACACTTTGTAGCCAGGATGGGCAGTACGCACAGAGCAATGCAACCAAACTTTGGAGTAAGCCCAGGATACCATGTTTGGCTCTAACAACAACATGACAATTAATGTAAACCAGTTTTCACAGTTGAATTTGAACCATGGTTTTGGATTGTGGTTTGTTGGCCCCAAACAAGCCATATTTAGTGAGCCTTAACAGGTTTGCATATACAGTCAACCCAGAGCTAAGCTAAACAGACATGGTTTACCATTGCATCTTAACTAGACTAGTGGGATGCCTTGCTTCATCCTGCAGACGGCACATTTCCATACCACACCCATTATCCCTGTCATCTCCACACAGCTTTAACTGTGTTTAAAGGTAAAGGGACCCCTGACCATTAGGTACAGTTGCAGATGACTCTGGGGTTGCGGCACTCATCTCGCTTTATTGGCCGAGGGAGCCGGCGTACAGCTTCCAGGTCATGTGGCCAGCATGACTAAGCCGTTTCTGGCGAACCAGAGCAGCACACAGAAACACCGTTTACCTTCCCGTCAGAGCAGTACCTATTTATCTACTTGCACTTTGACGTGCTTTCAAACTGCTAGGTTGGCAGGAGCAGAGACTGAGCGACGGGAGCTCACCATGTTGCGGGGATTCAAACTGCCGACCTTCTGATCGACAAGCCCTAGGCTCTGTGGTTTAACCCACAGCACCACCCATGTGTTTGCTGCTTGCAATTGCCCAAGATTCAAAATTAGAGCATTACAGTAATTTCATCTCCCTTGTTAACAGTGAAATATGGTTAGTGTTGGCTGTGATAGAATTCAGCATGCCCAACTTGTACTTGGCAGATATCTGCTCCTTCCTCAAAATTTTATTGGAAGAATAAAGATTTTTAGATGTGCCTGAACATATAATCCAATTGATTCTAAGTTGCATGTGTATTTCAGAGTCAAGCTGTTATTATTCTTCCATTCTTTACTAATCTCATTGGAGAAAGGCTTGATGACCTTAAGAATTCACTTGACCAGCTTGTAGTCTTCAATTTCCCTTTGAGATCGGATGAGTTTCCTAAAGGAACCTTGAGATACAATAACTATGTGGATTGCACAAAAAAAGTAAGTGAAAAGACCTGTCATTTACTCATAGGCATTTTAGAATGGCTCTTACCTGTTCTGAGCCCTAAGTAATACACTTTAAAAAAATGAAAAATGAACAAAATTTAGCTTGTATCAAACGAAGTTGTTCCATTTTCACAAGGAATTCTGCTTGTGCAATCAATGATTCAAAGTCCTTGCTCTAATGGGAAGATTTGGTTGGATCCAATCCTGTGAAACAAGTTGCATGCAGAAATGATGCATCTATGTAGGCTAAAGTAAAAATGATTTCTATTATATGTTTTTATAGAATATATATTATATTTTGTTTTCACTTTCATATGTATCTTTAGTTCTAATCAGATTTTGCATATACTCTGTTTATCTCTTCTCCCCGCCCTCCACCAAACTCCAGTTCCTAGATGCACTTGAATTATCCCAGAGTCCCATGTTGTTGCAGCTGATGACAGAAATTCTTTGCAGGGACCAGAGACATATAATGGAGGAATTATTTGAACTCAGCTTCAAAAGAATTGCCAGAAGGTAGTGCTTTAAAGTAGTAGTGTGTCTCCCAGTTTTTACAAATCGCACAGTTTAAAAGACAAGAGTTGGCAACTGGTCGAACTTAAGCATTGAAGCAAAGGATTATTGAGAATGCAGGGAAACTTGTTTAATTTCAGATTCCTTTAGTTGCAGCCATTTAAGCTTTTCTTGGTTGTCTATATTTCCTATACCCTGTTTCCCCTATTTTAAGACGTAGTCATAAAATAAGCCATAGCAGGGTTTTTTCGCATTTGTGAAATATAAGCCGTACCCCGAAAATAAGCCATAGTGATAAGCGCAGTTCTGGAGGGCGCCAAGGAAAAGGCGGGGCTGGGCTTACGTAATAAACCATAGTGCGTTTTCTTGAGGGGGAAAAAAAATAAGACGGTGTCTTAAAATAGGGGAAACACAGTAGGGGAAATCACACTATGTGTGATTGGTGTACAAAAATATTTTACTTACATTGCATGTATGCCCAAAGTTTTTATTTGAAAATATCCCTGCAGAGCCTGGTTTTTTTAAATTTATTGTCATAGTTAAATCACTTCTCAAGATGCTTCTAGAAGAGATTTGGGATTGGATTTGAGTTTTAACTAGGAATGTGATTGAACATCATGCTAAACTTTCCACTATGTTTAGGGGCAGCTGGGACAAACAAGTAACGTTGCTGGACACCATTCACAAAATGTTCCAGAGTGAAGCCCTTCTCTCAAATGCAACTCGTCAAGCCTATGTGGATCGCTCTCTTCTCATCCTGTTGCTTCACTGCAGCTTGGATGCCCTGAAAGTTTTTTTAAGTAAGATTATTGTGGAGGCTATGGAGACGCTGAAATCTAGATTTACCAAGGTAAAGTTTAATCTCTACCTTCTGAAACTGACATTTCAAATAACTGAATAATGGTACACTTAGCAAGAATGCTTAAGCAGCTTCAAAGATAAGTGTACCATTATTCAGTCATCACCTAGAATCTTTTTCTACTTTTATAAATTTTTTCCAGTCAAATGAAACTGCTTTTGAAACACAACTCATCAAGAAAATGAGCTATTACAAAATTCTGAAAGTGATGTATTCACGTCTTTCTAAAGAAGAAGTGTATTCTAAAGACTCTAGAATTAACCAAGCTTTCAAGGGCTCCACATGTGCAGAAGGAAATGAACTTACGAAGGTGCTAATGAAGTAAGAATTTCTCACTTCTCCTTTAAACCAGTGTGCTGCCATTTAACTTGATTTCACATGATGCCCCAACTCATGTTAGGCTGTAGGTCAGTCCCATCAGCTAAAGTTTTATCCATTTCACAAGTTCGAACATTTTGAAACTCCTGCCTGTTGACATCAGGCAGGCACTTCCACTGTACTCTTTTCAGCAGCTGCTAAAAAATATCCATGTTTAGCGAAGTCTATGCGGACATATAGAACCTGCCATGTTTTTTGTTTTTGTTTTAGCATATTGATTTTTATTTTTAAAACATGTTTTAAACATTTGTTTTAACTGTTTTACAGACTGTATGATTTCCTGTAAAAGAGCTCTTTATCTGTTTTGATTCAAGGTCCTGCCATGATGCCTTTACAGAAAACATGTCTGGTGAAACTCAGCTGTTGGAAAAGAGGAGACAGTATCATTGTGCTGCATATAATTGTGCCATTGCTGTTATTAGCTGTGTGTTCAGCGAAAGTAAATTTTACCAAGGCTTTCTTTTCACAGAAAAACCAGAAAAGGTGTGTATATAATGAAATGTCACCCAGGCTAGAGGTTAATAGTGGCTGGCTCTGAGATCCAATTTGGCTTTAGAAAGGTTATCAGCCTTTAGAAAGGTAAGAGCCTATTGATGCTACTGTAGTCTCAAGTCAGTTCATTCAACATGGTACCTGTTCAGGGAAACTGGATAAATTAATAGTCCTTCCTGTTTTTTATTGGAAGTAAAAAGAGATTGGTGGGTGATTGCTATGCAACGTAATAGATCTACTAAGTAACTTGAGACAGTATATTTATAGAGGAGATTGGTGTCATCCCTGCAATACCTTTATCCAAATAATTTATAAAGATGTTGAACAACAACGGGCCCAGGACAGAACTCTTTACCATAGGTGCAGGAGATTCTCCTATCTAAGCTATGCTGCTGCTTGCAGTAGCGTAACTAGAAGGGACAAGTTGACTTTCTTCTTCCAGGGCTTGGAATACATTGTGTGGGCTTATTTCTCTTGGGAATGTATGCTTTCAGTGGTGAGATTTGTGGAATTTAGATTTTAATAAAAGCAATTAATATATTGGATTTTTACTGAACTTTTCATGATGGCAATTACTTATAAATGTATTCTTGGAACATACCGCTAACTGGATAATTAACATTTTGTAAATTGCAGCATAATTGTCAATTTAAAATTTGCATCTCTTCTTTTTCTGCAGAATCTCTTTATTCTTGAAAACTTGTTGGATTTACAGCACCATTATTCATTTCCTATAGAGATTGAGGTAGGAAAAGGTTCCTTTTTAATTTTCACTGATAATGTATTATTTCCCACAACAATAAACCAAATACAATGGAAGCAACATCAATAATAATACTGTGACATAACATACTCTTTCAGTTTTGAGAAGGTAAAATGAAATTACCTCCCTATTAAGAGAAGATCTTACTGCCTTAAGAGTTCTAGACCAAGTTGTTTTTCCGGTTTTGAGGACAATGAATATGGACATGGTTATTGGCATGAATGGTGAACAAGAAATATGAATTAGGAAATGATTAAGTGAAGGAAGCTATCACGGCTAAATACTCTGAAACTAAAGGGAGGAAGGGGGAACAATGAGAAGAATATAGGGAAAATGTAAAAGCATCTAGAGGCTTGGGTGTGGAATTAGTTTAAAATAAGGAAAATTAAAGGATGATGTATTAAAAGAGGAAATATGAACCTGATAAAGAAGATTATTGATGAATTCAATAGCAGGGAGATGGGGAAGTCAATAGGAATTTGTATTTGAGAAAATTAGAAATGCCTGACCCAGGAATTGGGTCAGGCCCAAGCAATGTTATGAAGTAATATAAGTAAGGTTAATTGTACAATGAATGTTAACCTCTGTGAGAGGGAGGGGATGAAATTTGGGCTTCCCACGGTGAGAGGGGGGAAGTATGGAAAATTAACTGAGATGTTATGTGCTTATAAAATTGTAAAATCCAATAAAAATTATTTTTTTTAAAAAAAAGTTCTAGACCAAGTTAAGAGTTGTGGTTAAATCACAGAACACAAGTACTGTACAGTGGAACCTCAGTTGTCGAACGTAATCCATTCTGGAAGACCGTTCAACTTTTGAAACATTCAACAACTGAGGCGCAATTGCTGGTCAGCAAAATCCATTGGAAAAATGGAGAAACGCGCCTTGGAAGCCGTTCAACTTCCAAGGCATTGGAACTTCCGGGTTGTCGGCTTTCGAAAGCTGAAACGTTCGACTTCCTAAGTGTTCGACGACCGAGGTTCCACTTTATAAAGGCATGCCTAGTTGAATTATTGCTTCCATTTCCATGGTGATCTTTGGTAGCCTTCATAGTTTCTGTGCTTTGGCCAGATTTTATTCCAGGTCCTGCTGTGTATCTTATTTTGCTAACCAAGCAGGTAGATGTAGCAGTAAACTTGTCACACAGTCTCTGCTGTGGTGGTCTCAGGTAGTGGGGGAGTTTTTCTGTAGGAATTCGTGAGCCCACTGTGGTGCTCTGATCATGGAGGGAAGCAGGTCTTTGAAGAAAATACAGCACAGTATGTGCTTGCTCAAATTTTGAGAGCGATGAATGTGTGGTGGTGATACATGATGTCAGCAGATCAGAGTTTGCATGAATAGAGAGAGGATTATGAATAAATAGAGAATAAATAGAATAAATAGAGAATGTAATGTGCATGAATTTGCACATTACATTCAAAGTGTGTCCAACAGCAAGACTGAGATGCGTGGGGATGGTTCCTTCCCTGCAAGGTGAATGGAGGAAATGGCAGACAAAATGGTTGCCTGATGCTCAGAGAGCACAAGAAATGGAAAAATCTTTGATCTTATTCTACAAAGGAAGTGGGATAAGATAAAAAAAACGAGCAGAAGGCAGCATTCACCCTTTGCCTAGAGCTAACTTCTCTTCTGTGTTTTATATATTTTGCTTCTATTAGATCCCTCTAGATTTGGTAGCACTATGTGTTATTTAAGCTAACAAGGAGCTTTGAAAACTTTTTTTTGTATTTTAGGTTCCTCTGGAAAGAAAGAAACAATACATTGCCATTAGGAAAGAAGCCAGAGAAGCAATGAGTGAGGATTCAGGTATTATTTGTTACTACTTTTTTTAAAACTGTATTGATGATGATGTACTTGGTGCTTTACAGAGTAGCATAAAAATAACCGTGATCTTTCTCTTTTTTGTAATCTGAATGTTAGCATTAATTTTTTAAATGTGAAAAAGGCATAGATTCAGATGCATGCACATACTTAAGTTTGTTTTAAACAGGAATGAATGTGAGGAGAAATTAAGCCTGAGAGCTGACACGTGAAACCAGATTACTTAGAAGTTCTTCACTGGAGATGTGCATAGATATTTGTGCAGTAGTATAACCAGATTATGCCTTTTCCTTTTAGCCGAGCCGCACTATTTAGCTTCTGCATCGTATATGGCAGATAGCAGTCTGAGTGAAGAGATGAGCCAATTTGATTTCTCAACTGGAGTACAGAGTTTTTCATATAATTCCCAAGACCGGATTGCCTCCGGTTCTCACTTCAGGAGAAAGGTGAGTTGACTTGTCTATTTAGTATGAAAGCTGCAAGTATGTTCTCATATATACAGTACACACACACACACACACACACACACACACACACATGCTCTGGTTTGTGTTCCATTTCCTTCTAAAAGATCAGCGTGAACTTTCAAATATTACAGCTTTGGTCTTTTTAACTGTGCAGAGCTGTAGAGGCTTCCAGATGTTTTGAGACTACAATTCCCATCATCCCTGACCACTGGTCCTGTTAGCTAGGGATCATGGGGGTTGTAGGTCAAAAACATCTGGAGGGCCGAGTTTGAGGAAGCCTGGTATAGAGCCTCATAATTTATATGACATCTTCAGAACTAATTGGCAGTTTTTGCTTGTTTAAAAAGGAGCCCACAGAACCTATAGTTTCAGATGATTTTATGGAACTGGAGATGGATGAGCTGAACCAGCATGAATGCATGGCCTCTATGACAACCCTGATCAAACACATGCAGAGAAATAAAATCACACCCACAGTAGAAAAGGTAAGTATTGGCATGACTTTATATGTTGGTAACATAATCTTTTCCTAGGTCTTTCTAGCTTTAATTTTTTAGAAAGATGTCAATGTATTGCCACATAAATGCTTGAAGATTCAGCATACTTGCCAGGTGAACATTTTCTGTTTTTGTGAAGACTTCAGCATTGTGTGCAGATACTCCATATCTTGGGTAGACAAACTAAGGCCCGGGAGCCGGAGCCGGCCCAATCGCCTTCTCAATCCAGCCCACGGACGGTCTGGGAATCAGCGTGTTTTTACATGAGTAGAATGTGTCCTTTTATTTAAAATGCATCTCTGGGTTATTTGTAGGGCCTGCCTGGTGTTTTTACATGAGTAGAATGTGTGCTTTTATTTAAAATGCAACTTTGGGTTATTTGTGGGGCATAGGATTTCGTTCATTCCCCCCCCCAAAAAAAATAGTCTGGCCCCCCCCACAAGGTCAAAAAAATTAAAAAGTTCTACTGATTTAAGCCATTATAGATGCAGCCACTGTTCTCAGGTCTGAGACATATGTATGTATATATGTATGTATATGTATATATCTTTATTGTCATTGTACAAGTACAACGAAATTGGATTTAAAATAATAATAATAATAATAATAATAATAATTAAATAATTTTTTTAAAAAAGTTCAGATGCAGAAAAGTTTGAGCTGCAGCTTAAAACCTCAAGCTAAATGGAAAAATGTTTCACACTCAGAAATGTGGTTCTGATTCTTTATTTGCTTCCCTGGCTTGAATTCAAGCCTGACTTCAAAAGTGCAAGGTGTACCTGGAAAGGAAAACCTGGGAGTAGAGGCCCCTTGATTCTTTCCTTTGAAGTGGAATGACTTGATCCTGTGGTAACATTAGGTGATTGACAGATGGGCAGCCCTACCCACCTATAAAAAGTGGCCTGTGGGGAAGCTTAGGATCTGGCCTGCCAGCTGGATCCTGTTCCTTACCCTTAATTTAAATTGTTTGTGGAACAAACATTTTCCATGGTATGAAGTTTGATTTCATATTGAGCAAAGTACTTGTGTTCATTTAGACGTGTTGTCTTACTGTAGATCGGAAACAAACTGACATACTCTACTCCCTGTAAAGCATCTGTTTTCCTGTAATCCCCCCCCTCCCCCCGTGATATGGGATGCACGTCTACTGGTAACTGAGGAAGAATTGTAGTTTAGCGCTGTGTTTTTGTTGCCTTTTAATTATGCCTTGTAATATAATTGGCTGTGTGTGTCTGTGTACTTATAATCTTTTGGGGACTTAGGGTGCAGATTCACCAGATCTTCCTCCATGGATGAAATTTCTACACAGCAAACTAGGAAATCCATCTGTACCATTAAATATTCGCCTCTTTGTAGCAAAACTCATCGTGAATACAGAAGAAGTGAGTCATTTTTTTTAAAAAAGGAGACTGTAAATGGGCACTGGTTGTTGTAATAATTTATTACAGTATGAATAAAGTAGGATGAACTCAAAGTTTAAGAAGGTAATGAAGATTGGCATACAGAGCTGATTAAAATCTTAATTAACAGGGCATTTTGATGATGATTTTGTTCAGTTTTTAATGGTTTTCCTTGTTTTATTTGCATATTGCTGCATGTTGCTCTGATATTTTATGAGATGGTAGTATATAAGTACTTTTATAAATAAAATAAATAGCACCTAAATTAATGTACTAATCCCTGGACTTCCAGAAACCAGCCATCATAAACATACATAAGCAGTAGTGTTGTATGATGGATTGGGCTTGTAGTTTTGAAACCTCCAGGTGAATAAAAGTAGCACTTCTAAAAGAGGCAACTTTTCATGTTGCAACGCAATGTTATGCTGGGCGGGGGGACATGCTCACCGAGATCCCTGGGCATTGTACCCCCACTTCAAGTACCAGCCTATCAACTCTTTCTATTGCTAGTCATCGTTTCGCTTTTATTAAAGCACGGTTTAATGTATTCCCCTCAAACGTCCTTTTTCATAGATTTTCTAGGGGCCATGTTTCGGTCTTATGTGCCTGTGATAACCGTTCGATTGAATCTCTTCATCACATAGTGTTTGTCTGCCCCTTGTATTCTGCCGCCCGAAAGACTCTATTACTTCCATTAACTCAAAAATTACCGGGGTATTTGGAAGAGTCTTACCTTGCTATTCTGTTGCAAGATTCAGACTCTATTATAACCCTACATATGGCAAAATTTCTGACATCAGTTCTGACACTTAAGAAACGCAATGGGTTGTTATATACAGCTTGAAATTTTAATTTAATTTTTATCATATTTTATTCAGGTGAGTATTCCTTTTAATCTATTTTACTGTTAGCAATTGTAAACCAGACTGTGCTGTTTCTGTTTTTGGTTGTTATGTCTATGGGCTTAAATCCGAAATAAAATGAGTTGAGTTGAGGCAACTTTTCATTGTAAGAGACATGGAATCTGACCTACTGCCTCTTAATTGGAATGTGCTAATGGTGAGGGGAGAAAAATACCTGAGTGGCATGTTCAGGGTGTTCATATAAACCCAACTGTTCAAATATCAGTGCCTTGTTTACTTTCCTAAGTATTGTGTGATTATTTATCAGCAAAGCATGAAATGTAAACTCATTGTTGGGCATTTGTAAGAAGTGCCCTCTCCATTTACTTACTTTTTCAATATTGTGCAGCAGTTTCCAAAGTGACAGCGCTGTATAGATGGCATTCTGCATTTCTTCTCTAGGTTTTCCAACCTTACACAAAGCACTGGCTGGGCCCCTTACTGCAGCTGGTCGTTTCTGGAGATAATGGAGGAGAAGGGATTCATTACATGGTAGTGGAGATAGTGGTCACCCTACTTTCCTGGACTAGTGTTGCTACACCCAAAGTAAGGAACTAAGAAATATATATATGCATATTTAGGTCATAATGATCTGATGCAGGGTCAAGGCGTAATTATGGGCCACTCACTAAGATTAAAAAGTGTAGTAAGATTGAAATTTGTAAGTTCATAATGAGAAATGTCCCTGGCAATTCAGGTACTATGATTTTTAGAGCACCTTTAGTTTTAAAAGATTTCTTCAGCACTATCCTGAGGAGACACTTTAGATGAATGTATGTGGCTATTATTTTCACTAAATAACTGTTAGTGATACTATAAATGTATTCTCATAATGTATTTATAAATTTAAAGTGTGATTTAAATTTAAAGTGTGATTTGTCTTCTGCAGTTTAACATTGTTAAAAAAAATATAGAGTCTATCCTGTTCCAGAAAATTGGAGATTAATTTTTAAAGCATATTCCTTAGTTAAAATTTGATGGTGTTCTTCACCAGAGAAGAATGGTTACTACTAATATAATAGCTAATTCAGTGCTTTGTGATTTGCTTTATACTAGGGAAATATCAAGGATGAAATCCTAGCTAACCGGTTGCTTGAGTTCTTGATGAAGAATGTATTTCACCAGAAAAAAGCAGTGTTCAGACATAACTTAGAAATTGTCAAGACAGTAGTAGAGTGCTGGAAAGATTGTCTCAGCATACCTTACAGGTAAATAATCTTAATAAAGGTACTCTTTGTAGTTGCAATACACATAAAAATCATCCTAGTAGCGTGAAGGCTTCTTTTTAAAAGCTAGTTTGGGTGGGTGGACTGTTGGCATTTATACTAAATCCTGTTGTCATCATACATGTCAATCAATGTTATAATATACCTGCTGCCATTTCTCTAGTATTTAACCTGGGCACATTAAGGATCAATGTGTTTCATGCCAGACACAGATGGCAAACATGGTTCTCTCCAGATGTTGCTAGGTTGCAACTCATCATCCCTGATCATGGACGTGCTGCCTGGGGCTGATGGAGTCAAACAACACCTGGAGAGAACCACATTGGCTACCCCTGTCCTTAGAAGATGAACCTGTAGCGTGACTGGGTGGGAGTTGGGGATCAGGTGTTGATCTATGCAGGATTTCTGAAAATGCTCCAATTTGAATAGTCAGTATGAACCTGACCACTTCTATTTTTCAATCTAAGTTACTATTTTTATGATCTCTGTGATTTTGTTTACTATAGGATAATATATGAACGGTTTTCTGGTAGAGATGCCAACACAAAAGACAACTCCGTGGGAATTCAGTTACTAGGAATTGTTCTTGCTAATAACCTGCCTCCCTATGATCCAAACTGTGAAATAGGCAGTGTGAAGTAAGAAAATTATTTTTGTGCAATTCAGCTGGAATGTACTGAATGTACTGAACAAAAGAAGTGGGGCCAATAGAAAAGGAAACACGAATCACTTGCATATTTGGATTACAATTCTCCTACCTGTTACTTATTCTTAACCCAACACACAAAACCCGCAATCAGATGATAAATTTGGAGGCTGTAGGTGGGATTTTAAGATAATTGATTTCAACATAAAACTTCATAGTGTTCTCACTGCAGAAGGTTTAATCTCCTCCCACATTTTCATATTTGGATGTGGTTTTATTGCTTTGAGTAAAGCAATTAAATTGATCCCTGCAGCATTTTATATTCAAAGGATTGCATCAGGAACTACAATGATCACGTAATGCATCTGTGAGATCATGCAGAAATTTACTCGGTGTTAAATGAGGTTACTCAAGCATGCTTCAGTCTCTGAATTCATGTTGATCATCTGAAAATGGGGAAAACTATGCATATAATGCTGAATTAGAACTAGCTTCATGTACACTGCTGGAGGGGAGGGAGAAACAGACAGGAATTGTAATCAATTTCCAAAATGAAAACTGGAACTTTGGGGACTGACATTGAAATTTTCAGCAAACGGGAAATGTATAAAGTGCATGCATGAGGCCAGGAATGGGGAACCTCTCTTCCTCCAGATGTTGGATTGCAACTCCCACCATCCCTGACACTGAGTTGATGAAAGTCCAATGACATATCAAGAACCAAAGTTCCCCCACCCCTGCATTAGATTCTTTGAAATCCATGTTGTTTAGGTTACAGATAAGTTGTCTTTCTAAACATGCTCTTACTGTTATCTGTTTATTACACAGTAGACATTAAAATACCATTCTGAGACTATCGAAGCATATTTCTTCTTTATGCTAGATACTACCAAGCTTTGACTAACAACATGGCCTTAGTAAAATACAAGGAAGTGTATGCAGCTGCCGCCGAAGTGCTGGGACTCATCCTTCACTATATTTCTGAGAAGGAAAAAGTGGGTACAACAGGCTATGTATTTTACAATTTCTAAAACCAAAGCAGGAGTTTGCTTTTTAAGTGTATTCTATGCAGTTTTATTTTTTTAAGATGGTTCCTAAAATACGCATTAAAACTGTGTTTTGTTATCTTAGCTAATCCACTGTATTTCATTGTATGTCCATTGTATAACATTTCAGAGGGGAGAAAGTATCGCCCTTTTAATGAAACATTGGAAGTGTCATACGAGATCTCATCCATTCCAGTAATCTGTCTCCAGTAGCTGCTAGCTAGAATAAGGTTACCAGACTTTTTTTCAATGAATCTGGGGACACTTTTCAACTTTAGTAGGAATGATAGGATTTTGTCAGGGGACTGATTTGCAAATCCAGGGATTGTCCCCGGGAAACCTTAAGCTAGAAGTTAGGGTGAAGATTGCCATACTCAGATTGTTCCCCAACCTTTGGTAGGCAGCAGTTTAATGCCTCAGAGATAAAAGTCTCATTCCTACTGTGGCATTGAAAGAGCTAGCTTTCACAGCTTTATCTAATCTTATAAAAATGACTGAGGAGGCCTCTCACTACTCGCATAATTAGTAATTATTGCTATTTTTTTTGGTCAGAATATTGAGACTTTGGCATTTGAAAGTACCTAACGATAGGTTCAATTTTTCAGATATTTGAAGGTCCGGTTTATGACTTGGTCATACAGCAGCTAAAGCAGCATCAGAATACCAAAGAGGACAAATTTATTGTGTGTCTGAATAAAGTGACAAAGAACTTTCCTTCTCTTGCTGACAGGTAAGTTGAGAACTCTCAATTGTCCTATACCCTAGAGAGGTTCAGTTAGCTTCGCAGTGTTATAACTTCCTGTTCTTTTTGGTTCTTGTCCATGGAAAGGTTTATGAATACAGTCTTCTTCCTGATACCAAAACTTCATGGGGTGATGAAAACTTACTGCCTGGAGGTAGTAATGTGTCGTGCCCAAGAAATAGCAGATCTGTATTTACAGTTGAAGAGTAAGGATTTTACACAAGTCATGAGTCACAGGTAAGTAAGGGCATAACTATCCATATTTCTAGCCAGGTTCTTCTACGCATGGCACAGAGTCTATAGGGATTCTGCACAAACCCTATTTTCTGCACAAGCACAGGCAGAGGGCCTTCTCGGTAGTGGCGCCTGCCCTGTGGAACACCCTCCCATCCCATGTCAAAGAGATAAATAAC
Organism: Darevskia mixta; assembly: GCA_034641385.1. Classification (NCBI taxonomy): domain Eukaryota; kingdom Metazoa; phylum Chordata; class Lepidosauria; order Squamata; family Lacertidae; genus Darevskia; species Darevskia mixta. Next base: position 2,088,720 of record JAWWNH010000011.1, read on the forward strand.
TACCTGACATTTAGAAAACACCTGAAGGCAGCCCTGTTTAGGGAAGTTTTTAATGTGTGATATTTTAATGTATTTTAGTGTTTGTTGGAAGCCGCCCAGAGTGGCTGGGGGGACCCGGCCAGATGGGCGGGGTACAAATAATAAATTATTATTATTATTATTATTATTATTATTATTATTATTATTATTATTATTATTATTTGAGCAAATGGGAATAGCTCAAAATCACATTCTCCCTTTGGGTGCTGAGGATAGGAGGCTTTTCACTGTTAATCGCTTTTCAGTTGGCATTTTTCAGAGAAAAATAATCGCAAGTTCAGTCAAAAGTCTAGCTTTGCTGCACTTTTTGTATACATACTTATTGTTGATGCAATGAAGTTATTTTTAAAATCAGTTTGACTACACTTTTTCAAGTGAATAAAAATGCAGTATATGTTTAAAAAAACCTTTTGAAATTAAAATTATAGACAAATTAAAAAATGTGTTTTTTTCCTCTCTCCTAGAGACGACGAAAGGCAAACCATATGTTTGGATATAGTATACAAGATGCTACCTAACCTGAAACCAGCTGAAGTACGAGAGCTTCTTCCTGCAGTAACTGGCTTCATCTCTCACCCGTCACCAGTATGTCGGGGGAGAATGTATGACATTCTCATGTGGCTATATGATAACTACAGGTAAGAATTCAACCACAGGTGTTTTAAAAAGAAATCCTCCATTAAATTGTGTCACCTGTTGCATGAGTGTGCCACACATTTAAGTCATGATGTGAAAAGAAACCCTCCAACTCTTGACATTTGAGAATTCTGAAGCTGTCTTAAGAGACCGATAGAGAATCTTATGGGCATATATCCTTGTGACCATCATGGAATACTGTGAAGTATTGCAGATTTTCCACTAACCTCCTGTGTTAGTGAGAAGGCAGTAGAAGAGTTGAAGATTTCCTTGTTCCTTTTCCTCAGGGATCCTGAAAGCCAAGCAGATGAGGACTCTTCAGATGTGTTTAAACTGGCGAAAGAAGTTCTGTTACAAGGACTGGTTGATGAAAATTCTGGACTGCAGTGAGTAATGTTTATTCCGTGTGTGTGTGTTTGTGTGTGTGTGTGTTTAACTGAAAACCAAAGCCTAAAAAACTTTAATTTCAGAAATCAGAATTATAACTTGAGTGTGTTGGGTGTCTGGGTTTGACAACTTGGAAGGAAGGAAATGACGTAAAGGTGGTTGTGTTTGCTTTTAAGTCTCTCCCCCTGCTGAATCTCAGTTTCTTTTCCCGTCTTCCTTTGGGCAGTACCAACTTGCCTCTCACCATCACATGAAAACAAACTGAGAAGATCATGTATTCATTTTGTCAATGAGTGGAGTGTGCTGTCAGGTGGTATCCAACTAAACAGTTCCACTACTGTAAGGACTTTTAACTGAACAATGGAACTTCCCCACTGTGCCTCAAAATCAAAATTTATTATACGGTCACAGACCAGGCCCACTGTGCCTCATGCATGACCTCTACATCAGCTCTGGAGGATTGGGGGAACCCCTGGAACAGATTTAGGGGTTGCACAGGGGGAGGAGAGGGCAGGGAAGTTCCATTGCGCAGCCAAAAGTCATTGCATTAGCAGAACAGTTTAGTTGGATACAACAAAGGAATTTACCAATAGGTTCAAGTCCTCGTTTTCCTGATTTTGCCTTGATGAAATAAGGAATTGGATCTTGAAATGGTAATTACTGGTGAAAAAATAGGGGGTGGCTTTGCAATATTTGTTTTGCTTTATTAAATATGTATACCACCCTTCATCCATAGATCTCAGGGTGCTTCATAGCATAAAATTACAATATAAAAACCACAGAATACATACCGTAATAAAAATAAGAAAAAGAAATGAATAATCCTCCCAACCCCACAACACATTTAAAAGGGCATCGGTTGAAGAGGAACGTTTTTTGCCTGGTGCCTAATGATGGCACCAGCCGAACCTCCCTGCGGTTGGCATTCCACAAGTGGGGAGCCACTGCAAAAAAGGCCCAATCTTGTGTTGCTACCCCCGGACCTCTCGTGGAGTTGGTACACGAAGAAGGACCTCATAGGGTGATTTCAGGGTCTGGGTTGGTTCATGTGGAGGTAACTCTGAGCCATTTACGGTAATAATGGCTTAATAAATAAAACATTATTGAGCTTGCCATTGTTGTACTATGCTCTGTATTTCCTTTTACAGAATAATTGTCAGGAACTTTTGGAGTGATGAAACTAGGCTACCAGCAAATACCCTTGATAGAATGTTGACTTTGTTAAGCTCTTTATACTCTGTTAAAATTGAAACTCAGTATTTGAGTTTGGCTACAAATTTTCTGCTTGAGATGACCAGCAAGAGCCCAGATTACTCCAGAAAAATGTTTGAGTATCCACTTTCGGAATGCAAATTTCAGGTGAATTTATTTGTATATCTTTATTTTATTTTTGTTTTATGGCTTCCCCGTGACATTTGGTTGGCTGCTGGGAGAGCAGGATGTTGGAATAGATGGGCCATTGGCCTGATCCAGCAGGCTCTTCCTTTGTATTTTTATACAGAATTGTGGGGTAGTCTTCAGGATCCATCACCCTTTAGTCCAGAGCCAGTAAAAGCCATTGAATAGCTATTTGGCTGTAATTTACATTGGTCAGTTTCATACTTTATTAGATGTAAACTGAGGAAGTCATTTTGATGATTACATTGGGAAAGGGGGATATTTTTTATAAAATGAAATGGATAGAAATCAGAGGGAAAAATGGAATTTGGGTTAGGAAATGACACCAGTTTAAAAATAAATGCCTAATGGGGGCAAAATGTTTATACCCCTCCCATCTGGCTGGGTTTCCGTAGCCACTCTGGGCTGCTTCCAGCAAAATAATAAAACATAGAAGTACATTAAGATTTTGTCTAATAGTTTCACATGTAACCCTATCCTAGGCACATTTATTCCATTGTCCCACTGAGTTTAGTGGTATTTCAGCTGAATCAAATTAGATGACTTCAATGGGCAAAGATGGTCTCAGCACTGGGTTGTTGTTGTTTTTTACTTTCTAGGATTTTGCTATTGACTCAAGTTGGCGGTACCGAAGTACTGTTCTCACACCTTTGTTTGTGGAGTCTCAAGCTTCCCAGGATGCCAACAGGTATCGCTCACAGGAAGGATCTCTGGGTGGCCAGCTTAGGGCTACACAGCAACAGTATGAATTTACTCCCACACAAAATGCCAGTAAGTTTTCCTGAAGCAGCAGAATTTAATGAAAAACTTAAAAGGGTTTGTGTATGGAATTCATGCTTCCATGTGTATTCAAAATCTTGTGTGTATGGAGGTTTCTACCTTGGTTCTCGAACTCAATCCATTCTGGAAGTCTGACTCCCAAAACGTTCAAAAACCAAGGTGCGGCTTCCAATTGGCTGATTGGCCCCAGAAACAATGCCCACAGCCGAAACAGACGTTCGGCTTCCGAAAAATGTTCGCAAACCAGAAAACTTATTTCTGGGTTTGCGGCGTTCGTGAGCCGATTTGATCATCAGCTAAGCCATTTGGGAGCCAAGGTACCACTGTAATTGCATGTACTTTTGTATTTATTTGTTTATGTGTGTGTGTAAAATCTTTGGCCTCATATACTAATAATATTAAGCATTTCAGTTTTCATACTGAACCTTCCCCTGATATTCTGTTTCTTTAACATCTATTTCTGGTTGTAACTTAGGCAAGTAAAATAATAGTAGGGGGGGAACACATATTATATTAAATGGAGATATATGTGAGTATTAATGCTTTCTTCTTATTTCAGATGGGAGAAGCTCTTTCAACTGGCTGATAGGAAACAGCGTTGACACTTTTTCAGAATACAGATTTCCTTCATCCTCTGAATCCCTGTCATCTTCGATGTTGTTCATTAACAAACGAGCTGACAAATCACACAGAACTGCCTTCAAACCTATAGGTCCTAATTTCGGGGAGAAAAGACTGGGTTTGCCCGGCGATGAGGTGGACAGCAAAGCTCAAGGTACCATAGCTGTTAATGCAGATTTCCCCCTTACATCCTTAGTTAAAAGAGGCCTTCTTTATTATCTAAGGCTATGCAAATTACATAATATCACACATGAGTTTTGCTCAAGCAACCAGAAGAAATTGGTTTCAAGAGTTTAAGTCGTTACATTAGGAAAGTTCTTAAATCAAAGGGTTCACATGTCATCAAAATCCCTTTACAGGTCTTACATGATATTATGGGTGACACTTTTAATTAGGAAAGTGTTATATGCAAGTTATTAAATAGCAACTTTATGTATAAGTTAAAAAAGAATTCTCCTTCTCTGTTGCTTAGGTATAGATGAACGGGCAGAGATTCTGAGACTGAGGCGACGGTTCTTAAAAGACAAAGAAAAGCTTAATTTGATTTATGCAAGGAAGGGCGTTGCTGAACAGAAAAAAGAAAAGGTTTGTTTCCTATAGTATAAATAATAAACAGAGACTTAAACTGTTTTTAGAGTGCTTCTACTGAAGTACCGCTTTAGGAACAGAGTGCCCGCTTGCCTAGGAAGCGGATTGTTCAAGTGCCCCACAAGCAGTGGGGTTGAGAGACCACCAGGGCGCATGATTCCTCTCCTTCCTAAGAAGCAGTGAAGTATCTAGCTGGGCTCTTGACAGTGTGAGGCTGGAGTATCAAAGCTCCATTCTTTTTCTCTCTCAAAGAAATGTGAGATGTTGGGGTCTCGCGTTGGGGAGATTGCGTTATTATCTTCATGTTTTTGTTGCTTCCTTTTCCAAAGCTGATCAGAAAGCTTGCCTATCAAGGTTTTTCTGAGGACAGAAGTTGGCTGACTTGTGGAGGAAGCTATCCTTGCATGGGGCATGTGTGTCCCACTTGCTCCAGTAACTCAGGGCCACTCAAATTAGCCTAATATATTTCCTGAGTAAAGAGGGGAACCCCCACCCACCCTGCATTTCATGTCTTATCCACTCTGAAGCAAATGCATTCCCTGACTTCTGCTCTTCTTCATCACAATCTAGGGCTGTTCTTGCTTAACTTGATGTAGTGCAGCTCAAAGCCTAAACCTTAGAATTGAACTTTTTGGAAGAATTGGAATATGTGGCTTAAACATGGGGGCCTGCATTTTGTGTATCAACATTCCTGAGTGGCCAACTCTCTCTTTGCAGGATCCACAAAAAGGAGATGTATATTTATTTATCTATTTATTTTGGAAATTTATTAGTTACTTTACATATAGAAAATATCAGAACTATTTAAAGCATCAGTAATACAGTAAAGCTGTATAAAAATACAATTCTACAGTTCATATCAGTGATCTGAATTCATGGCTTGGGTTAATCATCTGGAAAGTCTTGTCTAAATACGGACGTATTCAACAGGCATTGAAAAACGTAGGATAGCCAGTGTCTGTCTGATATACCCAGGGAGGAAATTCCACAAGGCAAGTGCTGCAGCACTTAAAGATTCTGCTCTAAGTACTGTGGAGTGGACCTTGGGGGAATCAGACACCATTAGGACAGCCTGTCTTGATGACTACTGTGACCAAACTGGTATATAGGGCCCAAGAATATCTTGCAAGTAACCTGGTCCCAAGTTGGTTACGGCTTTGGTATGCAACTGGCAGAACCTTTACCCGTGGCCTAGTAGCATATCGGCAGCCAATAATATAGCTCTCTCAGCAAAGGTGTTACATGCTCAATGTAGTAATCCATTCTCAATGTTACTGTATGATAAGCTGTTGTGGTTTTTTCTTTTTCTGCTCATGTCAAAACTAATTCAGAAGTTATCTATTGTTGCAGGAAATTAAAACTCAGCTAAAGATGAAACATGATGCTCAGGTCACTCTGTACAGGAAGTACAGGCAAGGCGACCTTCCTGACATCCAGATTGAATACAGCAGTCTTATTACCCCTCTGCAGGGCGTAGCTCAGGTATGCTCTTTTATCGGTGCTACTTAACTGCTTTTTTTGGGGGGGTAAACACAGTTTAAGTAAACACATTTCAAAATTTGTGTAAGGTACTCGAATGTAAAGCTGTTCCTGTAAACTTGTAATATAATAATTTATAATAATAATTTATTATTTGTACCCTGCCCATCTGGCTGGGTCTCCCCAGCCACTCTGGGCGGCTTCCAGCAAATATTAAAAAACAATACATTAACATATTACAGATTAAAAACTTCCCTGAACAGGGCTGCCTTCAGGTATTTCCTAAATGTTATGTAGTTGTTGATTGCTTTACATTTTGTAAGCTCCAGTTGCAGAAGAGATACGTGATTCTCTGTGCAAGCACCAGTGCAGTTGTACGAAGGATTCATTGCTTGCATTGTCAATTACAGAGAGACCCTATACTGGCTAAGCAGCTCTTCAGCAGTTTGTTTAGTGGAATTTTGGAAGAAATGAAGAAAATGAAAACTCTGCCTGAGAAGAACAATGTTGTCCAGCAGTTGCTTGAGGACTTCAACCACTTCCTGACAACATCTGTGCTGTATTTCCCACCGTTCATAGCTTGCATCCAGGTAGTGCTTTCTACGTTGCATTTGGAATTTTGTCCTGTTTTGTCTTTTTAGGCATACAGTGGGACCTCGACTTACGAGTGACCCGACTTACGTGTTTTTCGACTTCCGAATGACTTCCGGAAGAAACAAAATGGCCGCCGCAACCGAATTTTTCGACTTCCGAAAGGAAGTCGCGGTCGCTTTGAATAAGATTTTTTCGACTTACGAATTTTTGAATAGGATTTTTTCTACTTACGAATTTTTTTCGCTCAATGCATTCCTATGGGGATTCGACTTACGAGTGTTTTCGACTACCGAAGATCGCGTCGGAACGCATTATCTTCGTAAGTCGAGGTCCCACTGTATTCACCAGGTTGGGGGGGGAACCTTTTTGGCCCAGTGGCCAGGTCTTTATTCCCTCCACCCACCATGGGGTATCTTTGACCGGTGGGTGGACCCACCCACCTGTCAACTATCTGGCTTCATCATGATCTCTGGTGGTTGACATATGTTAAAGTTCAAAGGAAGTCACTGTACAGCAGAGCTTTCCAAACTTTTCATGTTGGTGACACACTTTTTAGACATGCATCGTTTTGTGACACAGTAATTCAGTTTCACTAGCGAACCGGAGGTTAAACTAACCCCTTTCCAGCCCCGGGAGGAGCGCGGGGAATGTTTGTGCGACACACCTACACACTGCAGCTGACAAAATGACGTGTCGCAACACACAGTTTGGAAAGCTCTGCTGTACAGCAACCACCTTTAAATACACACATCTCAAATAGGCTCCCGTTAATTGACAGTTGGCTGATGTTCGGTTAGAGGGAGCCCCTTTGAAGTTTCTGCACAGAGTAAAATGACCCAAAATGACCCAAACACAGGAGCATTTCCCCCTCTACAAAGGAAGTAGTTTGTATTCAGAGCAGTGGGGGAAGTGCTTTGAAAACAAACTACTTCCTTCAGAAAAAGAAAGAAAGAATTGCTCCAATGAAAGATGACACAGTTTTTTCTTTCCAAAGAAACTTGCCACAGCCCCTTCTGCAGTGCTTCCCACATGTTTGTGTCACTTGGAGTAGATGTGACTTGAACAAAACAGCCTGGTGGGCCAAATTTGACCAGCAGACCAGAAAATTTCCACCACTTTTACCGAAGATATAAATGAGCACAAGCTAAAATTGATTAAAGATGACACCATTCTTACTTAAATTTGTTAATATTTACCCAGGGACGTAGTTATTCCTTCTTCTAATGGTCTGTGAAGTTGTCTTAATTCTTGTTCTCTACATCATAAAATTTACCTAGTTGGCTAATTTCTTTATATACAAAGGTTGAGTCCACATTAGATGTTTAGTGTGGAATTGCCACGCTCCATTCACTTCCTTTCTGTTTCATTCATTTTATTTGTATACCTGTTAAAATCCATCTGTCTTGGGAGGCACGCAAAAAAAAAAAAAAAACCATGCTCAAAGTGGCTCACAACAAAGAAACAGGGATGCATTTCAAACAATCACTACGAAAACAATTTGCTTGTGTCCGATTATGACAGTGTTGTACATCTCCCTGTCTCTGCAGCTAATAATATGAAATGAGGCTAGGGAAATGCACAATATTATGATGTAAAGACATAAGTAAGTTGTCCTAGATCTAGACATAACAGAGGGGGCTGTTGGATTAAATGGGGGGAGGCGTGCGTGTGTGTGACATGGCTTATTAAACATTACATTACAAGCTAACCTCAAAGTAATTCCAATAGCTAATTATGGGTTTGGTGTGATAGGAAATGAGCTACCAACACAGAGAGCTGCTGGACCTCAGCCCTTCAAGTGTGAGCACTAGCTGCTTAGCAAGTTTGCAGCAGCCGGTGGGTATCCTGCTTCTTGAACAATCTTTAATTCACCTTTCCCCGGAGGAGGAGGAGGAGGAGGAGGAGGAACCACCCTCCAAAAGGATGCGTGGAAAGAGAGAACTTTCACCCAATGTGATCAAATGGATTGAACTCGCCAAGTAAGTTTTTCTTTATTTCCTCTCTAGAGTTACGTTACTTATGGTGTGTTTTTAAATTGACTGTATAAAGAAAGCTGCAAGTAGTATTCTTTTTGCAGCCGTTTATATAACACTCATTGAATTAGTCAATATTTTCTCAGTAGTGATGCTGTTGGACTAGGACTGAGAACAAACCCAGGTTCAAATGTTTACTCAACAGTGATACTCACTGGATTACTTTGAGCTGCCCCGGGGAGGCTAAACCATGGGGCGTATACAGACTGCCAAGAGGTTTTGGGTGGCCCTCAGGGACAACCCCCCCCAATTCTGTGTTGTGTGTATGTGTAAATATATTTGAGGGGGAACTCCCCTACCTTTCCCCACAGCTAATTATCTTCATTGGGTTCCCCCAAGCACCCTAGTGTAACCTTCGCCACTTCTCAGTCATTTGGAGCTTCTAAAAAACCTTTGAGTCTTCCCTACTGCTCTATTAACAGTGCTACTTATTAGCCTATTCTCTTCACTTCTCTTCATTGCTGTCCGCAATATTTGTTGTGCGATGATGTCTTCAGTAGCTGATGATGAACTAATAATAATAATAATTTATTATTTATACCCTGCCCATCTGGCTGGGTTTCCCCAGCCACTCTGGGCTGCTTCCAACAGAACATTAAAATGCAATAATCTATTAAACATTAAAAGCCTCCCTAAACAGGGCTGCCTTCAGATGTCTTCTAAAGGTCTGGTAGTTGTTGTTCTCTTTGACATCTGAAGGGAGGGCGTTCCACAGGGCGGGTGCCACTACCGAGAAGGCCCTTTACCTGGTTCCCTGTAACTTGGCTTCTCGTAGTGAGGGAACCACCAGAAGGCCCTCGGCACTGGACCTCAGTGTCCGGGCTGAATGATGGGGGGGTGGAGACGCTCCTTCAGGTATAACTATCCTATATAACTATCCTTCTTGATTACCCGCAAAGACACCAGAGCAAGAAAAAGAATGCAGGCAGAAGTGAGCAGAAGTAAGGAAGTCAGCACCACCTATTGATTGCAGTGGTTATCAAATTAAATGTATTTGGGGGGATGGGGAAGACAGGTTCTGAAAGGAGGAGGAAAATAATCACATGAAAATACAGGCAGCGCCCCATTTGTGTACATTCTATTTGTCCACGACCACGCACACACATGCCGAGTACCTGGAAGTGGTACCCAGAAATGGTCAACCAAGCCCCGCCATTCCTCCAACACGCGGGAACCGGAGGGGTGGTGTAGCTGGCCCAGCTGATGTGTGCTGGGCAGAAGCTTTCCCATGCACGACAGGTGGGATGGCCCAGCTCAGGCTCCCGAGGGCCAGAGGGATGGAGGGGCTTTGTTGAGGGGGGCTTTCCAGGGTGCTCCCCATTTTACAACAACAACAACAAATCTTTATTACGGTCCAGAGACCCAATAATTCATTACAAAACAATACACAATTTCGACAGCCCGCCTTCAGGTTACACAAGCATTTTGTTCAGGCTTAGGAATAGGATCATTGGTTCTTGCAACCACCGATAGAAACTTCGCCACTGCTAATGTTCTGTCATTTGTCCGGTCTTCCAGTAGGAACCTGACATAGTAAGCCTCTGATTTTCCCGGGAAAGGTACTAGCAAGGGTAATATCAGTTCTTCCCTGGCTTGCTCGAATTTCGCACAGTGCAGCAAAATATGTTTTATAGAGTCAGTGTCTTGGGCACATGAGCATAGTCTGTCCTGGTATGGAACTCCTCTCAATCTGCCATCCAACACTGCAGAAGGAAAGACGTTAAGTCTGGCTTTTGTAAATAGCCTTCTGTAATTTGGAACTGTCAGATTTTTAATATAAGATGTTAACTTAAAGGCATGCCCATATTGTACTCCTACTGCCAGCGGACTGCAGACTGCGTGTGATCGATGTCGCAAGTCACTGTGTGCAATGTCCCAGAGTCTTTGCTTTAAAGTCTTTAGGGCACCTTCATAGCCCAGGCAATAGAGGTGGGTGGGTGACAGACCAATAGAGGTGGCTTTTTTGCCATTGTTTTCTGCCAGTTGCTGACATACTCCTCATTGTTCAGGTGTTGATATAGACCCTCCCCTAGCTCAAACACTGCAATCTTGAGCCAATGTTTTAGTGCAGCCCACCATGCCTTAGTTGAAATTGGGCATTCACCAGCTTCTAATAAAAGTATGGAGTTGGGGACACAGTTGGGTACCTGAAGCAGAGATCGCAAGAATTTTGCTTGAAAGCCATCTAGCTTTGGCAGGTGCCCATTATGCCAGACATTTGCAGCATACAGGAGTTGGGGGACAGATTTTGCACTGAAAACCCTTAAGGCTGCTGGTACATACTTGCCGCCCTTTTTGAAAAAGAACCTGAGTATGGCTAGCTTTGTGATCTCTGCCTTTTGAAGGGAGGTTTTACACGATTTCACATACCTGCGTGAAATGGCCTTGGGGCCATTGCTTATGGAAGTTAGGTGTACTTAAGCAATAAGCATTCAGCTGTATCCTGGACTTTCCCCCCCTTCACTTTCTAGGCTTTATCGATCAGTTGGAGATTATGATGTTCTGCGGGCTATTTTTAGTGGAAAGATTGACACTAAGGAAATTACTCAGAAAGCTCTATTAGCAGAAGCAAAAAACGATTATGCTGAAGCAGCGAAGCAGTATGATAAGGTATGCTTTTTATATGAAGTCTTGCTTTCAAGTATCTGAAGAAAAAAGTAATTGTTCAGGCTGAATATGGATTTTTAAAGGTTCTTCAAATCATCATTTCTCTACTTTAGCCAGGATAATTTTCTTTATAACTGAGGAAAAGGAGAGGCATGGATTGCACATAAATGTGTTAAGACTTTGAAAGCTTTTCAATGCAGCTTTATAGTCATTAGTAGGGGTAGAAGAGAGTTTGATTTACTGACCTCTAAGGTAGCCCCTAAGGTGTAGTCAGAGTAATGATTAATGGAAGGTTAGAGTAATTGGTGCAACACCAACATAGGTTGGAAGGCTGGGCGGGGTGTGTATGTGGGGGGGTCCCATTGATAGGAATTCTATCTGCCCTCCCATGAAGCCAATCTAAGAACTCAATTTCAGGGATTGCTCGTGGTGTTGGGCCAGAGAAACAAAGCAGGGGTGCATTTTGGGTACTACCCACCCTGTTGCCTGACACCCTCCCTGCTTAAACTGGTTGAGGTGGTTTCCTGAGTTCTCTTCTTCTTCTTCTTATCCCTTTCTTTCATTAGTTAACAGTTTGTTTTCAGTGTTTCATCTGTTAACTTGTTAGTCTATATATTGTTGGATATGCTTAAATACAAAGGAGTGTTGCTGTATCTAAAAATTAGTTTTGTTAAAGGAGCATCTCCATTTTGGCAGTTATCCAGAAATATTATATGACTGGTAGTTCTGCTTTTATGGGAGGGGCTGTCTTTCATTCAAGCAGCACAAGCTTTGCATGCCAGAAGGTCCTTGGCATCTCTAGGTGCAGCTGGAAAAGACGCCTGTCTAAAATCAGTGTTGGCGGTTGTGATCTAAATGGGCCAATGGTTGGGTTTGGTATCTGGCAGCTTCCTATGCTCCTAGGTCACGCGGTGTTGTTGTTGTTGTTGTTGTTGTTGCTGCTGCTGCACAGGTATAAAAACTGTTATGGAAGAGCAAATTGGCCATGAATTCATAATTGTGTACAGATAAATTACTAGCTAATCACTGAGATACATATGTATTTGTTTCTACAGGCACTCTCTATGCAAGACTGGTCTGATGAAGAACCAACAGAAGCGGAAAAAGATTTTTGGGAGCTTGCATCTCTTGAATGTTACAACCGCTTGACAGAATGGAAGTCTCTGGAATACTGTTCGACTGTAAACATTGATAATGGACAGCCCTCAGACCTAAATAAAACATGGAGTGATCCATTTTATCAGGTTTTCAAACATACGTATTTATTTTCCATTCTGGCTACACTGCACTTGTTCATTGCATCAGTCTGCTTATATGCCAGGGCCAAACTGCATGCGATAATGGAGATTTGTGATTCATCTCTGTGTTTTCCTACTACAGGTCTAACAGCAACTTCTGGGGTGTGTGGGTTTTGAGTATGCAAAGTGTGTGTGTGTGTGTGTGTGTGTGTGTGTGTACGCACTGCAGGGAGGGGAGTTAAGTATTCTCCCCCTGCTGCTGCTCCAGAAAAACTGGCTACCCTACTACCGGTACCAGCTGTGTTTCAATTTATTTTCGTTCTTTTCTTTAAAAAAAGGGTTTTGAGATCAGTCATGGATCTGCTGTGTAATGTGTCATTTGGTCCTTCCCTGTGGGAAGAGCTCTCAACCTAATATTAGTCTTGTGTGGAAGAATCTCACTGTTAGTATGTATTAAAATATTAAACGAAAGCACCGAATGCAGCAGAGTACATTAAAATTTTAATATAAATATAATTAAGTGAAATATAGTCCAAGATAATGCAATCAGGTCGTGAATGCTATTTCAATGTAATAAAACAAATTTCAATTTCCCACCACTTTAGGAAACCTATCTGCCATACATAATTCGCAGCAAACTGAAGCTTCTCCTTCATGGTGCTAATGACCAGTCTTTACTGACATTCATTGATGAAGCTATGAAGACTGAACAGAAGAAAGCTCTAATAGAAATGTATTACAGCCAAGAGTTGAGTCTTCTCTACATTCTACAGGATGATTTTGACAGAGCCAAATATTATGTCAATAATGCTATGCAGGTGTTCATGCAGGTAAGGATCACATACATCTGGTGTGAAAAGTCAGTAGATAACTGGTAAAAGTTCATTGCTACTGCAGGATTATGTCACTCTCCACTGCCTCCTTAGGAGTTAAAAGGGAATAAAATGGATTCAGGTTTAAAGCCTTGATTCCCTGAGATGATCAGGGGTTGCTAACTGCAGATTATGTAAGGAAAAGCATAGTATAAAGGAAAATCCACTAATTGTAAAGGAATTCAAATGGAAATGTTGTCTACTCCACAGAACTATTCCAATATCGATTCACTGTTGCACCAGAGTCGACTTACCAAGCTGCAGTCCGTTCAGGCTTTAACAGAAATACAGGACTTTGTCAACTTTATAAGCAAGCCAGGTAAGTTTTTCCAACACCATGCGGTGCTTTCACATTGTTGTAGTAGACTTGTAAATCGGGGGGGGGGGGTTAATCCCAACTCAGAGGTAGCAATGTTCTCCTTTCAAAAAGATAAATATGCATAGTTACAGGTAGGTAGCCGTGTTGGTCTGCCGTAGTCGAAACAAAATAAAAAATAATTCCTTCCAGTAGCACTTAGAGACCAACTAAGTTTGTTATTGGTATGAGCTTTCGTGTGCATGCAATAACAAACTTAGTTGGTCTCTAAGGACACGGGTGGCGCTGTGGGTTAAACCACAGAGCCTAGGGCTTGCTGATCAGAAGGTCGGCGGTTCAAATCCCCGCAACGGAGTGAGCTCCCGTTGCTCGGTCCCTGCTCCTGCCAACCCAGCAGTTCGAAAGCATGTCAACGTGCAAGTAGATAAATAGGTACCGCTGCAGTGGGAAGGTAAACGGCGTTTCCGTGTGCTGTTCTAGTTTGCCAGAAGCGGCTTAGTCATGCTGGCCACATGACCTGGAAGCTGTACGCCGGCTCCCTCGGCCAATAAAGCAAGATGAGCGCCGCAACCCCAGAGTCGGTCACGACTGGACCTAATGGTCAGGGGTCCCTTTACCTTTAAGGTGCTACTGGAAGGAATTTATAAATATGTATCTTTCATTTTTTACCTACAAAAATGTACAGAATAGCTATAATGATATTGGATGTCACCTTTTCTTGATAGTGGCTACTACTACAGGTTTTTTTATCACTTTGTTCTGATCCAAGTGTATTTCTGTATTTAAGCTACTCTTCTGTTTTAAACTACTGTTCCTCTATGCCACATCACGACCTGTTTCGACATTCCGGAAGCTGACAGAACCAGCTTCCAGTGAACTGCCGTTTATAAAACAAATATGCACACAAACAATTCAACATCAGTAACTGGCCATGCTAGTGATTTAGGATTTTGACATGTGTTTCTTAGGCTGCATTATCAGGTTGCAGGTGTAATTTTTAAACTTTGTATTCTTTCCTCCAACAAATGGTTCTTAGGTAATATAGGTTCTCAGGCATCACTTAAGAGACTTCTTAGTATTTGGACAAACAGATATCCAGATACCAAAATGGATCCTATGAACATTTGGGATGATATCATTACAAATCGGTAAATAAAGGTTGATCTTGATTATTTGTGATTGCATATATCTATTAAACATTCAGTCATTTAATATATTCTCAGTGAAATTGTTCTTGCACTGTCTACAACTATTTCTGTAATTAATAATTTCTGTTGATAGACAGTCATGACAGTTCAAGGATGGGTTTTGCATGTTATATACCCACAACATTCAGGTGTTTATTTAATGCATTTTCATATAGAAAAAGAAGAGTAAGGACTGAAATGTCTTCTGTGGTTCCAGTTCTGCTTCTGTCAACGTTATGTTATTTTCCCTATGTTTCTGCAGATGTTTCTTTCTTGACAAAATTGAGGAGAGACTTCCTAAAACGAGTCTGGAAGACAGTATAGAAGTGGATGGAGGGGGAGATGCTAGTTTCAAAATGGAAGTGGACCATGAGAATGAAGACATACACTCACTGATTAGAAACTGCAAATTTACCATGAAAATGAAAATGATAGAGAGTGCCAGGAAACAGGTACCTATGTCCTGTTTAGCAGCCCTTAATCCATTATAAAAACATAAAAAAGTTGATTTGGATAATGCATGCTTCTATTTCCCTTTTCTTACCTTCATATTGAATAGATTTGCCCTTCCTCCATATCCTTTGCTGTTTTTTACTGATGTTTCTCTCCACACACCCCCTTTGAAATGTTAATGCAGAACAGCTTCTCGGTAGCCATGAAACTTCTGAAGGACCTGCATGCAGATTCTAAGACAAGAGAAGACTGGCTTGTGAGATGGAACCACAGCTATTGCCGCTTCAGCCACAGCCGAAGCCGAAGCCAGAGTAGTCCTGAACAAATACTTACAGTACTCAAAACCACCTCCCTATTAGGTATGTGCTTCATGAAGGTGTCCACTACGCATAATGCAATCATGCTTGGTTAAGAGAGGGTCTTAACTGCGCTTTCTGCATATATATTTGTAACAGAGTGTCAGTTTTATAATGTTTTGTCCAACAGATGAGGATAAATTGGGCAGCTTCAGCAGCAGTGCCTTAACCTTCCGCAACCAAAACCACCTCCTGGGTACCACTTTCCACATCATGGCCAGTGCCCTTTGCAAGGATCCAGGGAGTCTTGACCAAATCGAGGAAGAGAAAGCTAAAAAGGTCTTAGTGCTTTCAGGAGAAAAGCCTGATAATATTGAAAAGGTAAGTTCTTTTTCTCTCAGAATTGCTAAACAAGTGACTGAAGGTACAACTTTATTTTCTTCTTTCTTGCCCTAATCAATTATATCAATAGGTTTTCAACCTTTTTGGGTCCACGGCTCCCTTGACCAACTGCATTCTTTCTGCGGCACCCCCATGGGGCGCAGGAGCCCAGTTATGTCGCCCCTTGCCTGTAGAGCCAGCAGCCTCTCACCCTTTTTCAAACACCCTCCCCTGTGGAGTCTTCCCTCAACCTCCTCTCCTCTCCCCTCTCCTTAGGAGTCATCTGGGCAGCTGCAGCTGCCGCC
Organism: Darevskia mixta; assembly: GCA_034641385.1. Classification (NCBI taxonomy): domain Eukaryota; kingdom Metazoa; phylum Chordata; class Lepidosauria; order Squamata; family Lacertidae; genus Darevskia; species Darevskia mixta. Next base: position 2,104,930 of record JAWWNH010000011.1, read on the forward strand.
TCTGGTCTTTGAGCTGCTCCCCTACCCCAGGAGCCTGGGAAGCACCTCTTGGCCAGCCCCAGAGGCACCATTCAGCTGGGGAGCTTGTTGCCAGAGCTGTTGCAACAAACAGCTGTGCAAGCCTTTAGCAGGCAGAGACACAAGAGGGCATCAGAGGAATGGAGGGAATGAAAGAGGGACAGAGGCCAGTCTTGCCCACATCACCCCTGACCATCATTCAAGGCACCCCAGGGTGCCACAGCACACTGGTTGAAAAACACTGGATTATATCGTATCTATTATATAATAAGAAAATATTATAGTGATTTCAGTGGAACTTACTAATTCCATGCCATGAAATCCTCTTACTGGTTTCTGGGTGGCACTCTCTGCACCAGTGAATTTTATGTTGCACTGGTTCATCTTAAGGCTTCTGCCTTAATAGGGAGAATAGTCAGGGACTTGCAGGGATGACCTTTCTCCTGTGCTCTCCATCTTCATCTTGTAGCAATGAATCTCCGTAAGTTAATTTTTGCATTGCATGAAACAGTATTTTCTAGTTGTACATACTTTAATTTCTATCAACTGATTTTATTCACTGGCCCATGTTCTACCGGTAGGTGCTGGCAGCAGCAGGAGGGCACACTTCCACAGCCCAATGTTTTTTCTTGGGGGGAGGGAGGGGGAGTTTGAGGAATGTGCTGTGTCCATGAACAGTTCTGTATCTCACTTTTTAGCTGTTCCTGCTGCTTTCCTTCTTTGAACCTTTTCTTCCCTCCTGCCTCCTATTTCTGTGTCTGTGCCTTAGTATCTGTCTGCCTTTAAAGCATTTTGTAGTCTTGTTTAAGAAACCATGCCCACTTCTGTGACTCTTGAACTTGGTTCTGGGATTTCTAATTTGTTGTATTTTAGGTTATAGCAGGTTTGAATAAGAGGGCATTCCAATGCTTCAGCAAGGCCGCAAGGAAAGCTGAAGAAGAGGTACAGTCCATCTCATCTGAACACATAGATACAAAGGGTGTCATAGATGCTTATATGACGTTGGCTAATTTCTGTGACAGTCATCTCCGGAAGGAAGAAGAAAGCTCAGCAGGTGAGATAAAAGAGGAGTTGTTCATGCCGGTTATGCAGCTATGACAAAGATAGATGGGGGGGGGATGTATATTTAAGGCCACAGTGATACATTCTTCTTGGACAGTTAAATCTACCCCAGTTGAACATTTTGATAAATGATGAGAGTTAGTTTATCTAACATCAGGTTGGATTTTAGTTTTCATGTTTGTTCTGGTAAGGTACATATCATCACTTACCATAATGATCCGTTCCTACAAATGTTTTCCCTAACCAAAACTGAAGAAGTAAAATCAACTCATGGTGGTTTTACATCATCAGAAAATAACATGTTATTCACCTAGCAATTCTAAAATATAGTCGCTTTTACTCTTGCAAGATTGAATGTATTGCCCTCAGCTGTACTTGAGGGGTGATTCCAAACGAAAAATGCTTATGTCCCTGTGGAGATGGCAGTACTGAATGGATAGCGCATGCCCTTCTGACTTGCAGTCTTTATAAAGACTGCCACCGTGTCCTTTCTCTTGGCAGATCAAGATGAGCAAGTGACAGCAAAGGTTGCAAGGTTTTTAGCTGGGGCAATTAGAATAAGATCTACTATTTGACTACTGATTCAAAACCCTAAAATGTATTTTATATAATTGACTTTTTATTTCTATTCTTTGTATATCGTATTGCTGTTTTATTGCTATGGCCGATGGCTGACGGAAATAAATATTCATTCACTCACACGTTATTCAGTCTTATATAATTTATTATTTGGAATATTTATAAACCACTAAACATTATAAAAACCATAGTGGTATACAACAATAAAACAATACAACTAAAACAAGTATAAACTGATAAAATAGTTTAGTTATTAAAAAAGAGAGAGAGAGATTGCCAATTGAGTCCTGAGATGGTTACAAAAACAACAGGTTACAATTAAAGAAATGGATTTAGCATATACTGTGCTCCAAAGTGCTAGATGCCCCCATACCATCAGTAATATGTTTTGTAAACTTCATTCTGGCCAACCATCAATATTGATGAGTCCCGAAGTTATTGTCTCATGGAGAGAATGTTATGATACCCACATATGCAAAATGCTTAGAGCAGTGAACTACATTATCACAGACTAAATGTCTGACAGAGGCCAAACAAGGTACTTCATTGAAAGAGTTTTTAATTGAACATTGCTAACTATGGCTTTCTGTTTGTCTTCTTGTGTCTTGTCAGAAATAAATGCTGTGGATTTGCAGGCATTTCCAGCCATTGTGGTGGAGAAAGTCATAAAAGCTCTAAAACTGAATTCTGAAGAAGCCAGGCTGAAATTTCCCAGGCTGTTGCAAATTGTAGAAAAGTACCCAACAGAGACTTTGGGCCTCATGGCACAAGAGGTGAGCCTTCCCTTCCCCGTGGGCAAAAAAAAAAAGAAAAAAAGATAAGGTTGGTTTTGATACGACATGAAATTATTCAGGGTAGTAAAAATAAGAAGGGATTGCAAAGAGCTTTGAAATGATCTCTCCAAACTGGGTGAGTGGGCAATAAAATGGTGCAAATGCAGTTCAGTGTTAGGAAGTGTAAAACTGCTTTAGCAGCTGAACACAAAATTCCCTTTTTTATTCCCAGTTTAGTTAAGAATTCTTGTTTATTTCTGTGTTAATGTTCTTAGAAACATGCTGCAATGTGTTTTGGCTAAGTCAACACTTGATGCAAATTTGATATGATCCATGCACATTACCAGACAAAAGTTACAATAGGATAAATGCTGCATTGTAGTCTGTTGGTTCAACTGAGTTGGGTAGATGAAAATGTGTATTGTTTGCTTTTTGCCACCTTCACAGATATTACATGCTTTTTAAACAGATTTCCTCAGTACCCTGTTGGCAGTTCATTGGCTGGATCAGCCAGTTGATGGCGATGCTTGACAAGGAGGAAGCAATTGTTGTACAACATGCAGTGGAAGAAATTGCCAACAGCTACCCACAGGCCTTAGTGTATCCTTTCATGATCAGCAGTGAGAGCTTTTCTTTCCAGGAAACTGTCGTGGGCCATAGGAATAAGGAGTTTGTAGCAAGGTGAGGATGTTGAGCGATGTATTTTTGGAAGCAAATAATCTTTATTGCTGGTAACAAGAAATTATACATTCCAAAAAGCACGTACATTGGTCACAAGTTTACAGTATAGTTCATTTTAAATTGAAGTGTTAGAGGTAGGCATTGTATCTTAAGAAATATAGGCGTTTCCCTTTTCTGCACTTCCTTAGCTGTTAAAGAGTTCCAATTTTGTAACATACTTCTCAGCAAAATTAAAATAACTGTTTTTATTTTCCTCCTCTTCTATTGGGTGGTGTCCAATGCTTGCCTTCTACTGAGAGAAAGTCTGTGGAACGGTAGAGGGAGGCAATTTTCAGCGATGCCTCTTTTCCCCTGCAGCGCCCCTACTCCCTCCAATATGTTCTGGAGAGCCCCTCAACCCTCTGGAGCAAATTTTGAGAGGGGTAGGCAGCAGGGCAGAGCAGGAATTGCTATAAATTGCTTCCTGCCCCTATTCCACCAGTTGGTGTGTTTTCTGTCAGTAGAAGGAAAGCCTTGGGTACCACTTCGTCACTTTATGTGAAGCTCACTTCTGGTGCTTGTGCAGGAGGCATCCAGCCCCTACAGGCTATAAACTAGATCCACAAGTTTTGTTTCATGCTTGCTCAGAGGAGCATGCTTGCTTTTGCTTCTCTTCTGCTCAGCAGCAGGATGGAAATGGGGAGGAACCTTGCCTAGCCAGTACAAGTCTGGATCACATATTCTCACTACCTAGGCCGGGGGGGGGGATTTAACCCATTTTTACCTAAATTACCGAGAGGGACGCGAGTGGCGCTGTGGTCAAAACCACTGAGCCTCTTGGGCTTGCCGATCGGAAGGTCGGCGGTTCGAATCCCCACAACGGAGTGAGCTCCCGTTGCTCGGTCCCTGCTCCTGCCAACCTAGCAGTTCGAAAGCACATCAAAGTGCAAGTAGATAAATAGGTACCGCTCTGGCGGGAAGGTAAATGGCGTTTCCGTGCGCTGCTCTGGTTTCGCCAGAAGCGGCTTTGTCATGCTGGCCACATGACCTGGAAAAACTGTCTGCGGACAAACGTCGGCTCCCTTGGCCAGTAAAGCGCCGCAACCCCAGAGTCGTTCGCGACTGGACTTAACTGTCAGGGGTCCTTTTTACCTAAATATCTCAAGCACACTCACCAGTAAGTGATCAATATTCTGTTTTAGTACTGCAGTTTAAGAAAGCTTCTTTGGTGTTTTATGGAGGAATTGAGCTATATTTATTCACAAAGCAGAAGAGAATGCTTCTGCGATTATATTTCCTCTTCCCTTTGTGATGATTTATTCTTTACAGGGTGAAGAACAAATTGGACAGAGGAGGAGTGGTGCAAGGTTTTGTCCATGCCCTCGAACAGCTGTCCAACCCTGCAATGCTCTTCAAGGTACAATACATGAATTCTACATACTACGAGGGAATGTGTGATGTTTAAATGCATGCATGTGCTTTTTGAGTGTTGAGGCCACACCTGAATAATTACCGAAGCAGCCCAGTTTCCATTAGTAGCTGCTATGTTTTAACTTTTGTCCTTTGGTTGGGTGCGAGAAGTGGTAAAGTGTTGTTATTCTGGATTCACAGGATTGGACTGAAGATGTTAGAAATGAGCTGGGGAAAACTAAGAGGAGTAAAAATAATATCCAGGAGTTGTATGATGGAATGTTCCAGAATCTGGGAAATTTACAGGCTCCAGGTCTCGGTTTGTACAGAAAGAAGTTCATTCAGGCATGTATTAATTATAGCACCTTTGGTTGAATGTTTTACATGTATAGCAGGAAAGTTGAAATATAATATGGAAAACCTGAATTAAATAATTGCATTTTATTATGGCCCCAAGCATGCCTTGCACATCTGTATAGGCTTCAGAAATTGATGTTGTAGTTAAGTGTCCTATTTACCACCACAGTCCATGACCCTTTGTGTCATGGAACATTAGCAAGATTTAAAACAGTTCTAAAGGAGTGCAATCTGTGGTTCATAAGATCAGGAATATGATTACCAGTTCTATAGCCACTGGTACTTTTATTCTACTACAGAAATATAACTGGTATGCTACTGAGCGGAGAGGAATTGTCCTTCATCTGCCTTCACAACTTCTGTAGGTTTTCTGGGTTTATCCATAGGAACAACTGAGGCATATATAAGTCAGTGCTGACCAGGGCTTTGTAGTGAGGATTGTGGTTCTACCAATTTGAGATATTGGTAGCTGGCTGCTCCTTTATAGGCATTGCATAGGAGTATGTCAAACACCATGTAACACCTGCCTGTGATTGGGTAAAAGAGAAAGTTAATAAGTTCTGGCATTTCACCAAGTAGTATTTCCTCCTCATTCAGCTATATCAAGTGATAAACTAGTTTAAGTACTTTGGCTGTTAACAAGAGTGAAAAATTATTGTGTGATTAAATTTCTGCTTCAGAAATTTGGGAAGGAATTTGACAAACACTTTGGAAAAGGAGGTTCCAAGCTGCTAGATATGACAGCCAGGGACTTCAACAGTATTGTGGAGCCTCTCTTATTAAAGATGAGAGATTGTCAGAAAGAACCTGGAAATCTGAAGGAGTGCACATCTTGGATGAGTGATTTCAAACCAGAATTCTTGAAGACCGAGCTGGAAGTTCCTGGTAAGCTACGGTTTCAGTTGGTAATCGGGAGAATATTCTTCCATTGCTAAATGAAATGATGGTTATTAAATTTCATTTTCGTTTAATATGCTGCATAGTTAAAGACCTACAGAGTGACTGGCTATCTATTCTTACAAGTAGATAAAACTTTTATTCTTTGGCAGATACTTTCTGACCATTATGACTTCTTCTAAGCAACTTTTGCAGGATGTAACTTTTATTTTGGAGTTCCCTCCAGATGTATTACCAAAATCTAGTAGCTCAAGTTAAAATAAATATATACCAATTCCAATGAATGATTGTGGTTGGAATTTATTTTAAAACCTGTAGTGGACGTAAGAGCTACAAAGTTATTATGTCTTGCTGGTGACATGTCTGAAGCACAGAATATGTGGACTCCTGCTGTGCGAGACACTTTTGCTCCTTATTTGCCACTGTTCAGGACCAAGTGCCACCATGTATCAGGGTCCTTAGGAGCCACAGTCTTTTCTAAAAGAAAAGAAACTGAGCTGGGGGTTGTTCCCTGAAACCAGTCTTTGTCCTGCCTCCCCTGCAGATCTCTGAGTCTGACATGGTTAGCAGGGCTGATAACCAGCAACTTGAGGGCAGTTTTGCTGTCATGATCAGAATTGTTAGAAGAATGTTGGGAGCACACCCAACACAAACAAGATCATGAGAAGAGTCTCTTAGCCACAGGAATTTTCTGCCAGTATAATGTTTTGAGAACGTTTCTACCTTATTCAGCAATTGTGGATAGGGTGGAGGGCATGCTGACCAGGACAGGAGGTCAAGGGGCAGATCTTTGCTTTTTTAAATCCTTCCCTCAATTGAAACCAGTGGGGGGGGGTAACCATGCCTAGCACAACCCGGGGCCTCTTAGAGGAGCAAAGGGGCCTTACATCCAAGACTGCCTGTAACCTGGCTCCAGAATGCCCCATTCTGTAGGATACAGATGTCAAAAACACCAGCAGCAGTAGCTTTACACCCATGGAGCTCTCTGGAGCTGATTCCCCCCCCCCCTCTCAGTGGTAAAGGGGCACTTTCTCTGCATCCAAATCCCCCCCCCCCCCATCCACTGGATCCGTAGGCTAGGAATGCACTGATAATCATATAAATGTTTTGAAAGCTCAATTAAAGCGTTACATTTTATTTATTCAGGTCAATATGACGGTAAAGGAAAACCATTGCCAGAATATCACGCACAAATTTCTGGATTTGATGAGAGGGTATGTTACTATATTAATGTACATATTTTTTCATGTGTCTATTGAAAGGTAAAGGTACACTTACCGATATATTAGTAACTGTGCATTGTGCATATAAACAGATATCACCCACATCTGGTGAAATTTTGTATCTATAGTAACTTTCTCACACTGCAGAGAAATGCAGATGGACTTTCTCCTATAATCTAATTTGTATATTGCAATGTTTTCTCAACCTTTCTGAGTGAAACCCTTTCCCCACCCCATTTTGTCTAAGATAAAAGTTATGGAGTCCATCCGGAAACCAAAGCGTATAATTATCAGAGGTAGCGATGAGCGGGAATATCCCTTTCTTGTGAAGGGAGGAGAGGATCTCCGGCAAGACCAGCGCATTGAGCAGCTCTTTGATGTTATGAACACTATCCTTTCAAGAGATGCTGCCTGCAGCCAAAGAAACATGAAATTAAAAACTTACCAAGTTATACCAATGACTACCAGGTAGGCGCTTGCTAACTTCCTTCTCATATAGTACATGTGCTCCAGTCTTTGTTGCATGAATTAGGAGGAGAAATGTCTTTTACAGCAGGCCCACCATATAAGGAAAACCTTTGAACATATTTTGTAGGGTTGCTCAACACTAGTAATTACAAACTGGCAATTTTTCGGCAAAACTGTGCTGTGTTGCTTGTTTAACTGCAAAGTTTGCTGTGTCTTCCCATGAACTCATAATTTTAAACGGGTGAGATATCCTGAAGAGCAGGCCGTGCATCTTTGCACTACCCAACCATCTTCCTTGACCGTTTCCTATGCATGGCTTGTCTGAGCCTATAGTCAGAACATAGGGAAGATTTATCTATAGAGAAACAGTAACAACCAGGTAAATCCATGCATCACAGCAAGAAAGGAAGATGCAGTATTAGATGCCTATCGTAATGTTTAGCTGGTGCTTTATAGGTAAAGGTAAAGGGACCCCTGACCATTAGGTCCAGTCGTGTCCGACTCTGAGGTTGCGGCGCTCATCTCGCTTTATTGGCCGAGAGCCGGTGTACAGCTTCCAGGTCATGTGGCCAGCATGACAAAGCCGCTTCTGGCGAACCAGAGCAGTGCACGGAAACGCCGTTTACCTTCCCGCCAGAGCGGTTCCTATTTATCTACTTGCACTTTGACGTGCTTTCGAACTGCTAGGTGGGCAGGAGCTGGGACCGAGCAACGGGAGCTCACCCCATAGCAGGGATTCGAACCGCCGACCTTCTGATCAGCAAGCCCTAGGCTCTGTGGTTTAACCCACAGCGCCACCTGGGTCCCTTATACCCCCTTATAAATGGATGCATATAATTTGCTTGAGTGAAGCAGATTCCCCCCCCCCCGCCAAACTTTACCTCTTGCTTACCTTTTTAATTCTCGTGTGAATGACATTTTAATACACTTTAAGTAGTGAAGCTAAAAAGAAAAGGAAAAAAGTGTATACTGTACTAGTTTGCATCCTCTACATTTTTTACCCCTTTGTTAAATAATAATTTTCTGTGTTTGTTGTTACCTTGGCTATATTTTCTTTCAGACTAGGGCTGATTGAGTGGCTTGAGAATACCTGCACTTTAAAGGAGTTCCTTCTGAAGAACATGTCTGAACAGGAAAAAAACGATTATAACAGGTAATGAAGGTGCATAAATCTGTTTCTTGGATGTTAATGGCATTCTTTGGAGATAGGTGGAGAATTGTGACAATAATATCCATAGGAACAATTGGCATTAATCATCAGAAGTCAAAGTACTTCCTATCTTAGATTAATAATTGGCAGCTATTTGTTTAACGGGTGACACTTCACCTCTGACCTACATTTTCTGTCTGCTTCTTTAAACAAAGAGCGTGTATCACCCGTGGCGGCTTCATCATTTTCTTATCAACAGATTGCTTTTTACAAGGAAAGGATTTTTTTAAATGTTAGTTTGAATTAGGAAGTGAACTTCAGTCAGAATGGAGAGCAGTATAAATGCACATTCAGCATTGAAATCAATGGAAATGGATTATAATTCCCGTGATGGAGAATAAGGAGAATCTGGAGAGCCACAACTCTTAACTTGCCGTTGTGACCAGAAACCATATCCAAAGCCTGTTCTGATCTTGGGACTAACTTGTACTCACATGAGCAAACCCTATGATGTTGAAAGCAAACCGGTAAGTGTAGTGACAGGCAGTGACTTCAGAGGGGGAATTGTGGCTGTTTCATTCCCCCTCTGTCCTGCTGTTGCTACGCTGCCCCAGAACTAAACCATGGTTTGGCTTAAAATTATGTGTGCACCCAGGTTTGTGGTTTGTCTTCTCCAAACAAATCATGAGCTGTCAAATGAAGAACAAGCTTTGGTTTTTACAGCTCATGGTTTGTTGAGAGTGAGACAAATCACAGCTTAGCTCTGGATAGTGCAATAGCAGTAAGAATGGGGGAAGAGGAAAGTTTAGCTTTGTGTGAACACTAGATTCTAGAAAGCTGTTTTTGCCACATCTTTGTTCCTGCTGTTTTTAAGTATTTCTCAATGTCCATATGGCATGAGTCATTTTGACAACTTTTTCAGCAGTGGATTTCAATTTGTTACGTTGTTTCAGCATCTCTACTATAAAGTGTCCTAAAAATTGATTTTTGCATTTTATCAGCACTACCTTCTGCTTTTCAGTTTGCACAGAAAGATTATATATATATTCTAGCATTTCCCCCCTAACAAGTCACAAAACAGTTAACTGTTGCTCACTGTGTAACAGTTTCTGTTTTCCAAATGGGCACTTAGCATTTTCTGGGCTTTTTAATATAGTGTTAAAAGCTTGATTCAGTTACAGCACTAAGAATAATGGATCATTAATTTAAAGAATGAGTGGGTGGTTTTCAACTCCGTTTTACTCTGAGTAGACATACAGTGGTACCTTGGTTTAAGAACAGCTTATGGTAGTTTATGAACAACTTGGATTAAGAATGCTGCAAACCCAGAAGTGGGTGTTTTGGTTTGTGAACTTTGCCTTGGAAGCAGAACATGTTTCGCTTCCTGTTGAGTGTGTTCCATTTGTAAATTGAGTCCCCCGCTGCTATGGGAAAGCAGTTTAAGAACGCTTTGGTTTAAGAACGGACTTCCGGAACAGATTAAGTTCGTAAACCAAGGTACCACTGTGTTGAAATTAAGGAGCACGGTTAAGTTAGTTCCATTATATTCCAGTGGGTCTGCTCTGAGTAAGTGAGTTAAATACCACCCAGTATTCAAAGAGAATACTGATAAACATAACAATCATGTAGGAAAGTACTAATATTCAGAAACTAGTCCTTAGATTGTGAAGCAAATTATAAGTTATTCTTTACAAGTTTACACTTTTAAGGAGGTGGCTGTGGAATGAATTGAATTAACAGGGACTTCCGGCAAGGCGCGCTACGGGCTGAGTCGATGACCGGCAGCCTTGCATGCCCAGGCTGACCGGCGGACAACGGAGGCGAAGAAGGGGAGCGAAGTGCCCAATACACTCCCCACTCCCGCATACTAATAAAGGGAGAGAAGGTGAAGATACGAGACCTTTACCGGAGGAAATAGATAGCGTCGGGAAGGCGAAACCCAGCTTAATGTTACAAGCTTGGGAGGGAGCCAGACGCAACGGACAACTTACCGCGCTCCGTAGAAGGCACCCCAAGACTCAAGTAGCAAGCACCCGCTGCCTCCGGATGAGGAGAAATTGAGCAGAGACGACCCGTGAGTGTAAAATCTAAGTTCTTTATTAAAAGAGAAAGTAAGACCACGGGGAGAGAGGAGAAGTCCGGGGACGGTTTTGGTTCCCACGAAAGGACAGTGTGAGAAAGAACAACCTATTTTATACACAGCGTTATCAAAGAGGCAAAACAATTGAGAGGAAAGAAGCGTCGAGAGAGATAAGAATAGCGTGGGTGTCCGAGTACCGCTCGGGGCAGACACGATAAAGTGGAAGCCGGAGAGCGGGAGGGACGCGAAGGGTGGAGTGAACGGAGAACAGGAAGAAAGCAAGATAAAGTTAAGACGCTGAAACTGAGAGGAGAGGACAGAGAGGGGTAGACTATCAGACAAATTAAAGCTGAAACGAACAAGATGGAGTCGAGAAGAGGGGAATAGAGTGGAGGGAGGAACTTCCCCCTTCGTTAAGGAAGTGAGTAAGGAGAGCAGTAAAGGAAGGGGAGAGAGAGGAGAGACTCCTGAGGAAAGCTAACAGAGGGAACAGCGACACCTATAGGAGAGGAAAATTACCGCACCAAACGTCACAGATAAAAAAGAGAAACTGTTACACAAACCTCTCTGTTTTTTCCCCTCTCATTGAAACAAGGAAAGAAGCACCCAGTAAATTTTGTACTTGAACGGGACTGACTAGATGTTCCCCTGATAGAAGACAAGGGAACTCCCACGTTAAAGGGGAAATAAGAGCCAGATAAGCCTTTTTGCCAAAAAAAAAAAAAAAAGAAGGCGCAAGGTCAGAAGATGCCAGTGAATAAGCCTAAAATTGCATCAAATAAGAACATAGATAATAAAGAGAATAAAGAGAGAAGACTATCAGCTGCAGCAACATCAGCGGCAGGAGAAGAAGAAGCGATGATGGATATTAAAGAGGCGATAGCTGGAATGGATAAGAGGTTAAATGACAAAATAGACGTCATGATGGGCAAGATAGACACAAAAATGGACGCTATGATAGGCAAGATAGAAACAAATTCAAAGCTGATAGAAGAAATGAATGGTCAAATAAAAGAACTGTCTGGGAAAAATAAAGAGATGGAGAAGAGCTTGAAGGAGGTGAGCACGAAGGTGGTCAAGCAGGAAGAGGTAGTGAAGAAACTAACATCTGAAAATAAAGAAATAAAAAAAACCCAAGGGAAGTTTGAAGAAGAGATGTCCGAATTAACAAAAATGCAGGAAGAGTTGGCGGACCAAATGGCTATGTTGGAGATGAGACAGAAATCTCACATTTTGAGACTGAGAGGAGTACCGGACATAGGGGAGGAACCGATAGACGAAAGAATCATAAAAGAACTAGCCATTTGGTTAGGAGTCCAGGAAGACGTTCTAATGTTGGACATCGATAAAATATACAGGATGAGACTAGACAAACAAAGAACAACTAAAGGAGTGAAGAGGCCACCAGACTGTCTCATCTTCTTCAGCTCTATGTTTTTGAGAAATAAAGTGTTACAAAAAAAGAAGCAAATTGATCTGATAATAGAAGGGAAGAAGATTGCGATCTACAAAGAAATTCCCAAGAGATTGACCGACAAGAGAATAAAATACCAAAGACTGACAGAGGCTCTAAAAAGGAATGGGACTTGGTTTGCTTGGGAGTACCCAGAGGGTTTATCTTTTATTTTTAAGGAACGAAAGAAGAGGATAAGATCGGTGGAGGAAGCTAATAGATTTTACGGAAGATTTAAGAAGGAATTAGGCGTGGAAGGAGAAGAAACAAAAGGAGATCAAGAACAACAAGAAGAAGAATAAAGTAACAAGTACAAATTTCTGCTTTAGTTTGCACTCTAATTGTAACCGCATAAGTCTGAGTTCTGATCCCCATTCCTTTTCGATCATTTCTCTTCCCTCCCCCTTCCCACTCCCTTTACTAATTTTTATATATTATTATTAAAGTTTAGAAGGAATAGGAAATATGAACCTAAACGTTATTTCATGGAACGTGAATGGGATAAATGAAAAGAGGAAACGAAACAGAATTGTTCATTTGTTGAGGAAAGGGAAGTGGGACATAATATGTCTCCAAGAGACACATATGGCTAAAAGACATGAGAAAATACTTTGTAATAAATGGTTGGGGAAGGAATTTACAGCTTCAGACGACAAAAAGAAAAGAGGAGTGGTAACTTATGTCAAAAAGGGAATAGAGGCAGAAAAACTATTCGAAGATGAAGAGGGCAGAATTGTGGGAATCCGGACGTGTATTAAGGGGGAAAGGATAGTTATAGTGAACATCTATGCCCCGAATGGATGTAAGATCAAATTTTTCCAAAAGCTAGGGAAACTGCTGGAAGACTCAGTAAGCGATGAGGAAATGATTTGGGTGGGAGATTTTAACGGGGTAATGGAACCAGAAATAGACAGATCAACAAAAAAGAGGAAAAACAAAGGGAAACTACCAGGGATTTTTGGTGATATGGTACAGAATTATGCAATGATAGATGGTTGGAGAACTAGACATGGGAAGGAGAGGAAGTACACGTTTTACTCAGACGCAAATAAATCACTGGCGAGAATAGATCTAATTTGGACAACAATTGGTCTCGCGGCAATGTTAAAGAAATGCGAAATAATGGAGAAATCACTATCCGACCATAATCCGGTGATGATTAAGCTTCAAGGGAGTGATAGGAAAAAAAATAGGTGGAGAATGGATGAGGGAATTCTAAACGATGAAATTTTTGTACAGAAATGCAGGGACTTGATAAAAGAATTTTTCAAAAATAATTCAGAAAAGGACACGGATTTGTTAACGATTTGGGAAGCAAAAAAAGCCTTTGTAAGAGGGTTATACATACAACAGAAAAGCTATATTAGGAAAAAAAGAGAGATGAATCTAAATAAAATTAAAAAAGAAATACAGGAAAAGGAGGAACAATTGAAGAAAAATCCAAAGAATGAAAGATTAGCGACCCAAATTAAAATACTACAGAAAGAGATATCCAGTATAGTCGATAGTGAAATTGAGAACAAAATAAAGTGGCTGAAACAAAACACATTTGAATCTGGGGGGAAAGTCGGAAAATTATTAGCCTGGCAGTTGAGGAAAAAGAAAATGGAAAGGACAATTACAAGTATAAATGAAGGAGGGAAAATTCTAACAGATTGGAAAGATATTAAGAATTGCCTGCATAATTATTATAAAACTTTATATCAGGGCAAAAAAATTCCGGGAAAAAAATTAGACACATATTTTAAAGAATATAAAGTTAAACAAATTCAAGAAGAAGAGAAGAGGACTCTTAATAATCCAATTAGAGAAGAAGAAATAGAGAGTGCGATAAAAAAATTAAAATTGGGTAAAGCACCCGGCACAGACGGGCTAACGGCTAAACATTATAAAGTGTTTAGGAAAGAACTAGTAACAATGTTCACTAAATTGACCAACAAAATTTTAGATCAAGGAACCCTGCCCAATTCTTGGCAGGAGGCCTATATAATATTAATACCCAAAAGTGAGGGGAATAATTTACAGCCAAGTAATTTTAGACCGATTTCACTACTCAACGTAGACTACAAAATATTCGCAGAAATCCTGGCCAACAGATTAAAAAATATCCTGAATCGTATAATTGAGAAAAATCAACAGGGATTCCTCCCAGCAAGAAAGATAACTTATAATATGAGAATGTTGATAAATCTGCTGGAATACTTGGAATGGAAACCAAGTAAGAAAGCAGCTTTTATCTTCCTGGATGCGGAGAAAGCATTCGACAATGTAGAATGGGATTTCTTAAGAAAGGTGTTAGAACAAACAGGAATTATTGGGAGATATTTAACAGGAATAAACGCAATTTATCAAAACCAAATAGGGAGGCTAATATTAAATGGTGAGGTGTCAGAATATTTTGAAATCTCCAAAGGAACAAGGCAAGGTTGCCCATTGTCACCTCTATTATTTATATTATCGATTGAGTGTTTAATCCAGGATATAGATCAGGATACATCAATACCGGGAATTATGGTGGGAGGTAGGTCATATAAGATTCGCGCATTCGCCGACGACATAGTGGTAACATTGGAAGAGCCAAAAGAAGGAATAATTAAATTAAAAGAAAAAATTCAGCGATATGGAGAAATCTCAGGATTTAAAATAAATGAAAATAAAACTAAGATTATTGCCAAAAATATAAACAAAAAATATTTAGAAGAATTAAGAAAAGAAATTAAATGGGAAATAGTGGAAAAGACAAAATATTTAGGGATAACAGTGTCTGGGAAAAACATAAATCTATTTGAGGACAATTATACAAAATTATGGAAAGAGATTAAGAAAGATCTGGAGAGATGGGAAATTTTAAACCTTTCAATGATGGGCCGAATCGCTACCATCAAAATGTCGGTGCTCCCCAAACTATTATACCTCTTTCAGATGCTCCCTATAGTAAATAAAAAAGAAAACTTTGAAACTTGGAGGAAAGACCTAAGCAAATTTATATGGAAGAAAAAGAGACCTAGAATTCAATACAGGTTATTAACGGAAGCAAAAGAGAGAGGGGGATGGGGAGCACCAGACTTAAGACTTTATCACGCAGCCGCAGGCCTGTGCTGGATAAAAGACTGGGTCCTACTGGAGGACAGAGACCTCCTAGATTTGGAAGGATTTAGGAATGTCAAGGGTTGGCACGGGTACATGATGGACGAGAAAGAGACAAAGTACAAAGAATTGACAAACCATGTATATAAAAAAACTTTATTTAAAATATGGCACGAATACAAGGGAATCCTGGAACCAAAGACCCCATGGTGGGTTTCACCATTCGAAATGACCTCTGTAACAAAAAATAAAGAAGGTAAATGGTTAACATTTCAAGATATAGTCTACAAAGAAAACAATAATTGGGAAATTAAAACATATGAACAATTAAAGGGACATTGTATGAGTTGGCTAAATTATATACAAATTAGAAGTCTATTTATAAAATATTTACAAACAGGATTTAAAGAAGGGAAATCCAAATTTCAAGAATTAGTCATTGAAACCAAAGAAAAACCATTGGCCAAAATATACAAATACTTACTTGAGTGGGATTTGAAGGACGAAGAGGTCAAGTCCGTAATGATTAAGTGGGCGCAGGATCTCGGGAGGAACATCTTTAGGAACCAGTGGGATAGCATCTGGAGAGTAAGCATGAGGCTTACAGCTTGTACGAACATAAAAGAAAACATATTAAAGATGATATACAGGTGGCATCTCACACCTGACAGATTAGCTAAAATGGGTAAGACCAATCCAGCATGTTGGAAGTGTAAAGACCAGACAGGAACCTTTATCCACTGTTGGTGGGGATGTAATAAAGTCAAATCTTACTGGAACTCAATCTACGAACAAATGAAAAGAATGTTAAAAATTACCTTTAATAAGACCCCGGAAACCTTTTTACTGAGCATAATACCATCTAACTTACCTGAAAACAGAAGAACTATTTTCGTATATGCCACAACGGCAGCAAGGTTACTACTGGCCCAGCAATGGAAAAATGAAAATATACCATCAATAGAGGAATGGAAAATCAGAATAGTAGAATATATGAATTTAGCGAGGATGACCGCGGCAATTAGGAGTGTTAATAAACAGAAAGTAAAGGAAGAATGGGGATACGTAGAAGAGTATTTGAAGAAGGAAGGAATTAAGACAGAATTAACAATTTGTTTTGATTAAAATATACAAGGTAGATAAGAATAAGTAAAAATAAGTAGGTATGTATTTAAATAGGTTGAATAAAGAGAAGAAACAAGAGTAATGGGGAATAATCACACAGTAGAATTAGAAAAAAGATAGAACACGTGAGAACGAACTGTGGGAGGTGGATTTTATAGGGTGGGGAGGGAGGTAAGAGAGATAGAGGGGAGGGGGTGGGGGAAGGAAGAGAGGAAGAAGATTAAGTAAGACAGGATGAGAATATGGATTGTGACATAGGAAGAAAGAGAGTATCGGAAGGGGACAAGAGATGGGTGGGATCAAAGTAAGGGGAGGGGGGAGGGAGGGAAGGATGTAAGATATGATAGGATGAGAAACAAAGAATGTGGAAGGTGAATGAGGTATGTTAGTCTGGATATGAAAGTGGGTTAAATGAGATATGTATGTGTGTAATTGGAAAGTGAGGTATGTAATTGATGTAATGTCGATACGGTCTGTATTATTTGTATTGTCTTTTTTAATTAATAAAACCAATAAAAATTATTTAAAAAAAAAAAAAAAAAAAGGAATGAATGAATTGAATTAACAATGCTTTAAATGCATTGTGCCTCATTTGGAGAGTTTTTCACCGAGGAAGAAATTGCCAGTGTGTTCAATGCTGAAGAATCAGTTCATAAAGCTGTAGTGGCTGTATGTTACTTGGAAGAAGACAGAAGGAAATGACAAAGCTTGCTTAATGTGGTCACAAATGTGTTCTGCAAGTCAGGAACTTGTGTAATACTAGTGTGCCTATTGAAATAGAAATTTGCTATAAATAAACATTTAGGACAAAATATAGTAGACTCAGTACTTCCTAGGAGCTCGTTCAATGATGCTTGGAAAACAGCATTTCCCTAAGTGCACTCTCAGAAATGGTTTGATTCATTAATTGCTCTCTAACAGCATAGTGCCCCAATGCTTGGTGTTCCTTTCAGGTAATATAGAAGTAAATCACTTGCTTCCCCCCCTTTTTATTCAGCTACAAGGGTCCTCGTGCCGATTATACTGACTGGCTGTCCAAGATGGCAGAGAAGAATGCAGGCCCTTGTACACGCTACGCATCCATGTACAAGTGAGTCTTAGAAATAATTGTTACCCATTTATCTCTCAGCGGCTTGTGGTATCATCAACCATGCTAACCTTCAACAGCTGTCCAAGTTAGGGGTGGGTGGCACCACTTTGGGTGGTCACTTCCAACTTTGCAATTCTATGATCATGTGAGGCCCTTCTTCATGTGCCTCCTCCATGAGAGGTCTGGAGGGTGGCAACACTAGAGCAAGCCTTTTCTGCAGTGGCTTCCTGCTTGTGGAATGCTCGCCCCAGGGAGGCTTGCCTGGCACCTTTGTTACATATCTTTAGCCGCCAGGCAAAAAGATTCCTCTTCTTCCAGGCCCTTTGGCCAACAAAACAATCCATGTCCTTTTATACTGTGTGTGGGCGGATTGTTCTTTTTGTTTGTCACAAAGGTTTGTATTTTTGTGTTTTTATATTGTAACCCCACCCTATGTTCCTTGGATAAGGGTGGTATAGAAATTCACATGGTGATAATGATCATTAAGTTTCTTCCCTTACTAATGTGGCAGAGAGATTCTGATTGTGCTGCTGGCTACTGACTCATGTCCACAGAAATGTTTTTTTTAAAATAATTTTTTTAAAAAAAATTTAAATAAAAAAAAATCTGCAGTGATTGCATGCACATACTGGTGCCCCTTCTCCTTTCCTGCATTGGCTTGAAGAAGCCGATTCTTGTAGAAAACGTTTCTCAGAGCACCAACGATAAAGGGCAATATCAAATGGTGCTGTCCTGCTTGCATAACATATCTGCTTGCACAAACAGGAAATTCCTTTCTGCAGTCTCCCTCTGCCCAACCTACTCTAGAAGTTGTGGAACCCACCAAAGCAGGTGGACAAGGAGCTCTGCTGCTACCATGCCTTGCCCAACATCTCTGCTTGGGAATATAAGAGAGCATATTGCCGGTCCAAAACGTTCAATTCAACCCAAGGGGGGGGGACCAGTTGTCTCTACTTGATTCCCATTTTCTAATTATATGGTTATAATTGTCATTGTTTTGCTCACTTCTAGGAGAGCTGATCGTAAAGAAACAGCGATGTCTTTCCATCGCCGAGAGAACCGTGTTCCTGAAGACCTGTTAAGGTGTGTTCTTATGTAATAGGGGTTTCAAAATAGTACTGAAGTGAATGAAGGGTTGCTTCCAGTAGTCCTCATATGGCCAAGGGCTTCCTCATTTTCCACGCAGGCTGCTGGCCCTCAATTCCTATTAAAAAAACACCCACCCAACCCTCCCTTTGGGCCCTTCAAACTTCAGCCTGTGCCACAGTGATAATCTTCTAGCCCCTTCTCCAGTTACCGATTATTAGCATGTGGGTGGAAAGGTGAGGAAAATGGGCAGCTCTTTGTTCTGAATTCCTAATGTTGCCACTTCTTAGAAACAGCTGAAGCCAATCTTAATATGTATAAATATATTGCTTTTCTTAAGGAGGGCCTTTGTTAAGATGAGTACAACACCGGAGGCCTTGCTATCTCTTCGATCCCATTTTGCCAGCTCCCATGCGTTGATGTGCATCAGCCACTGGATTCTTGGTATTGGAGACAGACACTTATCCAACTTCATGATCAGCATGGAGACAGGTGGCATGGTGGGAATAGACTTCGGACATGCATTTGGTTCAGCCACACAGGTATTCTCCTTTTCAAACTGCTTTTTTGGAATGTTAATAGTTCAGGGGGATTGTAAAGATTCAAAATCGCTCTTGCTTCCTCTTTGGGATATTTATTGATTTTTGCTTGTCAGGTGGAGCAGGATCTGGCATGATACTGCCTGTCCCCCCCGCCCCACTTTTTGAACCTTGCACACTACTTAATGACACTTTCTGGTTTTCTTCAAAGTCTTTCTTTATTAGGTGTTACAGATATAGACCATCTTAAAACATCCCTATACATTTTTTTAAAAAAATATATACAAAGAATGCAGCCATAGAATATATATAGTAACAGAACATTTCAATTTGAGTGCCTTCCTATTAAATCATGCCATTCACCACTCTAAGAGATACTGTTGACAGAAAATCAGCCACCCCTGCAAGTTACCTCCGGGTTAATATCAGACAGGTAGAATCTGATATTTTCATTGTGCCATGATGTTAAACTATCCAAAAAGAGGAATAACACACATTTATGTAGCTGGGGGTACAGTGGACAGTAGAAAAGAATGTGTTCTACAGTGTCCAGCACATTCAAATAACATCCTCAATGTCTTATCATTTCTAGGAATGTTTAGATATCTGCCCTTGGAAAATTTTCAGTCAGGCTAACATAAATGCACTGCGTTGGGCTGGAATTACTAACTTTGAGATATAAGTGATCCTGTTATCGGTTGTATTTAACCCATAGAACTTGGGGGAGCAGATTTTATTTACAGCTGACTCAATGTTTTGTTTTTCAATATCCCTTAATCTAATTTAGATATTATAAATATATTGTTCACTAGAATTATACAATAATTTCAAGTTTGTTGATCTTAATACAGAATTTATATTCTTTTAACATCTGCCAAATAAAACTCAATATCAAAGAACACGAAAGGTGTAAAACAAGGTTGTGTTCTTGCCCCTTTCCTATCCGATCTTCCAGAGCACATCGAAAAAACAGAATCACATGCCCCCCCAAATTAACCAAAACCCAGTCCCACTTTTACTGTATGCGGATGATACAACATTATTATCACTGATGAGGATAGGTTTGAATTGTCTTTTTCTTCAATATAGTATTTTAAAAGTATGCATACTCACCTGGAACATTCAGGGAATAGTCCAGCCATTTTTAAGCAGGAGCTTGTTGGCATAGCAAAAGACTGGAAAAATCAAAACATGGTATTCAACTTAAGTTTTATTCAAGGAAGACCCACTGAAGTTAATGGCCCTAGCTCTCCCCCCCCCCATGTTGAAGCATGACAATCTTTTTAAAACAAAACAAACAAAACCATCTCTATCACTATAATACAGTATTAGTAAAACCAAGATGGTGAGAATCTGGGTCTCCAATTCATGGTGGATCACCTTTAATTGTCGAGTAAAAAGGTAGAAAGGAGAGCAAGATTTACATGGGCCAAAAACAGAGATGGCAAGCTGAAAGCTGCTGTAAGCTCCCTGAAGAAAAGACAAGATAAAAACATATGCTGGTTTCATTAAAAGCAATTTCCCTTAAATATTATACTGAATTCTGTCTCTCCATAAATGACCTGTATGAAAGAGTTTATGAATTATTTATGAATTTTTCAACCACTTTTAATTTTTCTTGTATGCAGTTTCTGCCAGTGCCAGAGTTGATGCCTTTCCGTTTGACTCGCCAGTTCATTAATTTGATGTTGCCCATGAAGGAATCGGGTCTTCTTTACAATGTGATGGTGCATTCCTTAAGAGCCTACCGTGCAGATCAAGATTTTCTCATTAATACTATGGATGTGTTTGTGAAGGAGCCTTCCTTAGATTGGAAAGTAGGTTCTCTTGTTCATCCCGGTTTGTCTAAAACAAAGTGAAGAGGAATGGTTATGTGAATCCTGTAAGGTAGGGCTTGGCCATTGTGGTAACCACCAGACATGGTTGGACTACAACTCCCATCATTCTTGGGCTACAGGGCATGCTAGCTGGGGCTGATGGGAACTAGAGTCCGGCAACATCTGTAGGACACCACATTGGCTACCTCTGCTGTAAGGAAAAGAGTGACTTGTAAAACTTCCTATTTGGTACACAGTGATATAGTTGCAGTTTCCCAATGTTAGGTTGCATTATTGTGTTTGTGGCAGGGAAGGCTCACCACAAACAGTACATATGCCAGGAGGATTGAGATGGGAAAGAGAGGAAAGAAATTATGGGTGGGAATACCATGCATGAGAGCAGGGATTTAGGGAGGGAGGAAAGTGGTGTTAGGAGTCGGATAATGGAGAGAGGAAGAAAGATCTGGCTTAGAAGAAGTAGGGATAGTTTGAGAAGTGAGTTGTTGATCAACAGAGACAGAATGTAAGGAACAATGCCCCACAGTCTATTGCTTTGGGGTAGGTCAGGGGGGACAATTGCATGCTTAAGTATTAGCCAAAACGTTGGGTTTTAGCCAAAACTCATGGTTTTTAAAGGATTCGTTACACAAAGTAGTTTGTAGCACATTAGTCATTTTTAGAAAACACTTCATTCAAGAGTGTGCAGCCTTCCGGTGCCACCTTAGCACTGCCGGAACTCATGAAGTATGTGCTCATTCCATGCCAGCCTGATAAAATAAGAAATCCAGGCACTCACCCACAGTTCCTTTTGACAGCAGCATCACCCTTTACCAAAATCTGGAACAAAGCTAACATGGGAAGGAGCCCTCCCATACAACCAGGACCTACCATAGCAGCATGGCAAGAGCACACACTGCAGGGTTCCCACTGTGAACAATTGGAAGGGCTTCAGAAGGGAGGAATTGCTTGACAGTCCTTTGAAGGAGCTTAAAACAAAATTTTAAAATAAGATGTACTACTATAGTTATCATTACTCTTCCAGTCAGTTATTAGAAAAGTATGCACTTTCTGTATTGAAAATCTAAGCAATACTAAAGCAACCATAATGCCATTTTCCTATTATTTTTAACACATACTCGCCCCCTCAAATATCTAAATATCAGGCATGACTGTCATGCCTTGTATGTAATATCATGCCTTACTCTGTGATGTATACTGTGAAGACTGCAGTGTTGTTTTTCATGAGTGGGTATGTTCAATTTTCTTTCCAGAATTTTGAATTGAAACAGTTGAAAAAAGGAGGCACATGGACTAAGGAAATAAACACAGAGGAGATTAATTGGTACCCCATTCAAAAAGTAAATTTTGCAAGAAGAAAATTAGCAGGTGCTAATCCAGCAGTGATTACCAGGTATGTGTTTCTCTCAAGCGCTTTGAAATGTTCAGCATGTCAATTTGCTTTCCTAAATGAGGCTGTGTGCAAGCACAGAACTCATAAAGTGTGTGATTGAATAGAAACAAAAATGAATAATTGCTGGGGACTTGCAGTAATTATCTAGGTAAGATTGGAAGTTGAGCACCTTGGTGCATTTGCAGAAAGGAAGCTCACATTTTTAAAAAATAAATAAATAAAGCATACTTAGCAAGCAGGGTCAATGCTGCAGCCCCATTGCCTGAAGGCAGAAGCCAGGCTTTTTTAAAAAAACAAAAAACTGAATAAACCAAAAGTTGAACAAGAAATACCGAGTAAGGGAAAAGCTGACCTGTGCATATATAGCTCTTGAGCTAAAGGGAGAGAGAAAAATACCACATTGCCCCAAATATAAGCCACACCTTTAAAATTCAAGGGGGGGGGGGAGACAATACAATACCCGAATACAGTGGTACCTCTGGTTACGAACTCAATTCACACTGGAGGTCTGTTCTTAACCTGAAACCGTTCTTAACCTGAGGTACCACTTTAGCTAATGGGGCCTCCCGCTGCCACGTGATTTCTGTTCTCATCCTGGGGCAAAGTTCTTAACCCGAGGTATTACTTCCGGGTTAGAGGAGTCTGTAACCTGAGGTCCCACTGTAAACGCCACTCCCTTAAAATTCCGCAGGCACTCACCCCTGTTCCGTTTTACCGTATGTCTGTTTCAGCAGCGATATCGTAAAAGCCCATTTTTGTAAGGTCATGAATTTAAGCCACACTTTAACTTTCCACGGTCGGAATTTGGGGGGGAAATGAGGCTTACGTTCAGGCCAATATGGTATTGCATCTGAATAGGGAAACTAGGGTACACTGCTTGATTTTAATATCAGTGATTTAATATCATTTTTTTAAAGTGATGAATTACGGCTGGGCCATGAGAAATCAACTGCCTACAGGGATTATGTTTCTGTCGCAAAAGGAAGTATAGAATATAACATACGAGCTAGAGAACCAGAGGATGGACTTTCAGAAGAAACACAGGTGAAGTGCCTTCTAGACCAAGCCAGAGATCCAAATGTCCTTGGCAGAGTTTGGGAAGGATGGGAGCCCTGGATGTGAAAAACTGAATCCTCATCAGTGCCTGTCTGCTCAGATTACCAGAATATTTCAGTTTATCTTGGAAGTGAAAGCTGATCTAACTGTGTACTGTTAACAAAGAAGATGGTATTTAATGTACTTGAGTCAAAGTTGTGACGTAGCAGAAGAATTTTAATTATATATGCTGACAATTTGTTAATGTCATATTGTTTGAGGTATTAATTGCTGTTGCTAATGAAGGAAAATAAAAAAACAAACGCTGCTTCCCCAAAACTTAGGAAAATCCAAAAGAAAAATTAAAGTTGTGACTTTGTGATTCCTCTTCTGTCTATAGCAATCTTACTTTCTCTAGTGATTTGCTATTGATGTAAGTAGGCCACTTGCACAATTATTTGTGTTAATTAGTGCAACTTTGTCTGCACCAGATGTGTGGTTCTAAATGTCTTAAGCTGACATTTGAATATGTGATACCCCAAAATAAGCAGCAGTAGTCATGCCAGTAGTCCTTAGGCAATAAAGAACTATCAACAAATTTGATATCTCATAAAGATGTTTTCTTTCTGTTGCCAACTTGGCTGTAATTCTAATAATGAAACAGGCAAGCTGAAAGGAGTAAATGACAAAATAGTACCACTGCTATTAAAGGTATTTTGGAGTTACAACTTCTATTGCTCCCAAACTTGGAGAGAGGCAAACCCTGCTTTTGGAAGATCAGGGAATATTTGATACTGAGGCATGTTGGTAAAATGTTAGTAAACTTATTTTAGAATAAGTCTTCTCTTTACTGTCTCATGACTTCTGTACATTGTGAAGCACAGCAAAAAAAACCACATTTCTCTCTTAAAGGATATACATTTACTTGGTTTTGCACTGAGGTTTTCTTCAGTAGTTTATTAGCAAAGGAAAAGCAGGGTGAAAACCTTGAAACAAATATTCTGTGATTAGTGCAATATTCTGAATGAATGGGCATTATTTGACAAACCTATTTAAATTACCTTCATTTCAACAAATGTTATGATGCAGCTAATAATACTTCTGTAGCTTCATTTTGTATTTTAAAAAACAGAAGAATGCAAAAACAGTTTAGAACAGTTAGATATGTGCTAAAACGACTTTTAAAAAAGACTTTCCACTTACAGAGAAATCTCCACAATAATAGAACTGTTCACCTTTTATATATTTTTATCAATAAAAGTGTCATGATTGGAGAGTGACGTGAAAGTGTTTTCAATATATGACTTCAAACAAGTGTGCATGCATGTCTGTGTCATTGTGTACATTTCAGAGTGAGCAAGACACCTTTTTGCACAGGCCTTTTGGAGTAGAAGATGGGATCAGCACATCTGTCTGATTCAAGCTTTATGATTCACTTGTATCGAACTGGGATTGCATGGTTAAGGGTGGACTAAAAATTCTTATAAAGTAAAATCAATACATTGTTGCAAATATAATTTGATAACACACAGGTATGTGGTAAGGTGCAACCACTCACAAATCAGATATCTGCCTCAGATATCCTTTTGTTCATTCCCTCATCTTGCAGAGCACTTTACCCTCCAAGCTTACAGGTCAAAGTTCCAAGTTTATAATTTAACCAAGTCCTTAATCGATTGCCATGTATGCATAGCAGCGTTTTCAATAAGGCAGTCTGGTGGAAATGACATAGCCAGCAATAATTACTTTTAAGATTTCAAAGGTGGAAGATCCGGTTGTCAAAAGGTTTAAATGTCCAAGGCTACAGTTTAGTTCCCCCACCCTTTGCCTCCCCTGCTCAGTATTGCTAGGTTGCTCCCAATTCCAGCCTCCCCCCCCCCCCCGCCTATCATGCTATATACAAATTTCAAACTCATTCTCTTGAGTGCTAGTGGTTATGCAGCCAAAAGAGCACCATCCACACACAAGGGCCAAATCTGCAAGGTTAGGAGAAATCTAGCAGGTTGCAAGTCAAGGCCCTGCCTCCGCTTTATGGTAAAATAAAACACAAGGACATAAGTATTTTAGGTTAATGGGCTAAAAAAGGCCACAACTAAAAAAGGCCTCTGCAGGAAGACACACAAGGGTTAACAACCTGTAGGGGGAGCTTGTGGGTGCAAATCAACTGGAAGCTTTCCCCTAGAGCAGTGATGGCTAACCTTGACACTCCAGATGTTTTGGGACTACAACTCCCATCATCCCTGACCACTGATCCTGTTAGCTAGGGATGATGGGAGTTGTAGTTCCAAAACATCTGGGGTGTCAAGGTTAGCCATCACTGCCCTGGAGTCAGGGGAAGGTCATGCCATGGCCCTAGCCTGGGCATCGGACAGGAACCACGACCACCGGATTCCTTTAATGGAATACCCTTCAAGGGGAGGGGTAGGTGATGCCCACAACCTCCCCTCCAACACACAACACATTTTCCAATGCCTAACCTAACGAGGTAGGTGAAAAACCAAGTGGCTGGAGCCAATCTGCCAAATGGAAAAAATTCCTACCAGGCCCCTTCAACAGGCAACCAACTGAGATCCATAGCAAGGTCGGGTGTTGAATGCATGACATTAGAGGGAGGGAGATCCGTGTGTGCAGGATCCAAACAGGCGGAGCTTGGGGCCCGCGGCAGCTTTAAATGCAACAAAACCATGCCCCCCCCCCGCCAGCTGGATTGGCTGGCGAAGGGATGACGCAGGCCCAGGACTCCCTGTGACGCAGGGGGCCCAACCACGCCCCCCCTGCGAAGCACGGGAAGTGAGTCCCGCTCACAACCTCTCCCCTCGCGGAAGAGGATAGGCTTTCCTACGTCACCAGTCATAAATCACTCAAGTTTCAGGGACTGTGAGGATCCTCGTCTCATCACAAGTCCTGTGATACAGGCCAAAGAACTCATGGCCAAGTTTCCACTGAAATGTTAGTCACTAGGACCATGGCTCAGGCTACCTTAATGGGACTTTTCTGTCAATGTTGCTGCCTCCACGGCTAAGCAATGGTTCTGACTATTTGCAAACTCTTCTCAAAAAGGGAACAGTGGAAGTATGTACACTCAAGGCAGCATATGCCACAGTGATGTTCTGGAGCATAAAAGACCCAGTGCAAATTGGCAGTTTATTTTGTTAGAATTTAATCCATTTTAATTATCCTTGTCTTGCATTGTTAGTTCATACAGTTGGTTACTTCTTTGAAGACAGCAAAAAACAACATTTGCTGCATGTCAAGCCAGTATTAATCACACTCCTTTCTAACAGGACAATGCATTCTCCAGGCAGAGCAAATGATTAAAGTTTAACTTCCTACCTAGCTAAACATTCTCTGCTACTAACATACACTCCACTATTTCATCCATACTGCTATGTAAAGTGACAAGCCTTTAGGGCCTTTCCAGTGAGGATACTGGCTCTTTAGTGCTCACAAAGACAGCCAGACCAAAGCTTTGGTGTTAAGTGGCTGCAGCAACATTAGCAGAAACACATGAAGTTTCAATAACAACCAAAATGAAACTAATACTCATAATGAGATAGTAGATGGATGGGGTGGGGGAACATTTTCATGACCCGCAATGGATATGTTACTCTTACCGTACATACTGATTAATAGGCCCTCCACAATCCTGAGCCAGTGAGCCATGAGAGTTGTACCAAGCTGATGATCAGTTAGATGTTTCCAAACTCAGCCCTGCCCTGTCTTTCCTCTGCACTCCCCCCAAAACTGTGGCTATGGTAGCTACTGTAGCACTTGTGGATTTCTGAGCTGGCAAGGGAATTTTCAACTACACAAGCATCCCCCACCCCCAACATCAAAGGAGTGTATCTGAAGAAGTGTGCATGCACACGAAAGCTCATACCAAGAACAAACTTAGTTGGTCTCTAAGGTGCTACTGGAAGGAATTTTTTTATTTTGTTTCGATCAAGGGAGTAGAAATAAAAGGCAAATCCTATAAACCAGGGCTCTTCGCAGGCAACCTAATGGTCACAACTCCAGACCCCATAAACAGCCACCTTAACCAAATAACTCAACATATTCGCAATGGTGTCAGACCTACAGGTGAACTTTACAAACTCTGATGCCATGTGTTTCAACACCATGACCCCTCATATCAAAAAAGAATTCACTGACACCACAAAAAACACACAACCTTGCTGCACCAAATTCAGATATTTAGTTGAGGTTCTTGGTTATTTGCACCCCTAACTGTACCTCCACAACTACAACCCCATATGGGGGGAAATTAACAGACTTGAAGAAATGGAATAAAGCCAACTTCACCCTCTCAGAATACCCATGATCAAAGTTTACAATGCAACCAAAAGTAACCTACCTATTCCAAACCCTCCCAATATGAACTTCCCCAACCCAACTCCGTAAATGGCAGAAAAAAGCTACATTCATTGATCTCACACAACAAGCCATGAATAATACCCAAATACCTGCATCTCCTCTCCTCAGGAGGAGGAGGATGAATTCCCAACATATAACTGTATTACATTGCCAACCAAGTGTGCCACACAATCCCCTACCTCCTAGTAGATGAAACAAAACAATAGGTGCATATGGAGATGGGTACAATTAGAAACACCCCACAGTGTACCCATTCCTCCCACAAATTAAGGAAAATCGCAACAACACTAAACAGGTTCACACAGGAAAGAAAAGTAGGAAAACTACTCCAACTCCATCCCCATGAACCCCACTGGCTCACCACCCAATATTCTACCACGCAGCCCAAAGCTTCCAAATAAAAACATGGCACACCAGAGGCATAACAAGACATCAACAAAATTGACAAACCAACACAGGAAATACAAAACAAACTAGGAGACTATTGTCTTGTGCTGAGCAACAATGAGCAGAGCCAACCAGAAGAGTCTCTGAGGTGTACTTGCCTGGAGGCAGAGTCGGTAGCCAAAGTCAGGTCCAGTCCTGGGGTCAGGCAAACAGCAATCCATGTGGTCAGGAGGTCCAGGGGCTTAGGGAATCCGATGGTCAAGGGTCAAGACAAGCAGGCAGCAACAAGGTAGGGCCAGAAACTACAAGCATTGTTGCCAGCATCTGACTGCTGCTGAAAGCTCTGCTTAAGAAGGCTGAAGCCAGCTGGTTCTCATCAGCTTTCTCCTCTGAGTCCTTGATGGCTTATCAGCTGCAGGTGGAGTCACTCCCACTTCTCCCCCTTCGGGCTGCTGTTCAGCAGGCGAAGCTGATTCCTGGCCCATGACAGAGACACCCAAATATCCTGGCTGACTCACTACCAACTACACACCTTCTTAAAGAATCCACTAGACCTGACTGCCTTTGAAAAACTCCTCACAACTGAGGGACACAGCAGGGGGATGGTATTCACAATATACAAAATACTAGTCCAAGACCCCTCACAATAAAGACCAATGGGAGCATGAGATAGGATATGAAATAAACCCTGTTGTTGTTGTTCAGTCGTTCAGTCGTGTCCGACTCTTCGTGACCCCATGGACCAGAGCACGCCAGGCACGCCTATCCTTCACTGCCTCTCGCAGTTTGGCCAAACTCATGTTAGTAAACCCTACCCAATGGTCTAAACCAGTGTTTTTCAATCAGTGTGCCGTGGCACCCTTGGGTGCCTTGAATGATGGTCAGGGTGCCTCAGGCCTCTTAGAAAAGCTAACCAACAAATTGAAATTAACACTGGGACAAACAAAAGAGGGTGCCTTCACCCTGGTGTGGCTTCCCTTCAAGACAACAACCTAAACTCCCCAACAGCAAATGAATTGATATGGCTCACCTGACCCAACGATCCCCCTGCCCCAATGCACACAACCAGAACTCGCAACAATCAACCGAATGCAACCAGCCAGGCCCTGGGATCTCCTTTCTCTCACACCAACAAAAACAAACAAATGAATAAATAAATAAGCTAACTAACCACATGACGCTGACACAAATCTCCACACATAAACCATCATTACCCCACTTCTTTCTCTCACGTCTCCCTCCCACTCACTCCCCCCCCCCCCGGCACTTCACAATGATAGCAATGGCTTACAGCAAATGTAACTGACCTGTAGAAAGGACTTTATGAACTGAAAACAGAGACATGTGTACCTTTGTTATCCATTAAAATCTTTCATTATTTTTTTTTAAAAATGTTTTTTAAAAACCCTACACAAGCACACCTGCTAAGCACAGAGGATTAACCTTACAGCAGCATTCTGCACATGTGGCAGAAAGCATCCACATCCAGAAACCTATTTCCTAGACATAGTTCGGCCTCTGCTGGATAAGGGCCAAAGAGTTTTGGTTTTTTTCTCTGTGGATTTCACTGGTTGTGCTGCCCTTGTCCCGCTATTATTAGTATGTTATAAATTTTTAATTAATTATTTTTAAAAAAACCCAGAAAATCGTAAATGCAGTTTTACGATGTAACTGAAAACCTAGGAGGAACATGGAAAGCTGCCTTATACCAAGTCAGACTGTTCATCCATGGTGCCCAGTGCTAGGGTAGGCAACCTTCGGCTCCCAGCTAACAGGACCAGTGGTCAGGGATGATGGGAGTTGTAGTCCCAAAACATCTGGGAGCCGAAGGTTGCCTACCCTAGACAGTACTGCCTATAGCAGTGGCTCACCAGGGTTTCAGGCAGAAGCCATTCCCAGCCCAGACTGGAGATTCCAAGGATTGAACCTATGACCTTTTGAATGCAAAGCATGTACTCTTACCTACAACCCTCTGCTGACCCAGTGAATAGTCTGAGAACATTTTAAACTTATGTTTTGTGAATGACATTGACACGGTATTAACAAAACTGGGACTTGTACCTTGGTGAGGGTGCTGAGACCGGAGAGTCCTAACCTGTCTCAAAATTATTTTCCTTAAGCAGGAGGAGAAGTGGAGAACCTGTGAGGTTTTTCTAGGAGCTAAACAGGAGGCTGAGCTCTGTGGATGCCCAAGTGCAAGATGGCAAACCAAGGATTTTAGTCATCAATGGTTACCTGCTAGGTAGGTGCCTGGATTTTTTTAATCCTTGCCCTTAACTGAGACATTTTACCAGTTGCCACTAGGCTCACTTTTGTTGTTCTACCACCCATATTCATAATTATATTGAGCAACTTTGGCATTTCATTTTTAAAATCTCCCCAAAGTAAATAAATTGATAGTTGCACTGTTAGTATACAGTACTAGGTTGTCATTCAGTGTCCCAAGGTAAGCTGTGAAGACCTGCAGTGCAACTTTAGAGTTTTGTTGCTGAACATTTTCATTTGTTTGCAATAACTGTCAACTTGCTCTAAAAAAACATACAAGGCAAAAGCGCTGTGAAGCTTATCAGCTTGCATTTTTTAATAAACCAACTGTGGGTAGCTCAGTATGCTTTGTTGTTGTGATTCTCTAAATTATTTGTGGTACTTTACCTGAAAAATAAAAAGGTAAAGGTACCCCTGACCGTTAGGTCTAGTCACGGATGACTCTGGGGTTGCGGCGCTCATCTCGCTCTATAGGCCGAGGGAGCCGGCGTTTGTCTGCAGACAGCTTCCAGGTCATGCGGCCAGCATGACTAAGCCGCTTCTGGCGAACCAGAGCAGCGCACGGAAACGCCATGCTGAAAAATACTTCCTACTTAAACTTCAGTCTGTGCTATTTCTGGCCTTAAATGTTTCCTCCTTGGAGGAATAAATGTGGGAAATGCTACTAAATTATATATATATATATTCCTCCCTTTCTGGTGTTAATTTTAAGCATTAAATTTATTATTTCTTGGTTCTCTACTTCATGTATGCCTATTTTTAATGGTATTATGGAAACAGAATCACCTGTTGTTACTCTGCAGTTTGCATGTACTTTTATCATCCAGGATACAGTATTACTACAGTATTATTGCGATATTCAGCCACAAGAGGGCAATGTTTTGACGGTTATACTAAGGAGATAAATCAGCGGGTATTTTCTGTGGCAAGTAAACATAAAAGCAGCTACGGAGGGGGAAATTGGCATGGCAAAACAAAAGGGAAAGATTACTTTGTGTCCAATTACTTTGTGTTTTTAAAAGATGGACCAGTTTTACGTCAAGGGCTGACGAGGAGGCTAGTCCATATTTTCGTCGTTTTTCTTGCAATGAAATGGGCGCAAATTGTCACTCAATCTATAGCAAGGGAAGTTAACTTTTAAAAAATTCCGATGGACTCAGATATCCAGCTTTAAGGGCAACGTTGGTAAAACGCAAGATAATTTGACTTTCGGGATGTTTTCAAGGCAAGTCCTGCTACTCAAATCAGCGTACCCCGACCCTTCTGACGTTACAGTAAATGTGCCTCTAGCTTGCCTCGCTAAACTAACATCCAAAGTAACATCCAATGTCACTACTGGGATCAGCTAGCCTTCAGCGAGTCGCAACGATCTACATTCTACAACGATTCCAGGAACGGAGACAAAGTCAGGCGAAGTCCCCAACGGGAATAGCTGCAACCACATGTGGCTGCCAGAAGCAAAACCCCAGAGCTCGCCTTCTCTCGAACGCTGTCGTCGGTTCTCTTGACGTCTCACTGACATCAGTAGCTGCGCTGCCTAACCCAACAGCCAAGGGGGGAGGCGAGTGGCTGTTCGGAACAGATCCATTCCTACAAATCCGGACGCAAGCACAGAAAACAAAACAAAAGGGGGGGCACCCCAGGAAATAAGCTAGGAAGGCTCCTGCATCATCCCAATGCCCCCCCTTGCACATTATTGGAAATCCCACCACGGCCTGCCCCGTGCAGCTGGGGGGGGAGTTAAGCGTCGCGCGCCCCAGGTGTCCCTGCTCCAGCTGCCCTAGCTACACCTGGCAGGACGGCGTGTCGCCCCCCTCTTCCTGCGCGGAGGGCCTGAGGAATTTGACCTGGGGAATCCGCTTCAAAGCCCCTGGGCCGGAGAGGCGGGGGCCGCGCCCCCCACTCCCGCTGCT
This sequence comes from Darevskia mixta, assembly GCA_034641385.1. NCBI lineage: Eukaryota > Metazoa > Chordata > Lepidosauria > Squamata > Lacertidae > Darevskia > Darevskia mixta. Next base: position 2,137,189 of record JAWWNH010000011.1, read on the forward strand.
TGCGACTCCCCAGACGCGGCAAGACACCAACCCGAGTGGGTTCGGGCTTTTCCTCCCTCCAGGGGGCGCCCTCGATGTACGGCAGTGGGGGGGGGGAAGAGTGGGCGGGAGGAGGAAACGGCAGTCCCCGGACGCTGCCCTCCGGATCAAAGGTGGCAAGGCAGGAGGGGGGGGGGGGGAGAGATGGAGAGCGGGGGGGGGGGGAGTAAAGCACATCACGCCCAGACCAATCCCTGACGGCTGCGGCTGCTGCCGCTCCCGCCGCCCCCTTGGCAGCGAGGCCCGAGAGCGCGCAGCAGGGCTCTCCCCGCCCTCCCTCCCTTCCCGCCCCGCGGGGCTTCTCCAGCAACACCCTCCCGCAGTCACAAGGGCCAGGAGGTGGGGCCCGAGGTTCCTCTATAAAGGGCCGAGGCGGCACCTCGCTGCCAGGTTTACCCTGCCCCACGCACACGTGCAGCTCCGGACAGGAGGCGAAGTCCGGCGTGAAGCAGCGTCCCAAAGAGGAGGGAAAGACGGGCGAGGGGGAGGCCGAAAGCAAGGTGCCTGGTGCCTGACTCTGAGGCAAAGTCCACGCCCGGCCAGGTGCGCCGCTCACACACGCGCCCTCCACCTGCGAGCGGAGAGGAAAAGGGCTCGAACTCGGCTCTCCGGCCGCTGCTCACTCACCTGGCGGCCCCCGGACCCTCCATGAGCGCCGCCACCCTGGACTGCCTGGACTCGCTGTCGTGCTACAGGAGCTGGTCCTCCTTGGAGCCCGCCAATTTCTACGACGCCAAGGCGGGCGGCGGCGGCGCGCTGAGCCCTTCGTGCAAGGCGGGCGGCATGAGCTCCAGCGCCGAGGAGGTCTCGTCAGCAGCGCCCGGCGGAGGCAGCCGCGACCTGGCCGAGCTGAGCGCCGCCGCGCCGGCCATGTACGAGGACGAGAGCGCCATCGACTTTAGCTCCTACATCGACTCCATGGCGGCCGTGCCCAACCTGGAGCTGTGCAACGACGAGCTGTTCGCCGACCTCTTCAACAGCAACCACAAGGGCAGCGAGCGCGGAGGAAGCAGCAGCGGCGGCGCCGGCGCCTACGGGGACTACCTGCCGCCGCCTCCGCCTCCTCCTGCGGCTCAGCACGCGCCCGCGGGCGGCGCCTTGGCCAGCCTGCTGCACGCCAGCGTCCCGCCGGGCCCGCTGCGCGGCGCCGTCAAGCAGGAGCCCGACTGGGGCGACGAGGCGTCGGGCTCGGGCTCGCTGCTGCCCTCTCAGATCGCCACCTGCGCGCAGACCATCGTCAACCTGAGCGGGCAGCCCACGCCGCCCACCTCTCCGGAGCCTCCGGGCAGCGCCTCGCCGTCCAGCTACAGCAGCCGCTCGTCCGGGTCGTCGTCGTCGGGCGGCAAAGAGCGCGCCTCCAAGAAGTGCGTGGACAGGTTCAGCCCGGAGTACCGGCAGCGGCGGGAGCGCAACAACATCGCCGTGCGCAAGAGCCGCGACAAAGCCAAGCGCCGCAACCAGGAGATGCAGCAGAAGGTGGTGGAGCTGTCGGCCGAGAACGAGCGGCTGCACAAGAAGTGCGAGCAGCTCACCAGAGACCTCAACAGCCTCCGGCACTTCTTCAAGCAGCTGCCCGGCAACCCTTTCCTGCAGGCGGCCGCGGCCACGGACTGCCGGTAACCGGCTGCAGAGGGAGCCGCCCCCCGGGCTGGCTCTGCCACAGACTTTGAACTTCTTCCAGAATACCTCAGAGCGAGCCGCACAGGACTGCAGCGGGGGCTGCGCGGGAGGGAGGGAGGGGCGGGGGGGGGCTGCGGGGAGGAGAGGCCTGCGGCGCCCCGGACTGGGCCAAAGGGCGCTTTTCCCCTCTCCGGACTTCTTCCCTAAGCTACAAGGCCGGAAAGAAACGCCTCGTGAAAATGTGTTGCCTTTCACGTTTCTTTCCTCGAATATGGGCTAAGCTTGGGTCTTTTAACCACAAAACTTGCCAAAAAAAAAGGGTGAAAGAAAAAGCTAAATGTTTCCTTTTATCTTCCTAAATTATTTTTGTAATGATAGTTTTCGTTTTTCTACATCTTACTTATACGGATGCAGCTACGGTACTTTGTAAGAAGCACATGATTTGCAAACACTTTTTATTGTAAACAGCAAGAGGGGAATGGACTGAGCATGCTCAAAACTTTTATATAAATTTTTACAGCATTTCTAAAAATAAAAAAACTTTTGAATTTTACTTTTGACTTTGTATTTATTACTCTGGGGGCAGCTGCTGAGGGGATGCAGCAGGAAATAGTGCTCCATGCAAGAGTTAAGCGTGCAGTTTCTTGACTTTAAACATGTAAAAAGGCACCATGATGAATGCTGTGTTAAATGACATTTAAATGCCAGTTTTATGGTGGACATATGCTAATAAAATGGGAGTTAAAGACGGTATCCATATTGTAGCTCTACTCTTAATTGCAAAAATACACGGCTGCAGATTTCTGCAGTCTGAGGGTGGGAGGTTAACCCTGCATAAGAACCAACTGTATGATCCTAACCCAGGGTTTCCCAAACTTGGGTCTCCAGCTGTTTTTGGATTACAGTTCCCATCATCCCTGACCATGCACCTAAATTGTTTCTGTTCATTAATTTCAGTTTGGTCTGCCATGAGCAGGACTAGCATTGGATCCAACCCAAGGTTTACAGAACTAGATAGTTGTCTACAAATATAAACGTGTTTGTATATTTAAGTTACAGGTAGATAGCTGTGTTGGTCTGTCATAGTCAAAACAAAATAAAAAATAAAAAGAATCCTTCCAGTAGCACCTTAGAGACCAACTAAGTTTGTTCTTGGTATGAGCTTTCGTGTGCATGCACACGAAAGCTCATACCAAGAACAAACTTAGTTGGTCTCTAAGGTGCTACTGGAAGGAATTTTTTTATTTTTTTATTTTGTTTTGTATATTTAACATGTCAGTTTTCAAACAGATACATGTACACCATGTTTCCTGAAAACTGCCATCTTTACATCAGAGGGCAGCATTGCAAAGTGGTAAAATCTCAGCGCAAACAGAAGCTGGTTTGGTTATGAGATTGAATAGCTAGCAGAAGTAATTTTAAGCAGTGATTGTAATGATGCTTGTGAAGGCAAATGAAGCCACAGAAAGATCAAACCTGTAAACAAGAACACAAATATGAGTAGTGTTAGTAGGACTTTTCCAGCTCTAAACATAACCTTGGCTTGTTTTCAAAATCTTGAACTTTCATTACCTCTTAACACAAATTGTTTGGGGGAGGGGAGGAAAGGGGGAGGTTGGCCTTATTGTTGTTGCTACAGGGCCATGCTACTGGGTTACTTCAAACATTGACAGCATTCCGGCACAGAAAGCACTTTTAGGAACTGCTGTGCAATCTGCATCCAAATAGTCACACACAATGACCACACACATGTATTTTGTTCCGGGGGTGTCATACGGTGATGGCTTCCAAGTGCACAGCAACATGCATAGCTGTAGCTTCATCACAAGAGGGTAGCATTTAAAACATTTACATCCAACCTTTCTGTCCATCAAGGAAACCCCCCTTTCCACTGCTAAAAACGTGAGCCACTTTCTTTTCGTTGCCCACAGAAAATATGCATGACCTAGATTTCATACTGCTGCTTGGCTAAAAGCCACAAATAAGGCAGAACTATTACGGTACTCATTTTAGAATTACAAATAGGTAGGCACAAACTTGAAGTCTCTAGGCACTGTTCTGAAAATTTTGGAATTTGATAATTAAAAAACAAACCTGAAGTATGCATGCTTAGGATTCAAGATCCCAATATATTATCTCTATCTCTCTCCACCTCCAATACAGAAATTCTGCACCTGAGTATGCGAATGTATGCAGGGAGTTCCCTGTTCTCTGCAAAAGGCAGTTCATACACATACAGGACTTTGTAACACAACTACCACAAGAAAGTCCAGCTGTTCCCAGGATTTCACCTGACATTTGTAGGATTGTGGTATTATTAACATATATTATGATCACCAGCACCTGCCCTTTAACCAGGTTGGGTTAAAACATTTCAAGTCCAATTAAAAACAGTTTAAAGCAAACTATTTTATTTTGTTTGGTGCAAAAAATTATTATGATTCCTTAGAGTAATATGTGTGTAGATAAAATGACAATATGTTTAAAATCAAAATATATCTGATATGGTTAGAAACTATTCTGAAGCCACTGTACTTTAGTTTTTATTAAGTATATAGCCCATTTATGTGAATTTGTTTTAAAGATACAACAGTTCAGTATTTATAGTTAACGATGGTTAATGCTGTACACATGCCCCTGACACCCTTCATCACCTCAGCAGAAAAAAGACTTATTTAACTCTTTGTAATATTTAATCAATTTTTGTAACAAATATAGATCAGCATTACTCCATGTAATATTAGACACACTGTTTCAATGCATACCATTCAGGAAAGCTTCATTAGAACGTATGTTACTGGAGTAATAGCCACAGTTTATGTTAAAATGTATAGATATGAAATTATTTTAAAATACCTCTTCAAACATGCATAATTGATTTTTACATCTACTGGGGGAGGTGGGGAGGATAGCTTGTGAAACCCGTTACAAAAAATACTTTACAGATCAAGACAATTGTTAGAAAAATACAAATTGCTTCAGTGCTCCAAAAATTACTTATGGATTACCAGAAAAACATACACAGTAGAAAAAGTCCCATCACAATTAAGCATTTGCAAGTTCCACTGGTTTCAATGGCAGATGTAGAAGCGCATCCATTTATCTTCTCTCATGGAAATCAATGGAAGCTGAACATGCTTAATATTGCCTGGCACATGCCCAATGTCCACGTTCAAAAAGTTAGCAGTTTATTTTCAGAGTAACCTCTTTTAAAAATGCAGTATTTATCATGTCTGCATTACACATTATATACAAGAATAGTCCATAAATAACTATATTACAAAGTTCATAGACAGAGTAGCAGACGGTATTTCCTTTAGTTTCCTCCTGCATCTGGGAGAACAATTTCTTCCAATCCGACATAGCTAGTTGGGTGGCTGGTTACAGACTGAACATAACAATATAAAAACCCCACCTCTTTTCCCAGCACACTCTTCACTTCATAACTCTGTAATGATAAAGCACATTCATTAAAACAAACAATCTTGTACATTTTGTCCCAGTCACCAAACAGCTGAAATATACCCAGTGCAAGGTGATATCCAAAGTAAAACTTCTTGTTTTTTCTTGCTCAAAAAGAAAAGTAGCATGCATATACCTCATTTCTGCAACTGCAAGTAGTTTTCAACTGCTTTTAAGATCATGTTTTAATTGTTGTAACTAGCCTTGGTCAAGTGTGAAGGGGAGGTTATTATTATTATTGTCATTATTATTATTACATTCCTAATGGGTTTGAAAAACAATCACTTTGATAAAAAAAATGTGAATTAAAATGTGATAAATACAGTATCAGAAAAAATTGCTTAATCAGGCTAGCTAATCATATATACACTTCCCTGGGAGTAAGTCCCACTGAATGCAATGGGACTTAATTCTGAGTAGACATGTACAGAATTGTTCTGTCTGTGTTCAATTTAAGTGAAAACCAAACTGCCTCTAGGGAACATTCCAAGCATCCAATCTTTAGACCAAAAGGTGAATCAATTAATATTTGTGTTTTCTACAGAGACAGTCATTTTTATTGATGCTTCAATAAACTTAAACCATTATCAATTACCCATGTTCATTGCACCTTCATGTGACTCAGCCCACTTTTAAATGTCACCCTTTTACAGCTAGAATGGTGACGTTTCAATTTTTTTAATCAATGTGTTTTTAAGTATACATACCCCATTCTCAGAGGGGGAGGACTCCAGGAGTGAAGAAATTGTATTTTGCAGCAGCTAATATAACACATGGAGATACAGAAAAGAATCATGTTTAAATTTTATTTGGCCACATAAAACAACAACAGTATTTAGTAAAAGTTAAAATTGTATGCCTATAATGATCTGTCCTCTTGATTATGATAAAGCCAAACAGAAATCTGCTTATGTCCCTTAAGGTCTAAGTTTCCAACAAGTTGTTGTATGCTACGTAACATGATCATGATCCCAGTAAAACCCCTTAAAGAAATTTCCCCACATTTAAGACCTTAGAAATTATTGCAGAAATATTATTTTAGAAAAGAGTTGCACCGTGGATTTATAATTCAACAGGACATAGCTAACCAACTCAAAACTTTGTTAAATCTTGAAATTCAATAGGTGGCCTTGGGGAAGCGGCTCTATCTCATCTTAGCCTCATAAACAACCTTGTGAAGTCAGAGGGAAAGATAAAGACACATTGTAGCCTGCCCTGAGTCATCATGAGACAAATGAATAATAACATTGGGGCAGAGCTTTAAATTCTTGTCCCTTCTCCCATTGGGCAAGGGTGGCTAATGTGTGAGCCTCCAGATGTTGGAATACAACTTCCATTATCCCTGATCATTGGCCCATGCTGGCCAGGAGTTGGAGACAAACAACATGTGGAGGGTTACCAAACCTTGCCATAGAGATAATACTAGTCCTTGGTCCATATATACTTGGAAGTATTTCTCTAGAAATAGGGACCAACAAAGGAGCATGTTATCCATTTGTTTCTGAAGGCCCTGTAGTCCAAATTCTAAGGCAGATCACTCCACATGGCAATCCACCCATAACTCCACCCTAGAGCAGGTTAACTGCTTCAAACATCTGGGACAAGTAATTCGACCAAATAGGTCTTTTCTGGCCCACAGAGACTATATAATTACCAATGCATCCAAGGCAGCCATCCAGATTAGATCTCTATATGCTAAGAACCAGGCGCAATCAGTGAAGGTAGCCTTGAGACTTTTTCAAATGAAAGTCCTCCCCCTTCTTTTGGTGGGTATCTCTTTGGGCACCCGTAGGGATTTCCTGAAATTGGATTCCATCCAAACGAGATTCCTCAGAGCCATTCTTAGGATTCCCCCTTCTGTAGCGGGTGCTGCTATGAGACTAGAGGTTGGCTGGCAAGCCCTACGGTATGTGGCCCTGAAGACGAAGCTTTGGCTATGGCTCAAGCTTTGCTTTAAACCAGTGGGTATCGCCCCCTTGATATTGAGGGATGATTTCCAATCATCGTGGGAAAGGGAAGTCATTAATGAGGTTCAATCCTGTGGATTGTCACACCTCTACTTCGAGTCTATGACGTACACTCAAGCCAGAGCTGCGGTTTCCCGGAGACTGAGCGATATTGCTAGGCAAGAAGATATAGCCCAGATAAAACCAGGGATGTTCCTAGGGGACCAGATCCATCGGACCATACCAGCCCCCTACCTTGCGGAAGTCCACTATGTGGAATACCGTAGACTTCTTACAGCGGCTAGATTAAATGCCCTTGATTCTGCGGTATTGTGGGGAAGGTACAGGGGAGTACCATACGCTCAGAGAACTTGTCATTGTGCCCTGGGAGTGGTAGAGTCCACCGAACATATTCTCCTGACTTGCCCTTCTTATGCAAAGCTTAGGCAAAATCTTATAGCTCCACTTTTAGTCCAATTTAGCTTCCTATCCAGAGAAAACCAGGTTTTATACTTGCTGAATAATGCTACTGGAAATACAGCCTCCTTAGTGGCCAAATTTCTTTTTTTAGCTTTCAAGCGTCGCAAGACTAAAATCGACTGCATTGACCTGGGGCTATCTGTCTAGCCCATTTTAGTGTTGGTTATGTTTTAAAAACCCTCTCAGATGTTTTAACTTTGTATGGATAAATGTATCTTTTTCTGACTGACGGTCGAATAAAGGATGATGATGATGATGGAATCCACCCATAACTCTTTACAGATCCACCAAGTTCATCTACATTATAAATGTCCCATAAAAAAGGGCTCTGAGCATTGCAATTAAATAATATCTTTCATCAGGTAAGGTTGTTCATGAAATGCTATTTCATTCCAGAAATTGGCACACAAGTCTCAGTACAATCCTATTTCTCTGTAACATCTGAATTGGTAGAGTCTGTGCGTGTCCCCAACCAGTGCTTGGATGCAGTCATGGGTCAGATGACAGCTCATCAACTGCAACTCAGTCCTGTCAAGACAGAGACCCTGTGGATAGGTGGTCCCCAGGAACTGGGCTGCACTCCCTCTGAAAGAGCAGGTACATACAGTAGTTTGGGAGTGCTCCTAGATCCATCACTGTGAAGACAGATCAAGGTGACCTCAGTGGCTTCTTCGAGTGCCCATTACCAACTTGGTTTGATGTGTCAAATTTTACTGAATGTCATATTGTTATTACTTTTATGTTAAACAGCTTATATATTTTTATTATATAAAGCTGTATTTTTTAAGGACTTAAACAAGTCTTATAACCAGTACTTTGTTCTTCTCATACCTTTACTTTTACTATGCATAGTGGTCTGGACTGGCAGTGCAGAAAGACTTCCAGGTGCATCTTGAGAACTGGTGAAGTTATGGCATCACAACATTGGTTGCAGTAGAGCAAGCCTCTGAAATACAGGAAAAGGTCCGTGTTATATATGCATCCAGCACCTCATTTTTCTTTATTCCTTTGACAGTTTGAAAGTGACCAAAATCAGCCTTCTTGATGTGAATTTTGATCATTAGCTGGGAGAACTAAAAACTATATTTTCCCCATGTTCTCTTCATAATGCTAATTCCAGGGAAGAAGGAATATGAAAGGGAGAACAGGGGTAAGAGGGGAGCTTAACCTTTCCATACTCACCAATTATCCCCCCCCCCCCCGCAATGCTCCCCCCAGCAAGGCTCGAAGACCAAAATTAACCCAGTTTAAGGGGAAACTGATTAAGAAGGCACACACATGTGGAAGAAGCAGCAGAGTTAAGTACCCCTCAACCCTACCCTGCTATTTTATTCCAATATTCCAGCAGTAATGTCCTTGGGAAATTTTGTTCAGGGGTTATTTGTTTTTATATCTTTTTTTACCTGCTCTTTTGCCAAAAAAGCTCCCAGAGTGGCTTACATAAGATTACTAAAAACAAGCTGTTCCCTGCCCAAAGGCTTACAATCTAAAAGACACGTGAGGAGAAAAAAAAAGGGGGGGGGAGGATGAAGAATAAAGAGGCAAACAACGCAGGCACCAATTTTTCAGGTAACGTAATATCCAGCCGAAACGGAAACAACTCCAAAAGCAGAAGCTCAGCGGACCTGGTCTCTCAGCAGAGCTGATGGAGGAGCCCTACTTTCCATGCCTCCTTATGCTGCAGCCTGATGGAATGCATTGTGAACAAGGAGATTATGAGAAATCCATCCTGTGTTGTTTGTTCCCAGCAATATTCATAGAGATACAGGTTTTGTTCTTAGTTACAGCAACGATTGACAGATCCATTCCCTCTGGTTCTGTCTTACCCTATAAAATGGCATCCTGTGGCACTGAATTACAAATGTTATGTGCTGCATGCATGAAATAGTACTTTTTGTCTCTCCCAAATATACTGCCAATCAATTTTATTGGATGGCGAAGAGAACAAAATGTCTTAGGAGATTAAAGTATTTCCTATTTACTTTCTTCATGCTATTCAGTCTTATAAACTGAAACAGCCCCATATGGGCCCAGTCAGTGTCCATATGCAGAGGGTTTAATAGAGTCATGCTTTGCCCCCTTCACATTCCCCATCCATTCCTCTCTTCCTGAGGTCCAGAGCTTGTGTAATTTGATTAAGCAGAGGGAAGGAGATGGACAGAAATTATAGGAGACATACACATAACTCCCACTCTCTGTAATGTCCAGTCGTGCTGCTTGCATGTGCATTGGGAAGGAGGAAAGAAAGCACAGTGGGAAGTCCTCTATATCTGGGCACACTGCCTATATGGGGAAGATTCACATCCAAGTATTCTGATGCTTCTTTGAGAAACAATTGGCGGGGTAATTATATTTTAAAAAACCCAGAGGGATGTAACATTAAAATATGAGATATATCTCTGTACCGCAACTTTTAATCCACTGGATGAAATTAAATAGAAACACCTTTGTAACATCTTGATCAAAATTTGGTAAGGCCACAAATTGCCCAACACTACACTGAGGGAACTTTTCTCATATCCCTTGACTTCTAAATTTCCTTACAGCCTTTGGCAATGCACTCTGTCAAAAGGCTAAGACTCCAAATATACAGTGCCGAATAGGACTGACCTTATCTGTATGTCAGTTGGCACAAGCTTGTTCTTACCTGTCTTGTGGACGCTGCTCTACTTTCCCATTGCCACATCTGTTACACGTAGGCCATGAGAAAGCAGTTCTTTCATTAACACCAGCAACAGTGCCTGGAAAAAAGAAAGAAAATATTTCTACAGGCTTAATATCCATTGACACAAGCATCAGAGGTGACCAAAGCTCTTGGCTTGTTATAGTATGGCTCCTTTTTCTCTGCCGAAATTAAGCATTTTTTTTTATAAAGGGGGGGGGAGAGATTTCAGGTATATGACAACCTGTTTCATTTTTAAAAATATATTTAGATTAGCTTCACAACCTCTAGAAAACATTTTTCAAACACTATTTATTTAAAAGTCCCATCAAAGGCAATTCTTATGTTTTCATACACAACACAACTTGGGGATGCACTACCAGAAGATGTAGCGATGGCCACCAACATGGGCAGCTTTAAAAGGGGAGTAGGCAAATTTATGGAGAATAAAGCTTCCATTGGCTACGATTCATTATGGTTGTGTACTACTTCCAGTATCAGAGATAACATTGTTACAAAGGTTGTGTGCCACTCCTATCCCTGTTGAGTGATAGAGGGAATCCGGGGAATTTCCAGGCGCTCACCCATTGTGTTCCTCTGAGAATCAAGATGAGGCGGAGACTGTCATAGCTTTAAGAAATATGATTTATTCACATATTTAACACTTGAGTTTAGATGGAGGGAGTCCTGCTCTTACAGCATGGCCATCTCAAGAGGGGCTTGTTCCCCACGGCAGTGCAGCACAGGAGTCCAACTCATCGCTCCCAGCTAGCCTGACAGAATGGTTCTGTTTTTGTTCTTCCTTCTTGTTCCCAGAACACCTTACTAAATACACTCTTTTCCTGTCACCTCACACACACATATCTTGGCAACCTCTGTCTGCCCAGGCCCAAGGATTCCTCTCTCCAATATGGGCCATCACCACCTTTTGTCATGTTAATGTCTCGATCCCAGGTGAGGATTCAAAAGGAAATTTAGCCTGCATTTTCCATTGGGCTGGAACCTTCCCTTCAATACTCCAAATATTAGCTAGATCCTGACATTCATTAATTTCTGCTATAAACTAACAGAATCTAGTACCCCAAATCTGTAACAGCATGTTTCTGAATACTAGTAATGATAGACAACTGTTGCGTCCGTGTCCTGCTTGCGGGCTTCTCATAAGCATTAGGCTGGCCACTGTGAGAACAGTATGCTAGAATAGATGGGCCTTTGGTCTGCTTCAGCAGGGCTCTTATTATGTTCTCACCTGACAGCTTTTTAAAATTGTGTCACTATTCTTCATTTCCGCATCAGAGGGCAAATGTTCTTAGTCACAATGGTTTCAATCCTATATCTGGAAAATGCCAGAGGGATGGGTGTGGAATATCAACAGATAAGATAGCTTTCTTAAAACATTTACAATGGTCTAAAACCAGGACTTACTTTTTATTTATATCCACATAATTGGAAACTGAATCCGCTAAAAAAAACCTGACATACGTGACTAGAAACATTAGGGAACCGAAGGTCAGAGAGATATTCTGGATCGCTAAGCATTGTTGCCAAGTATTATAAAGCAAATAAATTGGGTATTTTATGAGGAGGCTAGTAAAAAGATTTAGAACAATGGCGATTTGTTGATCCAAGCAGTAAACATTAAGGATGTAGCACTGTTTGTGAGCAAAACATACAAATGGATAATCTTGGGACACCTGCAAGTAAAGGGATTACAGTTGCCAAGCCTACAGTGTATATGTCAAAGGCCAATCACCTAGTAATCCTTGTTATGTTGAGTAAGAGGCACTTAATTCTATGGTAAACTAAAATGTTGGAGAATCAAAACTGGCAAAGTCATGCATACTGGAGTAGCAAGGCTGGAACACTTTATTTAAACTGAAAAAGGGAAAGCATACATGTAAGACTTTTTGTTCCTTCATATCCAATCTTAGGAGCTTCCGAAACATTTTAGGATTGACAGCTATTTCCAACTGATGTTATAAATAAAAAAATAATGTTGCAAAAAATAAAAAAAAAGTAGTACCGGTAGTTCTCAAGGAAAGCCTGAACCACAGTGAGAAGCATCAATAGATTAAGTGCAGCAGATTGATTGGTCATATTTGCATCTCACTTTCCCTCTGGGGAACTCAAGCTGGCATATATTGGTTTTCCCAAACATATCCTTGCATTGATCCTGTCAAATGAGTATTACCTCTGAGATGACATAATAAGGCAACACAATTATGTTTGGTGACATAATGAGGTCACCAAACCCCACTCCCTAAGTAAGCTGAATTCCTGAGCACGGATTTGAACTCCGACCCAAGCCAAGCACTCTATCCATCACACTGGTGACTAAGCCAAGGCAGTAAGTTTGAAATAGGGTGCAAAGCTGCCTAAACAAGTGAATCAATTATCATTATTCAGAAATATGAGGGGCACAGGCCATTGTTTCATACGCACATCAATATTAAGTGAATGTAATAAAACATTCTGAAATGGGAGCCTTTGCTGTACAAAAGAGGGAAAAACATCAACTAAAAACAAGTGTTATACCGTAACTGCAGCCATTTACTGTAGCTTTACTTACATCCAACCTGTGGTCAAATTGAGTCCATTAGGGGTCCTAATTGGGCACAGAAAGCAGTTTCTTCCAGCCTTACCCACCTGCCCCACACCTGATGGTAGATATGGGGCAAGAAAAGCAGCAGCTGCAAAGAAACCATTGGAGTATTCAAGTGCTGTTTCCATTAACCCTTTAAAGTTCACCTGAAATCAGATTAGCCTCTCCTCCCTCAAATATGGATTAGGGAAGAAGTCTATTTTGTTTCTTAAAGTTTGATTTTCTAGGTTTTTAGATCCTTTTTTTGTTTTTTGTTATGCTATAGACTTCATGGATGATCCTAGGCAACTTATTCAGAAACTGAATGGAACAGTATTCTATCTTTCAAAACAAACAAACCTCCCAGGAACAGGAAATCACAATAAAAGATATGGCTCAGAACTTGTATCTTGTTCACTTGCACAACAACTTGAGTGATAAATAGTTCAAAAAATTGCTTTTTACTGGTAAAAAAAACTTGGGCTAATAGCAAGACTTGGCTCAATGTGTGTGCACCAAGGAGCGGTGGGGTGTCATGAACCTATGAGAAGGAACATTTTATGCACAATGATACACAGCAAAGCAGAGTTGCTAGGGACTGATCCGGAGTCCTTATACAGTACAAGCTAGGTGATGCTGCAGAGGATTGTACTAAAAAGCGACATAGCTCCCAAACAGACATTCAATGATTAACAATGTTATAGGCCTCCTTTCATGGGCGTAACCAGGATTTGGAGGGGGGGGGCAGAACCGACATGATTGGTCAGTTAAGTATTTATATGGCTTTACTTGATTGCGAAAGGGCAGCTGCCCCCCCCCGGCTACGCCCATGACTTCTTTGCCTCTGTATTTGTCCTGTACTGCATATGGGGCAGGCCTGCTCACCTGATCTGAAATGGTAGCAGGAGAAATGGCTTTTGTGACTCTCAACCCATTTTAGGCCTATACCTGGTGGAAGAGCTTAGCAGGAGCCACTATCTTTTCCCTATTTGACCCAAATGTTCCAGAGCTTAAGGGTGAGCAGCATCAGCATCACTACCTGCTGGTTCCCTCTGTAAACTTCCTTGATGGTGAAGGGATGCAAGGAGGGGAAAACATAATTATTCCTCCCTCTACTGTGCTGCTCTGTCTAAGGATTTAGCAATGAAAGATGGGTTTGAAATGAAAGAAGAAAGGCAAAGGATAGAAATATATTATTTCCCCCTCCCTCTGCTCTTCCCATACCTGTTAAGAGATGGGGAAGAATGTGGGAAAGGAAATTCTTCCATCTCTGCCCTGTCCCCTTGAACACATGGGTGAAGAGGAGCATTCGTCACTACACTCCCAGCTAACATGCATCACAGGGTTGCTGGAACTTTAAGATGGGGAGAAGCCATGCAAGCTGCCCTAAGCTCTTTGGAGGAAGGGCAAGATAAAACACAATGAAATTAAGGTTTCCAATAGGAAAGAAAGACTGATCAACTTTTGCTTCAGGAAAAGTTGTACTAACCTCTTACAGTACAAATGGAATTGACTTGGGTTGCAGAATCCAGCTCATCTAGTTTGACAGGACCAGTCAGTTCAGTGATGTCAGCACCAACAGCCTTATACAAAAGGGGCCTTTGTAACAAGAGAACGGTACGTTCAATGCAAATAATCCTACCTGCCAACAAATACATTTTGATATGTTACAGTAACAAGGAAAAAGGTGACCATGTTAATTGTCTGGGCCAATAAAGACAACATTCCCAGCCAGTCTTTCACAGAGCTTGATTTGGTCCACTTTACTCACAAACTCTGAAATGAAGCACATCCTATGTTCTTGCTAAAGCAGCTTTCAGTTCAAACTATCTTATGTGTTAACTATTTAAAGGGGAGAAAATCTAATTGGCTTGCGATTGCTTGTAAGATTTCTCTCTCTCTCTCTCTCTCTCTCTCTCTCTCTCTCTCTCTCTCTCTCCCTCTCTCTCGGTGGTGCCAAGCTGCTCTGAGGCTAGACATGTTGCACTTTGCTCCCAAAAGCAGGAGGGCCAAACCTTTGCTCAGCAGTGTCACATGGATGATTCAATGGGTCTGGATGCATGAAAGGAGTCTTTTGTAAGTAGGTCAGTGGCTCAAATGCAACAGAGGTTCACAATGACCAAAGGTCATAATCATCTAATGAAAAACTTACCCCAGGCATGAGCACAATCCAATTCTACTTTTTTCCAGCACAACCATTGATACTATGTTAGCAATTCTAGGTGGGAACAAAGGGACAGTGGTAATTATTGGACACTGTATTAAGAGGACCGCAGGAGGGACCACAGTAGTGGTTAGAGGGGTAGATTAGGACCTGGGAGATCAGGGTTCAAATCCCCACTTGGCCACAAAGTTGGCTGGGTGACCTTGGACAAGTCACTGCCTCTCATGCTAACCTTCTCCATAGTGTTGTTGCGGGGATTAAATGGGGAGGGAGAGAACCAGGTATACCACTTTGAGCTCCTTGAATAATAGGTGGGCTCAGGACCGGTGCTGGCAATTTTGGTGCCCTAGGCGAGGGGGCGGGCCACGTGACGTCATTACGTATGACGCACGTTGCGGAGCGGTGCCCCGCCCCCTGCCCTGCCGGGCGCCACTCGCCGCCGCGGTATGCTTGCTCCGCCGCTGGTTGGGGTGGTGGCGGGTGGCAGGCTGCCCAGCGCCCCCTCCATTTTGGCGCCCTAGGCAGTTGCCTAGTTCGCCTAAATGGACGCACCGGCCCTGGGTGGGCTATAACAAAAATGAAACCAACATTATGTGTGTGGCAACATAAGTAGTTGATCAAAGCAGACAGGAGATCTCACACCAGTGCATCATTCTTCCAACTGCCTTCTCAATAACTACACTAATGTGGTGTGCAAGACATAACTCTCACTTTGGCAAATGTATCTTGATTACATATACATAAATGTATCCCAACAAGTACAACAATGCTACCTGAAGAGGCTAAAGTAGAGGCAGGAATGAGAAACAGGAGTACTCCACTGATTCTACTGATATACCAATTCCACTGAGCGAATCCGTCCCTCCTTCACATGCCAGCATCCATTACATCAGGATGTGGCAGAGGGAGAGAAAGGAATCAAGACCACTCCATTGAATCTGCTGTGAGACCAGTTTCGTTTGCTTTCCATTCTAGCTGGTCATTACAACTACTCTGCAATTTGGTGAACTGTGCCTGAGTTCACTTATTTTGTCTCTTTCCTTCTCATCCCTTTTTCCTTTTGCGCTGCATCTTTTAGGGCCAAATTACACACTAGGTTTAAGGCGCAGCATGCAGCTACATCGCTGGTTTTTCTTTCATGAATTACTGGTGCAGTGGGGTGATTGTTAAAAAAGAGAGCAAGAAAAGCATTTTAGCAATAATTAAAAAACAACATAAAAATTGCATCCAAGAATTACCGTGAATGGCTACAAATGGCCCCATTCACAGCATCGTGCCATGCTCACTGGTGTGGACAGATCATATTTATTTATTAAATTTGTATACCACCCTTGTGGGAAGTCAATTGCAGACAGCAGTAGGAGCCACCCTAGACACTCATTAGGCTGTAATTTGCAATGGCACGAGGAAGCTTATGAATCTTATTTAAGATTTATCTGCCTCCACTTGTGCTGGAGCTTACCATTTCCACATAGAGCATCTTTGAAAAAAACTGCACATGGGGATGTGCTCTTCAGTGCCTCCATTACCTCTACACTGATCACACATGATGAAGCAATAGAAACTGGCAGAGTTTTTGGAGTTCCAGCCCCACTTTGCAGGGAGAAAGTAGTCACAACCAGCCAAAATTGCCTTTGGCTTGAGGGAGTGTTGCCTGTTACCTAGAATTTGAAAGAAAAAGCACAAGTAATACATTAAAATTTAACAAAACATTACTTTTTTCTCCAGGATTAGATCAAAACTGTTAATCAGTTCAGTGGGTATAACCCACAGTTTAGCAGGTAGCATTTAAACCTTTAATTCTGAGGGCTGAATTTTATAATACTTAACATGATATAGATCTTGGTTCTATGTTTTGCTGTGTCACAATAGTACAGCAAAAGACTGAGTATAATAATAATAATAATAATAATAATAATAATAATAATAATAATAATAAGTTTTATTTATACCCCGCCCTCCCCAGCCGAAACCAGGCTCAGGGCGGCTAACACCATAAGACTCACAGTATGTCTGTAATTCTCTGTTTTGAAAACCAGTATTTTTTTATTTTATTTTTAAGACTCAAAGTATCACTGTATGCATAGGGACAGCATCAATTACCACCACTACTGCCTTCAGACTGCAGGGAAGTCCTTATGTGGCATTACTATACTAACAAAAAGACTGCATTTGCTTTCACAATCAAAGCTATTATACAACCTTGAACCAGCAAATGACTGCAATAAACTGTAGTTGTTTGAAGTCCTATGGACAGTGCCAGATATAAAGGTAAAGGGACCCCTGACCATTAGGTCCAGTCGTGACCGACTCTGGGGTTGCGGCGCTCATCTCGCATTATTGGCCAAGGGAGCCGGCGTACAGCTTCCAGGTCATGTGGCCAGCATGACTAAGCCGCTTCTGGCAAACCAGAGCAGCGCACGGAAACGCCGTTTACCTTCCCGCCGGAGCGGTACCTATTTATCTACTTGCACTTTGATGTGCTTTCGAACTGCTTGGTTGGAAGGAGCTGGGACCGAGCAACGGGAGCTCACCCCGTCGCGGGGATTCGAACCGCCAACCTTCTGATCGGCAAGCCCTAGGCTCTGTGGTTTAACCCACAGCACCACCCACGTCCCTATAAGCTAAACAAGCTATAGCTTAGGGCCGCACTCTCTTGGGCCCCCCAAAAAAATTTAAAGGAAAAAACCAACTGGGCTTACATTTCCAAAATATAATATAAAAAACAAGTAAAATAAAACCTACATACAGCAACAGTGTTTTGTGTTGTGCAGGCTCCTATGATAAGTAAGGGGCCCCGCCTGCTATATAAAGGGCCCCATTACCTTCAGTAGCTTAGGGCCTCATCAAACCTAAATCCGACCCTGCCTATGGAACAGAACTGCATGAATCTTGCCTTGCTACAGATTGCTGCTTAACTGTTGTAGCATAAACCTCAGCAGTTAAACTGGCAGATAAGACAGAAGGATAAATATTTTCCATTTCCAGAGGGGTAGCCTGCAACTTGAAACCAGTGAATTACAATCCATGAAGAAGTTCAATCCCATCACTTGTAGAATGAATTGGGACAAATGATTTTTCTTTTTAGAAAAGCACGCTACATGTATTGATTGGCTTTGGAATTTCAGGATGTCAATGTTATCAATGTGCATGACCACTGTTAACATAATTATCACCAACTGTATTTTCCTGCTTTTCATTACCTTTTGATCTCACTGTCTACAATTTCCCCCCGCCCAGCATACCTAAAACTCAATACAAAACTTCTGATAAAGTGGGCTGTAGCCCATAAAAGCTTACATCACAATACATTTGTTATTCTTGAGGGCACCACAATGGTCCACATAGTGTGAAATCGCTTCAAGATGCTTCATAGGAAGCAGCTCCTAAATGACATAAGTAAATAAGTTTCCTTGTAATGTTTTCCTTGCCTGCACTAGGGCTTTCAAACATATTACCTGAGCATTTCTTTACTAATCAACTAAAAAAAGCACTTCTCATCATGATGTCAGATTATGACTTTGACCTAGTTCATTTTTTCCCTCTGAATAAGGAAAATACCAGAAACATTATTATTAAGCTGCATAATATGCTCCACTCCCTTGGTAAAAACTGCAGTTGGTATGAACCTAGACTCTTTCCTCTTGGATAAATGTCAACATTTTTCAAGGATGCATTTAAACCAGATGATTCATAAAAGATAATGGGAGAAACAAATACATCTACCCAAACAACATAAATATCCTGCTCAAAACAGTGGGGAAAATAAGCTAAAGGATAAAAAAACAAATGAACTCATGGTAAAAGTGCCTACCTTTTGGGTTGACACTGGAAATAGTTCCAGCTCAAAATTAGGACATTTAATTATTTTACTGGAAAAATATATAGCTAATGCAATTTGGATTAAATTTGCCTGTAGTTTTTATAACTTTTTCATGTTTATCACTAAACTGCCTATGGGCTGAATCCAATCATGGAAGGAAGGCTCCTATCTCTAGTAGCTGCTTCCATGAATAGAAGGCGTGGGGAGAAGATTTTCACTGATTCTCTCTTCCTTTTGTAGTTCCCCAAATCCCCCCACCCCACCCACTAAAAAAATTTAATCTAATCTGCTCCAGAAGTTTAGAAGACCTTTGGAGCACTGTTAGAAGTTGTACAGGGAGATTCAGGAGAAAGGGGTAATCAGTGAACTTTGCCTTTCCCCACTTCTGTTCACAGAAACCTCCACTAGAACAAAAAGCCTTCTGGGAGGAGTCACATAACCCCAAATGTCTTCACTGTTTCTGCAAAATAGGATATTGTAAGCATCTACATAATACTACCGAAAGTGTTTACATAATGTTACAGACTGAAAATATCAATGCAGTTACTGATTTATTTATTTTAACCCAAAATATAAATGAACACTTGAGGAGCTCTTTGGTCCTATAGCATCAGTGCTAATGGCAAAAACAGTCATACTATTCCCTGAATTTATACCCTATATTTCCTATAAGGAAAACCTGGTTCTCCAGCTCCTCCATTCTCCATGAGACAGGAGAGCCAGGCTACCCAATGAGCTTCATAATTGAGTGGGGATTTGAACCCAGGCCTCCACAATACTAGTCTGATACTATTCACAGAAAACGTAAGCAAAGGTTATTGAAGTGAGTATGCTTAGGTAAAAGCATATAATGTTGTTTTATTTTTCTCTCTCATTTGCAGCTTGTTACAATGAAGTATTTGTACTTTTAAAGAATAAAACAATATTGTCTGGGAAACAACAAACAGATTTGCAGCACTTTAAAAGGCTAAAAAAATATTGTGGCAAATGCTTTGGTGGCCATAATAGGTTGATTAGTCTTTAAAGTGACACAAGCATATCATTTTGCCTCCTTTTTTGTTGATATTCCTACCCTTCTGGAAGTTGTAGAGTTAAGGTTTCATTCGGATGTCACCACTTATATAAATATTTATTTTTTTAAAAACATACCCATCTAATGATTTATTTAATAGCTGCGTAGCAGAGAGGTTGGAAAATATGAGTGACAAAATATTTGGCTAAAGATATGGCAATTTATTAAATTAAGTTTTACTATTGTTTTTTTTTAAAAAAACACTTTAATATTTCATACCCAGAACTTACTTTCCATAACTACAGATTTTAAAAGTTAATTGAAAGATTCAGGTTTTTTTTTAAAGAATCACATGGAGAAACATTAGAAATTTGAAACTCTAACCTTTAGATTCTGACCAATGGGACAGTCAGCCAAAAAGTAAATAACAATAAATCATTTTAATACCATCATCTTTCTGTTTCTGTGTCAATTTGTTCTGAACAGAAAGGACAAAACAGACAAAACAGCAGCAGGATTGAGTTATGCGACAGTACAGCTCCCCCAAGCACAGATGGAATATATTTCCTTATTTTCCTTTTGTACCATAATACTTATTTTGAATAGTAATAATAAAAATGGCCATGTTTCCATTTCTCACTTCAAATTAAGTGAAGTCTTGGAGAGTTCTAGTTCAAAGAGCTATACTGAACAACACTGGTGATTAAAAAAAAAAAAGATCTATCATTGTTAAGCACAAAACTTATTTTATAAATAAAATGCATAAATTCATACAGGGTTCATACAGGGGTTTCTCTCTCTTTCTCTGTGTGTGTTCTGAAAAAGTTAGTCAACAAGAGAAAACCAAACTAAGCCAAGGTCTTCACCTTCATATTTTATGATGCACTAGACTTGCGCGAAGGACAAATCTTTACTGGCAAAGACTGAAGCAGTAAACAAGTTTCAGCCATGGCATTTTGTTTCCAAAATGTTTACAAAAGGTAAGTTCCTTTTTTATCTTCATAGCTGCAAGATCAAACTCTTTTGGTTCTTTCAAATCATTCTTGAAGATTTAAACACTGAATTGTGGCTATAAAACACTATATCTAGAATTATAACTTATTAAAGACATCTGAGGTGAATTACTTGAGTAGCTATAGTATCTTTTCAACATATCTGCCCAGGGATAAGGAAGCATCCAGTAAATATTGAGCTGAAATTAGAAGTGGAAACCAATTTAAACAGAGCTTGCTGGTGTCTTGAGTCTCTGGATGTTAACTCCCTCCAAATGTGAGGCCCATGTATCCAGAAGGCATACGTATGTGAGAGCAGAGCACCACCAGCTTGAAGCAATGTTGGGGCATGTGACTTGCCAACAATTATTTTGTTGGGTAACACATAAGGTATTTTTTAAAAAAGAAATTTCTATTATAAAAAAGACCAATTCAATCTTTGGAGTTGGCCCTTCAACAACATATACGGTAATGGCTTTAAGACAATCATGCATCACTTACCGGTAAGTTAAAAGAAAGGGACTCAGCCTAAGTTTGGCTATCTTTATGACGTGGGCTATTTCTAATCATTCACCTGAACTTTCTAGAGGTACATCCAAAATGCCAAGTTTCAGATTTTGTTCATGTTTAACTGGATTTTAATTTAATGTGCCATTTTACAAATATTTTTATGCGTTGTTAGCCACCCAATCAGAGACGGCAAATATGTTTTGCTAGCATTGTAGAACTACATCCATTGGCAGGGTCGCTCTGTACTGCAGCTACAAAACCTTCCACCACCCCCCACCCCCCAGCAAGTGCCCATTATCTAATATAGAAATGTTAAGGGAGGGGAAAACACCAGGACTTGTAGGAGGACTATTGCAGAAGAAGAGAAAAACAACAACACGCCTGGATTGTTAAGGGACAGAGGGAGGGGCAGGTGAAATATGGCTCAGTTGTATGCAGTTTTTGTAATGCAATTTTTAGGTGTAGGAACTTTAGTCATCCCTCCTATAATTATGTAACAGTGCCTGTTTTGTTCCCCAAATATAAATCTGATGTCATATTTATGCATCTCAGAGTAGTTTCTGGTGACAGCAACAGCAAATGACCCAATTCATACCATAGTAAAAACCTCTCACAGGTTGACAACCCCTGGCCTGCATGCACTCCTCAAGTACATGCTGGGACTGTTGGGAAAAGTGCTTTAACCTCCCACCTGCAGCACTCCTCATCCACCTTTTGCCGATGCTTCCCCAATCTTTTTCAATACAAGTTAGGGTCCCTGTAGGTACACTCACCTTCCAGCTATTTTTTAATCCCTACAACCCATATATATACTTTTAGCTGAACTGCAAATACTGGGGGGTAAACCTCTTTCTCTATACCAGGAACATGGTATTGTGGCCCTCCTGATATTACTGGACTACAGCTTCCATCATCCCTGACCTTGCTGACTAGGGCAGAAAGAGACTGGAATCTAATAACAGCTGAAGGGGAACAGGTTAATATAAGAATGTAAGGAGGGCCTGTTGAATGATGCCAACGGTCCATCTGCTCCAGCACTCTGTTCTGTGGTTAACCAGAAGCCAATGTGTTACCCATTTCTGCTCTAAAGACAGCTGACACCACATCATAGGTAATCAGGGACAGCCAATGTGGTGCCTCCAGATGTTGTTGAACTGCAACATTCAGGATCTCTGACCATTGGTTACACTGGGTGGGACTGATAGGAACTGTAGAAATCTGTTATTCTGATTGTTATTGAATGACATCGGTTACCTGCTGTTTGTTTTAAACAATGCAAATGTATGTGCTCTCAAAGAATTTGGATAAATTCTGTCTCCTTTCCACTAAACCAGAAACAGAATGTAATTGCGAGTATGTATAAGTACGTAAGGGTGAAATGGTTTGGTTGTATGTAAGGCAGGTATGTATGTATGTATGTATGTATGTATGTATATCAAGTTTTGTTATGCTATGTTATTAAATAAAAATTTAATAAAAAAGAAAGAAAGAAAAAGAAACAGAATCCCCCTGCTCAAGGTTGGGAAATGATATCGAAAAAGGACTAAGAAAGAGAGAGGTGCCACACACACACACACACACACACACACACCCCTCTAAAACCAACCAACCAGCCCACTCAAAGAATTACCTGCAGTCTTCGATGTACAACATGTGCCCAAAAGCTGCAACACTGATGTGAGCCAACCACCTGAAATGCAATTAAAATGTAAGCAGAATGCATAATTTCAAACATTTTAATATGCTAATAAATATGCCACTTGTAAAACCTGTGATGACAACAAGAATACCTGAAGAATTTCCTCGAGATTGTGCACAGCCGGGGGAAAATACAAATCTGAAATTTGTTCTTCGCTGTCATCTATATCAATTTGTCTTTGGTCCGGCTGAGCAGCAAGAACGTAGCAGAAACTAGGAGCAGGCAGGTTAGCAGCAATCTGCTGGAAATTAAGTAGTCAAAATAGGCATGGTCATAAAATGTGAATCCTCTATATTAAACTTATTTACTTGTTGGAGTAAAGTAGATAAAACAATTAGGAATGGGACATTTGATTTAGGAAAATGTTTTCTTAAGGCATAGTTAGTCGTAGCTTGTCCTCCAAATGTCAGAAGGCTGACCCTTTTGGCAAAATCTGGAACAATATATCATTTATACATTCCTGAGTGGCTACACCCATGAATCTATGTCACAAGAAAACATAGCTAAGCACAATCAACAATTAATATATATATATATATAGAGAGAGAGAGAGTAATGGTAGTCACGGAAGAAACGGATTCCATTATTTTCATGCCTTTCGATTATTTCTATGACATTTGAGAATTTTAGCACATGGGTGAATTTGACAATAAACAGATGAAGTCGCGTTACTGAGAAACACAAATGCTGCCAAATTAAATCTTCAGCAGTAAGAGAATAATAGGGAAATGTGACTCTCTCTCCTTGTTATGATGAGAACATTTTTTTTTGTTGTTTCAGGAGAATATCCACTATCTATACAGATTATAGATCAATGGGTTTATCTCTCGTTTAGTGCTATAGAAGTAATATATTATTCATTTTGGGAGTCACTGCCTGAGAGTTACTAAAAACATAAATAAATTAGGATTAATGAAAACAGCTGTTCAGCTATTAATCCCTGTCCCTGACTTGCTCACAAAATGTCAGCCCAGGACTGGATTTCTTCCCAATGTTTCTCGTTGATACGCTGGGTTCTGATGACTCACAGATCCTTCCAGGAAGAAACAATAAATTAACATAAAGATTTTAATTTAGAGGGAGAAGAATGTGTACTGTACGGACACATTTGTGTTGCTAAAAATGATGGCCATGAACAAATATATATAGAAACTGGCAGTAATTAAAAATAGCTCCTAGGATTGCTTATGACATCCCTGGCTCAAAGAAGAGCTAGCAAAGTGTTGGAGAACACTATCTACAATATGGGAAGACCCAAATTCTAAATCTTGTTTCAGCTTCAGCTCTCTACCTTCATCTGTAACACAGGCTAAACAGCAGTACTGGCCTACGTGTCAAGCACTTGAAATGTGCTACACAAATGCTAGGCATTATGATAATGTAAACACAGCTGCAGCAGAGGGAGAGGAGGGAAGATCTACTCTAATGGCTCCATTTGGCTCTCACTATCCCTAAACCATTTCAGTGCCAGTCGGTTCTTTGTAAATTTAGAAACTGATGCTTGAGTTTGTTGTTTTCCTCTTCCATCCTCATTCCTTTTTCCTTCTGTGTCATATCTTTAAGATTATAAGCATGAGGGCAGGGACTGTCTGAGTTTCTGCTGATATGGAAACTACTTTGGAAGCCTTTTTGGATGAAAAGGGGAGGGAGTGATACTAGAAATAAATAAATAGATAAATAAATGGGTAATTAAAAGTTACTGCCTTTTGAGAGCACTATTTGAAATGAAGAAGAAATGAAAAGGAAAGGAGGAGTTTGAAACAGCAGCTTACCATTTCAGTCTCTTGACTTTGACCATGAACTTTTAGAGGCAATAATGGTGGCCATAAACTGTCTATTAGGCTAAAAAGTCCCAGCACTCTTTGAAGAAAAACAAACAAACAAAGAACAAAACAAAACAGACAACACACAAACATGGTGAAAATTAGCTTTACAATGCTGTATTACGATGCTTTAGAATGCTGTATTCAGATAATTTCAATAATTTGAAACACCACAAAACCAAATTCCTGCCATATTGAGCATTGCATTCTAGATTTTAATTTCCCTAATGGAATTCCATTTTGCTGTTACAAGGGGGAGGGGGGAATTGACTGCTGCTTTTCAAAAAGTTGAATAAGCTAATTTAATTCTATGGAAGTGCTATAGAAGAGGAACATATCGATGAACAAACTGTGTTGGAATTGTCCAAGTTTCAGAATGAGTTTGTATATGATACAACTTGTTACACAGTAATATGATCTGAGCCCATAGTACACAAAGTATTCTTCTCATCATACTCTTTTTTTTTTTAAGGAAGTAAAACCCCAAACCAATTGTCATGCACTTTCATAAAATTAAAATTATATATGAGGTGAGTGGGGCTGAGAGACTTCAAAGAAGTGTGACTAGCCCAAGGTCACCCAGCAGCTGCATGTGGAGGAGCGGAGACACGAACCCATTTCACCAGATTACGAGTCTACCGCTCTTAACCACTACACCACACTGGCTCCCAGAGATATTTTGGGCATTGGGACGTGGTAGACTAAAAGGGAATGGGAGAAGAAAACCAAGGGAAAAGTTGACAGAGAAGCTGGCACGAAGTGTGTGAAGTAAACAGAAGAATAAGGAGAAGAATAAGAACCAAATACATAGCTAATCAGATTCATTTTTGGCAACCTCTATAAAGAAGAAAAATGCTAGTCAGGCAACTTATGTGATTCTTTGCCATGCCAGCATCACCAGCTACAGAGTGGGTCAATGATGACATGGGAAGGATAATAGAATTCATCCAATCTACCAGTGCTGGCTGTAGGGAAGCAGAATGTCTAGGACAACAGGCCATGGCAATGAGGTAGAGCATGTTAAATGTAAAAAGTGTTTGAAGTAGATATACAGTAGAAAACAACAGTGTGCCAATGCAGAGATTAAAGGTCAGGATCATTGCATTAGCATAGCAAAAGGAAGCATAATTCAGAATCCCCCTGTTGAAATAACTGAAGTGGTAAAAAAAGGCAGGATGGAAGGCAGGATGGAAGGCTAGCAAACTGATGTGAAAACCTAACAAGAGATTACTAGCCTTTTTAAAAAGAGGTTTATCAGTAGATACAAAGATGAAAGCAGTAGTTCTTAAGAGTCACCAACTTTGGGAAGAGAAAAAAAGGGAAAGGTGGTGGTGTGTCTGTGAAAAAGTAGAGATAAAGGTTTTCCCCAAATTGACTGAGAAATGGGAAGGGGGAAGAGCTCCACATTTACAGTGTACAGCTAGAGACATTGACTCAGGAGGAAATGTCAAGAGATATGGGACTAATGAAAGATGAAGATAAGTATGTTGCAAAAGAGACAGAGGAGAGATGGAAAGGCCACCAAAACAGAATAATTCCATGGAAACACAATGATGGTAAATGGTGATATCTTCCTGGCAATACAAGAGTTAATTGGGAAGTTCCAGGGCTCAACTCCACTCATGTGGAGTTGGAGCCCTAATGTTGTTACAACTCCCCTGTGATCCATAAATGAAGGACGGCATATAAATTTAATTAATAAATAAAATAAATAATGTGATCAGTGAAATTGGAAGGGGCACACCTCTGGTGAGCTAGTATTAAATGTCTGTGGATTACTGCTGATTCAAAGTATGTATCATCAGGAAAACACAATACTATTGTGCTCATATTGCTTATGGGCCTACAACTCTTGGGCACTACACAACAAATAAAACAGTCTGGGATAAAGATGACAAATCAAGGGAAAGATGGGTTTTAATTGTTTTTAAGACATAAGGTTTTAATGACAGAGCCTCTATTCAGTGGAAGATTTTACCTAAATTGCTAGGAATCACCAAGGACTGGTTCTAGTTCTTTTCCTACACAGAATGACAAAACCTGACAAATTCTGAAAGATAGAATTCAGCACATTGCTCTCTTTCCCTAGTTTTATCACCATCTCTCATTAGTCACCCTCTGTTAGGCAGTTGCAAAGTATTCAGGTTAAGGTAGCAGAGCTCAGGGAAGGCTGGTAGTCATGTGAGTAAGAGCAATAGAATGCAAGGATGCCAGGAAACAAAGATACTGCCCCACATGCTGATAATGCATCGGATTTAGTAACAACTGCATGCAGTTCTAGTCCCCCCTCTCAAAAACTCAGAAGAGCAATAAAAAAAAGGTCAGGGATAACAAATGTCTTCTTTATGAGGAAAAGCTGAAGAGATAGTCACCCTTTAGGTTACACTGTGAAGTCCATGGGAACAGAACCCCCTGGAGAAATGCTAGCATGAACCGGGGAAGAGCAGCGATATATTTATAAATGTTTAATGGTAAAGCACCATGGATAAGAGTCCTTTAGAAGAGTAGTCTTCCAGCCTTTCAGGTCCAGGACATTTATGTATTCCCAAACTGCAACATGGGACCCACTTCAACTTGTTGTTACAATATATGCCCACTATGAGCCTTCTCTCTCTAATGAGGAGAGTGGGAAAGGCTCCTATTTTTTTAAATATTTGTATAAAACACAGCATTTCGTAAAGTGCAGCTTGCCATGCTGGAGTGAAAAAGCAATAGCCACTCATGTAGGGTACCTACCTTCCCCTTATCTGTTCTCTCTCCTCTTAAAGAGAAACCCAAACAAAACTGTGGTCATGGCACTGTGCTCTTAACTCACCTGCTTAAGCATCATCATTTAGAACAGGGGGTTAAAATAACCTGTGGCCCTCCAGCCCTATGGACTACAATAAGAGCGAGATTGCTTGAATGCAACTCCCCCTCCCTTTTTTTACAGGTTCCAAATTGTGTGACTACTGAACAATCTAGAGGACCCTGGCCAACCTTTCTGCCAAGAGTCACAATGGAGTGGCACATTGTCATGCACCATAGTACCATATGCAGCATTCCCCCAATGCCTTGCTGTGGCTTTGTGTCTGGCAAGCAGCACAGTGCAGGTATGTGAGGCCTGAGTTTCTGTATTAGTCAGATTCTTGCTCTCTCTGCCTCAAATCCTGTCAGTGCCACTTATAGCATTCATAATGCAGGTTTGTCACCCATTGTTTATATCAGGGATGGTGGGGACCTGTGGCCTTCTGAATATTGTTCCAACTCCTACCAGCTTAGCTAGCATGGCTGATGGTCAGGAATGATGAGAGCTGTAGTCCAGAAACACCATAAAAGCATAATCTTAGCACAGACAACAATGAATCCTGTGATACTTCAAAGACCATGGAAGTTATTATGCCTTAATAAAACTGTTAGTTGTTTAAGGTGCTGGTGTTTTTGCTGTATTACACAAGGACAGAATTGTAGAGTTGGAAGGGATCCTGAGGGTCATGTAGTCCAATCCCCTGCATGGCAGGATTCTTTTGCCCAACGTAGGGCTCAAACCCACAAACCCAGGATAAAGAGTCTGGACCATTAGACTAACACAGATACTGTTCTGGAAGATAAACATACGGTGTTATTCTTACCTCCCTCTGGTAAGTCTCTGCAAAATTTTAATTCCTGATAAACGACAGTATTTTCCTTCCCATTTTTGGATACATTCTTCTATCTTTTCTGAAGAAAACAGGGCATGAAATTGTACCTCACTGAATATTCCATAGGCATCCTGAACGAGGAGGCACAGCCTGTAAAAAGGTGTATAAAATTTAGTCTGTTAGCGGCATGCCCAAAGGAGCTCTCTAACATCTCAGAATTAAACATTTGTTCACAGGACAGAAGCCTTGGGTTTTCTTAAAGGCTTATTAAATTCTGATGAAATCTTAATGCATCACAACTGGTAGCAAAACTGATTTACTGTAGCTACACAAGTTAAAAAGATCCAAATGATGGGACGTCCTCTGCCTGAGACCTTGGAGAGCAGCCGCCAATCAAGGAAGACAATATGTAGCTTCTGACTCTACAGAAGGCAGCTTCATTATCTTTATATGTACCCATGAAGAAATTTCACATGGTGCTTTAAAGTATAAGGATGTAACAAAAAAGTAATCTCCTCCACCCCGCAAGGCAATGATTCCTAGTACTTTTTACTATCAGAGGCAGTAAGTTTCTGTATACCAATTGCTAAGAATTGCAAGTGCTGCTCTCAGATCCTGCTTTCAGTCCTTCCACAGGCAACTGTGAGAACTGGAAATTGGACTAGATGTGCCACTGACCTGATCCAGCAGGTTCTTTTTTTTAGTTCTTACGTACTCTAGTGACTTCCTGGAGTAGTGGGCTGAATTGAGTTTCAATGCTCTTCCCTCCTATACAAATATCAGCCTGGTTCACAAATCCTGCCCCAGCAGATTTGAAACCATGTTGCTGGTTTATGAATCCTGGTTTATGTTAGCTATATGACTAAACCCAGCACTTTTTAAAAACCATGGTTTATTGGACCCCCACCTCAGACATTCACCAAACCAAAAAGGCATGAGAGGCAAGAACAGCTGCGGGGGGGGGGGGGATGTCGGAGAAACAAGCCATGGTTTGTTTGATAAGTCTGTGGGACCCCTTGTGGTTAACATGTGATTTCTTAAGCCAGTGCCGGGCCCAGGATGTTTAGCTGCTTGAGGCAAAACAAAAAATGCCACCTTGCCCTTGTCCACCACCTCCTTCTGTCGCCATTACACCCTCCTCTGCTGCTGCCTGAGGCAACTGAAGGAGGCCCAAGGAAGCCCCGGCATGCTGAAAGCGGTGGAGGAGGGAAAAGGATGCTGGCGAGGAGCAGGCAACAGTGGAAGCAGCAGAGGAGGCGGTGGTGGGTGACAAGTGGTGGCAACAAGCAGTGCACTTCCACACACACAACCCATCTGCCAACCCTCCCAGCTGTCCCCAGTCTGCTGCCTGAGGCAACTGCCTCACCAAGCCTCATGAGCAGGCTGTCCCTGTATTAAACAAACCATGACTTAGAGTTTTGTGTGAATCCATGTCTCGTAAAGTCTGCCTTCACAATAGGTTCTGCAGGAGTCCAGTGTATCACCTATTCCATTTAAAATCTACTTGAAACCCTTGGGGGAAGTCATCTGTGGTTTGAGGTGGTGTGTCATCAGTACAAAATGACACCCAGTTCTATTTCTCCATGTCAACAGGAGAGACAGAAGAAACTCAGTTAATGTGCTGGATTAGGGTGAATAAACTGAGGTTCTGGTAAGACACAGCCTGTTCCAATGGGAATCCCCCCCCCCCCGGGCCATCTACCAGCAACTGTTCTGTGGGAAGGATTACAGGAGAGGAGAAGAGGCATATTTAGACATATTCAAAGCTAGAATTTCTTGTCCTTCCCTCCCAGGCCTTCCAGTAAGTGCCCTACAGGAAGCATCCTTATGAATATTCTTATTGTGAGCTTCCGTGGAAGGACATGTATCATGAAATGCAATATACAAATAAGTTTAATGAATAAGTAAAGCTGCTACAGTCAGAAAGGTAAAACTAAGCTAGGCAGCCATCCAATGTGACTCCAATATAGTTTCACTTTGACTTTGTGCCAAGAAAGTACAACTCGGGATGTTGTTACTTTGTTGAAAACGAGCTCTAAAACTAGCAATCACCATCACCTTGCTAACCCAGCCATGACAAATACATCCCCATCTAACTGATATCAATACTGTTTGCTGTTATCATGGAACTATTATATTGTTGATTTTCAAACTGCATTTTTGTTACGGAAACTTGTTATAAACCCTTTCAGGAAAAGCAGTATATAAATACTGAAAGAAAGTCAGTAATCATTGATTGCCGTTTTATCCCTCCTTTCTCCAAGTTTAGAGTTGCATTCATGGTTCTCTCTTATTGTCTCCAAATAATGGTTACAACTGTACATAGGTGCCTTGCAGGCACAACAGGACTTCTCCTTTTCTTCTTTTTGCAAAAAGGTGGGGCAGAAATTTTAAATAAATAAAAAAGTTAAGCGTGGTTAGAGTCAATTCATTAGCGGTAAGGAAATAACCTTCAGGGAAAGAGATGCCTACTTCTAGCTCAACATCAAAACAGGTGGAAACCATCCTGGGGTAAAAATGATTTTCCCTGCAGTTAACGCTGCAACAACATGTGCAGATGCCCCAAGACAAAAAGATATCATTAGGTGTGTGGTTAACTCTGGAGAATGCACAAAGATGGGAGTGTGAGAACAGATGGATGAAAAATGCACCTATGATTCAGTGGGAAGAGGAAAGAAACAAAGGCAGGACGCGATAAGAAGGGAGGCAAAGATTAGGATTTTTATTCCCTCCCACTATGAGCTTCACCTACTCCTTAAAATGTTAACAATGTGCTTGACGTGTATAGTGGAGGTTAGCATGATTTAGGGGTGTATGGGGTGCTAGGGGAGGGATAGTACCTCTGATAGGGGACACGTCATGCTCCTTCCAGAGTGCTTTCCCCACCTTTGGTTCCTAGCCTGCACTCAGCTCTCACCTACGGCTCCTAGAAGCTATCAGCAGCCACACCCTGGAAATGGCTTTGACTGGCCAGCTAAACCAGGTGAGGGTAGCCAATGGGTCTCAAACCTTCAGTGAGTTAGAGTCTTCTCCTGCATGAGAAGATAGGCTCTGGCAGAATGAGCGAACGAGACCAACAGTGCGTTCAACGGTCAAGAAGGCAGTTTGGGCACATGCTGTAGAGGGAAATGAGGGGCAGATGGAGCTTGTCGACCTGGGAAGCTCCTTCCCATCTGATAGGAGAAGGAAAACTCTTTTCCTAAACCTCCGCTGCTTATCTTCAGAAGAAAAGGCTAAGGATGAACCCTAAACAAATCTTGAGTGGAGTCCCTAATATGGTTGGATGGCGCCTTGTATGCCTCCTTCTGGCAAGTCCTGCAGCCAAGCTGGTGCCAGATATATTGCTCTGCTTTCCTTTGGGCCACATCAGCAAGAGCAAGAGGGGAGTATTGTTGGCTGGGCAGATCAGGACCTTCATACACACTGCCCAGGCTTGCCATCTATGCAGGACCGTAAGGGCCCATGTCCCCCCCTCATTTCACTGAAGGGGTAGGGGCCCCTCAATATTCTGCAGCCGGGCGGGCTCCATTGGGCCCTCTTGTGACTGCGCCAAGCTGCAGTGGGCCCTCCTGTGGCTGCAACTAGGTCCCATCAGGCCTTTGGGAGGGTAGAACGGCCTTGTCAGCCTTCCTCCCACCGTTTGATATCACACGCACGCACTGGGCACCCACAATGTTGGGCGGAACCTGGTGTGCCTGACGCCGGGGAGGTTTTGACTTCACCTTAAGAGGCACACACCATTGTCTCTCAAGACAGACAGATGACAACCAGCATGATTTAACATTCCTCCACACCAAATATAAATACATATTTTTTAAAGTCCTACACAAAAAAACTGGTATATCAGGTTTTTAAGGCTAA
Source organism: Darevskia mixta (assembly GCA_034641385.1). Lineage (NCBI taxonomy): Eukaryota > Metazoa > Chordata > Lepidosauria > Squamata > Lacertidae > Darevskia > Darevskia mixta. The sequence goes on from JAWWNH010000011.1 coordinate 2,169,483, forward strand.
AGTAGACCTCTCCTTCATAACACCTGGTTTTCTCTACTGAGCACCTATTTATTTTAATTTTTGTATTGGGGGGCATATATCTGCAATGGTACAGGCCAGACACAGGTATACCAATCTGTGAACTAGGCCACAGTGAATCTCATTTCAAAGCTTGGGAATATTCTGTTAATTTCCTAAAAGAGCTGGAGGCAGGGGAGGGGGAAGGCGAGGCCAATTATTTTGCATTTTTATGAGTGTGGTGGTAATGCTTAGATTTATTCACTTCCAAGTGGATATTTGGAAATGATTATGGTATTATGTCATCATGCCCCCTCCTAGTTAGTCATCCTTTTTGGAAAAGGTGGAATAGGGATTTCTATTCAGTAATTATACATGTAAACCCCACAACATGGTTAGAGGCTTGTGTTTCCTTGTATACATTTTGCTCCCCCAAAGGAGTAAGACTGAATAGTGCTCCATAAGACAGACAGGTGCAGTTCAAAAGAAAGGCATTAGCACAAGAAGAATGTAGTGAGAACATGGTGTCTGCAATTGCTGTTGCAGAAAGGAGTAACAAAGGCAAAAAATAAAAATAAAATAGTGGGAACAATTATATGCTTTACAACAGGAGATTGACCCCTCAGGCTTCTGTTGATGTATTTATTTCTTCAAAGCTCGGATGAGGAGGGAGGAAAAAAGAAGAAGCTATAAAAAAAGTTTAAGTGTACAGCCCATCCTCCTGATATATATGGCAACATTTGCTCATCCAAGATAGGGTGCTGCTGATTATGCCTGCTCCCTGACAGGAGACTCTTATCTCTTTGCGTATGTGCCCTCCTAGAAGCAACTAAAGCATGAGGAGGTGCACGCACACAAAGTAATATTTCTGTGCTTCTTTGTCAAAAAACAAAAAACAAAAAAACAGGCACAAAACTGTGCCTACAGAGTTCCAATCCACCAACTTGTCTGGTCAAGTCTTGAGGTGGAGCTCCTTAACTTCTCCTGATGTGGCTTACAATCAACAGCAACCTTTGAAACTCCACCCAAACGGGATTTAATTTATCTGAATCTCTCAAACACAAACAAAATCCCTCCACCCACTGCAAATGTTATCTCCAGTGCAATCAGAATCAGAGACACATGTGTAGGAACAAAAGGACACAAAACACAACCTATTTTTGTCTGTAACCCTAGAGGGGCTCTTCTGTACATCTTACTTGTAGCAATTTAAAGTGTTCCATATCACTTTTATCAGTCGTATAATATTCTCACACCCCCATAGCAGATGCTGGCTATTGCATCCTCCTGGAAATACATCCCAAAAAAATAAAAGCTAGAATAACTGGAACCTGAATAGCATTAATCAGAATTACAACTAAGCAGTGATGTGGTTTTTGCAGAAAAAATTAAATTGGAAAATGTTTCTGTACAAATTAGCAATCAGAAAATTTCTGGTCCCCTACAGTTATCTTCTTTAGCTTTTTTGGGGGTGGGGGGTATTCAGTAAACTAAGCTAAAAACTTTGAAACTGTCAAGCTTGCTAATATTTATTTGCTAGTGACATCCATTCATTCATACTAATGAAATGGAATGGAAAATTGAAATGGAAAATTTTTCACATCATGACAGCTAACTTGAAAATCTATGCTAGAAATCCTTTCATATCTACAGAGAAGCAAATATGACTATTTCCATGTTTAGCAGATTTAGTAGTAGTAGTAGTAGTAGTAGTAGTAGTAGTATACCGCTCTATGCCACGGGTCTCAGAGTGGTTCACAACATAAAATCACAATATAAAAACACAAAACACATAATAAAATAAAAAACAAGAACAACCCATAACCCTTCCTCCCCAACACATTTTAAAAGGGCACTGAATGTCAATCAGTCAAAGGCCTGCTTAAAGAAGAACATTTTTGCCTGGTGCCTAAAGGTGTATAATGAAGGATGGTTCCATAAAAGCTATTGTGTCCAGAATTGACAAGATTTGTTCCCTCAGGCATGGGCGTAGCCAGGATTTTTGTTGGGGGGAGGGGATTGGCCTTCTCTTGGGGAAGGACAGAACCTCCGTTTGCTATGTATTTTCATTGATATTCATTGATGGTGGGGGCAGCTGCCACTCCCTGCCCCCCCTTGGCTACACCCATGCACTCAAGGTGCAATCTTGTACACACCTAAGAGCCCGCCAGATAGTGGTGTCTTTATGTTAATATCCCCTTTTCTGCACTTCTCTCTTTTAAGCTGCATTACTTGCCTGCACCTTTCCCATTCAACACTTCCTGGCGTTCACCTTTTGAAATTCCTGTTTACTTTTTTTTCTTCACAGAAGCACAATAACACAAAAACAAATTGTTTTGTAATTAGCGCACTAACATATGATTGCACATAACCAACCTCAGTAGTTTTGTTTTCTTTTGAATGGCGAGGTTGGAAACAATCGCTGTGAACTGTACCACTGGGCACAGTTGAGCATAATCCACATTTGGTTAAGAATCTCAGGTTTACAAATGTCTTTTACAGCCAATAAAATAAACAGAACCTGGGTTACTGCCCACTTGTTATGTGCCATATGTGCCAACCTCTTATGCATTTGTAGTATGCATGGGGTCAGGGAATGTCAGCAGGAAAAACAGTTTGAAGTGTGCAACCACAGCTGAAATTCCAACTCTAGCAGATTGCACTAGAGCAGTGGTTTGCCCAATGTTTTCTGCCCCACTGTAGTAATTGTAATGTGCTATGCCAGATACTGTGTGATTTTTAATTGTATTTTTTTACAGATACGCCAGAACAAAGCTCATGGGCAACTGGTGGTCCATGGCGCATGGTTTGGGAACCCCTGCACTAGAGCATTAACTATGTAGCATTAAAGGAAACATGCAGAAACATATGCTACATTACAGAGCCCTGTCCTAACTATACTCATGATGACCTCAATGGGATTTATGCTTATGGCCACAGTCTTCTCTCAAGATGCTGTTAAAAATGTACAGATTTTCTGAAATGTAAAGAGAAGGCCACCTGCATTAGTATGTCTTGTGTCACACAGACAGGTACAAAATGCCTCTCAGCACTCTTCAGTATTTGCTAAGGACATCTCCTCTCCCCTTTTCACCCTCTGAAACCTTCCTCCTCTGTGCTATGCAGAGCAAAAGGTCTCAGGGATGAGCAATGGCTGCCAGCTCTGAACCTCAGCTCTCTAGAGAGGAAGAGCAGCTGACATGGTGCCCTCCGTATACTGTTGGGCTCTCAACTCCCATTAGCCCCAGCCAGCATGGCTGATGGTCAGGGATGATAGGAGCTGCAACCCAACAACATCTATAGGTTCATAGAATTGTAGAGCTGGAAGGGGCCCAAACGGTCATCTAGTCCAACCCCCTGCAATGCAGGAATCTCGACTAAATCATACACGACAGATGGACATCCAACCTCTGCTTAAAAACCACCAAGGAAAGCAAGTCTACCACTTTAGTTCTTCCTGATGTTTAGCTGGAATCTCCTTTCATGTAACTTGAAGCCATTGGTTCTGGTCCTAGTCTCTGGAGCAGCAGAAAACAAGCTTGCTCCATCCTGGCATGACTTGCTCCTGAGAAACCAATGCTGGGTCTTATTAATCTCAGCATCCATTTATAAATGCTCACAGACTGACTGTTTAATTATCTGTCCTAGGACCTTTCCTGGTATCAATATCAAGCTCACAGGTCAGTAGTTACCTGGGTCTTCTCCCCCCCCCCCTTTTTGAAGATGGGGAAAACACCCATGATACAAAGGGTTTAGGGAGTATACCAGGAGGAATAAAGTGTTTTAATTTCATGGTTTACAACCCCCGGCTCTCATGTTCTATAAGGCCATTTCCAACATTTTTGTGGCTCAACTGCCTTCAACCACAGACTTAATTCATTTAAACCATTTTCTTTTCTTTCCCAGAGCGGAAGTGAGTTGCCAATATGAAACAATAGAGAAATCCATATCCCATTCCTCCTTCCACCCCAAAGAAATGGTAGTAGCAAGGGGAATAATCCCTGTCTGGAGAAGGATTGTCTGGTTTCATAGTAATTGCCAATTAGGGCCTAACTACATATTATGTTAATGATATGATTAAGCATTATGTCATGGGTTTTTAAAACATTAAATACCAGGAACCAGGGCGTAAGATATCATGAGTAGAACAGTAGCATAGATCCAGTTGTGATCATGATAATAATCCCACACATACTCTGCAATTAGAATTAAAGGGGGAACTCCCATTTTCAGCAATGGAATATTCTTTTCATAATGCTAATTGCTGCGTAAGGAGGAGAGATTTTTATTGAGACTGTGATTGAGAAGGGAAGACTTAAACCTCTCCTCCTGGTGTGCTGTGGTACCAATGACACCCCCCAACCTTCCTGGTAGTTTTTTTAAAAAACTATGGCACGATTACCAATCATATCTTCAACATTATAGGCATTGAGTTACTCTAAAATTTGCTTATCTCTATATCTTTGCCATTTTAACAGTTTAAATTGGGCTTGGGAGTGAGCTGGCAACCAGTGCAGATCTTTCAAGGCTGGCACAATATGCATCTAGCTAAAGACACACACCAGCAGCCTCAATGCTGCTCTCTGTATGTTTCTGCACAATATTTGCTGGTGAGCGCGAGTAGGGAAATTGATAAGTTTTCAAAATGTATATGGTTGACCTATGTGAGAATAGGCTGCTGCACTAGATGGGTGCTAGATTAGATTCAACAGGGCTTCTCTTATATTCTTATGGTCACAATAAATCAGCATGACCAGATGATCTTATGGTTGAAAGCATGCCCCTCAGGTTGATCTGAAGCAACTGAATAAGGCAAAAATTAGGGAGATACATGACAGAGGGAAAGGGAGAGGAAGGAAGTTGGATGGTGGTACTACGCTCGCTTTGTATGAAATACCATACAAAAAGCAGAAGCAGCACAAGAGAATTCTGTTTGCAAGCCCAACCTCCATCAGATTATGCGGCTACCTCCCCCGAAGATCCAGGAATTGATGTTGAGACTGTGAGTTAAGAGAGAGCTTAAGGGAAAGCTAATCAAACTAAATAAAAGGACATATGTGGGATCTAACGTGGATTTAATTAAGCAGCATTAAATTCTCACCCCTAAAACATGGGTTAATTAATCTACTTACAAAACTTGTGAAGGCAAGTCTTTTTAAAAAAAATTTTTTAGTCTTTTTGATGCATCTATGCCTTGAGGAATAGAAGCACAAGCAAACTGGTAGTGTATTATGAAATGTAGGCCTGGCCTGTGAACTGTTTAGGTTGTTTAGAGAGTTAACTGTTTCTTTTTAAAGTTACCTATCTGTTTCCCATCTCCTTCATATTTCCATCCCTAATCTTAATAAATCTTCTAAACTTAGAACCTGGAGTTTGACGGCATATTTCTTGACAACTCAGGGGAATCTTACCCCTGTATGCCAGATCACACAGATCACAAGAAAGGCTGAACTAGCTCAATTGCAACTCAGTAATTAGGTGGTGGTTGCCCCCTCTTCGAATGAAATTAAAGCTGTAACTCTTATAATTCCTTCACTCAAGAGTTGGAGTAAATTAAGAGCTGGTTGTTGCCATTATCTATCTCCAGTTGACATATCAAATCAACTGATTGTAAGAGTCAGTTGATTTGATATGTCAACTGGAGATAGATAATGGTTATCTGGATCACTGGTGATCAAATGCCACATACTACAGGATGTCACCACAACCCTAGCCTGCTCTGCAGTGAATGTGAGAACTCCTTTTTACCTGACAGGCCAAAAACAGCATTCAAAGAGAGCTGTGGAGAGAGGAGAATTATTCCATGGCAGAGGGAGGAGAGGTGCTCTAGTCCAGGCATTCCCAAACTCGGCCCTCCAGCTATTTTGGGACTACAACTCCCATCATCCCTAGCTAACAGCACCAGTGGTCAGGGATGATGGGAACTGTAGTCCCAAAAAAGCTAGAGGGCCGAGTTTGGGGATGCCTGCTCTAGTCTCTAAATGTGAGAAGTCCATGTGGGTTGGTTAAAGAGAGGGTCCAATTCTCCCAACTGAAGAAGCTGGACAAGTAGCATCAGAAAGCACCTTCCGGTGGGAAAGTCCCGACCATGTATATTTTTGACAACTAGTTTGTGACAAAGTTAAAAAGAGATCAGATCTTTCAAAGACAATGCAAACATGAATTCTCAAAAAATCCATTTAAAAAATGCAAACAAAATTGTACTGGTTCAGTGATAGCTATATAGATAGATAATCTCTAATGGAATGATTTAACCTTTGAACAATCAGAAGTAATTTGTATGCAGAGATGAGAATGGATTTGGAAGCATTTCTCTACAGCTGCCCTCTGAAAACTATGAATGGGATGCTAAGATAATTTGTAAATACACCACAGAACTAGAACTTTAAAAAAACCCCAAAAAAACCCCTGTAGGACCGTTCCAAAATTATCTTAGTAACATGAAGCAAATATAAACATCACAGCTTCAATGGATGCACAAAGCAAGTGAAATAAAACATAGTTGATTGTGGAATGGTGCCTACATTTGGGACGATATTCTTTCTGTTGAACTGACACTGAACTAAAAATATATCCTACACCAGCAAAATAAACTACACAACAGAGAGGGGAAATAGCAGGAATGGGATCTGCTGGAGATCCTTGTTTGGCAAAAGACAATTCCTGCTTCAGGTTACTAATCTTGGTTCTCTTCCCCTCCTCCTCTCTAAAACACACGCAGAGACTTTTCAATTGTTTTCGGTTCTGAGTGCTTTTGCTGGCTCTGTTTCATATGTGCATGCCTCTGAGAGAGAGTCTTGTGTGTATGTGAGCAGACTGTTTACAAAAGTTATGGTAGTGATTCTCAGCAGCCCATCGAGAATTCCAGGAAATGGCCTCTGTTATTTCATTCTAGGTAAATGTCGGCTCATGACAAGCAGCAACGCTGACACAGGACATCTCCCTCTGCTTTACAGTCCTGCAGTGAGGCCTCAATCGGAGGGAGAGAGAGCGAGCGAGCAGGAATGAGCCGTGAGTGGGCGGAGTGCCTTCCCAGCACTCTACCAACCACAGCACAAGGAATTATGATAAACACCACTCTGGAAACAAGATACAACAGTACATTGTGTTCTTCAGAAAAACATCCAGACTTCAGTTCACTTCAAGTAAACAGTTAATCTTGTTTACCTTTTTTAAAATTTGATGAGATGTTAACTGAACAATCCAGCGTGCAGATGAAACAAGAGGTTTTTCCCCCTCTATGCAATTCAACTTTTGTGTTTGCTTTGCTCTTAGCAACACCCTGCCACAAATTAGTCCAATATGCTAAGTTCTTATTATCTGCATGCACCATAGATTTCCCCCTCCTCCCTTTTTATTGTTTTTTATATTATATTATATTATATTATATTATATTATATTATATTATATTATATTATATTATATTATTATATTATATTTTACTTACTTACTTACTCAGTTTGACTTAGCATGGTGCCAAAACAATGTTTCTTGCAAGCAGAAGAGATGTTGAAATAATTAGAGTGCTTTGCTTCTTGAAAAGTTTGTAACAGAAATGTAAATAAATTATTAATTAATAAAGTGCTGCTGGGAAAACAACAGTCAAGGAATGGAGATCACATCCTAGGCTACCACTCTAAACACCTGGAGAGAAAAATGTGCACCTGGGGATGCTTGAAATTTCTTATTGTAACTTATTTACTTAAAATATTGGTTTATTATTGAACATTATATGATTATATATGACATTATCTATGCCTCATATATTATCATATATGGTAGTAAGGTATGATTTAGGAATACGACAGCATGCAGTGTTAAAGTATGTTAGTTACTGAAAAATATTTTGAATAATGAAAAATTATCTGTAGTTACCGAACTTAAAAGGTTTATTTTTGTGTTGTGAGGCAAACAAGTATATGCCCATTCTAACTGTGGATTTTAAGAATTTGTAGCAACAAGATAAAGTGCCACTTTGTATCTCTTTATTAGCTAATGGTAGCTTCTCTCTGTGGGATAATTCTATCTTATGGGAAATAAGAAATACTGAAAGGGAATTTTGAATATTTATGACTTAAAGGTAAGAAACTGATTTAACAATGTAATATGTATTACTAAGCAGTCCTTTTAGGATTTAACTCAATGAGGTTTTGCATAAAACATTTTAAAAATCACATGGATTATAATTTTTATTATTAATTGATAATATATTAAAAACTCTTTGGTATTAAATTATGTCCACTTTTTTGAATCTGAGGCTGAGGATTTGATAGCAGGCTATAACTTCTAGGTGCCCAAATTTCCTTGCATCTATGATTCTTACAGTCATATGATTAAGACAGTCAGTCACAGTTGTCTACAACAACTCAGCCCAGTCAAATCTTCCTTCTCCAACCACCCTTCTTCTCCATATCTGAGAGTCAGAGCAGAGTAAAAATATTTATTAATTGCAATCATACTAGCTACCCTCCACCCTGCAATTACTCTTCCAGCTTATACCTTGAAATAGGTAATGGACAATATTTAGAGGGTGCCCCCCCCCCATGTACATACAAGCAGTGCCCACAACAAAGGGACACTCTCTGAAGCTATTCAAACAGCATGTGGCCATTCAACACATTTGTTTCTCTGCTGTGCTGTGCCTGCAATGCACAAAGTGAGGGTGCACAGAGCAAGGGTCACAGGCAAAAGGAGGCATGGCGCTGGGAGATGATTCTGCCAGTTAATGGAAAGAAGTGGCAGATATCTTAAGTGTTGTAGACCCTTCAAGGTCATCTCTCAGCTGACAATATTTGGGTTGCCATGATAGCTTGCCCTCGAACCTGGTGGTACTGTTATTATGTGCCACATCAGTCCACAGGAAAGCACCTCTCATTCAAGATTTGGTCATGGATGAGATGGCTGACCTGGAATGTATTATTGAGGTGGATGAACCAGGTGGACCAGATCTATCTGCCAAAGTTTCAGGTATAAACCAATCCAGCTTGGAGAGACAGAATTGCTATCATCCATAAAAATGCAATCTTCTTCACCAGGAAACCATTCTTTCTGGGTACTGGATTTGAGGGGCAGTTCCTCATGCTGGGTCTGAGACACAGAACAGGAATAGTGTTGGCGTACTGCCCATCAGCCTCCCTAACTGAGCTGCAAGAAGTGGTCTTGGGGTGGTGTGGAGTGCCCACACATTTCAACACTCACACTAGGGCTAACTTGTTTAAACCAGCTTAGGACTTCATGGAGCTGTCTTACTACATTGGGTATTTGCCACACAAGGACCCTTCATCTAGTGTTTCCCATAAAACAGTTTGGAATTGGTTCTGTGCTGGTTACAGTAATTCCACTGTCACGGACAGCCCATTTCCTTGTAGTCTGGACTAGCAAAGGACCTATTAAGATGGCATTTCCCTAAAGACTTAGGGAACCTGAGGAACTTCTGATTGCTCTGATATGCTTAGTGCTTCTGTCAAGGCCTGGCCTCACTATGGAATGGTGAGATGAGGAAGGACACTGGCACAACTGCTTCTAAGTGTCCTCTCCAGTGCTATGGTACCTGATTGGCGCCCTGGGTTTCTGGGCAGCTCAGAATGCTGAAATAGGCAGGGTGATAGCCTTGACTACAGGTGATGTATCTCTCACAGTGAATGAGCACAGATGAAAGGAAAGGCTCATGGCAGTGATGGTGGCAAAGAAATTAAGTCCTCAGGTAGCCATCCAGCAGAACTCTTTGGACTGGTATGGACTGGTAAAATGGAGCCTCTCAGTGGTCTGCTGTAACAAATTTGCAAAGCACAGTCACTCATAGTAGCACTGAATGAAACACCATTGTTTGTAAAGGTGGTGTTCAGTGCACCAGTGCTATTGTACTCCAGTCCTGTTTCAGGCCTCCCAGTATTTCTGGTTGGCCACTATGAAAATAGGCTGCTGGCCTAGCTGAGCTTCTGGCATGATCCAGCAGGACCTTAAGTAAAATGGTATGAGATAAGATTTAGGGGTTGTGGATATTCTTGAGGTTATGGACAAGTTGCTTGAAGGAGTTTGGCTACCACAGGTACTCTCAAGCCTTGCCCATCTTGGCCTTTAACAGCTAAACAGAAGGCATTGACTGGTTGGGTCCAGTGGGTTGCAAATGCCTGATTCACTGGCAACTGTGCTTTCTCCCCATGGTGTTCAACATCTATACATAGCCACTGGAAGAAATCATCATTACATAATGAGCATGGTGTCATCAATATGTGAATGAGTGCCTGGACCCCATGAGGGCCGCTGCTGCCAGCCCATGTGGACAGGCAAGAGAAAGTGCTCTAGCTTAGCTTCCTCCCTCACTCTTGCACTTTGCTCCTGCACGAATGCAGTAGCTGAGATGCCTGCCTTGCAGGCGGTTGGACTAGATAACCCCTGAGGTACCTTCCAACAATTCTATGATACAGTTTTTTCTCTATAACATTTGAATTAGTTGAGGCCATATACATGCTAGAAGTAGTAATGGGGTGGATGAAGACTGAATGCCAGCAACCACTCTGGGTAGTTGGTTCTTGGGTTTGGGTGGTGGTGGTCAGTACCCCCTGAAAAGAAAAAGCACTGGCTGTGGGGATTACATGAGGAGGAGAACCACGTACACCATCTTGGCCTCCTTGGAGAAAAAGGTGGGATATAAATGTAAGAAACAAACAAACAAGACTGTCTGGAAGCTGCAAGTGATGCAGATGCAGCCACTATAGTGCCAAATGGTGTATTTAATTGCACCCATATAACATCCATTTTGCAGGGGGGAACATGGTTCTGAATAAAAGTATTGGGTGTTAAGCCCTACCCTGCAATTCTGTTTTAGGATGGTAATGCAGGAAACCTTAGCAGACTTGACTGGATTAGTGCTGTGCCTTGTGCAAAATAGAACATTCAGCAGAGGAGGCATGCAGGAAAGAAAAGCATTTGAATAATAGAACAAGTCATTACCACACTTGACTCTAGCACTGATCAGAATTTCTGATGCCTTAAGGCAGAAAACAGCAGTTCAAAATAGTTTCTTATTTATTATCTGAAACTTAATTTTGGAAAGTGCACCAGGTATATGTAATCAACAGAAGGCAAATCAGTGATGCTACTTAACACTAGTATTCCCTTGGTACAAAGTCCTATATTTTAATGAAGTTGTATAGCTCTGCATTGAGATGAAAGGTATAACTACATAGAACAGGATGACATCTGGCCCTTTATCATCACATGCAGATTTGTCACCAAATGGTTTGATGGTTTTTTGTGATTTTTGTTTGTCAGCCAGTCTTCCAGCTGCTGAAGGATACACACATGAATTTTAAAACATTAAAACGTGATAAAGATAATGGAATTTAGCTGGTATAATTTTGTGTGAGAAGAACTGTTTCTATTTTTTAACATCTCTTTAAAAATGGTTTAGAAAGAGACATAGTTAAACTGCTGTGAACACATGAAGAATGGCAATCAAAGTTAATCAACAGCAGTCTCGCACTTATATATGGCTTTTCATCACAAAAGACCTCAAAGAGCTTGACAAACTATCTTCAGGGTGGATCTTGGTTCTATTTTTCTGCTCCACCCACATAAGCAGTATTTCCCTGAAAGGGATGAGATTTTCTTTATCAGCACTGAAAAACAGGTCTATTTACTACTAGCCAAAGGCTTAACACAAAAGCAAAGAATGCTATTATCTAATCTAAACTACAGAGGGAATTGAGGGAGACTGAAGGTAATCACACAAATTAGAATTGGACAAGGGCATTTTGTTAACATCATCAGCTAACTCATTCAAAATTACTCATGCAGTTTGGATATGAGTAGCTTAGACTTTGATTTTATCCCTCATGTGAATGAAAATACAGATAGTAGAACACCATGATACAAACATACTGTGACAGTAGCTCAGTACTGATTGGGGGTGGGGAAGGAAGGGGAGTATAGTAAAGAACCAGCCATATCATATTTTTGGATGTCACAGAAATCTGTAATTTAACTGGTTCTGAATATAAATTTGTCCAACTAACAGCAGCTCCTTGGCACTTTTGCCATGTCTTCTCTAATTTGTAACATAAAACAATATATTGCTAGATTCTGAGCGTTTTCTGACAGAAGACTTGCTGCACAAGAGCCAGCTGGTTTGTAGGTGTGTGCACAAAAGTCTTAAACCCCTTCCTCTCAATGAAACTCCTTCTGATTGCTATGAAACTATATGAACTGCTGAGCTAATGACTTTGTGGAACTATGGAGTTATTTAACATTAACTCTCGATCTTGCTAAAACGCAGACTGCTGTAAATTACAAGAGCAGACACATAAAACCAAGCAGATTTTTGGCTTGCCAAACATCTTCTCTTGGGGGGCCAATTCTCTCATGTCTCTTACAAACATGGTTGCTGTTCCCCACCCAAAACTCAAATCCTCTTGTTCTCATGCTCAGAGATAGAGGTTTGTTTTATTTTCACTCTAGAAGCTCTCTCAGATAAAAATTCAGTTTTAAAACTCCATATTTAAAGTACTCTATGGTTCAACAAAAGGTGTTTTTGCATGCTCATCTCTTACTCTGATTTCTAGATTACCGGCCAATATATTACATTACATTACATTACATTACATTACATTACATTACATTATATTATGCCGGGGTGCCGCAAGCCAGCGAAAAAAACCGCTGAAAGGGGGGGAAAGGAAACCCTTTCAGCAGTTTTTTCCCCCTCCGCTGGCTGGCTTGCGGCGCCCCGGCATGAGAAGCGGGCGGACCAGCCAGGAGGGGTGTCACCCCTCCTGGCTGGTCTGCCCCGCTCCTCCATGCCGGGGCGCCGCAAGCCAGCGGGAAAAAACCGCTGAAATGGGGGGAAAGGAAACCCTTCCAGCGGCTTTTTTCGCCACGGCATGGGGCAAAGGCATGGCTCCGTGCGCATGCGCGTTGTGACGTCATGCGCACGGAGCGACGCCCCGCCCCCAGGGGTGCCACTTGGCTTGCCGCCCCCGGTAGCCAAGCGGCACCCTACGCCCCTGACCAGCATGATCTTTCATCAATGCAAGTTGTTGCAAAGATTTACATTTATCTTAACTAGGTGAACTCTCTCATTTATTGAGGCAAGACTCCATGGTCTACTATACTTTGCTGCAACAATGCTTCTTGATGTACTACAGTCATGGGGAGACTCCAGCTAGCATGCCAAATTTGGCCATCTATTTGGCCCGCAAAGCAATTTTGGGGAAACCACACTGACCCACCCTACACTTTGTCCCATTTGCATGACTGTTCATGCAAATAGGACTTCCCCATCCTCTCCCCCTTCCTGAACACTGGAGTGTGCCTCCAAAATATGCTACGGACAGTTGATAACAGGGTGTTTGAGGGAAAGGAGAGAAACAGAAAGCCCTGTCATGTCTGCTGGAGTGACATTAGATCTCATCATTATTTTTTCATAACTGGGTGAATCTGAAACACCTGCGAGTTTATTGACGCAAAATGGTTCGGCTAAAACTAGTTATACACCATACTTTTAGAATGCTTATGCTACTACAATAGAAAATAAGAATTTTATCAAAAGGTGGCTGTTATGTAATTTATTAGCCAGTGGATAATTTTGCTTTCTATATGGAAATATATTGTGCTTATTAAATGTTGGGTATTGTAACTGTTCTGTTCATAAGTCATATTGACCTAGGGAACGATAATATACAAAGTGAAAATGGTTAAGCACTGCAATGGCTCCAAAGTACCCATAACATTCTCAGGTATAAACGGAATCTTCATTTACTTTCTAAATCGTATCACAGGACATAGTTCTTACAGCCTACTGCTCACTGATATTAAAGCTGCTGGACCAAAAAAGAAAACAAAATATAATTTCACACCACATGCTGCTCCAACATATCAGAAAGGGGAAGAAAGCAGGAGGGATCCATCATTGTACTGGATTTAAAGACAGGAATTATATGATTGGGGGGGGGGGGAGAGAATGATCCCACTGAGATCAATCTAATTGAAATGACATGTTTTTATTGCGATAGGGATTTTACACCTTTTTCTTTCTTTACAAAAAACACAGGTGCAACCAGTGTTTGGGGGAAGGGAGGTTTAAGCCTCCACAGGCCAAGCTTCTGTTTGCAATATTGAACTGTGATGCTGCAAATAAAACAGAATAGAAGTAGAGCCTGTGGTTTTATTTTGTTCTATCTGTAGTACCACAGGGACATGTGTGAAGTTCAGCCTTCCACCCATCTGCAAGATAAGAGAAATATTTCAGCTCTATCTTGCACATTTATTTGTCAACATCAGATACTGTGCTATCTGTAAAAATGCCATGTAATTATCAATTTAACATTTTATTCTTTCCCCCATAAGGTTGCAAACTGTACTATAGAGCTCAGAAATACTTTTTTTTGGGTGGGGCATGTAAATTAGCCTGCCAAATGCCTCCTGTCAAATGTCCTTTCACAGCCTCACTTCTTAAACTAATCTGCTGCCAACAAATGATGTTTAGGGGTTGAAAGAGACTAAATTTTAGAATGTTGCATTTTTTATTCTATAGACAGTTCCTCAAGAAAAAGACAATCCTGTGTATTCCACAATTTTTTAAAAATAACTCATAAGCCCTCTTCACCCATTATATATATGGAGAAGGTTCCATAATTGAAAGGGCAGTGGGGCATGTCACTGGCCCTGCCCACAAAGTTTTGTAGCTCCCTGCCCCCAAGATCCACACACTGTGTGGATATCTTGAGTAGGGAAGCCTACGCAAACCAGAACCCTGATCGCATTGAAAACTATGTGTAGGCTTCTCTACAGGGCAGCTGTGCAACATGGGGGTGGCCAAGGCCCCAGTCTCCTTCATATGCACAACACAAGAAGGCGAATTTAGTTACAGAGACAAATGAATGAGACAGAAGTCAACTGACCAGTAAATACTAACCACCTATTGTATGACCAACCACAGTAATTCACACAATATTCTAGACAATACTCTAGGATGGCTCATATCCATATAGCTCAGGGCCCCCATGTGAACCTGCAGCCATGTGGAAAACCACAAGCTTAGAATACAGAAGGTCTTAGGTCCCATCTCTGGTAATGGGAACTGACAAAAAAGGGGTGGGAGAGCTACACTTAAAACAAGAGACAGTGCAAATAGTAACAGGGCGGAGCAGGACCTCTTCCTTATTGTACTATCGCTGTGACAAAGCCATGGGCAAGACAGCCCCAGACAGAGGGTGGGCCATATGGGCCACTTGGCCCGGGCCTCCGATTCCAAAGGGGGCCTCGGTCAGCATATTTACAATCGCTCACCTGAGGTGAATGTAAAAAATCAGGGGGAAAAACAAAAAACACGAAGGGCGGGAGGGTGGTGCGTTTCAACCTGCTAATAGCACCCTCTGGTTGTGTTGGAGAGGTGAGGGATTGTGACTACGCCCTCGGTAAGCAAGTAAGGTCTTAGTCAAGTCAAGTGTTTGTGATGGTGGGCCATGTTTTTCATGCTGTTAAAAGTTGGTGAGTTTTTGTTTGAAATCTTGTTTGCCAAAAATTTAAACCACACGTAACTTAAAGATAAGTGTGTTGGCTTTCTTATTGCTATTTTTTTTTTTTTTGAAAATGATGAAAAATAGATGAAGATGTGGCCATTTGTTTAAAATTTTGTTGACTAGGCCAGGAATATTACTTACACCTGAGGAGTAAATATAGCTCAATGAGGATAAAATTTGGTGGAAACCATGTTTTTTAAAGAAATAGTGGCTTACGACCAATAGTGGCTTTCTCACAAGCATACATCTTTTTTAAGAGTAGAATAAGAATATAATAAATAATAGTCAAAGTTGTCTACTTAAAAATAGATTTTTAAATACATTTTTAAAAATTATGTTATCGGAGATCCCCAGGGTAAAAAAAAAAAAGGGGGGGACCACATTATCTACCTGGCCCGGGCCTCTGCCTGGCTCTGCAAGGGCCTGGGGCAAGATGCATACCCCAATCTCAAACAGAGTGACATGGTAGGGAGCCCACTGCTTTCTTCTCATTGTATGCTTCCCATTATGCAACTGAGCACTTTCTGAAAGCATCAGAGAGGACTGGGGTAGTCATTTCCTGTTCTTGCAGTGTCCCTGCACATGACAAAGCTGTGTGATAAAAGTAGCAGCAGATACAAGCTTTCCCCATTGCTAAATTGCCATGCTGGGTAGGGTAGAACTGCACCTGCTATATTGTTGAGTGTAAGTCAGGAGATAGGATCATGCTGCAATGTTTAGAACTTGAGAGAAAAGCTGAGCGGGAAACACAATGAAGTGCATTAAAAGCCTCAAGGAAAATGTTAAGATACTATTTATGTTCTGTTATTTTCAGTTTATTTCAAAGCACTCTTGGGAAGATTAATTAGTTCATAGCTTTATAACACTCTGAAGATGTCAGAATTCAGTGAAAAATCTGTGCCAAAACCCTTGCTGCTATCTATTTGTTGGTGTTTCCAAAGAAGTGTTGAGAAAAACTTATTAGTATCCATTGTATCTCAGTTAAACATCAGAAAGCTGAGTAGCTGCATTAGGCACATTAAAATAGGAAGCTGCCTTATAGGAAGTCAGGCCATAGTCAGTATTGTCTAACAGGCAGCTTTTCAGGGTGCTGGCTATTGAACCTGGAATCTTCTGCATGCAAAGCATGTCCTCTAACATTGCTCTATGGCCCTCCCTCTAATATAACAAACAATATAAAAATATTTAAAAGGATTGAAAAACTATATTCCAAGTAGCTGGTAGACTTCCAAGACGTTTAAATAATCAGACACTACTTCTGCAAGCTTGCACTGAGGTACGACTTGTGAAGGGCACTGTGAATCTGACTGAACAGGTCTTTTACAAGTTTTACAAAAACTGCTACTACATACATGCGCGCGCCCCCCCCTTACCAGGGTGTTACGTTCCGCCATAAGTGAAATCATGTAAAGCAAGGAGCACCCTCTAAATGCCTATTTCCCCATGCTCTCCCACTCTCTTCCCCCCCAACTGTTTCTTCAACTAGAGTTGAAGCTCTTTGGCTGGGGGGACTGTGGGAAAGCTGAGGTGGCAGCTGTGCTACCCAACAGATCAGCTGTTAGGCAGGGAGGCTGAGCAGCCTAAATGAAGCCCCGCTGTGCCTCCAGTCTCTTCGGGGCTTCCTCTGCCCTCACTGACATCCTCTTTGGGCTCCAGGAAGGGTCTCCTCATGGGCCACGAGAACTCTCCAGCTCTCTCCTGCCATTTCCTGGTATGAGCCTATTTATTTACTTATTTCCCAGTGCTACGCACAAGGTGCTGTGGTCATTCACGAGTATAATGTGTGTATGTGGGAGGATGCCTGTATATATCAATTTCAGACCAGGCTTATTTTCCCCTTGCAAGTGTTCTTGATTTTATAGCAATTGGTGGCTCTTCTTCCTTTGGTCAAAGGATGGGGCCAGACTGTTATTTTCCTTTCTTGCTAAAATCCCAGGACAACACACAGCTGGGAGCTCAATGTTCTTTCAGGCAGGGAGGAGAGAAGCAAGTTCCAGCATCTGCTTCTTCCCTGATCGATGGATGGGGACAGTGTGGTCTCTCCCAGGTCAATGTTCTTTCTGGAAGGCATGGGGTGTAGCCTCCTGGTGGTCCTAGATTCCCTGGCTGATGACAAATGCCAGAGTGTGCATCCCTTCTGCTCTCCAGTCTCACAGCAAATGCTCAAATGTCACTTCAAATGTTTCGGAAGAGCAGTATTTAAATGCCTTAGCTAAATTTCTCCAGATGCCAGTTCTCAGGCGCAAACAGCAGGTCCAGAAGGAATGGCCACAATATATGCCTTTCACTCACTCTGCATAGAATAGCAAGGGCCACATACAGACTCTAAACCAAGTAATCTACTCTTCCACCAACTAAGAACAGGAGTCGGCATTAAATAAGGGTTCATTAAACTGAAGTGTCTCTGAAAATCAGTTCTTAAGATCCCAAACAGATATGAAATCTCAGTTGCTAGTTAATCACACCAACATTGCTTTGCTTTAGATCAGTGCTTTTTACCTGCATAAATGTACAGTACATACTAGGTTCAAAGATCTTAGGCCAATAGATTTCCTTGTGCGGTAAGATTTACAAGTACCTAAAGGATTTTTTTTAAAAAAAGTCTCCCGTAGCCATATTTCCTTAAAACTTAAATCTGATTAAAAATAAAACCACAAGTCTTGCTATCTGTTCTGTACAAAGTGCCTCCTTGGATGCAGGAGCAATCTAAACTCTTGCGTTTAAAACAGATTTGTACTGTTCTAATATATAATCTATGACAAGTTGGAGAGCCTTCTTGTAAACGAATGATACGATGACTAACAACTCCATTTCCATCAGAAGCCGTTAATCCTACGTAAGAAGTCTGCACGCTAATAGATGTCAGAGGCAAATGTTAACCAGCTACAGCTGGCTACAAGCTATAAAAAGCATTAATGAAAACACAAATACTAACTTTTGCCACCCCCTCTCTACTTCTTCTTAGTTCCTACGTCAAGGCTGTGCACAGGCATCGCTTTCCAAGGGCTCTGTGTGAATGAACTCCCTGCTCTGAACTAGCTTGGTCTGGTTCCCTGAAGTTTGTTTACTGAACAGCATGTGCAGAGACACTGATCATGGGGGAAATGGGGGGAGAAACAAATCACATGATTGCTTGGCTCATACAATGGGTATTACTGATAGCCTTGAAATATGTGCTTTTTTAGAGCAAATAAGAACAGGAAGTGGATGGGAGGAGGTTCTAATAATGAAAAGTACAAATCCCAATACAGGAGTGAATGAAAGTGCATTAATACAGTACACTTAAGTGAATGTAGAAAATCCCTAGTGGAATGTATTTGACTTTGGGGAAGCAGAACATTATTTCTTTGTTCTCCTATATTACAAAACATTTAGTGTGTCAAATGTATCAGGAGCATTCCTAGAATTGACACTTTTTTAAATAAAATAAAATGTGGACTCAAATGCTTGAGAAGCTTTAAATGTTTCCTATAAATAAAGAAATACTCCTGGTTATTTTATAGACTCTGCACCACTTGCAGATTATTAAATACCACAGTAAAGTGAAATTAGTAAAACCAAATTAGCTTAAAACCACTTTTACTTAATGGGCTGAGGACTGGCTTGCTACAAAATGAATAACACAATATAGACAAAGCTAGTTTTAATATGACAGCACTATGTATTACTAATAGAGCTGCACAGCTATTATGTTGAATATTCTGAATCATCAAAATATAATTTACAGATGTAATGCAGCCTGTCCTGAACTATTGTTAAGGGATCAAGAACTGGATGAGAGGCAGCATGCTGCATTCCCTGAGCTTTTCTGTTCTCCAACACAAATCCCTGTCTTCAAACTTAACTATGATTAAGACTTACACTGGCACCAACCTTGACCATAGTTAATACTATGTGTATCCTGTGTGTATCTTGCAGTAGTATAAAAGGATGAATCCTACCATACTCTACTAAAAGATGAATACCAAAACTGGCTGGAGAGTATCATAATACTATATGACCCCATACGATATTTTAAGTAGGGGTGTTGTGACAAGTAGGAGTACTAGCATATCCCTGATTGGTTTCTCTGAGCAGCTGCACATTAGTATTTTTTGCCTGGATGATGTTACCAAACTTATTAAATTTTTAGTGCTTGTCCACCCAATACTTCTATCAAGGTGCGTTCTCGATCACCTTTTTGCAGTGTGTGATTATAACCTCAGAATATATGATATAGAATAAATAGATGTATTGTCATAGTGACATAAAGAAAAATAATGGCTATAATATTTTAGTCTATACTAAAATACAACATCAACAGCACAATCCCACCATGTATAATTAAAAGTGCAAGCCATCCTGCATTGAGCCCTGAAACATGCAGTAGCCTGCTTGAGGTGGATTTCAACAATGGACAAAAACAATATCTCAAAAAAATGTTGCCATAAGGCATGAAAAAAAAAGTTAATGAGAATCCAAAACTATATTCCATTTGGAACGCAACCTAAATTTGTCTAGTCTACAAAAAGTGAGTCCAATGAATGAGGAACATTTCTGTCAAAAATGTTGTGATGCACTCTACATTTGAGACATGATGGGCTCTCTGAGATGAACAGTGAATTTGGGGGGAGGGGGTTTAGGTGCTGATATCAGTAGATCTCCAATGAGACAGCCCATAAGAAATGTCTTTAAATGGAAATAATTAACATTGCTCTTCTAAATACCTGTATTCTGCTGTATCCCTCTTATTGTTTGTTAAAAGAAATAGTACACCCCATATGATGGTTTATTTTAAAAAGTTAAACCTGAATTCATAAGTAAATATTTCACAAATTTGGGCCATCTAATCCTACATCTATTAATATTAACTCTATATACAGCACATCCAACAACATTGTACTGGGATGCCAAGAGCTATTCTCTTTATAGTACTATACATAGCCTCACTTGCTTAGATTCCATAAGACTTCTGATGAGCTGCTCCAACATGATTATAGTACAACTATTAGCCAGGCCGGAACTGAAGTGGGAGGTAGGGTTATGTTGTATATGTACTTGGACTTCTGCTTTTCAGCACAACATTTAAAAGGCACAAATATTCAAAATGAAGAAATGTCAGAAAGAAAAGGAAAATTCCACACTTTTGATGTACACCATCTTGGAATACTTGACATACACCAGGTGCTGGAAAATTACTATTCTCAGGTGAAACTACTGACTAATAACTAGTATCGCACATACTGGATCGCTGCTCTAGGGCAGGAAAGTTACCTTTACAAGTTGCCTATGACAGGCTCCTTACACTTTAAACCACTAGATAACTCACACAGAAACAGTACATCTTCTAATTTGCTCCATGGCAAATTGCATCCTGAATATATTGCAAAAAATATAATAAGAGAAAGAATAGATAGAGTACTCAAATGAATAAGCAGCACTTATACAGCATCTTAGAGTACCACACATGTAAGTTCTCAGTAATCCTTTCTACAACCCTACCAGGTATTTTAGCATTATTATTCCCATACTGCAGATGTGGGGAAGGGAATTCAAGATAGCATTAGTGCTCAGATTAGGTTCCAGGAAATTAGGTTCCAGAATACAGGGGAGCTTCCCGTCAGACCACGCTGATGAGATTCTGAGAAGCAAGTGTGCTATTCAAAATAGGCAGGGATTGAATTTCAGAGCACTAAACTATGATCACAGGGCCCAAAGGAAGGTACATAGGTAACATCCACACCATACATTTAAAACACATTTAAAACATTTACTTCTCCAAATAATCCTAAGAACTGTGGTTTGTTAAGGGTGTTGGGAATTGTAGCTCTGTGATGGGTAAGTATGGTTCCTTGGATTCTTGGAAGAAGCCATGACTATTGAAGCTGTGTAAATGTGCTTTAAATGTATGGTGCGGATGTGATCAAAACCAAGCAGGGATGAGGATCCAATGCAGCAATCAGGGGAAAGGAGCTGGGCATTATGTAGTATCATTAAGCAGGTGAAGTTTCATTCATTCATTCTGCTATTATTATTATTTCCCAAGGAATAGGAGCTTCATATAAACCTCTCTAGGAAGAGAGAGATTATAAGGGAAATAATAAAACATAATCATTTGGGGATGGCACCCATGCTTTCAATGTATGAATTACAGATTCCACCCCTACAGTTCCTTAGGATGAAACTTTAAAGTACAATTTGATTATCACACTTTAATCTGCCATGGGATTCATCATGCTCAACTAAGGAAAAACTAAGGGAAATAATGTAAGAGCCCTTAAATAGTAATGAGACATCTTTATGAAAATACTACAAATTGGACTCTCTTATTTACGAGATACTGAAACATTTCTATCATATGGAGTTCAGTGAGGCACATTTAGGTTGTCTGCTTCCTGTTTATCTTGTACTTGGAAAAAACATCCCATAAGTATTAAAGTTCTTAAAAATCATGCTCATGAATGCTTTGTTTAGAAACATTTACTTGAAAAAAATGAATGGTATGTTGTAAACAGAATGGAAGTTGCCCACAAAAGAAAACGATTTGACAGATGGTAACATCTGTGAACATGGATTTTCTACAAATGTCCTTTCCCTCTTGAGCCGCAATAAACACTAATTTAAAATGTCTTGTGTAACACAGGCTTGTGTTTTCCTTAAGGTAAACACAATGGTGACCTCAATTCAAATTTGCCTACCTTGAAACGTTAGCAATAGCATTGGACCCATTATCTTTTTTCAGATAAAGAACTTGCAATAAATTCAATGGTGTTTGTGTTAAGATAGGTATAAGTAGATACATAATAGTTCAGCACGGAAAAGCAAAAACTGTAAAGAAGCTTATGAATAATTCACATCTGAATCAGCTAAGTCTGATGTAGTCTACATACCATTGTACAAACAAAAATGCTTTACAGAAACTCATTAAAAGTTGCTGGTGCATAATCACTCCCACTGAAAGGACATATATTGCATAATTCAAATTAAAAAATTATATTTTGCTTATTACCTACATCTTTTAGATCTAATCTAAACAACTAAGCACTTCACACTATTATATTAATTACTGACAGGCACAGGTGGGCTAAAATACACAATGTTGTGTTTAAAGCAGGCTGCAGCTTTTTCTTAAACCCTGCAAAACAACATGGGTACTTCTTACACCCACCAAGTTAAACCAGAACACACACAACACATTAAGAAATCATATAGTTGGAAGGGATCACAAGGGTCATCTAGTCCAACCCCCTGCAAGGCAGAAATCTTTTGCCCAACATGGGTCTGAAACCCACAACCTTAAGTTAAGTCTCATGTTCTACCTACTGAGCTATCCCTCTGAACACTAGGGAAGAAGGCTTGGATTTCCCAAAGCTATTTCTAAAGCAAGGGTGCACAACTCTTGGCTGGATGTGAATGCTAGTACTGGTAATTGTTTCTAATAGCTGCAAAGCTCAGTTTTCTAATTTCTCACTCCACTGGAGAAAAGTACCGACCATCCTTGTTGCTTTGTGTCTATATGTATGATTATAAGAACCCACCCCAACCCACCCCAAGAACCCACCCCAAGCCAGGCCACTGAGGCTGCATCTCAGCACATGACACAGACACCCTTTTCAAGCAAGCATACTCTGCATCTCTATATTGCTGGTGGCTTTTGCCAAATGTGCTATTCAAGTGGCAAAATTTACTGGGGGCTTTCCCTCTTAATCACCAAAATTAATTTTTTGTTTGCCAATAGATACTGTACTTATGAAATAAGTACAAATCTGAGTCTACTGGATTAACCTGTCCAGAAACATCTTAGGGAGATTTCCTCCTTTTATGGTACCTAGGTTCAAGAGTAATCTTTACAACTGTTTTTTTAAAAAATTATTTCTATGCTGCGCCCGTTAATTGAAACAACAGAATACCTGATGAACTACCATTTCAGAATAGATGGGAAATCAAAAACACAAATATGCATAATCCAACCTTCACTACAATGATATCAGGATGGGGTACAGTAAAATTAATTGCAAAGTGCAACAATATAAAAAATTAATAAAGCAGTTAAAACAGTAAATACATTCAGCCACATGAAACTGAAGAGTGAAAATTGATATCAATCTGGGCTGACAATTCACAACCCATAAAAACTTGAGAAACCTGTATCTTAACTTGGTATTGAAATGTAAAAAAGAATCAGTGCCAAACATGTGAGCATGTGTAAGAGTGCTGGGTAACGGGGCTGTTGGCATGTGACCGTTGGAGGGATTCCCAGAGAGTAACATAACCTTAAGGCCGAGAAAAAGATTAGCCACCTGTGCCCTAGACAATGAAGGTAATTTGAATAGTCGTATCTTGCCATCTGCAGGACCTCCAGGCTTGTGCCCCAGGGAGGTCACTACGTTGCTGCTAACACAAAGGTATGACTTTAATCCCAGGGGGTGCACTCCACTGTCTCTTGAGACTAGTGGCGGGGCAAGCCGATTGGGCGCCTGGGGCAGCACACGTGCCCTGTGCCCAGGGTCGGGGTTAGTCGCCCCGTGGGGGCACCGCAGGGCCTCTGAGGAGTCTGCCTGCCTCCTCCTACTCAGCTGCCCTACAGCTGAGGGGGAGGCAACGGGCAGATTGTTTGGGGCAGCGCGGAGCCTGCAGGCGCTCAAGCCACTGCAACACTCCCAAGAGAGACATGTGGCTCAGACGTGCCGCAGGCCCCACGATGAGTGCCGCCTGGCATTATGTCACCCTCCTCAGTGGGGACACCCAGGGCAAACCGCTCGTACCGTACCCCCTTGCTATGCCCCTGCTTGAGACAGGCAGATCTGCCAACTACAACAATAATCTGGAAGCACTCTGATTTTCTTGCAAATATGGCAGACTAACTACAAATTAACCCTTTCATCCAAACTGAAATAAACTGAGATAAACTGGTATTTGACTTAGCCGGGGACTATGAAAGCAGACACCTCACTCAGAGCAAGAAAATATTAGAAAACCAAAGTATGTATGGTGCCAACAGTGCAAAAACTGAAACAGTGAATTAGATTTTTCACCCTTCAAGTGTCAACAATCTACATTTCTTTCCCAATATTTCCATCAACAATATCTATGTGCCACTGCAAGCTGGTGGATTTCTTCTTTCAAGGTACTTTTCACAAGCTGTGTCCAATTCCTTTCGGGTAAACATAAATTAAGCTCATTGGTATCTGACAGAGGAGGAGGTGAGAGTGAGAGTGAGAAAAGATACTGCACCTACTATGCACCCTTTGATTAAGCATCACCTCTCTCCTCCCCCAACCTTATACTGACTACAACATTAATGTCTCACATCAAATATAACTGATCTGTAGAAAGGACTTTACGATCTGAAAACAGAGACGATGTATGTACTTTTGTAACCCAAAAATCTTTAATAAAACAATTTTATAAAAAAAGAGTTCTGTTATAGGGAGACCTTGGATGAACCAAGTTCTCTCAATATCTGTTTCCTATGCACAAAGAAGTTTGCTCTACAAAAAACTATATGAAGATTAAGAAGAAACTGAGAGCACTAATAGGGTAATAACTAATTTCAGATGAGAACAACAATTTGAGAATAACATGGGAAACATAATGAGACTGCAAATTTAATACAGCTACTTGATGAGTAAAATGTCCTGGTTTCTTAAGTACTCGGAGTCTCCAGGCAGGATTGGATGAGATTAGCTGCTGCTAGCCAGTGAATAGTCAATATTAAGCTAAATGGACCAATGGCCTGAAACAGCCCCCTATGTTCCAAACTGTAGTTTGGCATCACCAGCATTATTATAATGGTACAAATAACTGGGTAATTACATGGCTCACTACAAGAAAATTAGTTAAGACAATTCAAACTCATGACAGATTTTTGATATGGGCTGCAAATGATGAATAAGTTATCCAGTCCTGCTCTTTTACCATACTAAAAAAAAAAAAAAGGAAAGGAGCATCTTGTTTTTAGCTAAAAGGTAGGATTGTTCTAGGCTTCATAAAAAACTCAGGACCAGCTGATCAACATGTTCAGTCTAGCTTGTCTTGTAATTTGACTGTTCCCATCAATGCTGAGATTCACACTAGGCCAATTTCTAATACTCACCTAACATTTGGCAGGTCTGAATTTAACAATGGTGCAGTGTTCTCGGAAGTGTTGTTTTTCTGAAGGTGACACCTTAAACCGTCTTTAGCAGGCAAATAATACACCCTTTGAACAACCACTTGGACCTGGATTCCTCTCCCTCCAGCTCTTCCTTGTGTCTCCACAATATCAAGAAGAGAGTCGCTTAAGGGAGTAACTGCAAAGGGAGATAATTTGGGCTCATTGTTGCTATCGGTATGCACAGTCTTCAAAGTTTTCATATTGAGACAGGGGACCTGGCAAAAAAGGCACAAACCAAATCATTGTACAGATTGCAGGAAAACATACAGGAAAGAAAGGTTTTGCTTACCACAAATTCCCATCCTTCTAGCACAGAGGTGGGCAATGTGTGGTTGAGAGACCCACCTCATTTTATATGCTCCCACTCCTCAACATCTCCTGAAGCTACCCTAATATTTCATCTCATCAGAGCTCCTTTCTTTCTGTTCGTTTCCTCCTTATTGTTCCTGGCATTAAACATGTTTCCTCTTTCTATGTTTTTGGGGAGCAACTGGAAGGAATAGTATTTAATTTTGGGGGGCGGGGGAAATAAAGAACGTTTTTCCTGGTTGTATGACTTGAGGAAAAGAAGTCGTTCCCCCAGCAGCAATAACTTCCATATAAACATCTCTGTGTTTGAGTAAAAAAATGTGTCTGAGGTAGACATGGTGAAAACCGAAGCAGGACAATCTTTATTCTGAATTAGTTCATCTAGATGACAAACTGGTGAAAGAAATGGCAGTAGCTTTCTCAAAGCAATTTGTTCTTTAGTCTCTTAATAAAGCCATGTGAAGGTGAGCATTTTCTGCTTTGCCAGTTCTTGCCTAGGAAAGCACGGATAATCTCCCTCTGATGAGGTTGAAGACTGAATCTACCAACCAAGAGGAGATAAGCTGGATGTTCCAGCCTTTGTACTCCTATAACAGCGGCAGGGCAACTTTTCTTTTTGTGTCTAGGGCTGTATTCCCTTGAGAACAAACATGGTAACAGAAAAAACAGAACTGCAGTCACAAAAAATTAAGGCTACAATCCTATATAAACACTAGGAAGCCGACTCCTGACCACAGTGCATCTTACTTTTCAGTAAACATCAATAGATTGCACTTTGAGATCTATAACAAACACAAATAACTGATAATATGGAGACAATGAATCCCTATTTGCCACCCCCCCAATTCCTTTTCAACACGGGTCTATATGTGCAGATTAGCCTAAACCTTAACCACGAGTGAATAGACTGCCCCGTCTTTACTCCGAAAAGAACAGAAGATACTGGTAAATAAAAATATCTTTTGCTCTTGGGAAAGCAGAGGCCAATGCTTATATTCTAGAAGTAATCTCATTTGAGTATGTCTTCAATTTGATCCTCCACATCCAAAGGCAGGACCTTTGGGCAGAAGATCCACTTTATAATGCCTGCTGTATGCGTGAAGAAGCTCAGAGATTCTCTGAGCTTAAGTGAAGCTCACTAACAGAACCTTCTTAAGAGGAGGTTCAGGTCAGGAAACATTAACTAAGAGTTCAAAAGGACAGATTAGAGCCATGACCACCCAGTTCAAGTTTCATATAGGAATGCTGTAACTTCTCCATGTGTTGTACATTGTTGTACACTGTGCGTTTCCCCACCTTCCCTGTCACTAAAGGTAAGATGGAAAATGCTGCGCAATGACATCAGGACACACTGCAAGTTTTACTAGAGCTTATGGACGGGGAGGATAGGAACATCACTGGCTTGCTGTTTGACAACATGTAGCTATCCCTTTAGAAAGGCTGGTAAATTTAAGTAGCTGAGCAGCAAATCAGATGAAAAGTAATCTGCTAAATATATGACAGCAATACTACTCAAGACAGTAGTGAGGCTAAAGCAAAGTATCACATCAGTTCAGTGTGTCAACATGTGGGGGGAAATCTTGATTGTAAAATTATTCACTAGCAAACTCTAAATCTTGTTTAAATGAAGGCTATAGAGAGCACATGAGCGTTCTTGCATGCACTGTTTGCAAATATCTGTTCATCAACTCACTACGAGGTGTTAATCTGTAAAATTAAACATTACCTGGTTAACTGCAGATGTTTGAGGCCAATCGTCTTTTATGGTGGAAAAATTTAATACCCAAGCCAAAGATATCTTTCTTTTAATAAGCAATGGTTCTTGAATATGTTGCCTTTCCATCTCTGTTGATTCTTTAATAACTTTCTGACTGAAGTAAGTATTCATGATAACTGGAATGCTATCATTTGGAAGAAGAAGTCTTTGCCTGAAAAACAGAATCATGGTTATCTCATTTACTGTAACAAGTTAGAGCTGTAGACTAGTAAGCAAACCTATAATCATGAATTAGAATCTGCTTCAGAAGTATATGCAGATTACTTTCCTGCAGTCTTTTAAAATTTTTATTTTACTAACAAATTAATTTTAACATACAGTTTGAAGATGGTTTATTCATTCATTCATGTATTATTATTATTATTATTATTATTATTATTATTATTATTATTGCTGAAATGGCCATACTAATACATTGCTATAGACTAAATGAAAACTAATACACAATAATTTTGTGGCTAATTAGATTGTTTGTTGACTATTGTAAGAAATATTAGTTACCACCAGCCATACATTATGGGTTTACAAAGTTCTGTTAGTCCTGAACTGGACTGTCATAAAAGCATAAAATATTAGGTTATGTGTTGTAAGCGTTTGATATATTGGTTTAATAGTCAATTTTTTAAAAGGGCAGATTTGTGTATTAATCTGGACCTATATATGATTTAGCCTCATTAATTGTCCATTACAAGTTTTTGTAAAATCTGGTACAACTGAGCAGTTTGATGTGTATCATGTGCTTTTGAACAACAACAACAACAACAACAACAACAACAACAACAACAACGAGTTCACTCCCATACTTGACTATGCAGAAGCAGTGCAACATAGCACAACACCCAGGACTCCCAATATTGGCACAACAGAAACACTCCTCCCATTTTGATGCTGGAAGGCGGCTCTGCCTGCTTTGCTAAACTATCATCAGCACAGCTGCTTTGATGTAGAGGAGAATATGTTATAATACACCTGCTTTGTTGAAGGGGAGGGGCCATCACTGGTTTCCTTACTTCCAAGTAAATAATGTGTACAAGATCTGTGGAAGTATGAGATCTATCACTGTATACTTGATCCTTGATTATGTCAGCTGCTCGGGGTGTAGCCAAGTAAGTCAAGAGTGTAGTAAATGCTTCGTCCCTCTCTAAAGGATAATATATTTGCACCCATAGTTAAGATGGCTGTGTCCCATTCATGGTAAAAACACGTTTAGTCTGGCTGTACTGCCTGCACCAGTATTGAGAAACAGCTTGCCCCATTAAGTTCATATACGGTAACTTCCTTTCTGATTGCTTCTACTAGCTTGTGAATACATCCCCTACACCCCACAGGCTTTTAACTTACTAGGTTGACATTATTTCATTGAAGACTGTTTTATCTGCTATGCTTGTCTTGTGACACTTTCACTGTAGCTGTATTTTACTATTATGAGTAATACATGTGTATTGGAAAGGCACAGTATAAACCTTTATAATAAATAATAAAAATTTCAGAGTGAAGTCCTAGCAACCAGCATAGCTTATTATTTACTATTGGCTTTTCCTTTTACTCTATCCCCTTTGTCTTGCACAAAATGACAAGAGATATTAGGATGCAAGCCTAAGGAAACAGACACGACATGCCTACTATGCTGAGAAAAAGGGAGTAAGAGATCATCCAATGTATGACAATGCTGCTTATACATTCATAAGTTTGTTTATTTAGTTTGATTTATTAAATTTCTATAGTGCCCTTATTCTGAGGATTACAGGACGGTTTACAATATAAAAACACAAATATAGTGTTTTTAAAATATAAAAAAACAAACATAATATAGTAACAAAGAAAAACAATATCACCACTATCCCAGCACAGTTTAATAAGCCATAGATTGTTTAACTAGCCAAAGGCCTGGAAGAGGAACATTTTTGCCTGGCATCTAAAGATATGTAATGCAGGCACCAAGCAAGCCTTCCTGGGGACAGGATTCCACAGACGGGGAGCCACTGCAGAAGAGGCCCGTTCTCATGTTGCCACCCTCTTGACCTCTCATGGAGGAGGCACATGAAGAAGGGCCTCAGAAGATGATCAAATGGTGCAGGTCAGTTTATATAGGGAGAGGTGGTCCTTGAGGTTTTGTGGTCCTGAGATGTTTAAGGCTTTACAGGTCAAAACCAGCACTCTGAATTGGGTCAAGAAATTATTAGCAGCCAATTGCTTCACTCTCTGCTCAAGTTAGGTTGGTGAGTGTCTGTGTTACAGATGGTGACTATTCACTTGTTTGAATAAACACAGAACTCTGTTTGCAGAGATTGCTAAAACTACAGGCATATGATGGGAAAAGGCATGGCAAAGTTTTCATATAGTTAGCTAAGTAGTGCAGCAGTAGCAAAATGAAACAGGTTGAGACATTGCTGAACTATATTTACATTCTGTTACTGCACTTACTTTCCAGGGTTTTTAATTAGTTCCTCCTATTCATTACCTGGGGTGTGTGGAAAATTGTGAGGCTCAGTCATACAGAAACTGCCTGACTACGGTAAATGAAACAATGATGGGAACATCACTCCAGGTTTGTCATAACAGGGCACACTTTCCTTTGGGGTTCTGTCGAAACCTCAGTTCACAGCATAGTAATGGTGTCTGCAGATCAGAGTGGCTAATATTCCATAAATGCACTGGAAAATTATGGTAGGTACTTTTTAATGTAAAGCCACTTGTACATTAGTAGAACAATTCTGAGCCAAACTGAAATAGACAAGTGATAATAAGGGGTTGCATCCAATCCTGTTCTATAAAGAGTAAGTCTGCTGAAATTAATGCACCTAGATTAATCATGCCCACTAATTTAAATAGGTCTACTTTGAGTAGAAGTAGCACTAGATACAATCAAAGGGATCTGCCCCATCTGCTACCTATCTTGTCCATGCAAGGTGGCAGTCTTCCTATGGATCCTGAAGGTGGTGTTGACCAGTTTCAAATATATCCTTCATAGGCAAATTTGTAGCCAGACAACTACAGACACTGAATGACACTGATTATCTGGATCAATTTCAATTTACTGTTCAGCATTGAAACAGTTCTGGTAGCCCCAGCAAATGACCTAATACAAGGAAATATATATAGTTTGAGTGTTGCCCTGTTATTTCTCTTGGACCTCAAAGAGTCTTTTGATATCATGGTATACTACTGGATTGACTGTCCAGAATGGGAAATGCCATGTTCTAGCAGTTCTGATCCTCTCTGGATGGTTGTTCCAGAAGGTGGTACATGGCATCTATTGCTTTGCCCTAAGTTGTGCGATTGAGTGCTCCTATATACTATCTATATGAAACTGCTTAGGTCATTGAAGGATTTGGGGTGATATGAAGACCACTCTAGAGAAGATAGAAGTGCTTTTGATGGTTTGTCTGACCTAGGAGGTGGTGGTCAGCCTATGCTGGAGAGCGCTGTACTTCCTCTGAAGGATAACTCTTGCAGGATGGAAATGCTCTTAACTCCAGCCTTGTCTGTAGAGATCCAGCTGGCACCCATGACATGAAGCAACTTTAATTCAGGCTGGTGACCCAGCTGCAACCCTTCTTGGCTAGAGATGTTCTAACCTCAGAAATCCATGCTTGGAATAACATCTCACCTGGAGTGCTGCAATGCATTATATGAAGGGCTGCCTTTGATAACTATTCAGAAACTACATTTGGTTCAAAATACTGCAGCTAGATTGCCAACTGTGACTGAGTGAAGGGTCCATAATGTAAGTTTTAACACAACTACCGGTACACTTACTCCTGGGCCATTTCTATGCACAATTCAACATGCCGGTTTCCAAAACCCTAAGTTGAGACCTAACTACTTAAAAGAATGGCTGGCTGTTCTACCAGAAAATTACAGGATACACAAACCAGCAATATATTGATTGGGCAGGTGAAAATATTGTGGCAATTTGTGGTGGCACACAGCATAGTGGGACAGGATATGATAAGCCATGTGGTCACAAGAGAAGGATTTTAGAATTACAGGAAAAGACTTGGGATGTGTGAATGGGGGCCATGAATTAGGCATTCATTTCAGATTGTCAGCACACTAAGATCCAGTTATTCATAAGCAAATATTGGTGAAATGTAAATCAGGAAGTGACAAGCGAATCATTTTCAACATGACACACACTTACCAGGGAACCAATGCTCTTTAGCTACTGGCAGAGAACTGCCAAGCTGTGTATTAACATTATATCTTTTGTACAGGTGCCTGGTCTCAACTAAATGACATGCAATGCCAATAAGTAGAGGCCAATATAAAACAGACACATATTTTTCCTGGTTATCATTTACAATTACACTTATTGTTCCCCATTATGGCATTAATCCAGTGCTCTCTAGAGCAGAAAAAAACTTGGATACAACTAGAACACATAAGCCACCTTTGAGAAACAACTGCCTGTTGTTTGACATTATTTTTATCAGGAGTGCTTATGTAAACAGTTGCTACAACAGTTATTAGCAGAAATCAGACCTTCCTCCTTGATCTATGCATTCTCCCAAAATGTTCCATGTCTAGAGCATGCTCAGACTTAATGGTCTTGAAGGTAGCATGTATATGCTAGTTGTGAACTGTTGGAAATGGTGGTTTACTTTCTAACACATACACAAAGTGCTTTTTAAATTTTAAATGCATTTTCAATATTTTAAAGTATTTTATTAAATTTATATACTGCCTATATAGCTGAGTTCTTGTATCTACTATCAATAAAGCCATTGGTTTTCTGGACAGCTCCATCCCCCATAGCATGAAGAGCTGTTTGCACACTATTGGGATTTCACAAAGGGATATGATACGGTTAGCCTGTATAATATAATTACAGAATTTGGGTCCCTCGTAACTCTCTAATTCCCCATATCAGATAAGAAATGAACAACAATACACTTTGAAATACAAAAAGTAAAGAAAATAAAGCAGTTGCAATTTCCTTGGAGATCTGAAGTAAGATGGTGCTCACTGAGGCAGACAGATTCAGCAAGATAAACAATTAAGCTGAAGTTATTCTCAAGTGTTGGCAAATTCCACAACACAAAGTAAAGGCAAAACTAAGACTGAAATTCTGTCCTCATGTAACCCCACTGAGTTTAGCAAGCCCCCCTCCTTTTTTTCTTTGCTAAGAGCAAGAACAGCCATTGCACACTACAAAGTAAGGACTAATTTGCCATGTTTACTTTTCTCCCAGTTCTGTGGA
Organism: Darevskia mixta; assembly: GCA_034641385.1. Classification (NCBI taxonomy): domain Eukaryota; kingdom Metazoa; phylum Chordata; class Lepidosauria; order Squamata; family Lacertidae; genus Darevskia; species Darevskia mixta. The sequence goes on from JAWWNH010000011.1 coordinate 2,202,425, forward strand.
GTTCAAGATATATCTCAAATACATTTCAATGTGCATTATTTTTTTAAAATTTTTTATTTTAAATCTTACTGCCAAGCTGTAGCACTCTTTGCCAGGTTCCTGCACAAAGAAAACTTTATTGCCAACTTTAATCACTTGAGAATTATTAGGAGCTCATAATAAAAATATTGGAAGGCTTAACCAGTCCTTCAGTACTGCAGTTATTTCAAATTCCCAGAAGCTTCATTGTTCATATACTTCGTATTACTGTTTAACTCCAAAACAGAAATGGACTGCCACTTCAGAATGCCCCGAGACTTGGGTTTTTTATTACACACAGGAAACAGAGAAGAAGGCAAAGGCTGTGATCAGGTCAACCATTAATTCAAGCATATTTAGCAATTGGAAACTAAGCTCAATTCTAGTTCGAGGAGAACTAAAAACAAAAAAAGATATCTCATTTTCATGTAATTAGTTATACTCTTGTAAGTACAGAATATTATCTACGTGTTTTACATGCTTAATCAGAGGCTGGGAACCTGTGAGCCACATCCAACTCACAGCCAAGTTCCTGATTGAGTATGGTGACAACGAACTTTGATTACAGTGGTACCTCGGGTTAAGTACGCTTCAGGTTAAGTACGCTTCAGGTTAAGAACTCTGCTAAGAACAGAAATTGTGCTCTGGCGGCGCAGCGGCAGCAGGAGTTCCCATTAGCTAAAGTGGTGCTTCAGGTTAAGTATGCTTCAGGTTAAGAACGGACCTCCGGAACGAATTAAGTACTTAACCCGAGGTACCACTGTAATGACCTCCCTGTTTCAGAGATCCATAATTTTTTTAGAGGATAAAGTGTAGACAGTCAAAATATAGCAATTAGGAACAGGTTCATTATAAATATTCCATGAGAATATTCCCAGAGTATCAAAAAGTTACATAAATTAGCTTTTAACACATTACAAAAAATTTGTTCAGATATTGTTGGGGTGAAGCAAGAGCATTGGCTCTGGCCCCTGATTTGACTTTCTCTTGAAAAAGAGTACTTAAATAATCAAGCAGAGGTAAGAACATGAGAAAAGTCCTGCTGAATCAGACCAATGGCCCATCTACTCCAGGATTTTGTTCCCACAGTGGCCAACCAGATGCCTATGGAAAGTCCACAAGCAGCACAACACTCTCCTCCTCACGTTCCCAAGAAAGTAGTATTCAGAGGGATATTGCCTCCAATACTGATGGTATTATAACCAGTAGGACTAAGTCACTGGTTGCCTTAATTTTCCATGAATTTGTCTAATCTTTTTTTAAATCTTTCCAACAAAACCAATTAAGCAATCTTCCTATCCAGTTGCATTTCAAGAGAGAAAAAATCATATGGGCATAACTATTTGCATGAAATAGCTTTACAAGAGCAGACTTGAAGCTTATGGCACCTTCATTATATGGCTTCCGGAGAATGCTGAAGATGCACCTCTTTACCCTGGTTTCTGACACTTGAGGGGCATTTTTTTTTTAAAAAAGGATCCACATTAATTCTATGATTGCAAGTTGTTTCAAACTGTTTTTAAGGTTGTAACCTGCCCTGGGACCTTAGGGAGAAGGGTGGTAAGTAAGTAAGCAAAGCTGAAAAAAATGTGAAGGGGACTTAGCAGCACATTTCATCAAGAGAAGATTTCTTTCCTTCCTAGGAAATGTTAGAGGGTGCAGAATAAAGATTGTCAAAGGATTAGACTTGGTTTGAGCATTACAGTACCAACCCCTAATCCTAGGACGTAAGTGACGGCTACCTTCTTGCTTTATTAACATCCTAATCACTATATACAACACTTCTTAAAAACATTATCTGTTTGTCTGCTCAAAGCAGTTCTAACATGATGACCATGACAGGCTCTGGGCAAAGATGAGAGATCCTGTGCAGACCATATCAGTATCCAATTCCTGCTGGATGCTTGCCAGAAGAGCAATATTACAGCCTTGGTGGAGACTGTCGGCTCCCTTGGCCTTAGGGCTAATTTTGAAATATACTACAGATGCTGATGAATAGGAAAGGGGTATGTTAGGACTGAAAAGCAAACAAGATGAATGAAAGAAAAACTCTTAAAGTGAACTGATTTGAGTTTTTCATTTATGTCACACTGAACCCACACAGAACTATTTATTTGAGCTCAGTTTTTGACACATCTGGCCTATTACTGATTTCATGAACCAGTAACTAGGTATTTTTAGCAGAAGTATGGACTCCTATAATTCATTTTAAAACACGGTCTCCCGCTCACAAAGGGGGCTGGATGTTGCCCCGCATCATCATGAGAGCCCCTGGCCTGCCATGTCACGCCCCCGGCTGACCAATCCGGTCGGGTGGGGGGGCGTGGCTTAGGCAATTTAACCAGCGGCGTGGCAGGGGAACATCCTTTTGGGTTCCAGCTTCGAGGATTTCCCGCCCTCCTTTCAGGTCTTCAATATTGGCCTTGCTATGGACCTCGGTTGGTCGCTGTTGAGGGACCTGGTAGGAATTTTTCCACTTGGCAAATTGGCACTGGCCATTTGGTTCCCGCCTACCTCGTAGCAATCATCACAACTTTGTAAGGTTTGGCGTTAGGCATTGGTAAAACCTTGTTCGGGGGAGGGGAGGTGTGGCCATCACCTGCCCCTCCATACTAAAGGGTATTCTGTTAAAGGAATCCGGTGGTAGTGGTTCCTGTCCAAAGCCCGGGTGGAGGCTAGGGCCATGGCACCACTTTCCAGTGACACTAGGGTTAGCTTCCAGTTGATGTGCATCAATAAGTTCCCTCTACTGGTGGTTAACCCTTGTGAGACTTCCTGCAGGGGGCAGGAGTCAGATATAGTTGGTTCAATTCCAATGCCTAAGCCAGGCATCCCCAAACTTCGGCCCTCCAAATGTTTTGGCCTACAATTCCCATCATCCCTGACCACTGGTCCTGTTAGCTATGGATCATGGGAGTTGTAGGCCAAAACATCAGGGCCGCAGTTTGGGGATGCCTGGCCTAAGCCAATACCGCTCACATTCTGTAACCAATAAAGTGGTGGCCTAATTTTTGCCCATTAACCCAATATGCTGTGTCCTAGTGTCTTTATTCATCACGGGGGGAGGCCTTGGGGTCTTGACGTGCAAGGGGACCAAAGGTGGACAAACTTCCCCAGAAGGAGCATGACATGTCCCCCAACAAAAGTACCACTCCTCTTCTAAAACCCACTGCAATTAATAGAAGTAAACATAAAATCTAGGGCGAGATACAACTACGGTAGCTGGTGCTAGTGGCAGCCAGTGCAAAGTGTCCCGCTAAATTGGCTATGGAGAAAAGCACATAGGGGGAGGAGAGGGGATATGAGTAAATTTATTGAATAAAGTCCATAATATGACTTTATTACTACGCTTCAATCCAAGAGTGGCTAGCATGAAAGGAAAGACACTTCCAATCGCACAATTTGGCCCCCAATTTCCTATTCCCCCATTCACTACATCTCATGCCATTCCAGAAGATCCCTCAACCCTTAGGAATGGTGAAGGCGTGGAGATGGTACAACAGGCTGGCAGTTGGGAGTTCAAGGCAAAAAACAACACCACACATTCTGTGAGTGGAACTCTGCTTCTGGTTCATAAGGTAGTGAGTTTACCAATTTTATGTGGAATGAAGTCTAGTAATTGCAGAACACCAACAGGAGAGTAGAAATAAACTATTTCGAGTGTTTGCACACAAACAGGGGTGTGTGTGTGTAATGTAGGCTTCCCAAGTTTTCTTCCACACAATACCTAGTGGTAGCCCCAAAACAAATGTTTTTATCGAAGGGAGAAGTACTAAAAACAACACCAGCCTACAACATTTCCCCACTCACAAGTGTAGATTTACAACTTGCTTCATGCTACTGGTGTACTGAATGCCTTAATGCACCCTTGAAGCTAAATATTAAAATCTTTATCTTTCCAGAATGCAAAGGAGTTCTCTTGTGCACTTTAAAGATTTATGTGCCTGTGTTGGATAACAGAAATGATGTATGAGAATCTAGGAAAAAAATCAAGTAGAAAAACGAGCTTTAATTTGAGTATATAAATATATAGTTCTGCAATTATTTTTATTATCTGCATGAGAAAATTCCTACACTAGTAAGTTCTGTCTCTCAGGCTATGCGCCTCGCCTGTACACTCAACAACATATTCACTGCTTCAATGAAATGCAACTGGAGAGAAGGTCAACTTCCTCAGGCCATGAAGATTCAGAGACATTGAGATAAGAGTCTACTGACGGGAGAGAACAAAACCAGAAACCAAATAGATGCATAGAATTTTCAAAGATACTGTGCTTGCATTCATATATGGAGTAGAGACATTTTGATATAGATAAATTCACTGCTCTCAAAGTTCTAGAATTAAGAGAACGATTCCATAGTCACTTTAGTTAACCTACAAATAGAGTAATTAATGTTAATCCTGCAACTGAATCTTTTCTAAGCCAGAAATTGGCTTCTGTAGCCCCCTTTTCTTGGTGTGAAAGGCCATAACGAATTCTCTTTTCCTCCTCTGCCTCTGGCCTGGTGACACCTCTTGACCCAGTAGAGAAAGACACCATCATAATCCTTTACTTCCTAAGCTGTTTGATTCCACTATCATGGGGAAGGATGTTCCAGCCCCTATATCAGACAGGATAGTTTTACAGGGACAGTTTTGACTTTACAAAAATCACAGCTTCTGTTTACCTGCCAGCAGACCAGTTACTTATAGGGGCTGAAAAGTAATTTAATATGAAGGCAACTACCATCCATTTGGGACGCGAGTGGCGCTGTGGTCTAAACGGTGATTCCGTGTGCTGCTTTGGTTCGCCAGAAGCGGCTTAGTCATGCTGGCCACATGAGCTGGAAGCTGTCTGCGGACAAACGCCGGCTCCCTCGGCCTATAGAGTGAGATGAGCGTGCAACCCCAGAATCGTCTGCGACTGAACCTGACGGTCAGGGGTACCCTTACCTTTACCTGTGAGTAAGCCACCTGAACTAAGCAGGACTTCATTCTGAGTAGACATGGTTACGACTGCATTGTATGGGGTTAAAACTCTGTTAAGGAATAAAGTCTTAAATCTAAAGAGGAAGCTTTCCTTTACATCATATACTGTATATGTTTTCATAATCCACAATCAACATTTATGTCAAAAACATTTATGTCCCAATCATAAATGTACACATACAGCAGCACAGCACAGCGCAGTGCACTAAACCAGTAATTCTGGGAAGGTTTGGATCAGCGATCAGTGGCCAAGGATGAAGGGAAATAGAATACAACAACATCTAGAGGGTCACTAGTTCCCCATCCCAAGCATAGATGACTCTGTTGCTCTATTTATATTGACTGAAAACAAAATAATCCCTACAATATTATTCAAATCCATGGCAATCACAATAGTAGCTTAATTTTCAGTTTCTAGAATAGCAGATAAAAGTGTTTCCAAAAGAATGGAAACCATTCTCAGCCTTTACAACTTTTCATGTGGTACTAGGAATAAAAAAAGTAAATGCAGATGTGCCCCAGATCAGGTTCAATAGAAATGCAAGTTTAGATATCAGTATGTGAATAGATTTGTTCTTCTGTTGTCTGTATATGTTCAATTTGTGATCTTTGGATATTACATAAAGATAGTGTCTTAAACCATCAGTCAAGCACCAGAGCTTGTATTATTATTTCAAACAAATGACGCAATGGAACAGCATGCTTTCAATCACACATTCTACTACAAGGGAATTGTGCATAATTATTTGGTGCTATAACAACAAGATGAAGGTTAACTTTACATTACATGAAAAGAAAGTATTGTTAAAATGTTTTCAGTGATATTCAAAATCACATTTTAGATTAAAATCTGTTACTTAATTCTGCATATATTACACACACGTACACGTCCTATATTCTTAATTCAATCTCAACATAGGCAAATCATCCAGAAGATTTCTCTCTCTCTCTCATTAGCTATGCTTGGACGCAACACTAAAGTGATTAACCAGAGGTGGCTAGCAGTTCAAGGGTTTTACCCAGACCTCCAAACAAATTTTTCCAGCCCCTCCAAAAACCCACATTTTGGCAGCAGTGGCAAAAAGAAAGAAAATTAAAGTAGGCACACTACCAGTATGGAAGGAGAGGTCTAAACCCTGATGGGAATGCAAATCATGCCCCCACCATCAATAATTTGAGTGGGAACAGATGATAACCCCCTTCCTCAACTATTCTGCATGTGTATGCCTGAGTGTTGTCAATGCAATGCACATCCACTTCCAGAGCCCTTGGGGCAAAAGATTAGCCACTCAGTCATAGTGACTGGAGGGAGGGGGCAGAATGCCAGTTTTATCTAGCTCAGCATTATCTACACAGACAGGCAGCAGCTCTCCAGAGTTTCAGGAAAGGGTTTTTCCCAGCCCTACCCAGAAACACCAGGGACTGAACTTGGGACATGAAACACGACTAGGCAAATTAGACTGCACACAAGCTGCAATCTAACCAGAGTGGCTGCCTTGCTGTTTCATACAAACCAGTGCATGTACTGTGTGTTTCTCCCAAACAAACTGGGAAGCTTAAAATGAATCTTGGTTGTTTGGTTGCTGGTTCAGATGCAACACTAAGCTAGATGCTCCATTATTTGTTTCTCCAACTGGAGGAAGAGAGGAGCAAAGCAGCAGAGCACAAGTTGCATGCAACTCATGGACAGATTGATTTGTTTAACCATGCTTTACGGCCTCTCTGAGTTGCGATTAGGTGCTCTGGACTCTCAATGCATTTTCTGTTCTTCCACCATGTGAACAATCATAAACATTTCACCCTCGTTCCTGGAGGATGATTTGTTCCAAACTGAAAACTATTCAGCTCCGTTTGGCTTTCCTGCAGCAATCAGTTTAAAAGATGCTTTGCTACCTTTTTTAGGTTTTCAGTGCTTCACACGGTCCATAATTAAATATAGAACTTGCTGCCACAGGAAGAAGTGATGGCCACCAACTTGGATGGCTTTAAAAGAGGATTGGACGAAAAAAATCATGGAGGATAAGGCTATCAATGGCTACTAGTCATGATGGTTATGTTCTGCCTCTACAGCCACAAGCAATAATGTTTCTAAATACCAGTTGATGGAAGCCACAAAAATGGACAGTGCTCTTGAGTTCAATTTCTACTTGCCAGTGTCCCACAGGCATCTGGCTGGCCTCTGTGCATAGCTGTCAACTTTCGGATTTGAAAATAAGGGATGCCGTGCTCCAGAGGCTGCGCACGAACGGGTGAGCAAAAGAGCGAGCGCGTAGACGGCAGGCAGGCTGTCTGTCTGGTTGGGCGTGAGGGTCTGGCTGCACAAGGCATGCAAGCTCCGCCCCCAGTCGGTCTCAGACTCGTTATCGGCAGCCGAGCAACGCAGCTGAGGAGCCTCCCTGGCCGGCAGGGAGGGAGAGGAGCTGCTTCCTTTGAAATCTGGGAAATTTAAGGGATATCAACAATCCGGAATAGCAGCAGGAAACGGCATTGGAATAAGGGAGTTTCCCGCAAAAAAAGGGAGGGTTGACAGCTATGCCTCTGTGAGAACAGGATAAACAAAAAAGGTGTTTACACCTTGTATGAATTGTTATCCAAGAGCTTCACCTAACAATCATGTGTTTTCCCAGGGTCACTTTAGAAGAATAACAGAAGAATAGTGCAGGCACAAGGTTAAAAGTAACACCCATTTTTTTGGATGTGTGCTGTAATTGTTCATTATTCTTTCAGTTTTCTGAATATTTAAATATACAAAACTGAATATAAAAATGGGGAAACAGCAGCCTTACTTTGCTCACATTTTGAGTTGCAACATAGTAAAACACAATATTTAAAAGGAGTCAGCTACCACGAATAAAGAGCACTTGCACACCGCCCTGAGATCTTTTGATGAAGGGTGGTATATAAATCTAATAAATAAAATTAGTAAAAATAATAATCTTTTAGATTTCAGAAGCTGAAAACCTTTATCTCTAAGCCTTTACACATGAACATGATACTCATACTAGCACTTTTAAAAAGCTAACCTGATAAACTAAAAAGCAGCCATGTTGAAATTTGTTTTAATGTATTTTGACATGCTACTCAAACAGAGCTTATGAAGAAAAGTTGAAATTTTATGAGTATCATACAATGGAACTATGAGTTGACCTCTGGCACTGAACATAAATGAACTCATTCACCTCTGTGGGTTTCCCCCTCTTTTTCCCCAGGATTCTGTTCTCCCAGGGAGTTGCTCATTTTAGTCAGTTACGGTACTTGGAAGAAGGCAGACAGCCAAACTGCAAACACAATGACTGGATTGAATTCTTAAGCAAATACACAAGAATGGCATTCAATCTCTTACAAGAGGAATAATTTTCATCATAAGTGTAACAAGAAACCTGGTCTAAAGCAAGGGTAGGTCATCCCTTAAAACATGTATTTTGTTTTTTAGGAGCAAACTTTCATCTAATGATAACCCAAAAGAGCAAAGCAAAAGACCTCTAAAAACCACAAACATTTATCTCACAGCAAGTAAGTGGAGCAGGAGCCAGCAAATTTATCTGTTAAATGGTTGAGAATAGGCTAGCTTCAAAGAATGGGCCAAGGCAGAGCCAAAGGTAATAGTGGAGAAAATTACATTAGGGAGGCTCTATAAGAACTCACCTAATATTGAAAACAACAGCACCCTACACCCAAAGCAGATTCTACGCTTAACAAATAAGGGAAAAAACTGATCAGGATTCCTCTCATTCTCCACCCTACTACTCTGGTGTGTTTTGTTGCTTTTTTTTTTAGTTTGTAAGCCTGAGGGAAGGGTCTGACTCTCATTTTTATTTTGATGGGAGAAGTATTGATCTGAAAAGCAGAATATAAGTATAATAAAATAAGTAAGCGTTATAATGGAGACTTACAGAAAACAAAAATTTCTCATAGAGGATCAGGACATTCTGAAAGCTTCGACTTATAAAAGCAGTTGTCCTGAGGAAGAGTCCTCAGGGAATGTCCTCCCACCCCCAAAAAAGATTTTAAAAATAGTTATAGCTGCAGAAGCCCCCTACTGTAATATTAGTTGCTGACAATACCTAGGATTCTCAAAGTTCTGGGATTTCTTGTCACTAGCAGAATATACTTTTAAAGTCCACTAGTCACCACCAGCAGGACTTAACCCTGTGATTCCCACCCCCCTCATATTACAAAATACAAGTCTGAATTCAAGCAGGCTAGACAGTTGGATGAGATGATCTATTCTAGAGCAGGGGTCAGCAAACTTTTTCAGCAGGGGGCCAGTCCACTGTCCCTCAGACCTTGTGGGGGGCTGGACTATATATATATATATTTTTGGGGGGGATGAACAAATTCCTATGCCTCACAAATAACCCAGAGATGCATTTTAAATAAAAGCACACATTCTACTCATGTGAAAATACACTGATTCCTGGACCGTCTGCGGGCCGGATTTAGAAGGCGATTGGGCCAGATCTAGCCCCCGGGCCATGATCTTCTAGAGCAATTTACCATTGCCTCTATTCATCTCTTCCTTTACTCTTTGCTCCCCCATGTCTATATTTTGATTGTAAACTCCTTGGTGTAGGGATTTGTAGGGATCCTTGTGTAGTGGTACCTCGGGTTAAGAACTTAATTCGTTCCAGAGGTCCGTTCTTAACCTGAAACTGTTCTTAACCTGAGGTACAACTTTAGCTAATGGGGCCTCCCGCAGCCGCTGCACCGCCACCACACAATTTCTGTTCTCATCCTGAAGCAAAGTTCTTAACCCGAGGTAATATTTCTGGGTTAGCAGAGTCTGTAACCTGAAGCACCTGTAACCCGAAGCATCTGTAACCCGAGGTACCACTGTACTTAGTATGGCAGTGCACGTGAACAAGACTTTATTTACACTAAATAGAATAGGGTGGGGGGCGCCAAGCCTATCTTGAGCTAAATTGAAATATTCTCCCCTTCTGAAGCACACACAAAAACACACAGAGACACACACACAATATGCACATTTTGAGACTTCAGAGACTTGACTTCAACTACTTGGTGCATCTGGTGAAAACCTCCACTCAAAGCTCCAACCCCACCCTGAGGAACGGATTATGAAACCTCTGTGAGGGGGGTGAGTGATGGGCATATCACCCCTAAATGGAGGACACACTTCAGGGGACCCACTGGGAAAGAAGGGGTGATAGGGAGCTCAGAGAGTGGAGAAATCAGAGGTAGGCTGGGGGAGGATTGATTAAGCACTTCCTGGCCCTCAGCTCATTCATTGTCCCTCAGCTCAGGAATAAGGAATCACAGAAGTCCTCCTGGAAATTCCTAGGTGAATGCTTCACTGGTCTAGGTTCCCTAATTAGACTAAAAACAGTAATAGGGGTGGGGAGAAGAAGAAAACAACAGTCTTCTTTCTCATTCCTCTATGTTAAAGTTTTTAGTTTGCTTTTCAAATAATAATGTTGCTAACAAATAGCTTTGGAAGAGGTCTCACTGAGACCTGCCTGCTCCAAGGCAGGAAACATACTTGTTAGATGAGGAAGTCCACCCTCACCCAGAAAGCTAGTATCCTTTTTCTGCCTTCTGTTGACCCAGAGAAGGGGACTTCCCAATCCTTTCAGCATGTCTTGCTGCTCCTGGTAGAGAATATATAAACAGTACGGGCATTTATTTCATTTGTTTATCAGAGAGGGAGTTCAACTATAGACAACAATTTATATTTCAAACTCTCCATTCGCAAATATCCCACAAGGACTATAACACGTATGATTAGGCGTGAGGGATTTGCTGATTAACTATTCCAATATTCTAACTAAATAAACACATTTGGAAGGAATGTATTCCTACTTGACACAATTTTAAGCTGTGCTTGTACAATCCAGCTTCAGAATGTGAAAATCTTCAAGATTTTCAATGTACGCATGTTAAGAGTGAACATTTTAGATCAAGTATTCCAAGTACAACCACAAGAATACCACTACCAGCAAACATCAACACATTATTTCCCATTCCTGCTATAACAATTTGAACCTCTTTCTGCAAAACAAATCACGTGCAGCAACAGCTTTCAAAATGAAAGATTTGCTAACACTGGAATGTTCCTGCTCATCCTGGCTTTTCACTTCTAAACTCAACAGAAATGTTATGCATTTCAAAACTATGCCTGCAAGCACAGTTCAGATAAAAGTGACTTTATTGTGGCTGTTCACTACATTAATTAAAAAGTACCGGTAGTTATTTGACTTCTATTTACATACAAACTGGGATGTTCTCTGAATACAGACTGTACCCATCATAGGATGAAACATCTAAATATCATTTCTGACATTTGGCTTATGACTTACGCTCCTCCTCAATGAACTGTGGAACAAATTCCAAACACCGCACTGACATTGACAAGACAGCATGTTCTTTCTATATTAAAAAACATTGCATAGTCTTGTAAAGAATGCTAAATGCCTTAACAGAAAATGCTTGGAACCAAGGGTTTTCCTACACTAAAAACTACTCACTGCTTGAAAAGCTTAACTTTGTGTGGACAATAATGATTTCTTTCTGTTACCTAAGAACAGAGATCAAATCATTTCACTACAAATAAACTTTTACCTGAAATTTGACTGAAGGCTAAAATGTCATTCTACTCAACAACACATTTTAACACATTGCAGAAAATATTAGAAATGATTAATATTTATTTACAAATTGCTGTTCATATGGAAGCAGAGTTTGTAACAATGCATAACACACAATGCAATACAAACATTAATTGGGAACTCCTAGATGGAGCATATGTTCATATATGTACATACATGATGACCATGTACTACTAGGCAAATACCATTGGCTGTGTTCACGCACAATGGTTTACTATGGATATGTACCGGTATATACTTTCCTCCTTTCCAAATGTGGCTTGTCTGAGCAACACACAACACGATTCTCGGTTTGGATGCAACATCAAGCCACAGATTACTGTTTGTTGCTCACATACCGGTACAAACTAGAATAATAATAAAGTATGAGTAATCTCCACATTCACAATAAATAATAAACTATTGTTTAAGATGCAGCCAATAAAAACATCAACTAATAAGTTTAATTTGGCTCTAAAACGCTATCAAGTGTGAGACAGAACTACCGGTAGTTCCTGAGGTAAAGTTCAGGAAGACCCCTCTCTGCCTCTATAGTATTTGGTCAACATTAGATAAAACATATTATTTCTGCTTAGAATCTATGTGCATTTGGAATTTTTCCTTTGAAGTGAAAGTGACTACTACCATTCATATTACAAATTCTCTTTTTTATTTTTGCATAAACCCAACATATGATCCATGAGGTTCAAAAAGGCTTCCTAAAACGTGAATCAAATTTTGGTAGACTATACAATTCCCAAACAAGTTTCTTGGATCTATGGGTGATATCCAACTAAATCACATATTGAAATTAACGGACTTTAGTAACTTGTCCATTGATTCCATTGACTTTACTCTGACTTAATTGGGAAATCGCCTTCTTATTTACATCTTTAAATCCAATATGATCTACTGTTAACAGCTGAAGTGCCTTTTACAAGGCCTTAACAATGTTTTTTGGGGGGAGGGGACAGACAGCAAAGGGCAGTAATGTCAGAAAAACAATTTGCTTTCCAAATACTAAAAATAGATAAAGAAATAACTCAAACTGTGAAATGTCGGTCAGCAAGCATTTTATGCTAAGCAAAACAGCCTCCCCCCACCTTGCTAAAAATAAAATTGTATGTTACTGCAATACTTTTCAGTTGCTTCAGCCAAGAACTCCAAAACCTCCCTGAAACTAACCTCAGCTGGATAACTTGCTTGTGTACTGTGAGTCAGCAGTTCTCAACATTTCTGGAAATTCCTCAGTGTTAACTCCTCCCATATAGCAGGAAACTGCAGATCCAATTCAGTGTATACCAGGAAACACACAAAGATTTGTACATTTCACTGCAGCCACATAAGCATTAGGTTACATTTTTGGGCAGTTACCAACCGTGCTGCTTTCAGTGATTCTCTTTGTTGCAGAAAAATAATGCTTAGTTCTTTTAATAGTGGGAATATTTCTTCTTCATCAGTGAACACTGTTTATAAAGATATGAAACATAAGCACTGTTCAGCTTATGAGTAAGTTATTCTTTAGACTTACCTATGTGATTTAAGCCTCAAAGACAACATCAAATAGCAAAGCATAAAATGTTCACATTATACTGAACCTTAACTCCAAGATACTGGTTTCAAAACTGGTAAAGCTGTTATGTAGTACAACTACTTCCCAAATAAGCTTTCAAGCGCCTGCTTTGTTTTCCTCCCCCCCCCCCATTTTCAGCGGCTTTTTTCGCCGCTGGCTGGCTTGCGGAGCCGCGGCATGGAGGAGAGGGGCGGACCTGCCCCTCTCCTCCATGCCGCGGCTCTGCCCAGGGAGCCCAGCAGCAGAAAAAGCAGCTGAAAGGGGGGGGGGGAGGAAAACAAAGAATATTTTCCCAGAATATTTTCTGAAGTCCACCAAAAACTCTAGACTCAAAGCAACCAACCTAAAAACTACTGTCACACTGCATAAACCTCCAGAGTTTCACCAAACTGATCACAAAACTGACGCAAAGATGCACTGGTACATCACATACTACTTCATCAATTTGACATTGTCATCACAACATTCCAGAGATCTATGAAGCATCACACAACAATGCAGAGTTGATGACACAGCTGACCTGCATAATGTATCAGATACTTTTTAAGATGAATGGTGAAATTTGGCATGGCCTAGGGACATCACCAGGTCACAATAGGTCTTAGTACACACAGACAAGTAGAGATTTGCTCCAGAATGTTGTGATGAGATCCATAAGCCATACCCACATTTATGGCAATTTCTAGTGCTGCCTAGAAATCGTTGACTAGAATCCATTCTGGTCCAGACACAATTCCTCCCGATACGGAAATTAAAACCCAATCTAGCTTGAGTGAAGTGAAGAATTCTCAGTGAGTGAAGAATCCTCAGAGAATTCTCAGCAGGGCCCCACATTTCATGTTGTAAGGTAAGGAGTAGCCATTAAATTAAGATGCTCCATTAATATTTTGCTCAAATTAAATATGCAGTTTCACTGGTAATGCTATAGACAGCAGATGCCAAGCTAAATACTTTGCAAATAAACTGTGTTATAACAACTAAAGATATTCACTCTTCCATTTATAATCTTTACTATCACTACATTTCTCATTTCATGATGAATTGATTATATTATTTTTAAAGCAATAACAACATAATTAAGAAATATGCATTTCATTGGCCCTTTTATATTGTACAGCTTTCTGCTAAGAGACTTCCTGCCCTCAAATTATTCTCCAAAAATACTAGTCTAAAGCTCAGTAACAAAAAAAAAATCTGTTTTTCTCAACCTTTATATTTTTCTTTTCAGTACAGAGCAATGAGATTAAAAGTGTGGCAGACAGCCAAATACTTCAGCCATCACAGTCACTAATAGATGCATTTAACATTTATGCAGCTTTTAAATGTGAAGCATCTGGTTCCAATTTCAAATCTGGCTTGCATTGAAAGTGCCTCCTCCACAATACTTTTATTATAAACTGTTCTTTTCCCTCCTTGTTCCCTCCCCCCTCCTTTTTGGAAGAGGCTGTTCCTTCCTTCTTGCTGGAAGCCACCTGACCACTGCCAGGAAGAGGAATGCAAAACATTCCCAGGAGCAGCTCCTGACGTCAGCAGAGCATTTCATCTCCCAATGTTCAGAATGGTCTGGAAATTCCAGTCTCTAGTAGAACTAATTGAATGCGATAGCAGCTGTAGCCTGCAATGAATCACATTAAAAACTGCTTCATGTTAAGATTATTGATGGTGGTATGAACTGCTCAAAACAAGCACAAATCTGATTATTTTCTTACTGAATTAATGCACACTGTGATTGTGTCTACCTTGCTTGTTGTTACTTTTATCATATCCTTGAACCTTGAGCAGTTGCCCTTAGAAAATTAAATACATACATAAAAGGACTGTGCATTGTTTCTCTACTTCGTTCATACATCTGAGTGGGAAGGGAGATGGAACAAAGAAGGGTTTAGTTATGCTAACAGAGGGTTAAACATGACTCAGCTAGAATTCCTCAAGTGGGTTCATGCCATGCACGGTTGTTCACGTCATCCCATCCAGTCTTCAGGATATTAACTACTTCTAAACTAGAAGTCATCCAGCTCAGCATTTTTACATTCCCTTTTGATTTTTAGTCAGAATCAGCAGTGAACCTTATTGCTAACATACAGACAATTAAATGCTTGTGTTTTATTTCTTCACATGTAGTACCTTAAGCAAAACTACAGTCCCCAGAGTAGAACATCAAAGTATAGATACCAAATCTCAGGTACAAAGTTCTGTACTTTCATAGAACGTTATATCCACCACTTCCACAGTGCTGCAAAGGTAGCTTTTTATTCTATTTTAAACATTTTGGCTATGGGAGCACGGAGGGGAAGGGAAGAAGGCACAATGTGAGTAGTGGTATATCTAGAGCTTAGACCATATCCCCCCTCTCTATAAAATGTTTATTATATTCTAAAAAAGAAGGAATGTGAAGCACTGAATTACTCCTTTACTCTCAGACTACAGTTTAGCACTTTGTCCATGAAATATAAAGCTTTCACCAAACTTGTTAAGCAATGTAGCTGTGAGTTCCATAGACCAATTGTTCACAGAATGAGTAACAAAATTGACTGATTCCACAGTATGATCAAGGAATATGCACAACTCTGAATTTAATTAAACGGGTCTATGGTTTTAACACAGGCAAAGCCCAAATAAATAACCTAAAACAAGGTTTGCCAAACTTGGATCTCCAATTTCAATCATCCCTGACCACTGGTCCTGCTAGCTAGAGTTGATGGGAGTTGTAGTCCAAAAACAATTTGAGACTCAAGTTTAGGAAACCCTGAGCTAAAACATGATTTGAAATGATTCCAAATGTTTCCTGGGTTAAGTTATCTTAATTACGACATTATATTTTTTATATAAACACAGTTCGATCATAAACCATACGTGGTTTAGGGGTGTATACTGGATTTGAAATAAATAACACAAACCTTCCTTTGTTTTTCAAAAAACAAAACACCACATTATTTATTTATGCCACCTTCATACAATGTAGCAAGATTAGACTCCAAAAGAGACAAATTTTCATTTGAGCAGATTTTCAGCAAAATATATCCTCTGCCACTATATATGTATATAAAATTGGGTGCTGTCTACTACAACAGTTTTAGCTATTGAGAACAACTTTTCACAAGGCCAAAAAAGTTAATATCCAGGAAGGAGGGGTTGCAAAGGGATGTGGAGTTATGCTAAACAATTTATCATAACAAATTTTTCCATGTGTATACTACAGGGAAGAAGGTTGTTCAAAAGGATGCCTCAAAATCCCATGACTCTCCTGAGTCCCATTCCAGGGATTTGTGGTCATGCAGTCATATCCAAGTTTCCCTGGCCCAAATTCGGTGAGAGATTTGATTCCCTTTAAATTACTAAAGGGAACACTTGGCATGAAACTGTAAATTCAGAGATTCCCAGGAACATATACACTTAAGGGGAGAAAACATAATTTAGCAACATGCCATGACATAATTTTAACTTAGTTGTTAGTGAGCAAAATATTTTACAGTGTATTGACTAGCAGCAAGCTCTCATAATGTTAACAGAAAGGATGAATTTGTATACTTGCTGGTAGTTTGAAAGACAAAGTGCAGTGTTGAGAGTGGAGTTGTGTGTGCACGCAAGCTGGAAGCTGGAAGCAAGGCAGAAGGCAGAGTCAGAGCCATGCCTGATTTTTGCTGGAATGCAAGGCTGTGGCCATGAAAGAATCAATACCTTATTGGGGTGTTAATGCTGTGAACCCCTCTATCAGGTTGTATATACAGTATGTGTAAATAAACCATATATCATAAGGACATCTTGCTGCAAAGGAAACACGGACCATGGGTAAGCACTTGGAACCCCAAACCTAACATATAAAGAGTTGCTAGCCATGCTGATACACTAACACAACTGAAACATAACTATTGAGAATAAAGAAGTTTGCAAAT
The DNA here is from genome assembly GCA_034641385.1 of Darevskia mixta. Classification (NCBI taxonomy): domain Eukaryota; kingdom Metazoa; phylum Chordata; class Lepidosauria; order Squamata; family Lacertidae; genus Darevskia; species Darevskia mixta. Next base: position 2,219,483 of record JAWWNH010000011.1, read on the forward strand.
GAAATGGTTGCGAACTTTAAAAAAAGCATGCCCTGTTAGAAGAGTTCACCTGAAAGTGTGTCATTCCATTAATGACACCTTATTGGAAACTTTCAACTTTGACTAAAAACTGTCATCAAATTTATTTGGTAAATGGTGATTTTTGCAACCAAAAACAAAAACACGTGCACTTCTAATGTTATAATAGAGTTCTGATGTTAGATTTGTTATTATAATTTATTACATTGTTAAACAAAGTATAAACCTTTTAACTAATCATATGTTGTAGCTTACACAACAGCTAAAGAAAGTAGTATGTGGCTTGAATCAGTTTGGTAACATGTGTTCTCTCTGCACCCAATGCTTTATTTTGTTATTAATTGCTCATTTGTTATTTTTTGTTTTGTTTTGTTTTCAGAGTTTCCCTGTATGGAAGGCAACATCACACAGAGATTAAATACTTCAGTCACATTAAATAGCAGCACTACCTCAATATTCATTACAAAACATAGAATCATAAAAATAGGAAATGGAAAAAATAACCTTAAGGTATGAATGGCTCAGAAATATGACATTTCCAAGGTCAACAGCAATCAGACCTTGTGTTGGAACCATGCTGTGCTTAGAATACCATGCACTTCAAATGGGCTCCCCTTTCTTAAACTACCTATCTTTCGTACCTGACAAAAAAGGGAGCACATCCACATGACATTCATTCTGGATACAAGCAAAGTGCCTACTCTGAAGTGATTCATTGGGGCAGTGTGCATGTATTCCCACTGGACCGTCAATGAAATCTGATTCAATCAGATTGTGCTTTGGGTTACCTCCTTACACTGGAAGCTAATGGTGAGAAGTCAAACTGCCAAAAACATATAAACACTGCTTCATTAAAGCACATTAACCATACAGATTGGAGCCCACATAGTTTCAACTGTTCTGCACAACAATAGCATTCTAGCAATATATTAATTGTGCTTTTAGTTGGCAGTGAACTTTGCCCTTGCTCCTGGCTGAATTTATCCCTAATGTGAATGAGGGGAAAATAGAGACCTGTGTCTTGTACAATTGCACCAAGACTTCCTTTCCCCCGCTTACAATTCTTCATCAGAATTAATCCAAGAACTGAAACTGTCCTCTCTGCATACACTTCATATTGACACATCATAGTGTTTACTGTCCCAAATGCATAATCCTCCAATATGTGCTATTCAGTTTTGTTTGTTTCTGTTATTTCAATTCACCAGTTCATCCAACTTATCTTACAGCCATCTCCTAAATTCCCCTAAGGATGCCTCCATCCTTAGTCATCAGCAAATTTTATCAGTTTATTCTCCCAGGTCATGAATGAATAAAAGCAGACCATAGTCCCTTTCCATGAGATATTCCACACAGAAACATTGCATTTTAGCAAAAACCCAGTATCTTCTTTCCTTTAACCAGCATTTAGCTTAGACTTATTTCTCTGCAACACTGTCAATTAATCCTTAAAATCTTATTGTGATAAAATTTGTTTTTAATAGTTACATTAAGATTGAAAATTAGACATTATTCCCCTCCAAAATGAATAACTGTTTCAGGTAGCAGAAAGGTCATTCATTGCTGGCAGGGGGCCATTAACTTGGCTAAGTCATTTGAAAATATTTTAGAGTGTTTTCTATCCAAAACTGTCTAAAGCAAAATTATTATCTTCTAACAGGGCCAGATTTCAGTTTTACCACTTCATCTTTAAACAAAATGTGGAATTTATAATGGGATTAAACACACATGGGAATACTCTTAAAAAGAGTCATATATAATTTAAAGTTCTGCATCTCGCCCAGAGTTAATTCCTACTATACATTTTTACTGACTTTAACAAAACTGTCTGCTATCCCTTGTTGACGTCAATAGACAACAGCCCAATAGCAATTTCTGTCACTGTAGTATCTTTGGAATTTCCTCTTTCATATGAGTTAGAGATTTCCAAGTCTAGAATATTCTTCTTTATGGATCACTAGAATATTTTCAATCTCTCTCCCTCCGCCTCCATTTTTTAAAAAAATGTTAGACATGACAACTCATTTTAAAACAGGTATGCTACAAACCGTTTAGTTCACAATGCATGACTCAGTTCATACATTTGTCAAAGGAACAGAAAATAAAATAAATATTCCTCCCTTCATGGCAAAAGTTGACTTTTACAAACTTATCCTTTGACAACAATTAGATTTTTAAAAGTATAATATTATTGCATATAAATAATGGGCAAAAGAATATTGAAGTTGCTACTACTATATTTCAAATGTATTTACTAATTGTATGATCCTGCCATATACTAAAAAAGCTAACATGAAGTATTAGCAAATATTTGTTTGCTGGTGCATTCACCTCTGATCTTACCTATTTTGCGATAAGCAGATTACATAACCACTTTACTTCTTAATCACACCCATTCTCTTAAATGTTTAACAGCCACAGAGGATAAGTGTTGCCAAAACAGATATTGATGCATTATCACAATAATGAGCCAACAGATCAATATGGCCTCTCTTGCTTTTGCAGGCTCAGTGTATTAGATGATTGTAGCTGACATTTTGTTCTATTTAATTGTAGCTAGGTCTTAAATTGGAAGTACACTGATAATATTAATAATAATAATAATAATAATAATAATAATAATAATAATAATTTATTATTTATACCCCGCCCATCTGGCTGGGTTTCCCCAGCCACTCTGGGCGGCTTTCAACAGAGCATTAAAATACAATAATCTATAAAACATTAAAAGCCTCCCTAAACAGGGCTGCCATCCACTGATGGATACTTCAGATCTGTAAGATTTGCATTATTCCACATTTCTTATGTACACTGGATGCACACGACTGCACAACCATTGTTTAAGGCAGATTAATTTGCTCACTTAGCACCATCATCCCACACTCCACTATTCCTAAGCTTCACATGTATTATGTGTACCTTGGCACTCTTCCCCCATCTTGCCATATCAATTCTGCAGCTCCACATGGTACAAGATATCATCATGCCAAAAACCAAAAACAAAACACCAAGTCAAGCCACAGTAAGACCACTGGCATTCGAAATCTACACTGAAAGTGTGTGAGAAAAGCTCAAAAAATGACGAACAAAAGTTACCCATTAAAAAAATTAAAGATGCAAATTAAGATCCTTATCATTGCCTAGGGAATCATTTAAAAGAGGAAGAAAATCATTCTGAAGAGCCTAAGTCCACATTAAAAGCATTACATTTATGAAGATTTTATTATCAAACACTTGGTACAATAATATGGAAGAATATGAAGAGTTTAAGTTGTTTAAGACACTAGACGATGACAACGCCATTCTTTAAGAAACTGATTATTTTAAGATGTAGGCTGCAGCATCTCAAAATATATTGTGAATTATTTTATTGGATACAAGCTTGCCAAGGTTCTACATTTCTCTCTATCTCAAGGGATAGCTTATAATCTCCAACTCTAAAGTCTTTGAAGGAGTAATCATCAACAGATTGCATAATTAAATCTTTCTTCCAGCAGTGTTCTAGCAGTCAGTGACTTTGAATTTTGTTAAATTTTATTGTGGAGTGGCTGAGCTTCTTTTCCTTATCAGAGCTCTACTCTTTCTGCTTTTGCAAAAACTTCAAAGGAAGAATGTAAAAGACAACTAACTCTCTTTTTGATGGTAGGGATTTGTTTGGGGGTTTTTTTGGTCCACATTGTCTGCGTGAATATCAATAACTTTTTAAATGCATACATTCTATCAAATGGTTCTGTAGGAACAATATCCCTTGTTGGTCCTGGTCTGACTGTTGAACGATTGATCCAGGGAGTTTGTGTTTATCAATGTGATAAATAGAAAAACTAAAGATTTACAGCTGCCAGAAGTATAACAGCATTTATTTGATTTGTTCTTGCTTGGCACTCTCCCCCCACAATAGTAGCTGGAGAACTCAACAAGGTACAATGCATTCCCTATCAATAGGTAAAGGGTTGATGTCCGCTAGGAAAGAACCAAAACTTCTTGTTCATCACATTACACATTACAGTGTCTCATTTCATTATGCTTCATTATGCTTCACACATTTGAATTTAAAATATTTTTCACAGTTATATCATTATATACACCTTGAAATGCAGCCTGGCCCAATAAGGTGAAATAAATACATTTATGGAGATACACAAGCATGCCAAGAACGGATTGTAAATATTTTAATAAGTAATTTAAAATAAAAATACTTACCAAGGAGGATGGATATATAAGACATCCTGCAGAGCTAGCTTGAGGTGAGCTGCTGTTTCTTTTGCAAAAAGAACTTTGAGCCTAGGCTCAATGACAGCAATTTTTTCTATGGAAGAACTACCAGCACAGATTTGTCCCAACTGATGGCAGACAGTTATGCAGAGAGTGCATTCTTCGTGCATTTCTTCAATCTTCACAGCTAGTACGCCAGATTTAACACCTGGAAATTAAGCAACAAAGCAGCTAAGATAAGTACTCCATGGGATGCAGAATACACACACATGAGGACACATAGCCCTACTTCTTTTGCAGACATCTATGTGTGCAAGTAGGTCTTCAGATAATGAGCTTAGCTGCACTTTTTTCATGGTTGTGTAGGTCAGATGTTACAACTCCCACCATCCCTGACCATTGGCTCTGCTGGCTGGAGCTGATGGGAGTTGGAGTCCATCAAATGGAGGTCCACAATTTCCCCACCTCTGGTATAAGTATTCAATACGTAAAAAGCATTCCATCTTATTTAACTGCATCTGTAAAAACAATTTATTAATATTTACCAAGACAACTTTAAATAATACTTCAGTACTGCGCAACATTAAATAAATACACAAGACAAACTGAAATTATATTTGAGTCCATATGAACCATAGCTCACATGGTCAGGTAGCAGATGGCAAGAAGGATCTCTACCATAGGCTAATAGTCTGGCCTCCTATAGGGAAGCTTCCTATGCTCCTACCTGAAAGATATTGCTCTGCAGGCAAACAGCAAATGATAATATTCCACTTGACAAAAAGTGGGTTACCTAAAGGTTTTGGGGAACTTAAGTTATCCTCAGTCATCGCAGAGGTTTTCAAAACAGAATAAAGATTTGCCTATAAAAAGTATTGCTTAAAATGAGTAAGGACATGCCACATAATTTTTAGCAATGTATATGCTACAAATTTGTTGCTTAAATATGCAAACAACAGGCAATAGCTTCAGTGTGCAGCAAATCTATGAATCTGGACATAGATTAAAAGCTGCGTAGCTAGAGAAAAACACTTGACACTTGAAATATTTAAGTATCAGAAAAGATGCTTAAGTATGGTGTACCAGGGTTTCTGAGTAGCTAGAAAGTACAGCCAAGAAGGGGTTTAAAGCACCACATCAAAGGAGTTATGTTCCAGTAATACTTAAGTGTAGTGCATGCAGCTGCCATTTCAATTAGGTCTTACATGACATTCGTATGACAAGCTTGTATTACTTTTATTGCCTTTTTGCTCTCATTTGCTTTCAAATACTGAACTAGAGAAAGAAAGGATATCACTTCATGAAAATTAGGCACTCCATGAAAATTAGGGTGGTAGGATGGTGGTGGAGAGAGAATCTACAGATACTCAGAAAACCAGAAATGTACTTCTGCAGAGTATCACAGACCTACATTTTTGAATGCAGGTCTTTATTTTTGAATGAAGCTTGAACTGTTATGGGAGTCCTTTCGCAACCAGAAACAAGGTCTAAGACTAAGTAGCCACTGTTATCTTCTTCAACGGGGCTGTTCCAGATCACCACACCTTTACATCTGTGCTACTGGCTCTCAAACTTTGGGAATGTTGAAACACACACACACACACACACACACACAAATAATAATAATAATTAATAATAATAATAATAATAATAATAATAATAATAATAATATTGAGTTGTGCAAATCAAATTCGATCTACCAGACCCAAAATTCTTAAACAATGTGGACTAAATTCTTTTCTGTGGACCCTGAAGCTTAAGCTTCATTAGTTTCATGGTAGATCCACTCCTAACTACAGGACCACTGGAAATATTAGATACAACTTTTTAAAGTCCACTCGGTATAATAATTTAGAGATGCCAACTCCAATGTACAGCCCTTCAGTCAAAGTGTAACATCTCAAAAATATGTTCAGAAAAAAGCAGAAACTATTTGCTTTGACAATATCAGATTGTTTTAAAATAAGACTGCTATGCTTTCTTAGAAAGTTCAGACTCATAAAATAAATTATACTAAGGGGCCTAAATATTTTCCCAAGAAAGCAGGAATCTATTTTCCTCCCAGTAATGCCCCTGAACCAAACTTAAACATATAAGCATTTTCCAACATGTTCCTGAACTCAGGCTGAAGTCAGCAAACTTAACTCAATCAAAAAACACTGCCAGTTATTCTTGCTTTAAATGCACACAAAGCTCAAGGTCTTTTTTTCAGTAATTCATTATATTAAGACAGGAGTAGGGAACCTGTGGCCTTCCAAATGTTGTAGGATTAACAACTCCCATCATCCCTAGCTATTGGTCATGCTGACTAGGACTAATGTGAGTCAAAGTCCAATGTCATCTGGAGGGCCACAAGTTACCCAAACTGCACTAAGAGGTACACAGACTGCTGGATATCCTTGTGCCTCAGATGCTGATCCTTGTTTAAAGAAGAAATCACGTGACTCTTGTTCTAGCACACTGAGTAAGTGGGTAGATATCAAAGGGAAACTGGAATAAAGTAATACAATTTGTGACGTCTTAACTGTACCAGTACATATATCATTCACTTCCTGAATACAGATATGCTATCTGAGTCCTGGTTTGATTTACAATGGGTTAGATAGCAAATTTTGAATGACCAAAGTTAGACTGACTACTGCAACTCTAGTTCTATGCCCTGCACAAAGGTACTTGGGACTGAAGGCCTTCCTAATCATACCCTGCCTTTTCCCCAGACAGGAGAAACAAGAATCACTAAAATATAGAGAAAATAATTAGGGGTGGGGAACATTAATAGAATTAAAACTTTATGTGGGTATAATAGCCTTTTAAAATATACAAATAATTACAATAAAAATAACATGGCAACAGCTCTTTTATTAAAAGCATTCAATTCCCCAAAGTCTGTTGGAACAAGGTCTTCACCTGCTGTGGAAGGACAAAAATATTAACCACTCTCAATTTTACCCGTGGACTGCCATCTGTCCAGATTTTAATTTGCTCTGAACTAATTTTAAGATGTATTTTAATTAATTGATTGCTTGTTTTTATGTTCTTATGTTCTTTGTATACTGTGTTAGTTTTATGATGTTAGCCGCCCTGAGCCTGGTTCCAGCCGGGAAGGGCGGGGTACAAATAAAATTATAATAATAATAATTATTATTATTATTGATGGAGCCAGTCTAGCATCTCTAGGGAGGTAGCTCTGGGAGCAGCCACTGAGAAGGCCCTTTCCTGTGTCCCCACCAATCGGGCCTGTGAGGGTGGCAGGACTAAGAGAAGGACCTTGCCTGAAGATCTCAAAACCCAAGTAGGTTTTTATGAGGGAATATTGTCTTTCAGATATATTGGAGTTGAGCCATGTAAGGCTTTATAGGTCACAACCAGCACTTTACAGGGCTGTCTTAAGTCACTTTGCTATCTATAAGATGTAATATAATAGCAAAACTAGAGTACCATACAGCATTGTCCACACCCTCTCGTAGTCTTGGACCTTCCCCCCTCATCACACTATTCACACAATTTCTTTCATATTCCTGTCATCTATCTCTAATATGGTGATAGCACTGGAAAGTTCATTTCTTCCCTCCTAATGCAGGAAGTGAACATTTGTCTTTGTTTCTATTTTTGACCTGGGGTGGGGAACACTATTGCCAAATTACTGCAGCAGTGAGGTCCTGTATTTCTAGACTGTTTCCTATGAGAAGCTGTTATTGTTAACACACTAATGAAATGGTAGAGGCATAAAAAATTACCTGGAGATCAGGTCCGCAGATTAAGCAACTGTCAGAACTATCTATCTATCTATCTATCTACCGGTATCTATCTACCAACCAAGGATTTGGCAACAAATGGCTAAGTGCAGGGTGCAGTGCATAAATCACAACTAAGATTTGGAAGCGAATCAAACAGAGGATATTTCATAAGAAACTGCTGTTTCATACTTGCTGAACTTAGTACTACAAGTTCTGTTACATGATTGTGCTCCACCCACTGGCAAGTGATGACCCCAATTTTCTTCTCTCGCCCACACAATTATACTTAATGTGCAGCTAAAGCTTGTAACCAGAGAAGTGCGCTTTGGCCTCTTTGAGGAGATTAATACTGGTCATTGTGACACTGCCACATGAGTGAGATCTGGATTCAGATGGATTGCTGTGCTTGGACATCAGGACAGAGAAAAATCCAGGGCTGGGTTGAGGCAATGTTGGGTTTCCCTGTTGCAGTAGCTAGATGCTTTAAAAATCAACTGATATCTGTAGAGGATCTGAACTGCACAGCCTGCAGTTCTCCAGCCTGCAATGATTCAATCTGATGATATGGTAATGACAACTTCTTGGCTTCCAGGATTGGCAGGCACTTTGAAGGGTCAGTCTACCTTGCCCTCTGAAGACACCCTGAGCCTTCCACATGTTAAGACTGGGTCATTACAGGCCTGCACCTTGGACTCATGAAGGTGGAGTTTTAGGTTTGGCTGTGCCCTTCGTTTGCTGCTTTCTCTTGTGCAAGTGACTTGATCTCTTTAATCCCCACTTTCTCTACGTACATAAAAAGAAAACAGCAAACATTTCTTCTGTATGGTGCCTGGAGTCTGAGTAACCAGAGCTATGCAAGCAATATCATTATGTAAACTCTTTTGCCATACTACAGATCTGAGTTCTGTAAGCATATGAATACATGTCTACGCAAAACCTTTTGGTTTGAAACTGGAGTCTTACTAGTTTACCTGTTCAAGTTGTCAACACACTGTCAATTATGTGGAAATTGAAGTGGATTTTTTTCAATCATGAAAACATATTTGCCTTTCAAACAATTGGAGTTTATCTCCTCCAGATCTATTTTCTAAATCCTTTGTTTCTAATCCATCTAATTAACCTTGAGTCAGACATATTAACAAACACAAATGTTTACACATGCTACCTATAATATGAAATCCACAGCCAATGATTCAAAATTCTAACCTCTTGGCTCTAAACAAAAGAAGAATTATGGTATGACAACTGGATGTACAAACAGGGCTCTAAACACTGTGTTTATACTGATTACACAAACACACCAATACATGGAATATCAACATGGGGGACAAAATCATGCAATGGATAGTATATTGCCACTGAAAATGGGCGACTTTGTTCTCATCCCTAACCAGGTAAGAAGTTCACAACCAGAGCATGAAGAAGTTACATTTTCTTAGTCATTCTTACTTCATAGGATAACAATTGAATAAACATTCACAAAAATGTGTTTTAAAATATTATGCAGTGGGCAAGACATGCAAGTTAGGGATGGAGAAGAATTTTGTTTGGTCTGTATTTTTAAGTGAACTAGTTAAGCTAAGTCCTACTGAAATGAGCTTTGCAAGTCCTTTGAATTTTTATGATATAGGCTTCAGTTAAAAAAAATAGTTAACATCAGTAACTTGTGTATTTTAGGATAAAACAAGTTTAGAAATATGAACATTAAAATAAACCACATATTTAAATACATACTTGAGATTAAACCCGGATTTAAATACAGATTTTGTAATAAAATAATACTTAAGTTATGTGTTTAAATTTTCATATTGAAACTGACTTACGAATAAACATATGCAAAACTGACACAGACTAGAAATCAACTGGTCTGACTGTCCCCAATGCATGGTCATAATGTTGATCGTTGTTAAAAGAAGCCCACAGTGCTATTTAAAGCCATATTCCTTTTGAAAGTTGTTGCCTTTCCAAGCTGTCAAGTCTGCTTCCCTGCAGATTTCCAAAGATCTAGAAGGGTTTCTTTGGGGGACTTTTCCATACTGAACACTTAGGATGGGTTGTTTCCACAAGTATAATTCTGTTAAGTCTGCAAAGCACGTCAATTACATAACGTCATTCTTCCATTGTTCTTGTTTTCTGTTGAAGACGGTTCCACATACTTGAGCACAGGTGTACCCAACTCAGCCAGAAGGCATCTGGCAAGGGAAGCTTTTGAACATAAAAACCAATGACTCAAGCCAAGGAGAGGGGAGTTGTTAACTTTACACACACTGTACAAACTCCTGTAAGTGCTACTTTATGCCTAATCATAAAATCTTATATTTGAAAATGTTTACTTTTACCCAAGCAACACTTTGGATAGGAATATGTAGGCGAACAACAATGAACACTTAATCCTGCTTGGAACTAAAACGTAGTCAAACTTCTTTTTTTAACTGACATGCTCTTACTTCTCTCTGCTTTTCCTATGTTAAAAAGAAAAATAGAAGCTTTTATTTCTGTGCTTTGTTTCCAACACCATAAAATATGAGGTGATAGGAGGACACAAAGAGAACATTGGCCACTTGCCATTCCCCTGTGGGTCTAAAACAACAATTTCTAGCATTCATTACAATTGTCAACAAGAAAACCATCAAATGCAGTGCCAAAGAAGTAAATCTGAAACACTTAGGAGGATGCAAAATGCCACAAAAAACTGTTCACACAAACGTTATTGCTAAGAGTGCCAGCCCAATTTGGACTGATACTGCATCGTGGAACCATGGATGAGTGGGGCAGAATCTTTACAGCAGGAGGAATAGCCATGATGCAGGGAGATTTGTGTAGTCACTGTATTAGTTTCAAACAATGAATATGCACAATTTAAAGTTGGAACTAGGAGCACAATGAAGACTCAACTTTAAATTTCCCTGTGAATAAAAACAATCTCAGGAGGCTCAGAAGCTTAAATAGGCAAGTGCTGAATGAGTGGGGAAGATCCTTTAACTATTGGCTGTTTTCTAGCTTCCCAACATCCCCAGCTGCAACTTACAGACAGGCAAGTAGCTAGCGAAATTATGAACATGGAAACACCCAGAAAGGTAAGGGTTAAGTGCCCCTTCCTTCCCCAGTTTGCTTATTAATATAAATTAATTAGGACTCTGCTACACATATTTGCATGTGACATCTAGTTTGGCACTAGGAATGTACCTTAGCACCTCCACTGGTATATTTCAGCACGAAGTACACAGCCTAAAAGCCTTTTGAACATAAATCTCAATGGCTAGTGATTAATGAGAATGAGAAAGAAGGGATAACTCAGAAGTGTGGAATAATTTTGGCCCAGAAGTCCAGATTCCTATCTGTCCCTACCCCACAGGTCAACTTTGACGGGTGGGTGGGACAACCCACCTGTCAAAGGCCTTCCGGAAACAATTTGGAAGCCATGTACTCATCTCTTCTCAAGCTGTGAGCACAGGGCTTGCAAAGTTCATTTCAGTAAGACTTAGCTGTGTGATCAGGTTCCCCATGAGAAACTGAATCACACAGGTGGTTCAGCTGCATCTCTATCTGCCCTACACATGATGTCAGGTATGGGACAGCTGAATCTTCCAATCATGTTCAACACTTTGCCCACAGACATTTCAAAAATCAATAATTGAAGACTTGGAGCAACTAAATGGTTGCTACATCCAGATGTGAGGGAAATAATAAAGTAAAGGGGGTGGGAAGTGTTTGTAGGCATTGCCACCAGCTGATAGTCCAGATACAGCAGCATACTAAGAAACTCAAGGCAACAAGCTAATTAACATTGAGGTCTGAACCCCATCAATACCAAGTTGGTATTCTTCTGCAAATAGCTCTGTTAACCAAACGTATTTGTGGGAGCAACTACATGTGACATCTGGAAATGCATGGTTGGACTTCCAGTAGGTTTTTGTTTAAGTTTAATTGAGCTGCATGGGCCCCCAACTACAGCTGAAGCTGCAGCACTGGTGGAAGCAGGGTTACACACTTTCTTTATGCTCCCTGCCCCCATGACACTCTCCCAGCTCCTATTTGCACTTCAAGGGGAAATATATAAATCCTATACCAGATAACTCATTCTGGGACCAAAATAAAGCCAGAACCTAGGATTTACCTACATCAGAAAAGTACACACTTCTCTTTCATCACTGACCTTATGGTCTATGTGACTGTACATTATAGAGTTTCTAAAGGGATTTAAAAGACTCCAAAAGTTAAGATGATCCAATCTCATCTCATTGATCTCTGAGCTCATCTGTCTCTTGCATGCTTGCCTTGAGCAACAACACAGAAGCAAGAAAAGTACAGATATCCCAAAAAATCCTGTGAGCCGCTGTATTTTAAGATATATTAATAGGGAAACAAAACAAATAAAAACCTCAAATGGCAGCAAGACAGCAGATGAATTGCAGCTAGATTTCCAGTAAAGATACTTTTATAAGTATTTGCTTTAATGTATCACAGCAGGACACTACATACTTTTTTCTACATTCCACTTCTCTTATCAGCCACTGTGGATAGATATTGGTAAGCTATCTAATACAGCTTTCTTTTAACATATGTTAAACCCCACAATAAAAAGAAGCTAAATGCATGCACAAGCAATGAAATGTGCAGTCAAACTTAGAAAAAGCTTTTACTGCAACAGCTACCATGCTTGAAGAACCAAATCAAAGTTCACTTTTCAAAGTGGTTGGCTCTTCAGCTGTCAAATTTGCTGCAGCTCCAAATGGATTTAAAAAAAACACACCAAAAAAACAAGCGGCCCATGGGGGTCGTTCCACTGGCCCATGGACCCCTGCTGCCTGCTCAGGGACCCCTGTCCCCCGCTCAGCCGGCTCCCGTGAGCCGCGCTGAACTGGCGCGGAACAGAGCGGGGACTGCCTTCCATGACACTGGCCGGCTTCCCATTGGCTGCAGGAGCTTCATGCAGCCAATGGGAAGCTGCACACGCCTCCTCTGCACTGGAAGGAGTGCCGGAAATAGCGTTTGCGCATGTGTGCATGCGCGCGCACTCTGGCCTACCACGGCATCTGCGGGACCGTGAACTGGCCCAAGCCACATAAACTTTGTTGACCCCTGGTCTAATGGAATGGCTGTTGACAAGTTATAATGCTAAAAGCTTAAAATAAAAAACCAAGGCCCTGCCTTTTAAGTATTTCTTTGCACAACGTACTTCATTAAGAATAACAGAATTAAATGATGGGCCAGTACAGTCCGCAAAGCATCCTGTGTTGCCACTATTTTGAATCCATTTCCTACTTTTTCAGCACACCACAATTATTCAAGAGGTACATGAAAGTTGGGGCCCAGGAAAATACTGGAAGTAAACCACTGGCTGTGCAGGTGATGTCATCAGGAAAAGTTTGGCTTCTTTGACCATGGTCTCTGCTTTCTTGAGGAAAAACCTCTGATAAGAGATGGGCTGTACCTCATACCAGTTGGCAAGAATGTGTTTACTAAGAGCCTTGCGAACCTGATCAGGAGAGCGTAAAACTATATCCTGAGGGGGTAGGGAGACAATATTGTAGACAACAAGGGGACAGCTGGGGATAATAGCTTCATTGATGCACAGAAAACTGAGGTGGTGCTTCTGAAACTTGCTAAATGAAATCTCCTGTATCAATCTCTACAACCACAGCAGGCGCTGAAACTCTCCAACAGTTTGATTTCACTCCCAAAGGTGCACTATTCCACTGTCTCCCAAGACAGACAGGTGCCAACAAAATCTGTCACTAAGTAGCAACAGTCCTCAGCCTTCTCATGTATTTTTCTGATATAGCCACAATACAGAACAGGTTGTCTACCTCTAAGGCAATGTGGTTGTTTTGTGTCTCGTTAGTGTTAAATGACTTTTAGCATTAATTGACCAATGCCTTAATAGTATCACAGTCACATAGTGAAATCTTTAGTTTGAGGCAAGCACTATGAAAATATCAAATAGGGTTTTGTAGCACAACTGCAATCAGGACACTCTATTGTTGTTGCAAACCTCTTCCTGTTTGCAGTGAAGACCCTATGTAGTATTAGCAAGTACAGGGATACAGCCTGGGAGTGGTGCACAGAGAACTGTTCAAAAACACAGGCAGAATATATTTTAGAAGTACAACTGTATTAATAATACAGGCTGTCCAATTTCACATCACTAGTATAAGGATGTGTCCTCATTAAAAACAAAAGCAAAAGCAGTACACTCTGCCCCAAGTAGTTTTCATAGTAATCAAATGTTTCTTACCGATGTGATCATCAGAAATACATTGATGCTTCCAAAAGCTAATGGCGGCCCTCTTTCGGTTCTGGAGTCTGTTCAGTCTCTCTGCAAGCCCGCCCCTATAGAGAATGAAGAATTATTCAGTTATACCAATATTTTACCTTTGTTCCCCAAAGCACCTAGGAACAGACATGATGCATCATTTAGAGCCAAAGGGGTGCTATAAATCAACACTTGCATATATTTGTAAAGCACATCAGCATATTGCATAATCTACATTTAGTATAAGTTGTTTTCATACACAGTGTTTCCAGGAATAAAAAGCAGAGCAATTCTGAAAGGGGCACAAGAGCACTCCTTAGGTCAAAGCGGCTCTTCTGCTGAGAGTGTAATTTCAGCCACAACTGAGTGCACTTTTGACTATTAGCCTAGAGCAGATTACTGGAAGATGTGTGACCACTGGCAAGGAACGCATCCCAAAATACTTCTCACACATACTTGACCTCATGATTCACATCATAAGCTGGGTCAAGTATGTACTTTCAGTGGTCTGAAAATTGTCCACGGCAGAACCAGTTCAGTGTTCACAAGGGGAAGTGGCAAGCAAAGCAAATAAACTGAAGGTAATATTGTAGCATGCAACCTATCTACAATTCAGATCAAAAACAGCCTATGTTAAAAACAAATGTCATTTTATCTGAAGTTACCTTTTTGCTGATGACTGTCAGGTAAATGGCTGAATATATGCAGTGAATTATCTTTAACTACTCAGGTGAGTTCTCTTAGGATCCCCCTCTTTGTGAGGTTAAATTTGTTGTGAAGGTAGAATGGAGAGTATAACAAGGCCCAATCTCCTAGGACCCAGTGTTATATATTTATTAGTATTTCTAAACTGCTTATTACTTTAAAATCTCTCTAAGCAGTATACAAAAGTACAATATAAAAACAAAAGAGTACCTATAGAATTCCAGCTGAACTGAGCTACTTGGTAATTTATTTGAAACACGAATCTTGTAATTTTTAAAAGCCAATATCCTAATTTTAGCCATTGTGCTTTCAAGAAAACAGCTAAAGTCACAAGAATTGAGAAGCAAATAAAAGTAAATGATTTATTTGTACTTTGGTAGTAATAAAAAGCTCAAGGAGTCCAGAGTATTTTATAATCACTTGGGACCTCTTAACCAATTATTTGCCAGACAAAAAGCAAATTGAGAGACTTGAAAAAAGAAGAAAATATGCAAATATTGCATAAATGCCACTGCCTCTCTGCTACCTAGCCCTTTTCTTTTTGTGTACAATGGCAAAACTCTTAAAATTAATTGCATCAAAACAGCTTACTGCCTAAGAATGCAAGGACAGCACACAGGCTCAAATGACCCCATATTCAGTCTTGCGTTCAAACCTTTGACATTCTTAGTTTCCATTGAAGACAAATCTGATCACAACAGTGATTTAAAAAAATGAGACAGTTACAGCAACAATGAGAGTAACAGATGAGCTCAGCCTGGTAATTCTTTCACATAAGAAGAGATGCTACTGTGAGCATGTCCTACTCAGGGACTTCTCATAGGAATAGAATGCTGAACTAAACAGGCATTTGGTCTGAACAAGCAGGGCTCTTCTTATGAGAACCATGCAATTTTTCAATATACCACTTCCTGAAGAGCACGTCTGGCTCTTCTAAAGTCAGTGTATGTGCCCACTTGTGCTTGGATGTGTATGCACAAACACCTCCTGTTCCATCAGCAATAACAGTGAGAATTGCTCTCTTACTGGGGAAACTGAAATAGTAAATGCAGAGGGGATAGGGATTGAACAAACTGACTAAGGACAAATATAGATACAGAAAATGGAAACAGGGATGGATAAAACGTATGGTAAATAGCTGAAGTGCTTCAACTGTTATGTGTGTTTGCACATCTTTAACTGTGTATTGAAAAACAAAACTGAATGCAACTCATGAAGTGGAGGAGTTATTTATTTTCACATTCAGTCTATTAACATTTTGGAGTAGCCTACCGCATAGAAGCTTGGTCAACTAAAGCTGGAATATGAATCATTTGTTTGAAGCTTAAAATAAGATGGAACTTTTGGGTTCAGAGCAGTTTTGCAATTGATATCATTTAGGCCTGCTACAGAGGCAATGCTGCATCATGTGATCAAGCACTCTTCCCTCCTCACCTTTTGTACCCACCTTTTGTATTCTATACCCCCTTTCTGTTTTGGAGGCAACCATGGTTGGTAGAGTATGATTCTAATCATAGTACCAACTGAAGCTGGAAACCACAGTTAAAAGCAGATTTGCAGCCTGGTTTGATGCCAAATATAGGAGTGAGAGGGAAGAGAGTCAGAACATACCAGATGCACTCAATCACCAAACTACGGTGCTGTATCTGCACAATGATATGTTGTGTAGAGCACAGTGAAGTTTTTGACATTTATCTACCTCTTAATTTCTTCTCAAAAGAGGTTTGCAAAGCCATCTCTTACTTTGCCCTCTCATAAGCAAAGGCTGTGGCCTAATACACACTCTGATAATTACTCCATTTAGCTGTGGCTCTCCAGGGTTTCAGGTAGGCGCTTATCCCATCCCACCTGGAGATGCCAGGGACTGAACCTAGAGCCTTTTGCATGCAAAGCAGATGTTCTACCACTGAGTTGCTTACAGCATTGAGAGATATGCTATGAAGGGACTCACAGAATGAACTGACTGGAATAGGAAGAAAAAGAAGGGCATCTATGAGACTGGTAGAATGTTAACTTATTCAACTAGCAGAAACGCACTTGTGCCATTCAACTAAAAATCCATTTAATTCCAGTGCTCTCTTTTGCTGTAGAATGCGTTTTACTTTCAAAGTTTTGGCTCATCTCACAGGAAAAAGACATTGTTTTACTGTGTGGTATTTTGGACCGTTCTGTATTTCTACAACTTTGATAAGGTTAAGTCTATTAAAAGGGGTCAGATATTAGTGTTTAACTATTCAACAGCAGAAAGTGTGTTTGTTTATATAGCAATATGAAAGTTTTGTTTTGTTTTCTATCACAAATATTACAATGTGGGAAAAAGCTAAGACCAGCACTACTAAAATGTGAGTAACTCTACAGGGGAAAAAATGCTATAAAATTGATCATCATTATCCAAGGTAATTTGTTCAAATATATGACTCACGTCTATGAAAATATTGGTGTGATGGTGTGGTGCATTATTGTTAATTTTACTTCACACTTACCCAATGACAACAGCCCCACCCACACTTCCAAGCAATATAATTGTGGCGCACAATGTGAATGGAACTTAGCTCTTTCAAATGGACTACAAATTTTATGTTCAAAATTCAAATAAGTAATTATCTATATGAAAAACAGATATGGCACAGTTGTGCCAGATTTAAATATTTGAATCAGCACTGCAGAATGAAATGTTAAGATGGTGGTTATTGTAGTAAACTCATCATAAGATGATTTGCTGCAGTGACTGCATGAATGCTTTGAAAAACTCTATACACTAGTGAGCTAAAAATGAATTACCGGTAACTCATGACTTACAGTGACTTAAAATGGCCTGATCCATGACTTAAAATGGCCAACCCTTACAAAAAGTCTTTGAATGTTAAAACTCTTAGATTTTGCTCATGTTGAAACTACTCTTGTTATTATTACCAGAATGCTACAATGAAAAATATAGATAACATATATACCTCAGAAATTTTCTTTTCTTTGCAGAATCTTCTGGAGTCTTCAAGCTCTTTTCTCTCTTTTTCTCTGGTGTCTGTAGAAGCATCTGAGCAGATTTTAACCAGTCACTTGCTGACCTTCCTGTATCTGTTTCAATCCCTGCTCCAAAATTGAACTCAGGCTTTTTATGGAATTCTAAATCAGCAGCTTTAGTTTCTGCTTGGCATTTTTCCAGATTTTCACTGTCTGATGAATATTCTGAAATTTCTAAAGAAATTGTCTGCATAAAAGAAATATATAATTCATAATTAGAAGAGAAGCAAACCAAATGTCACATCAATAGGAACACAAAAAATGTATTGTTTTGGCAAGCAGTACTAGTAATTTGTCCAATATATTCAGAAAGTCATAACAGTATTAGATGTATGCATTTGATAAATCAAAAGCTTGTCAAAAAGCAATTTTTTTTTAGTCGTTGGCAGAACACTGGGTAAAGAAGGAGCCAAATGAAGTTTCGAAAGCAGGGAGTTCCACGTTATGGGTGCCACACCCTCACCATCACAATGGATAGGCAGATTCACTTGGGAAGAGCGGGGCATAAGCCATTTAGTGCTTTAAAGGTAATGGTCAGGATTTTGCACCCTTAAACTGTGAACCTGCTTTTAACGACTGTGCAACCCCATTGGGAAACATTCACAATTCCCATTTCCCCCCATAATTTCAAAGTAGAGAAAATCAAGTTGTGCCCAAGAGCCTCTCATGCTAACAGGCTTCTCCAAAAACAGCTTATTTATGAGGGTACTTAATAAATTACACATGTAACAAATATATGCGGTCTATACTTTGGCACAAACAACGTTCTGCACAATATGAAAGAAGTTCAAAACAAGAGAAAATCTGAAAAACATGAGGGCTAAATTACAGTTCAGAAGGGAGCAATTGGGAATGCAGAAACAGACACTAAAGGGATGCACATCCCTTTCCCCACTCTAAATTGCTGACCCTAGGCACCCTAAGCTTAGTTTTGAATGAACTCCTGAATGCCCTCTCCTGAGATGGCTGTTCATGCCAAAAAGAAAGCTAAAGCTATGTCTGTGTAACATGTAGCTTAGCTCTTCCCCTGTATTAATTTAAACCAGAACGTTTCTACCGTATTTTAAAAACTTGCACCTGCACACTTGCAATGAGCACATGCAGCTCAACATTCATTCCAATGAAGAGTTCAAATCTGTGCATGCCTGATCTACATGTACATGGATCTCCGGATTGGGGCCATATGACAATGGGCCCCTCCCTCACAGCGTTCTGCTCTTTTGCTTAACTTTATACACCTCTTACCCTATCTCCTTCCTATCTCTATTAACAAACAAAAAAATATAGTAACAGATTTCAGCCAAGAACATATATCTCTGCAATTACACATTCTGAACAATCATAACGTGCTCAATAGGATACTTGGAAGGAAAAACACTTTGATTTGCTCAATTTAGCCTTTACAGTGTGGATGAACAAGTATATATATATATATATATATATATATATATATATATATATATATGCAGAATTGAGAGAAGGGTTTGGCACATAATACAGTGGTACCTCGGTTTAAGAACAGCCCTGTTTACAAACGATTCAGTTTACGAACTCCGCAAAACTGGAAGTAGTGTCCTGGTTTGTGAACTATTCCTCTGTCCAAGAACGGAATCTGAATGATGGAAGGGCACCAGGGGCAGGAGGCATCATTAGGGAAAGCGCGCCTCAGTTTAAGAACTGTTTCAGTTTAAGAATGGACTTCAGGAGCGGATTAAGTTCGTAAACCGAGGTACCACTGTACTTCCAACACTGCTTTAAGTAAAAATTAGTAGCAAAAAAGTATCTCCCTTTGTTCGCTGTTCTTGTCTATTACTTGCTTTGACAGTGTCCCCATAGTGCTGTATTGTCTACATTAAATACTTGCAGTGCATGCCAAATATTTATACTTGAAAATGTATTTTATTTGTTCCATTAGTACACACTCAGAAAAGCCAATATAAACCTTTCCCAATTTACGTCTGCTGATTTAAGTTTATGTTTGCACCTACTCAGTTTTCCGTATTGCACACAACATTTTGAGTTAATCTGGTATTTCAACATGCTACCTGTGCCAAATCAAAAGTTTGTTTAGCTTCTCACATTTCTTTCTAAATCACTTTTAATCAGTAGTAAGTACTTGCCAAGTTCTAAGTAGACTTGAAGTGACATTTTTGACACATGAAAGCATATGAAGTGAGCAAGATTTTGTAATTCAGCCTGTTCGCCTTCCCAATATTATGCTGTTAACATTGATGTTTAAATTCCCCTCTAAATGTTCTAGGGTCTTTTTAAGTTCAACAGTACAGGAGGAGCCAGTTGTACTTCACTTCCCATCTCCAAATTGGGGAAGGCAATAACAGCTTATGAAACAGCCTCCTAGTTCCCCCTTTCTATCATTCTATGTATACAATATTTCACACTACTTCCCTCCTTTTTTCATTTTCTCTTCAGAATTCTACATTTTTTCTTTAAAATACTTTTCTTTACAACCTGTCTCTTTGACGGATATATTCTGAACCCCCCCCCCCAAAGAAAAAAGGCAGTGCCTACTTTTTCCACTCACACTGATATACAAAATCAGATGAGCTTGGCCTTAGGACAATAAAGCTTACATTGGTTGAAGATGTTACATTAGTGACAAAAACATATACTGGTACTCTTCCCCACCCCCTTAACAATTGAAAATAAAAATTCATATATTTGAACTTTATTCTCTTGTTTGAGGTTCTTAGCATTAAGAAAATGTGATATGATCTAAAATGTGTTTTACATATATTTATTGTGACCAACATAACACAACAATAGTTAAACCTGCATAGCATAAATGTGCTGTCATGTGTGTCATTTAAACCTTCTTTTAGAACTGTCATATTAACATATTTTTAATCTTTTGTTGGAAGTTGCCTAGAGTGGCTGGGAGAAACCCAGCCAGATGGGCAGGGTATAAATAGTAAATAAAAATATAATAATAATAATAATAATAATAATAATAATAATAATAATAATAATAATTTCCTATGCACAAGAAATTGGCATAAAGGAAGCTGGTGTAAATTAAGCCAGAGTAAATTTACACAAGATCCAAACTGTGTTCCGCAGCAGGATTGCTGCTGTTGCCCTGCCTAAGCCTGGCAGAGAGAAAACAAGACTTTAAAATAAAGAGTTCCACATCAGGTCACTATGTTAAGTGGCTGAGGTGAACAGGCTTGAGATCCAGCCTCTCAGCTAGTTAAGACCCCGCTGAGCTGAGCTGAACAAGTTACCGGTATACCACTGCATCTTTGGCTGAGCCACGGTCGGGGTTCAATGCTGATGGAAATCCAATGGAACTTAAGATGCTCATTCCAGCAGATCTTGCCACAGGATTGCCACCCAAGCCTATTATATGCAACATACCATCAATGTAGGACATCCTACAGTTTTACAGAAAAGATACAGGTGTCTGTCCTTGTCTGATAGAAAAGTCAGGGTGGCAGTGGACATATGTTGTTGCTTTTAGAAGAAAGATAATATAATTATGTGTTAATATGTTTTGAATCAGATACCTTTGTAAAGTTAATTTTCATCCTGATTGGCTCTCTCTAGCAAAACTGAATAGGTGGGTTAGTCTACAGTAAAAGGTAAAGGTAAAGGGACCCCTGACCATTAGGTTCAGTTGTGGATGACTCTGGGGTTGCGGCGCTCATCTCGCTTTATTGGCCGAGAGCCGGCGTACAGCTTCCAGGTCATGTGGCCAGCATGACTAAGCCGCTTCTGGCGAACCAGAGCAGCACACGGAAATGCCGTTTACCTTCCTGCCGGAGTGGTACCTATTTATCTACTTGCACCTTGATGTGCTTTCAAACTGCTAGGTTGGCAGGAGCAGGGACCGAGCAACGGGAGCTCACCCCGTCATGGGGATTCAAACCGCTGACCTTCTGATCGACAAGCCCTAGGCTCTGTGGTTTAACCCACAGCGCCATCCGCGTCTCTACAGTATGGCTGAGGAAGCTTTACAGCTCCGTGAGCCAGGTCCTTATTGGGATCTGCATCACAGGCTAAAGGTGATGTCTAAAATCCCTTTTGCTCTCATCAAAGTGAGCTCAGGCTTAAAAGAGAAAGGGGGAGCTTTTAGGAATCCCTGTTGAATCCAATCTCACTGCAATCTTAAACAGGGAGGTGGGACTCCCAAAGGCTTTTGTGAGAGAGCTCTCTAGTATGCTCAAATTCAGCATCTCTTGCCCTGCCTCAGGGAACAGTCCTGAAAACAAAGTGTAAATGAATTTTGACATAATTTAAAATAACCACCACCAAACACTCTCCCTTTGTATCAGCTAATGTGAAGGGGGAGCAATCCTGCTTAGTGCTGGGTTCCTACTTTGTGCAGTGCTTCAAAGGCTCCTGACAATCAGCTGTTTGCTGGGTGCTTTGGGAGCTGCACAGAGCAACTCTGGGCAAACCCCACCCTTTAAGTCAAGCCCTGTCCTTACTTGTATGACCTCAGGTACAGGGTAGGTGGCTGTGGCTTGCTCAAAATGGCCTCATGGGCCAAATGGTGAAGTTTGGTAGGCCAAGGCTAGCCCAGGAGCTGGAAGTTCCCCAATCCTGACCCAGGGATATAAAAATTCAGCTCAAGAGCTGAAGGTCTCTTGCCCTGCCTCAGGGAACAGTCCTGAAAACAAAGTGTAAATGAATTTTGACATGATTTAAAATAACCACCACCAAAACGGAATAATGTCCCTAAGGGAAACGTGATAATGCTGAAATAAATTGCAGAAGCAGATGCAGCCTCTGAAGTACAGGTGTCAACTGACCACCTTTGTTATTTTTGAGTTTGAGACTGGAAAATAAAAAATAAAATCTGTCAGCCAGGTGATGCAATATGATAGTATGAAATCCTCTTCTTAAAAAGGGAGACTTCTGTGACATTTGTCTTCCCTGCAAATGATAAATGTTGCGTTGAAAAGGCACAAATCTTTAGGGTGTTGCCACAGCGAAATGTACATTCCTTTGGCCATGACATGGACTTTGATGCTGTCCTGCAACTTGTAAATGCATAATAAAGTCACATGCACAAGGTCTTGCTTTGGAGGCATTTATTTGTGGAAGCCCATCAATGTATTTTCGCATGTTACATTAGTCATTGGCCAGAAAAACATTTTCCCACAGATTTCAATAAACATTGCCATAGGTTTGACACTTGCCCATGAAACACAAGCTCTTCATGTATATTGCAGCAGACAGTGTGGAAATTAATTCATACTTTAGAGAAAACATGTATCCATGTTACAGTTTTTTGTTTTGTGTGTGTGTGTGTGTGTGTGTGTGTGTGTGTGTGTGTGTGTGAGAGAGAGAGACTGTAACACTATTACATTGGTCACATCTTTTAAAACACAGGAAAGCACTGAAACAACCTGTGGCATAGTTCTTGATTATTTTTGTAGGGAAAATAAAGACATTTAACAAACCAATAAAGTAGTTTAATGTTAACTGGAGTTAGACAATGTTATGTAAAGAAGTTTAGAAAGGTTACACTGGTCACTACGGAACTCCCCGTCAGTATTTTCTACACTGAAAGTCAGCAGCTCTCCAGAGTTTCAGATAGTAGTTTTCCTGCCGCCTTACTTGGGAGATGACAGGCCCTGAACATGGGACCTTCAGCATGCAAGCAGTTGCTGTAACACCAAGCTACAGTTTCTCCTTTGCACAAGGAAAGTAGCAGAAGGCTGCTCTTTCAAACCAAGATCTCACTGATACATATTACTTTTATTCTGCAGCATTCCATTTAAAATTGTGGAACATTTTTGCCCCCCTTTTTGGACACCACCTGTGGGGTTCCTTTGGTAGTACAGTGGTACCTCTGGTTACGAACAGGATCCGTTCCGGAGCCCCGTTCGTAACCTGAAAGGTACGCAACATGAAGCACCGCATCTGCGCATGTGCGCAACGCAATTCAGCGCATGTGCATGACGTCATTTTATGCGTCTGTGCAAACCGTCAAACCCGGAAGTAACCCGTTCCGGTAATTCCGGGTTTGGGGCATTCGCAACCCGCAGCAATCGTATCGGTAAACCGGACCCCTTGGTTTACCGAGGGGCTTCGGAAAATGAAACGGGATCTCAGACGGCTAGAGCGAGTATGGCGGCGTGCTCGCGACGGAGCTTCAAGAACATCTTATAGGATGTTTATGAAAACCTATGAGATGGCAGTGAAAGCGGCAAAGAGGTCCTACTTCTCAGCTTCCATTGCATCCGCTAGCTCTCGCCCAGCACAACTCTTTAGAATAATCAGGTCTCTAACAACCCTAGAGGAACAACCAAATTTAAATATGAATTTGACCCATAGCTGTGAGGCATTTGCGAGCTTTTTCGCGGAGAAAGTCTTGCAGCTCCGCCATGACCTCCCTGCCAATTTGGATACAATAACGGAGCTAGAGGCCCCTCGACTGTCTTCGGGCCCAGTATTGGACCACTTTGATCGGATACTCCCTGCCGATGTAGACAGATTCCTCCGAGCTGGAAGGCCCACCACCTGTCCCCTTGACCCGTGCCCGTCCTGGCTGATTAGAGCGTGCCCGGACGAGGTGCGGGCCCCCCTGGGTGAGATTATCAACTTGTCCCTTGGCACAGGGACCTTCCCAGGGGAGTTGAAAGAGGCAGTGGTGCGTCCGCTCTTAAAGAAAACTTCTTTAGATCCTTTAGATCTATCCAATTACCGCCCGGTCTCGAATCTTCCGTACTTGGGTAAGGTAATTGAGAGAGCGGTTGCTGAACAACTTAGTGGGTTTCTGGAGGAAACATCGGCTTTGGATCCATTTCAGTCCGGCTTTCGCCCTGGCTATGGGACTGAAACGGCTTTGGTCGCGCTAACGGATGATCTCCGTAGACAACTGGATCGAGGCGGATCGGGACTGCTGATTCTCTTAGATTTGTCAGCAGCCTTCGATATGGTCGATCATGAACTTTTAGACCACCGCCTTGCCGACGTGGGGATTCAGGGCACAGTCCGACAATGGCTGCGCTCCTTTATCTCAGGTCGGGGACAGAGAGTAGCGCTAGGGAATGAGATGTCCCCGCGGCACTCCTTGGTGTGTGGAGTGCCGCAAGGTGCAATTCTCTCCCCAATGCTTTTTAACATCTTTATGCGCCCTCTCGCCCAGATTGTCCGGAGCTTTGGGATGGGTTGTCATCAATATGCTGATGACACCCAGCTTTATCTGTTGATGGACGGCTGTCCCGACATAGTCCCAGACACACTGGCCAGGTGTTTGGAAGCTGTGGCTAGATGGATGCGTGGGAGCCGATTAAAGTTAAATCCTTCGAAGACAGAGGTCCTTTGGCTAGGTCGGGACGACATGGGGTTGGGGGGCCAACCCCCAACCCTTGCAGGCGTTCAATTAGTGCCAGCGCCTCTTGTCAAGAGTCTGGGGGTAACCTTTGACGCCTCCCTCTCCATGGAGGCGCAGGTTGCAGCCACAGCAAAGGTGGCATTTTTCCATCTCCGCCGTATTAGGCAGTTGGTCCCCTACCTCTCTCGCCCTGACCTGGCCACAGTGATCCATGCGACGGTCACCTCCAGACTAGATTATTGTAACTCGCTCTATGCAGGGCTGCCCTTGAAGCTGACCCAGAAACTCCAGCGGGTGCAGAATGCCGCAGCAAGGCTCCTTACGGGGGCCTTGCCGCGAGATCACATTCATCCAGTGCTTTATCAGCTGCACTGGCTCCCGGTGGAGTACAGGATCAGGTTTAAGGTGCTGGTCTTAACCTTTAAAGCCCTACGCGGCCTAGGGCCCTCGTACTTAAGGGACCGTCTCTCCTGGTATGCCCCAGGTAGGACCTTGAGGTCATCAAATAATAACCTTCTGGAGATCCCAGGTCATAAGGAGGTCAGGTTGGCAGCCACCAGGGCCAGGGCTTTTTCGGTTCTGGCCCCGATATGGTGGAATGATCTGCCACAAGAAACGAGGGCCCTGCAAGAGTTAGCACCCTTTCGCAGGGCTTGTAAAACGGAGCTGTTCCGTTTGGCTTTTGGGGTAATTTGTTAGTGTAACTTTTAAAATTCAAAATTTTTAAGTTTTAAAGTGTATTTTATATCTGTATTTTTAATCTGTGTTTTTATATTTGTATTTGATTGTTAGCCGCCCTGAGCCCGGTTTTGGCGGGGAAGGGCGGGATATAAATAAAAGTTTATTATTATTATTATTATTATCTAGAGGTATGACTGTAGTATGCAAAGGAAAAATCAGATACACACCCATGTTTTCACTTACTTGTTTGTGTGTGCAGTATTGTGGTGACATCTCATCACTTCAAAGCATAAAACCACAGAGGCAACAGTCAGAATGTGAAAGATTAAACTGTCATGCGTAGGCAGAGTTAACAAACAACAACTAACAAGACTGATAAATCACTGGCTTCTTAATTTTTTTCCACAGAGTGGCAAGCCCAAACAGAGTAAAATAATCAGTCACACAGGACTGACAATTACGCTTTATACATGCAGAACATTTTGTTTCTTAGCATGTAATACATGTAATATTGCAGCTTTCCAAGACACAAGTAGGTAAAAGAACTAAATTTTAAATACTATAAGAACCACATTTCTGCATGAAATGTCACACTAGCGGACCTATTCAAACCTAGTACTACCACAATCACATCTAAAGTTGAGAAGGTTTTTAGAGGAAAGGGGACACACAGGTGGAGGGGGATGCTAATCTCTCACTGAGACCACAGCCTGCAGTCTCTCTGCAGTCAGCTCACCCAGGTATTTTTCTCCTCAGCTGAGTTTTGCTAATGGAAATAAGCATGGTTGGCAGGAAACAATTTGGTGAGGGAAGGCTATGCAATGTTAAGACAGTAGACAAGAGAAGCACTCATCTCCCATTACCCGTGCAACCTTTTTCTTTTTGCTTAAAATTAGATTCAGTTCCCACTTTATACGTGGCCAGGGCAGAATCAGTTTTAAACAAACAGGCTTGTTGCCTAACACTGATATATATGGCTTTTGTCTTCTAAGGGCTGCATGTAAGCTACTAAACATTTTCAGTGTGAGTGGGGGGGGGGGAGGGAATAGCTTGTTTGAAGCCTGACTCACCATATATATTGCCCAATGCAGATGCTTTCTGTAACTGTCGAACTGATTGCTACTGATGGCTACAGCTGGATGGCTATGTCTTTCCCAGCATGCCTCTAACATGACAACTCCAAGAATATTTACTCAAAAGCAAACCCCATTAATACTATGAGTGGTGTTCAACTAAGTTTTACCCACAGTAGACCCCTTGAAATTAGCTTTGTCATGTTTATTAATTTTAATAGGTCTACTCTGAGCTAAACTAAGTTGTTTAAGATTTCAGTTTTAGTAATACTACGTCACCGCAACAAAATACACAAAAGTGGTTTGCCCAAAATTACCAACACACCTCTGCAAAGATCTGAAGCACGTTAGGTATTATGAACTGCATCTCTCAATTCATTGTCTGCAAGCCTGAACATCAGGAAGCTACAATCTTCGAAGTCACACTACTTACTACAAACAAATCTTTAGGCCAGTGCCAACTGCACTGTATCCTAAACTGACATGTCAATTTAGGACAAGCAGTGGAGAAAAATAATATATATATATACATATATAGTAGAACTTTAATCAGATCACAACTCATCAGATTAGAATTTAGTTAGAGCCACCACCCCATCTCTTCAGAACAGCGGTTAGTGATCTTTAAAATGTGGTTATAACATTAATGTTATGACTCATTATCAGGGAAGATATCACTTCCAGAAGCTGAGCACCTTATCACATTGGGGCATATTATCTCTATGTGAAAGTGGCCATCAATATCAATTCCTAGGCTCTTTGCACATTTTTAAAAAATGTTGTAGGTATACATCTGCCAACTGTATGTTCTGACAAGACTTCAGCCTAAGCATCATTATTAAAAATGTAAATTCATAGAACATTTTGAGGTAAAATTCATAGGAAAAACTGACCAGCAATACCTCTTAGCAATGGCAAGTGCCAGATAAGAACATATATTTACACTTTCTATTCCAACCTACTTCAAGAGCTAAGGGAAGGTAATAAATATTACCTTTTAATACAAGTTAACACAGAATAAAATAATTATTTATAATATCTATACATATGTTTTCTAATCATAACATTTAACCTTAAACTATTCAAAATAAATTAGGTTGGCAGAAAGTGACTAGTCCCTCAGCTGTAACAGCATCCAGGTCCTTCAAGATTTTATAAGTGTCAGTGCATTGAAACAACCACAACCAACAACCTAGTGCTTTCAAAGTCTTCCACATGCATTATCTTGCTATAATTTTTGCACTGCTCCCATAAGGGCCTGGTTCACACAGAACACAAGCCTTGTTTAATGCTAACTATAGTTATATGTAAGGTATCTGACAGATAACCATTTAAAACTTGCTTTATTCTGCACCCCCACCTGTTAAAGGAGACACCAGACATAGTCACACTTCACATGCCACTCTGGAGCTTTCGGGCAGTGCCAACTGCTTAACCATACTTGAGGAGGACATCCAGATTCACACCTCATACTAAGTCATGGTTAATTTTAACTAAGGTTTATAAACCAATTACAAATCTTGGTCAATGAGTGACCTTTAACTATAGTTTATAAACCATAGCTAAGCTGCTGGCCTGGATTCACCCATAACACTAAGCATAACGTATTAACCAGGTAGAAGTATACCAATATTATGAACCCCAAACCATAGAGATGGCTGCTTGAGAGAGGAGGCTTGCCTGAGGCCACCTAATAAGTTCATGGCAGAGGCAAGATTCAAATCAAGAAC
Source organism: Darevskia mixta (assembly GCA_034641385.1). Classification (NCBI taxonomy): domain Eukaryota; kingdom Metazoa; phylum Chordata; class Lepidosauria; order Squamata; family Lacertidae; genus Darevskia; species Darevskia mixta. Next base: position 2,248,222 of record JAWWNH010000011.1, read on the forward strand.
TTCACAATTCATAGTCCAGTATTTTATCTACTATAATTTGCCAGATCTCTCAGCACAACTGGAGTCCCTTAAAAACTGCTGCAATATGCTCCCTGTAATTGGCAACCACCACAAGTTGGAAGTGCTCTTCATGCATACAGCCATATACCAGCGTATTATATAATCTAGCTTTCACAACTATGAAGGTATGAATAAACTTTCTATTTGAATAGACTCAGGGAAAGTCCCAGGAAGGTGATGAGCCAACAGTATCATCCTTGGTGCCTCCCTGCCAAGAATTAGTGGAGCCTGAGGAACATTGTTCCATGGTGTATGTGAATTCTGTGGCCGACAAACATACGTGAAATATTTTTTTTAAAAAATGTATTCAGAGTCACCACCGTTATTTCAGAAAGGTACACTGTTTACTTCCAGTGCTGTAACAACAGATTTAAAGTAATCTGTACAGTCTCAAGGTTTTTGTCCTCCTGTCATCATTCTATTAATCTTCCACTTCTGACGACATTGAGCACATTCATCTCCATGCTCTCTAAATTTTGCGCACTGATCCTAGTCATATTGTTTTTCCATAGTTCACTCCAGGTTTCTTTGTTAAGAGTTCTCTCTTTTCTCATTTCCACTATCAACTGGTGGTCTCTAGAGCTTTGGTCTGAGTTCCTTTACTTAATAACAAATCTCTCTTTTATAATAATAATAACAATAATTTATTATTTGTACCCCGCCCATCTGGCTGGGTCTCCCCAGCCACCCTGGGCGGCTTCCAGCAAATATTAAAAAACAAAACATTAAAATATCACAGATTAAAAGCTTCCCTGAATAGGGCTGCCTTCAGGTGTAATAATAATAATAATAATAATAATAATAATTTGGCTTTATTGTTTTACTTTCGGATCTCCATATGATTTCTATGTTATCTTCCGTTCTTTCTTCGCCAATATCATATTTACCTTACTGAGATTTCTGGTATTTGCTCCACTATTATTTCCAGTACAATCTAACTTACTAACACAAGTCAGCTAAAATTGAACTTCTGTCTCTACCCTGCCATCCCTTACCTCTTCTCTGATACTAAGTTCTGCTGTCTCTTCTAACTTCTATCTCTTAAATTTGAAACCTCCATGCAACTTCTGCTTTGAGCTCTTTCTTTTACCTCCACAATGTTCACTCAATTCATCTTTAACACTTGCCCTTCTCTCTTTGGCTACAAATCCAAATCCTTGTCCAGTCTCTCATTATTTCTCACACGGACCATTTAAACACTTTGCTCAGCCTTCTTGCCTCTTCTCATATACCTATTTCCTTCTGATGGAAGCAGTGTGGCAGGGAACTGAGACCAGGATTAAATTTTACCAATCCTTTCTTTGCGGGGGGGGGGGGGGGGAGCGAATCAGAATTCCATAAATTCAATAAATAAATAAATAAATATGCTAGCTCTGCACTAGCAATAGATTTGCAGGAATAACAAAATAGTAATATAATTAAAATGTAAATTAATATAATTTAAAGTTTAGAGAAGCAAATGTTCAAGAGAACCTAAATTACATTTTTTTCAACTAAGAAAAGGAAAAATCAGTCAGATTGTCTGAAGGTAAAGTAACATTCTCATTAAGCTAGTGCCAATCTGGAGTAAGACTCACTTGGGTGCTCTTAAACATCTCAAGGTATCTGTTAATAAAGGTCTATATAGTAAAAAAATCACCATTATTTTTCAGAAAAAATGAAGAAACACTATAGTGCACATCATTAACCAGAGATTTGAACAACAGCTACTCTGGCAAAATTATTGAAGCAATGAGTGTTTTCCTTTTATAAACCTGTGTAACATTCTTCCATACAGTTTACATGTGCACACTCAGTCTGATGAGGGTACATAATCCTGGAGTGGGGGTGGGGGCCTGGTCCCACTGTTGCTTTGATTCCTATCGCCTGCTTCAACCTTTTCTCTTCTATAAGAGATGGAACTTGCAGCAACATTCATATTATTCCAGCACAGGGTGGATAAAAATCAATGATTTTTTTTAAAAAAATAAAAAAAAATCGGATTTTTTTGATTTAAATCGGATTTTTTTGATTTAAATCGGATTTTTTTGATTTAAATTGGATTTTTTAAAATAAAATGCTTTTGGAGGAAAAATCTTTCTGAATATAGTCTTCTATTTAAGTTACATTGTAGTCCAAAGGCTATTCATCAGGAAATAAGGATTTGTTTTAAGTTTATCAAGTGTGCTAAAACTCAGTCTAAGTTTTTTTAAAAAAATGTTTAACCACATCAGTTAACAAACATGGATACATATGCTATCATGCTATTGTTTTAGTTAAATAAATTGTTTAAATGGTTATTAAGGAAATGATTATTTTTCTCCTTCCAATAAAGTACAGCAGAAAAGTTGTCCAAATATAAACAGTTAACTTATTAAACCTCACCATAATTTCATAATTATCTGCCTATGTATTTCTAGTAGTATAACCAAATCAGTAATTTTTGATATAACTGTAAAAACCACTCTGAAAATTTATTATTCCAAAAATGAAACCTTCATATGGTTGTAAATATTAAGATTATACCAGCAAGAATGAGTCTTTCTGTAAAAAAAAATATTTAAATCAAGTCTTACTGACTAGTGATTTAAATCAAGCCTTACTGACTAGTGATTTAAATCGTGATTTTAATCGTGATTTAAATCAATTTGATTTAAATCAAATCCACCCCAATTCAAGCTACTCTTCCAAAGAGTAGAGTGGAGTAAAGAAAGCAAAGTAAAGAAAAATAAAAGTGAGACAGAAAGTATGAAGTAGAGAAGCTGCAGCCCTCTTAGAGTTAAATAAGTTACAGTCTCCAACTCTGATCAGAAACTTATTTTATGAAGCAAAGCAGGTTTCACAAGTTATACTGTTGGAAGCAGACGTACAGGAAAATGAAACAGGGAGAGGCTGATTGGCACCATCCTGGCAGCTGCGTGCTCTGCTCTCCCAGCCAACGTGTGTGTGTGTGTGTGTGTGTGTTTTGCGTGTATCAGTTTGTCCTGTTAGATACCTGCCTGCAGGTAACAGCATGCTTGTGCTGATTGCAGTGATGGTACTGCTTGCTTGATTGCTGGCTAAGTGAATATAGATAGGATTTAGTCTAGAGCTTGCCTTAGAAACCCAGCCAGATCGGTGGGGTATAAATAATAAAATTAGTAGTAGTAATAGTAGTAGTAGGGCAGGTGCACCACCAACCTGATCAATTAGGATACAGGCTTGCAGGCCACGCACTGCAGGAAATAGGTCTGTGCCCTTTAGCCAGAAGTGAGAGTTTTGGGGGTGGGGAAGTTGGTGGGTCCCACCTGAGAGACAGAGGGAGGAAAGCTATACTATTTTCCACCCGACAGTGTGGGATGTACCCACCACTTAGCCTAAGTTTATGTGACCCTAATTTCTCACCAGTCTAGTGTGAAACTTGATGATGGTCCTAGGATGTGTCTGGTTGGGCACGGGCAGGTAGCAAGGAGTTGCAAAGATGTTGCCCCAGTTTCAGTGGTGGTGGGCAGAAGGAGGTATAGTTGGATTAAAGTGGCTGACCACCAACTGGGACAAAGACCTAGATGTTTGGTACCCGTCCCCCATTTCAGCCCTCCTACTCCTCCAGAAGTTACTGATACTGCTGAGCTCTCCAGTTTGGTGGTGCTGTTACTGAATGCCAGGACGGTCCATAATAACACCATGCCCATTCGTGACTTGATTGTGGATGATGGAGCTGACCTGGCATATATTACCAAGACTTGGATGGCTGGCCCTGATATAACTCAGCTGTACAGTACTAGACCAAGGGCTGGTGTGTGGGGTGTGTTGCTATTGTCCATAGAAACAAATCTCCTTTACTGGAAAACCTCTGGATCTTGGGATGGGCTGTCCTGCACACACCCAGCCAAGCAAGGCAACTGGTCCATAATTAATTATTTATTGACAAAAGCACACACTTACAGCAGCTCCTTACAAACACACACTTCTAGTGTCTACGTAGCTGGCATTAACTTTTCCAGGTTTGTGCCCCATGGACCAGTTGAAGCAACAGTGGGACCACACTCTCCTGGGCTTATGTACCCTCGTTTGACGGGAGTGCGCAAACACAACCTGAGACTTCGGCTGCACAGAAGTCATCACTGTGCTTCCCTCTTCAACCCCCTCCTGGTTCTAAGAGACAGTGGGGCAGGGGATGGTGGGGATTTGACCGACCCACCCCTCACATGAACAACTCCCTCTGCTTCTGACACATCCTGAGCCTCCACCTCCAACTACTCAGACCCTTTCTCTTCCTCTTGCCCTGGCTCCTGCCTCATGAGTAGCACCAAACCTCATACATCGCTTGTCCCCCTCTCCTCCACCCCCCCATATTTCTGTCACACATTCTTCAGAACCCTATCAGTTCCTGACATGGACTTAGTGGGACTGCACTAGTGATGGACCAGAGAAACAGACTGAGAACAGTAATGGTCTATTGACCAGCCTTTTACACAGTGGCATCCCTGACCAAGCTGGCCAAGGTAGTCTCTGACATGGTGGTGGAGGATTGTCAGCCTGGGTATTTCAGCATCCATGCAGAGACTGCCACTGGAACAAAAAATCTCAACCCCTCTAAAATTAACAAGTGGAAATAGGGTGGCTGCATAATTAAGAATTTCCAGAAGTACTGTTTAAAAGGGAAACTTTCAGTCTCCAACATAACAATACATGCCACAGCACCAGTCTTACAGACATTTCATACAAAAAATCTTATACTTGGAAACAGATTTTCAAGCACAGCACACATACATATTGAATCAGTTAAAGGACCAAACTACATATTACATGGAGTTCTAAATAACATTCCTGTCACATCTCTTCACCCCCCCCCCCAAGAAAATAATGAAAAGCAGATGCAAGGCAGCAGAAAAAGGAGCTTTGGGAGGAAAAAGGACAGCTGTACAAAGATGGCACTTAAGCCTTACTCAGCACCTATTTTTCCTCTCAGTATTTTTATTTATTTAAATCATTTATAAACTGCTTAATATTTTTAAAATGTTGAAGTGGTATAGACATAAAACAGTATACTATATAATTAAACCAAAAATACAACATAAAACCAGTTAAACAGTAGTATAAAAGCATTCAAAATCAATAAAAACAAGGATTTAGCTAAAACATACAGATATAAACAGGGTCTGATCTTATGAATGAGGGAAAATCTTGGTGAAAAGGTATGTCCTTACAAGACGGCAGAGGGAAAGGAATGCCATAGTAGAGTGGGAATAGTGGAAAATGCCCATTTCCAAGTCACTTATGTCATTTTGTAGGATGTGATGCCACATGTACAATTTCCCCAGATGCTCTAAATGATCTTACATAAGGTCAGAATAGTCCTGAGTTGTTCAAGGATTGATATGTTTAACAACAAGACTTTGAACATGGCCTGTTAGCAGATTGGCAGCCAGTGCAGTGCCCTCAGCACATCAACTAAAAAACCTGCATCTCTAAAGCTGCTCTTTTCCCCCATGGGATAAAAGATACTGCTATAACCCAACCCATTGTATAGCCCAACAGTTCTGTGCAAATTAACTGCACTGTTGGAGCATTCCAAGTGGTTCATTCAGTGAAGGGACAAATCTTGGCAAGTCCTTTACAAAAAGGGGAAATGTGCCAGGCCTTGCACATATCACTATTGACAAAGAGTACACTCAAGTGAGAAGAGAAGGAAGGGAAGTCTTAAACTAACATACAGTCCAAGGGCATTTCAGAGTCCTTGGTCACTCAGGCCCTACAATCTCATACACCCCACCATACTAAAATAATACACCATCATCTACATCAAGGGTGGAAACTTTCATACCCAAGGCCCAATGCAGTCATCCAGGTCTCTCTATTGCTTGCCTGGCTGTGTCTGGCCACATCCACCTCAAAGAATTCTCTATGAGGTTAATATGGCCTCAGGATGAAAAAGGTTCCCTGGTCTGGTCTACACTTACATATGGCAGGAAGCTAACCTAACAACTAAAAGTTGTGAAAAGCTAAAGTTATTTTGTTTAAGTGAGACATACTTTTCTTATGAATATACTTTTGTCATGAATAAAGCAAACCACATTCCAAGTATTCTAGGGACTTTAAATAAAGTTATAATTCCTTAAATATATGTGTTGTTTGAAGTATCTTCCATATTTAATACACACTTTGCTTCTTAGGAGAAAAATGTGAGAAAGAAATGCAAACAATTTGTGTCTGCATTATGTCTGATCTTCATAGGGGAATGGAGAATTTAAAAAGTGGAAGTTGTCATCCTGTTTTCCTCATACTGCCGTTAATCATCCTGTACTGCCCTCCCCAAAAAAGGGGGGCAAGAAAAGGTTGAATATCATACTCAATGAAGTTCCTTAACAAATGCTACAAACAATTGCAAACACATATGCTCTGGAATAAGTTCCACTGAACTGAGTGGGACTACGTGTTTAGCGTTGTCTTGAAAAGTTAGTGGAACAAAAAAGGATTATAGCTTCTAATCTAACTCTAAATCTCTATAAACCTTTTACTAACTGTAAATTTTTCAGCTGTTCTTAAAGGAGAATTTATGCGGGGGAAAACAAAGTTTGGTCAGTCTCAAAAAATCTCTTAAAAAACAAAGACCTCTTAAAAACAGACACAGAAAGTTTAGAAAATATGTTACTTGGATTTGAAACACTTTTTAGTTCCCTGAAGTATGATGGATCAATGTGCTTTTCTATACCATCAATTTTGCGCTTCTTCTTTTTTAAAGAGATGCAATTAATGCATTACAACTTTTATATAACATCCTGAGCACTACTTACTACCTGTCTATCCATCTAAAAGTAGCCTTATTCGCCTATAGGGAAAAAACTCCAAAATTCACAGATGAACAATAAAGGTATTAGGACCAATACAGATCGTCACAAAAGCATGACAAGTTTTTGAGTTCTCCAGAAGGGTACTGAGGAAAATAAATGTTTTTACTATAAACTCATTCTAGCCATCTGAACATAGATGAAAAGGACAAGAGGGACATGATGACAACAATTAAAGATGTTTGTAGAATAAACCAAAAATATTACAGAACATTTTATTTGTAAAAGTTCCAGAAACTACCATGCAGAAAGGAAATGGAACAAGGAGTTCTCACATATTAAGTACTATGTTTAGAGAAGTTAGAAAAATTGAAAGTTTAAAATACAGAAGCAGTTAATACTTCTTAAGCATTAAGACAGACAACTATGAGGCACCCAAAAATAACAATCTTGATTACAGAGGAATGTGAAACATTTTGGAAAAAATAAATGTAAATATTTTCAAGGAGATAACAAAAAGATACTATGTGCGCATCCTTGTAATACAGAAAGAAAATCAAAACATTTGGCAGGTGATCTCCTAAGCCCTAAGGATTAACTTACATCAGTATCAATCAACAGTGGCTTTTGGGAATCACTTTGCTCCATGCCCTGTGTATAAACCTTGGAGCAGCATATCAGAGCCTGAAGAACAATAGTATTGTCAAGGGGTCCTACAGAAGATGGCTAGTAGTTTCAAATGCTTTCAAGCATGCCTAAGTTACCGTAGATTGGCTCACTATATTTGGACATCAGATGGGAATGGTCAGTTATTTCCCAAGCTGGAATCCCAGAACTGCCTACCAAATACTCAAAAATGAAAGATACTGTATAGTAGTCATAGGAGATTTCAACTATCCTGTTGGAACTCAAACTCCGCCAAGAATGTAAGGTCCAACAAATGAGAGCCAGTGTGGTATAGTGGTTAAGAGCAGTAAACTCGTAATCTGGTGAACCGGGTTCGCGTCCCCGCTCCTCCACATGCAGCTGCTGGGTGACCTTGGGCTAGTCACACTTCTCTGAAGTCTCTCAGCCTCACTCACCTCACAGAGTGTTTGTTGTTGGGGAGGAAGGGAAAGGAGATTGTTAGCCGCTTTGAGACTCCTTAGGGTAGTGATAAAGCGGGATATCAAATCCAAACTCCTCTTCTTCAGTTGTCTTGCTGACAACTTCATTTCCCAGAAGGTGGAAGAAGCAACAAGTGGATCATCTCTCTTGGACCTGGTCTTCACCAACAGGGAGGAACTGACTGATGAAATGAAAGTATAGGGAACTTGGGAGGAAGTGATCATGTCCTCTTGGGTTTCATTATACACAGGCAAGGGAAACCTGAGTATAGTTGGATATGCACTATGGACTTAAGGAACTACTGTGTGAAGTCCCATGGTCAGAATTACTCGAAGGGAAGGAAGTCCAAGGTGGATGGGAGTTTCTTAAAGATGAAATATTGAAGGTACAAGAATAGATAATTCCAACAATAAAGAAAAGTGGGAGGCATCTAAAGAAACCAGTGTGGCTGCATAAGGAGCTTACAGATGAGCTGAGATATATAAGAAATTGAAGAAAAGTGAAATCACAAAGGAAGAGTATAAACGAGTAGCCAACAGTTGCAGGGAAAAGGTCAGGAGGGCCAAAGCTCAGAGTGAACTCAGGTTTGCAATTACAGGTAGGTAGCCGCGTTGGTCTGCTGTAGTCGAAACAAAAGTAGCACCTTAGAGACCAACTAAGTTTGTTATTGGTATGAGCTTTCGTGTGCATGCACACTTCTTCAGATACTTCTTCAGGTTTGCAAGAAAGGTTAAAAGCAATTTTAAAAAAATTATTTGGTTATGTCCGAAGCAAGAGGAAGAACAAGCAAATAGTAGGTCCCTTGTGTCGAGAAGAGATAGAAATGCTACTGGGTGACAGAGAGAAGGCAGAACTGCTCAAAACCTACTTTGCCTCTGTCTTCACCCAAAAGGAAAGCAATGCCCAACCTAGTGATAACAGAACAAACAATGCAAGGAGGAAGCTGCAGCTCAAGATAGGAAGAGGTGGTAAGGGAATACCTAGTTACTTTATATGAACTCAAATATCCAGGACCTGAAGAGCTTCACTCAAGGGTACTAAAGGTACTACCCCAAGGAAGTGTAATCTCAGAGTCTTTGTCTATAATATTTGAAAATTTATAGAGAATGGTGAGGTACCAGCAGATTGCTGTTCCAATCTTCAAAAAGGGGGGGAAAGAAGACCCAGGTAACTACTGACTGGTGAGCTTGACATTGAAACCAGGAAAGGTTATAGAATAGATAACTAAACAGTCAGTCTGTGAGCATTTAACAAAAGAGGCTGTGATTACTAAGACACAGCAAGGATTTCTCAAAAGCAAGTCATGCCTGATGAATCGTATTTCTTTTTTTGATAGTTATGTGTGTGTGCCCCCACCCAGCACTGATTCCATCCATGTCCACTGGCATGCAGTCCTTAATTACCTACCATGTGGACTTTAAAGTCAAAAAAGTTGAAGCAGCAATCAAAAGAGAATTCCCATGACAGAAAGGTCAAAAAAGATCCAATAGCTATGAGACAGACTAAAATGATTTATTTCCATGAAGTGAAAATGAAATGCTGATTTCTCATGAGTAGAAATATTAATATTTGACATATGATCAAATTGATTCTTCATTTACATAGAATAGCCCTCTTTAATACAGCATATCTAGTAGAGGCATTAATTCCGTTTCAAAGATAATCATAAGGTTACCACATTAATAGTCAGATAATTTATAGTAATGTAGTGGGGGGTTTTTAGTGGGTTTTTTATTAACAATTAAAAAAAACTATTACAAATTTGGTTTAAATTTAAAAAAAAGTGTGTGCATGCGTGCATGTGTATCTCTGAATCCACTCTGCAATTTACCACAAAGATTAACTGAAGTATGAATGTGCTTTGAACTCACAAGTTACTGTAAGCATTATGTAATGTTTTCTGTAAATAAACTTAAAAAAAAATCATTCCGAGCCTCTACCTTCAACCCCAAAAGCAAAAATAAAATAAAATAAATGACAATAGAAAACTTTCCATTATCTAGCACTTCTGGGCATTGATTAATCTATAAAAACCATTTGGATATATTTGGATTATGTACCAGAACATTACAACTTGATCTACTTCTCATTATTTAGGACACAAGGCAAAGTCATTTCCTTCTACAGTTCCTCAATTTAACAAGTGATGAAATTCAAGCACTGTACTGAACATAAGAGCAGTCCTGTCAGATTAGAAAGTAGACCCATCTTATCCACTACTGTACATTGTTTTGAGTAATGGGCAAGCAAATACATCAGGGATGTCCACAATCAGGGCATGAAGGCATTTATCTTCCACTGTATATGTTCTTTATGTCTTTTGTGTTGCAATGATTCCAACAATTAGACAAAAAGGCAGACTGTAAAGTTAATGTTAAAAACTTTGAATTCAAATAGGAAGTTGTTTCTCCAAGGGAAATTGCAAATTCACCTCAAAGGGGAAGTTGCGGAACAGAATTAAATGTTCTAAACAATTCAGACGTCAAAGTATTGAGGTCACACCCAGAAAGAAAATCACTAATTAAAGAGTCTAGAGCTTATCAATATGCACTGAACACTTAAAAATCACTTGCTCTTTAAAATATACTTACTCATGATACTGTATAAGACACCAGCAATAGTCCTTTTGAGAAACGTATGATCCTATTTGGATAAGTTTACCACCATTCTCAAGCAAGTCAGCAATGCAACCTTACTTGTCCCACCCCATTCTTCCTCACCCACTCAAGTGGCCCTGCTTCCTCTCCTCTTCCTAGCCTTGGAATAAAAGCTCTAGTCAACTTTTTTAAATAAAAAAAAAACCAATAACTGGCTGAGAAACTGTAGTTGTTTTGTAATCCAACATTGCTCATATATTCTTAATTATTCCACAAAAGGTGAGAGGTGTAGAGAGAAACAGCACAACAATTTATTCATTCTTCAAATTCCTCCTTTCTCATTGCCATTTTTTACATAAGATTTCTCTCCAACTGTAGAATTCAGTCCTTGGAACAATTAGGACATTAATCCAAAACTGGCTTGCAAAGAGAAGTAGCAAAAGAGAAATGACAACTCAAAATTCTTCAGTACATTGTGTTATTTTTTTAAGCACAAACTTGGACACAATATTAACTCAGAAGTACTAAATAGTACTGGTTACAATTATACCCCAAACTGGCACAAGAGCACTATACTGCTTCTGATGATATAAAGCAATGAGACAGTAGATAAGGAGCCGAGGAAATAAGGATGAGTAGAAACAGAGAGTTTGGCTCTGTCCTTTTTCTTCCTCCGACAAAAATTAACAAAAGATTATGGAAGACACACAAATATTAAAAGTGCAGAAAGGACGGTCTCTTAGACCTGGGTTCTCATGATACAGTAAGCCAAGTTATGGCTCAGCAAGACCACACAAATGTGTGGGCTTCCAGAGAGGAGCTTGCAGTCACTTTGCTTCTTCTTTTTACTGCTGGGCTGAACTAACTCATGGTTAAGTTTGGCTTGCTGTGTTGTGCGAACCAGCCTATTGTCTGCATAGGTCATTTCCTGATCCATACTGAGAATATATTTTTAATGGGCCTAAGGATAGAGCTGCTCATAGAAATCAATGGAGAAATCCAATATAACAATGTAGCTGGGAATCGGCACCAGTGTCCCCCTGCCCCCCCCCAAAGACAGCAGCAAGGAGGAGAGTTTCTGTTCTAACGCTATTCTTATTAGTGTAAGAGTTTTTAAAAATGACCCTGCTAATGTAACATCCAAAGAAAGTGCAGTTCAATGTCCCCATAATGAAGGTAGTTAGGGGCTATGGCTGTGAGAGTAGCTTATGACAGTCCTACCATTTACCGGTAATTTCCATGTAGTTTAGCTCAAACTGAATATTGCTCAGAGTAGCTTGTAGCATTTCCAGAGTTGTCCAGAGGGGTTGATATGGAACTGAAAGAGTAGCTTATAACAACCCTACAATGTAATTTGCTTTTATGCCCATATTGCAGGGTGTGGGGCAGCAGCTGGAGAGAGCAGCTTACAGAAGCCCTGCACTGGATTCCACGGTTAATATCACAGATCAGAGGCAGGGCTGTGGCTGTGGCTGGTTTGGATTCCAGTTGAAAATGTTCATAACTCTCAGGATGTACCAAAAGTCTATCTACTTAATACCTCCCCCAGAGATCCTCTAGACCACATCAAGCAGTCAGATGCATATAAAAACCTAATGCTCCACTTTCTTATATGCAGATTTTAAACTTTCAAAAATACACATGAAGCAAGACCCAAGTTGCAGCATGGGCCCTACTCTGATGCTAACTTTCCTTTTCTTGATCTCCAACAGCCACTGTCAGGTAACACACACACACACACACACACACACACACACACACACACACAGAAAGCACTTCAACATGTTGTTCTGTGTTCCCTCACCTGTTTTCATTTTCATTTAATTTATTTTAGTCTGTATTTTAGGCAAACCTAATAGGGAAGTCTTCTAAGTCAACATGCTTGGGATTTCACTGCATATATGATGTCACTGGAACATGTGCCAAGTTTTAAAATCAGTAGTGATATCAAGATGCCCAAAGATCATGTATAGAAAAACCTCAAAATTTTGTTGGAAATGTCTAGAAGCTGAGGGTACATTTATTCACTTATGGTGGAAATACTACCGGGCAAAGGAATTTTGGGAAATGGTCTATAACTAATTTTTAAAAATCTTTAGATTCACATTCCGCAAGAAACCGGAAGCATTCCTTCTTGGTATAATTGGAAATGAGTGACCAAAAAAAGCCAATAACCTATTTTTATATGCAACAACAGCTGCAAGCACAGTATACGCAAGATATTGGAAACAGTGATCCCAGGGAAAGAACAATGGTTAAATAAACTAATTCAATTTACATCTAAAATAAGAAATATAGATGATAAACAGACACAGAGTGAGTGGGAGTATTTGGGGGAATACTTAGAAAAATTGATCTTAAAGATAAACTCCAGGTAGGAGATACTTCCTGACCAACAGTTGATAATGTAAAAGATATGAGAAGGTTGAAAACAAGGTGAAGAAATTACTGTATATGCAGCTAAATAAGATGTACAAAGAATTGTCTCGGAATGCTGGGTGAGAAGTCCAAAAGAATTACTGTACAGTATAAATACGGAAAATGATATGATTGTATGACTGAAAACTTATAAATAAAAAAGTAAACTTATCTCTTTAAAAAAAACTATGAAGAGGACATGTCCATTTCAGAGTTCACCTTTTACAAAGTTGTAACCTACCTTGGTTTTAAAGTGGAATTAATATGGATGTTATGATTCATTTTGGGGTCAGAATCCACAAGGGCTCTTCACGTTTTTTTTCTTTTTTGTTTGCAGACACATACATACTCAACAATTAAAAAACAACAAGATGCCCAAAGATCACTTACTGCATGGCCAGATTGATTTTGTTTAGTTCTGTAGAACAGCATATGGTTCTTTAGTAGGTCCCACTGTCCCCCTAAAATACCAAACTAACAGTTTTTAAACCTTTAGCATTTAATTATTACTGCAGGCTCAAATCAAAACCTGACAAACATTTTCAGAAAAGGAAAACATTAGCATTTATCTTGCATGAAATGCAATCGGAAAACACACCTACAAGCCCCTTTGTTTGGCCTCATGCCCTTTATCTGCCTGCTAGTGAACATCATGATCATATAATCCTGTATTTGGCGATACCCTTCAACAACTAGAACAGGAACTGGAACACACACACACACACACACACACACACAGCAGTCCATAAAAAGGATCACGGAATCAGAGGTGGAAGGGACCCTGAGGATCATCTAGTCCAACCCCCTGCAATGCAGGAACATGGAGCTGTCCCATATGGGAATTAAACCTGGAACCTTGGCATTATCAGAACCATGGTCTAACCAGCTGAACTATTCAGGTTGACCAGAAGAGACATTTTGTAATCCACATGAATTTTAAGAGAAAAACATCATGGATTTTCCACCTCAAATATGTGGTCATTTGACAACAATTAAGAAAGTTGTCATAGATTTATTTATTTTTAAATGAACATCTATACTGTAGTTCAAAGAGCCTACTGACCTCAGTTGTGATTTCTATAGGTCAGGAATCTCTCTTTAAATCTGGCAGACTGCTCAAAGATACTGAAAACAGTGTTGGATCCAAGTTCTTTTGTTTCTTCCTGCACTGTTGTGCACTGTTCTTGTAAGCAGTGTGTGTGGCATAAGGGGATTCAAACCCCTGCCTTGCATGGAGTGGAGATGGGTGTGTGCGCCATGGCATCATCATGTGTGCTGTCTGCAATGGGAAACTGCTCTGGAGGCATGCTCCATCACTGCAAGTACATGGGTTCTTTCCACGTTCACATCCTGCTCATGCCTAGAACTTGCGAGTCCCCACAAAAGATGAGCAGGGGGAGAAGGATCCCCTGTCCCCACAGATCTCCACACTTCCAGTGCTCCAGACATCCATGCCCCAAGACTAGAAGTTTTAAAGGTGTAAAAGACCCTCAAAACACTTTAAAAATGCTGAGTATACATGTTATCAGCACCATCCATAGTTGCCGCTAGTCACACCAAAACATAAAAATGCCTATTGCAGAAGTCCTGGTCATGCTTCTGGGACTGTTTTACTTTCGTCACAGCACAGACTAGAACACTATAAAAAGACCTGCAAGCTGAATGGCTTGGAGACTCTGGCAAGACCCCCAAAAGGAGTGTATACACAGCAAGCAATGATAGCTCTATAGTGCTATCTCCAAGTTTCTGAAAAACTATTATCTGAACAATGTCAACGCAACCACAAATCAGAAAGGAACCAATTAAAATCTAGATTAAGCTCCAAATGTTTAGCAGCAAACTTGCTACTTATTGGATGGACTAAAATAAATATATGCTTAAAACCAAAGAAACAATGGTATGGTTCATTTAAAAAAAAAACCCACTACAAATGGACCAGGGGTGGAGGGGAGATGGAAGCTGGATGCGGGATCATGAAAAGTTCCTCCTTTCTTTGGAGGAAGCTCCTCTGGATCCAACTTTCTTTCTGGTTGTACCAATTCAGGTTCACATGACTGAATGCTCCTCCATGCAATAAAATAAAATACAAATAAATAAATCCCTGCAGATTTAGACAGTGGGGTTCCAGCCTTTTTCCCTGATTTCCTAGTTTTATATGTGTTGAAATGTTTTTTTCATGGAGGACATTCCACTGTGGGAGCCTTCATCTGCAATCTGATACATAGGTTTATCAATTCAACTGTTTGTGAGAACTAATACAATATCAATGTACAAAGTTGCAAAAATGGGTAAGGGTTTATAAACTACTTTGAAACCAAAGCACCATTTTAGATGTAAAACTAAAGCAAACAAGGCAAACAAGTAAATACCCAAAAACTTTTTATTGGCAGAAAAAGAACAATAAAAATTCCTTCTTCTCTTTCTCCCCACAGGAAAAAGAAAACAAGACAAGGTCTTTTACACAAGATACAGGAAATCATTGAAACCGAGTGACACCTAGTGATGAGCACCAAGTTGATCAGACTTCACTCTCCCACATACCGGTAGTTAAGATAAGGGAGCAAGCTCTGACAGGTAAGCTGTTCAGGAGTGGGTGTTGTACCATGGGAACCTGGTACAACTCTGTTTCTCTCCCTTAAAAACTAAACACCAAGTGAACTAAGACCCAGAGCTGAGACATAACTCCAAAAAACAAGCTGGTAATGAAACCAGATGAAACAACATTTTCAGTTAATTATCTACTTAATTCTCTCCCTCCTTCTCTCAGGCAAGAACCCCCACCCCTGCCCAAAATGGACTGGTTCCAGATACTTTATTAATGCACAAACCCCCAAACACAAACAAATCCTAAGATAAAGGGTGGTGGTGGATTATTTCCATTTGTGCTTTAAATATTAACAATCGTTTTGAAGACAGATTAGTGGCAGCCAGACTTTATATTTGTTGTAACAAATATCATACTGCTAGCTATTTTATGGCATTGTCAAACAGATTCTTTTGCCAGGGGTTCCCAAATTCTTGCGAACAGTGCAGTTACTGGAAATGAGGAAAGGGGAGGGGGGCAGGGATGCAGTGTGATTTGTGGCAGGGCTACAGGAAGGAAAAGCTATGCAAAGCAGAAGCAACGGCAGTCCACTAAACAGGAAGATGGAGAAAGATAATAAAGTTGGTTGGGGTTTTTTCACAATTACATAGTGCACCCTTGAGGAAGGATCCATCAAAGGAACTAAAGTTCACTTCTTTAAAAATGAAGCCTATCAAACAGGCTTGCATTTCTGTTGCTGTAGCAGACACTCTCAGAACTCTCAGATTTGTGGACAGTAATTAAAACACATATAAACAAATAGCCAAGATTGGGACCGGATCTATTTTTATCACAAGCAGAGACAGAACACCGAGACATCAACAGAAGACTCAGTGCCAAGGAAAAGAGGCATGTATGCCTTGCATTTCTCTTAAGCAAAAGGGGGGAAAGAAAATCATTAAACCATATCAGCCAAGTCACACTTTTTTGTTTTAAAACATAAGCTTTCCCTCAAAAACTCACTTTTAAATCAATTTCAGTTACATTAAAAACCCTTTTCATTTCTTTGCAGAGTTTCCCGTGACAGAGGTACGTTTCATGCAAAGACAGGACTGGCATTCCTCACCCAGCGAGAGCCTACGCTGAAACTTATTTGAATGAACTTGACCCTCCTTGGCTGCAGGCCACTACGCAACGTCACTCAATGACTTAACAGAACACAGTGTTCTTGGCACAAACACAAAAATGTGCTGAAAGCCATGCTGGAGAGAATCTAAGTATAACATTTCACATTAATAAAAAGAACAAGTAATAAAGAGATAGTAAACACAACGCCAGAAGTAGTAATCTGAATGTTTGTTTGCTGAAGGAAGTTGTTTTTAATGGCCCTCAGTGCTTCTCCTTCCTCACCCCCACTTAACAGAAAAGTAAATTTATGGGCAAGGTTCTCTGAACTGAGCCCCTATCTCGCCACACCCTCAATTAATTCCTCTTCAAATCCAAGCCCACACACATTCCCTGTCCTGCTTTCCCTCAGTGCTATACCTGGAAAATTCCAATTCACCTTTTAGCTTATAAGAGAAGGGAGGAACAGCCTGTTAAACCAACAACAATCCATGATTCACTTCCTCTAAAAATCTTGCTGCAGATGCTACATGGCAAGCTTTTCCCACAATTCTTCTGTTAGAATAATCTATGAAGCTATGTCATTTGTAAATGGCATATGCTAATCCTGTCATGAGATTAAACAGCAAGTAGTGGAGGCCACCAAAATCAATTTAATGTATCATGAACTCAGTGCACTTCCTGCATGCAAATAAGCTGATATTACCACCTCCCCCATTTCCTCATTTGGGATTTCCCCCGCATTTTCTTCCCAGTGCCCTGTGCCAAGTTCCACCTCTCTCCTCTATGCACTCAATTTCTATCACAGCTGACCTACTTTTTCCTACCTCCCCCTTTAGTAGTGAGGGGCCAGATAAAAGTTTTTAGATCTTCCTCTATTGCAGGGGTAGGCAACCTAAGGCCCGTGGGCCAGATGCGGCCCAATCGCCTTCTCAATCTGGTCCGTGGACGGTCCGGGAATCAGCGTGTTTCTATATGAGTAGAATGTGTCCTTTTATTTAAAATGCATCTCTGGGTTACTTGTGGGGCCTGCCTGGTGTTTTTACATGAGTAGAATGTGTGCTTTTATTTAAAATGCATCTCTGGGTTATTTGTGGGGCATAGGAATTCGTTCATTTTTTATTTATTTTTCAAAATATAGTCCGGCCCCCCACAAGTCTGAGGGATAGTGGACTGGTCCACGGCTGAAAAAGGTCGCATAATTTACAATAACAAATGTGTATTCTTGGTATAGAATTTGGGACTCTGACATAGGTTTTTTCCTACTTCAGCGTAAGTAGAATAATAAAAAAGGAGTAGAATTAGAATAAATAGCATGGCATTTATCTTGACCTGGAATCCTATGCACAATTACACAGGAGTAACCCTATTGGATTTGGTGGAGCTTTTGAGTAAACTGCACGGGCCAAGATTTTTAATTTGAGAATGTAAATTATGCATTGTAAATTATGCAAATCTATATATGTGTAAATTGATCTACATATTGCCAGATTTTGAGATCAGAATATAAGTGTCATAGTACAGCAACGAACATTTCATTATCTATTTAGATAAACTGTACAATGTACAAAAATATATTTTTCATCAATTCATTTTAAACTTATAAAAATAGGTTTGGATCTGTACTAACCAGTTCAGGCTCTTTTGAAAACAGCACTCAAATGGCATTTAATAAGCCTAGAGCCTGTTCTACTCAACCATCGACTATTTGCAAGATTTAAACTCAAACTGTTTCTGAACTAACAAACCAAACAGCACCAAAAAGAAGCTGGAGCTCCACACAAGGCTGAGCTCCCCCAGTTGATTTCTTCCTATTAAATAAGTTCTACTTATATCAGAGAAAAAGATGCAGTATGCCATCCTTATCTGATTAAAATAAATCTAGTTAAATTCAAAATAATTCTACTTTCCTTGGGAGCCGCTGCCAATGATAGAAGACTGTACCCAGCTAAATAGACTAATGGTCTGATGCAGTATAAAATAGGTGACATTGGTATCTTTTTAAAAAATCATGCAAGTTTCGCAGTAATATAGAGTGCTTTATCAGATGTAAATAAAACGCTACTTACAAAATGGAAGCAGAAATGTGCATTTTGCCAAATCACATTGGTTTAAATCCAGACTTATTCATGCATATGGCAGGCCCACTGAAATCAATGGAACATAAATTAATCCAGACTAAATTCAACACATTGTTTCTCTTATTTCTTTAAATGGGGAGCTACCGGTACATTATTCTGACCTCAACTCCTTCAGGTGCCAAGGTGCCATCAGTATGCTGATGACATTCAGCTCTATTTCTCCATAACATCTGAATCAAGAGAGACTGTGTGGGCACTGGACTTGTGCCTGGATGCAGTGGTGGAACAGATGAGAGAAAATAAGCTAAGCTTGAATCATGACAAGACTAAGGCACTGTGCCTGAGAAATTGGTCTGTTGCCTGCCCTGGACGGGTCCACTCCCCTGAAGGAGCAGGCACTCAGTTTGGGGGTGTTTCTGGATCCATCTCTATGACTAAAGGCCCCAGTAGACTTAAGTGTCTAGAAGCACCTTACAAATGGTAAGACAGCTACATTTGGTCCTGGACCTGATCCAGAAGCTGCAGCTAGTGCAGAATGTTGCAGCACAGTTGCTGACAGAAGTAAGACCCTGTCACTATATAACACATCTTCAGGGTGTTAATATTAGTGTATAAAGCCCCTAACAGCTTGAGACCAATAAACTTGTGGGATCGCCTTAACCCATATATGCCCACTCAACCACTTCAGTTTGCAGAACTGGCACTATTACAGGTGCCACACAAGACTCGCTCCACACTTGTGAGAAATCAATATTTTAGTTTGGCAACACCTATACTTTGGAATTCCCCAACTACTGGTATATTTTACTGGCACCTGCTTGGAACGTTTTCGTTTAGGCAAGCCTATACAGACATGTAGAAGTTACATGTGTGGTTTTTTCTTTTTCTTTTTAACCACTGTTGATTTTAAATATAATTTCAGTGTTTTAAAATATTCAGCTGCTTTTATCTAGAACTGAAATGTTTTAATTTATATTTTTGAAAAATGCTTAGAAGTTTTCTTAGAGTCAAGCAGTATATAAATTTTGTTAAATAAAATAGATAAAAATCCCCCCCTCACTACTCTCTGGAACTGACCCTGCAAGAACCACCATGAATCAACGTCCCAGAGACTCATTCCACAGAGACAGTCCAGAAGGATATCAGGTTTGGTGGTATTAAAGCCATGGACAAATCAAGCAGAAGAAGACCTTAATCTCCTTATCCCTCTGCCATAAAGATCATCCATCAGGGTGACCAAGGAAGATTCAGTCCCAAGACCAGACCTGAACCCAGACTGAAATTTGTCAAGATAACCAGTTTCATCCAAGATAAAATGTCACTGCAGTGTAATATAGGGCAAAACCTAAGAAGAAAAATAACTGATCTTGTCAATATGGTTCTGATGATAGGTACCGGTAAGAAAAGATGGAACGGCAGGGAAAATGTTTCATTACCAATGGATATTGTATTCACTTGAAAAATAAAGATTTGGTCTGGATGCTGATGCTGTTTATTACTATTTTTAATTCTTCATTTTTAAAGGAAATAAAAACAATTTGCTTAAAAGAACGTGCACTATCTTCCATAAGTGATCAGCCAGGTATTCTATATGCATGTATTGGGGGTGGAAGATGAATGAAATAAGGGTGTGTATATTAATATGATGTTGTATAGGTGGGTATGACAGGAGATAATTATAATCTAGACAAGTCTGTAGCTTCTATCATTTTCCCAGGTCTATAATTATCAGCCAGATAGTATATGATAAATACTATTAGATATATTACTCATCATCATGTACTTTAACAGCCATCATTCCTTCTCCCCTTTTACCACTTAAGACTGCCGGCTCTCCATCTTTAAACAATGAAGGAATTCTGGTTTTTAAATTTTAAGTTTGGCTTTGCTTGGCATAATGGAGCCATGAAGAAAGAAACATACACAGTGCTACAATATTTCTGGGTTTTTATCATTAATTGGAATGAGGTGATGGACAGACAAAGCTAAATAATGCCTCCATAGCCATGCTACTATACAAGGCAGAATATAAGCCCACAGTGTTGTATTCTCCCATTCCACCTCTCCAACTGCAACATTATGTGCTTTTCTTATCTGATGATAGGAGAAAAATGCTCAGTGTCCATTGCACGGTTTTTTGCTTAACAGAGTATATCACTATGGAAGCTGTGTGCATGGCTGTATTGCCTTGGCAGGAACACTTTGCCACTAAGTTTCTTACCCAGAAGAAGCAAGCAACAAACTGCAAGGCAGCCTCTATCTTCATAGCTCATTGGTACATTCTTTGGTGGCAAAAAGCCCCAGGTTCAACCCCTTGCACCCCCAGTCTAAAAGGATCAGGTAGCCGTTGATATGAAAGTCCCCTGTTGGAGACACTGGAGAGCCACTGCTATTCAGAGAAGACACCACTGGTCTAAATAGTCTAACCTCAGAGCTTCCCCTGTAAGAGTGCAAAAAATTCATATGGTGGTCTTGCATCCAAACTGAAGCTTTTTGTTTAAATTCTCTTCAACAATATTTTATAGTTTGAGAAAGATAACAGGGGATTCAGAGAAAATATACTATTTTCCAGCTCCAAAAGCCTGACCCCCCCAAATGCAAACTCCATGTGGCATAAGGAAAATATCCAGTCATGTGTGAAGGAAAATACCAGTACTATGTTATTATTATTGAGCAAACAGTTACAATAGTCCACGAAAATGGAAATTCAGATTATTTCTACTGCCAATATGCTAGCAGTATCAAAACCTTCCCAGCCAGGCTCAGTGGAGTCGGAAAGTTTGCTTGAGAACCAGATCTACAAGTTGGTGAGGTTTCTAGAGCCACTCCCTGTTGGTTAGTGGGAAACCAAAAAGAACTACCATCACCTCTAAGGAGGGCAGAGTTGAAAAGAGAAGGATGTGACACATTTACCACAGGCAACTGGTCTTTGTAATAAAGTGCTAGCAGCTTGTAATCACTTAAACAGATCAGACTGTTGCTCAGGCAGGATGAGATTAATTTTTCAGTGTATTGGAAAATGATAAGAGGTGTGCACTTAAAGAGTATAAAATATTATTTGGAAGAGTTGGATAAGATATGCAGAACTATTCCTTTACACCAGAGGTGTCAGCAGCAGGTATGATTATCCACACGCACATGTACACATAAAGAAAGGTGCAGCCAGCCTTCCCTCCTTAGATCAGCTCAATAGGGAAGTCATCACCCCATCTACACTTTCAAATGATCAGCCTGACCACCAGGAAAAGGGCAATTTACATCCCCATCAATACACTAGGCACCTCTCCCCACTCATCCCACTCTGTGTGCAGTTTCTACTTTCTTTACTTTCTCTTGCTGCTGCTGCTGCCACAAAATCAGAAGGTTGGAGGCAGGAAGAGAAAAAAATTATGTCAGATCAAGCCCCTGATGTGCTTTACAGGCACACCAACAGAGCAAGCACACTTTTCAAAAATTTGTGAAGTGAAGGTGCCAATTTGGTTTCTCAAATGCTTTCAGAGTTGGGAGTTCATTCCCAAGTCTGTGCAGCATGTTTCCCTCACCTCAAACAGGAGACCCAAACAATGCTAAACAACAGTTCTAGATGGCCATACGTTCAGTCCCTCTCTTTGCTTCATGATCCCAACCATCAGCATCAAGTAAGTGCAGCAGAGAAGCAGCATAGCTAGTAAAGCTCTGTCTGGTTTTATGGTGCAACTCAGCTACAGAGGGAGAGTGAGCAAAATGGTTGCTGATAGGAAATAACTGGTTAGAGATGCTCCATCATATGCATGGCTATTTGGAAGTAAGTACCACTGAACATAGTGGATGTATTTGTTTATTAAATGCATGTCCTGCCCTTCCTCCAGGTTATGGCAAAACATAAACAAGCACAGATAAGATGGTGCTGTTAGATTAAGTTTGCCAGTGCCTGGAAGTCTCCACTGCTTCTACCTTTTTCAGTTGCAGAGAACATGTAGTGACACCATATACTTCTCTCTCTCACACATCTCTGTAGTCCTTGTACACCTCTCTACACATTACGTGGAATACCTGTCACTAAGCTGGACCTAGACCAGTCAGCAATAGGGAAGCTTCTAGGGTCTGCTTCACAATACTGCATAAACAAAGCACACTGCCATATTGCTATCAAATGGTGGATTTGTCACTTTTCCATGGTAAAACCAGCCACCCACTAACCATCTTGTCTTATGTCTCAAAATCAGCCCCAGGGATGCACAGTTTGGCTAGTGTGTAGCAGACATGCATTGCACTTTTCTTCTGTTCCTCCTTCTGCATAATTATACAAATATTGCTTTATCTGCCCCCATTGCATTGTGAATTAGATTATGCAAGTTGGAATAATTTGTTTCTACTCCTGCAGGTGACATCATATAATGGAGTGGGCTTTTTCTTGTTCATATTTATAACAGAGAACTATTTTTTGAGCTGAAGTGCTGAGGAAAAAGCCAGTCAGATTTCTCTTAATGTGTGACATGTATATATGAGGCAAAGGATGATACTAGCACATAGAAAATATTCAGTTCTCTACAACTCACATGTTTTAACTTTATATATTAATGAATTGTCTGCTTTATTGTCTTTACAGTAAGGTAACTTGAAAGCAGAGCCTTTATGCATACCTGAAGCTGCACAGTAACAAATCACTTGCATGGCCTCATTCTTCCCAGCAATTCACAAATATTATGTTTTTGAAGATGGTCAAGTAATTGTCGCTGCTACTGCTCTTGATAATATAAGAAAAATATCGTATAACAGTAAGTGGATTTATTAACATGACCACATAAGCTTCATACAACATCCTACCTTTATTAGAAAATTTCTAGTGAACAAATTAGTGCCATGTTTCATCTACATCAACCCGTACTTTTGTGCAGCCCACACATCTGTTCAAGTATATGCAGTACAACACTCACCACCACATATCTCTAGAGAATATTATAAAGATTTTTGCTGCCACCAAATCTGTGGCTACCCTTCTATTGAAAAGGATGAAAGAGTTTGCAGATCTTACAAGAGAAGGGAAATTGTTTCTGTATGGTCACGGTCACCTCTCTCTAACCCACAAAATAGTGAACTATGTGACCCTTATTACTTTTTTCTGATCCATGAGGATGAAAAAAGGACACTCATGAATTCTGAAGTGACACCAGCCTTAATCACACAGTCACTAGTCAATCATCAGCTAATAGGCCACACAGCATCCACTTCTGCTGACACTTCCTTTACTTGCAGCAATCTTTGTCATGAAAAGGCACTGCATGACCTCTATAATGAAAATGCAATTTAGATCTATGATTAGACTTCAAGGGGAAAATCACAATGAAATGCACATATCTATGCTGTTAGCTTATCAAACAATTCATTCTAGTAATAAATGTTCCTTATAGACATCTCTAAAAGCTGATAATATAAAGCATTCTGAACCACAAAATATAGCCACTAGGGCAGAATTTGGTAGCTTCTTTGGAAAGAAAGAAGTGAAATCAGCAGTAGTAGGATTGGCAGTTTCTTGTTGTTGTTTAGTCGTGTCCGACTCTTCGTGACCCCATGGAGCAGACCAGAGCACGCCAGGCACTCCTGTCTTCCACTGCCTCCCGCAGTTTGGTCAGTGGCTTCGAGAACACTGTCCAACCATCTTGTCCCCTTCTCCTTGTGCCCTCCATCTTTCCCAGCATCAGGGTCTTTTCCAGGGAGTCTTCTCTTCTCATGAGGTGTCCAAAGTATTGGAGCCTCAGCTTCAGGCTCTGTCCTTCCAGTGAGCACTCCGGGCTGAATTCCTTAAGAATGGATAGGTTTGATCTTCTTGCAGTCCATGGGACTCTCAAGAGTCTCCTCCAGCACCATAATTCAAAAGCATCAATTCTTTGGCGATCAGCCTTCTTTATGGTCCAGCTCTCACTTCCATACATTACTACAGTACTGGGAACACCATAGCTTTAACTATACGGACCTTTGTTGGCAAGGTGATGTCTTTGCTTTTTAAGATGCTGTCTAGGTTTGTCATTGCTTTTCTCCCAAGAAGCAGGCGTCTTCTAATTTCGTGACTGCTGTCACCATCTGCAGTGATCATGGAACCCAAGAAAGTGAAATCTCTCACTGCCTCCATTTCTTCCCCTTCTATTTGCCAGGAGGTGATGGGACCAGTGGCCATGATCTTAGTTTTTTTGATGTTGAGCTTCAGAGCATATTTTGTGCTCTCCTCTTTCACCCTCATTAAAAGGTTCTTTAATTCCTCCTCACTTTCTGCCATCAAGGTTGTATCATCAGCATATCTGAGGTTGTTGATATTTCTTCCGGCAATCTTAATTCCGGTTTGGGATTGGCCAGTCCAGCCTTTCGCATGATGAATTCTGCATATAAGTTCAATAAGCAGGGAGACAATATACAGCCTTGTCGTACTCCTTTCCCAATTTTGAACCAATCAGTTATTCCATATCCAGTTCTAACTGTAGCTTCTTGTCCCACATAGATATTTCTCAGGAGACGGATGAGGTGATCAGGCACTCCCATTTCTTTAAGAACTTGCCATAGTTTGCTGTGGTCGACACAGTCAAAAGCTTTTGCGTAGTCAATGAAGCAGAAGTAAATGTTTTTCTGGAACTCTCTAGCTTTCTCCATAATCCAGCGCATGTTTGCAATTTGGTCTCTGGTTCCTCTGCCCCTTCGAAATCCAGCTTGCACTTCTGGGAGTTCTCGGTCCACATATTGCTTAAGCCTGCCTTGTAGAATTTTTAGCAAAACCTTGCTAGCGTGTGAAATGAGCGCAATTGTGCGGTAGTTGGAGCATTCTTTGGCATTGGCAGTTTCTGCACAACCCAATTTTCCTATCTTTGAATCCCTAGCCATCTGACCCTATAGTGCAACACAGCCTTTTGTTTCAACACTAACCGGTAGTCACAGGGGCAGGGTCGTAGCTAAGGGAAGGCGAAGTGGACCCCCGCCAGGGGCGCAGGGGAGAGGGGGGCGCAAAATTGGTTTTAAAATATGTCTATAAATAAAAATATTGATTGCTGCCTCATAAGAAAAGGTTTTAAATAGAGGGTGAATTGAATGGGTGGAGGGGGGGTTGGAGGAGAGGTGGAAAGAAGAACTAATTTGTTCGTGGCTAGGAGGCACAATCTGGATGGTTCTGCCAAGGGCGCAAGATCACCTAGCTATGGCTCTGCACAGGGGATAAAGGATTGCATGCAGTAAGAGAGCTGACAGAGAGGGGACAATGTACTTTATCCCTCCTTTGATCCCAGAGAAGAAACCAAGTGGGCTTGCCAGAGTGAGCTTTAGGGTGAGCTTAGTGGGTGTTTGAATTGACAACCAACTTCTAGCCAAAATACCACTGGGCTCTCCAACTGCCCAAACCACTCTATAAGATTCCTGATATATAGAAAGAAATACTGTATATCGAAATAATATATATAGAAAATTTACTGAGCAAAGATTCCCAGTGAAAGACTTCCCCCCAGCACCATCCCCACACTGTTCCAGAGAAGGCAGAGAGGAATCTGCAAAAATCATCCCTTCCCTTTTGCTAGCAGGGACATCCCCCGAGTAGAACTCTACTCAGGGGAAGTTTGAATCCAACCCAGTAACCCAAGCTTATTCTCAGTTGCTTTTGGTATGTTCTCATGTTTATTCCTCACTACTGAAATCACTACTATGATGTTTATGTAACCACACAGAAAGACAGTTTTCTGTAAATCCAGCCAAGTGGGTACATGTGTTTGATAAAATTTTCACTACCTGTTGGGACTTTCAAAACCAGCAGCTTCTGTGTGATTGAAACCAGTTTTCACAGATGAAAATATGCAAGATTTCCAGATATTCTGATCCACTATTGCTGAGTCATTATCTCAGCTTTACTCTGGTGCATATAAAACAATTATAGAATTCTAATGCTTCAAGCACTGCCAGTGCTCCCAGGGATGGAAAGAGAAACAAACATTTTTGTGACTAGGGGAATTCCCCAGTAACTAAAGTAGAAAAATAGGAAAGGGTGTTTAGCTTAAAAACCTGTAAAATATTTTCTCTTTCATAATGGTGAGTGAATTGTTTTCAAACAAAGCTCTAAAAATGAATAATTGCTACAGTCAGTGAATGCTGCTGCAGATCTCTCGGATCGTTTCAAAAGTGGTAACATTAATACAAATAGCATTGCTACTACATCTGGCTGAATTACTAAACAAGCAACGCTTGCTATTAAGAAAAGTACCTTCAAGTATCTGGTGCAAGTGTACAATCTGGTACTCTTACAACACAGTAGCAAGACTTTTACACAACTTCTCTTGCTTCTCACTCTCATGAAATAAACCAGCAGTGCTGGCTGTGGCTGATGGAAGTAGTTGTCCACAACATCTGGAGTGCACCACATTGGGGAAGGCTGCTATACACATGCAAGTCAAGGAATAAGCTACGTTGTGAAAGAGGTGAAGCCTGATTCAGTTCTCTACTTCCAAGTTACGAAGCTCAAAGTGAAAGTTCAAAATCAGAAGATATGGATCTTCCTGACTCAGATTCTGATTAAAGCAATAAATTTGAGTTATGTTAGTTATTTCTGAGCAGCTAGTATTTGAAGGATTGAGTTAGATATAAATTATAG
The DNA here is from genome assembly GCA_034641385.1 of Darevskia mixta. Taxonomy (NCBI): domain Eukaryota; kingdom Metazoa; phylum Chordata; class Lepidosauria; order Squamata; family Lacertidae; genus Darevskia; species Darevskia mixta. The sequence goes on from JAWWNH010000011.1 coordinate 2,275,479, forward strand.
GTTCTGCTATCAAATTTTGTATATTATAGGCTCAGATACCTAGTTTTGTATACAATTACTATGATAGCTACAGCTCGATTTACTTGCATGTTTACTCAGAAGCAAGTTGCTCTGAACTCTGTGGAGCTCTGTGGATTTGTTGAGGAAAAATTTGCAGCTACTCCTTAATTACACTATAGGGAAATAGTTTTCTGAAACCTAGTTCTCTAAAAATGTTTATTCTGCATGATGATGATCTACACCCATACGCAGCCAAGAGTTTGAAGGTGCCTATCTGCTCACCCCCACAAGCTTGCGCATTTCCCTCTTTGGCATTGCTGTGATACTGATTCTCATTAATCACAGTTTAACCACATCCTAAACTTTAACATGAAATGTGCCTGGCTGGACCAGACCAAAGGCACATTATGTAGTCCCAGTAAAAGGCCAGTTGCTGACGGGAAGACTACAAGCAGGACATGAGCACAATAGCTTTCTCATCACTTGTGATTCCCAGCAACTGGTATTCAGAGGCACATTGCCTCTGACAATGGAGATAGAACATGGTGCTCGCACATGCATGTTGCCCTTGAGGATTTCCCTAAGGTCCTGTGCTTGCTACACCCTGCAGTGAGGGTGTCTACCCTTCCCTCCTCTTGAAAAGTACATGAAGCGGAAGGAAGTTGGAGGAGTGATGTTCTTTCCCATTTCCTCTTTCAGTTTTTCAATGTCCCATCAGCAGCTCAGCAGAAATGCAATGCATGAGAAGACAGTAGAAACACAGGGTAATCAGGGAGACAGAGGGGATGGAGGAGAGTCCCTGAGAGAGAAAAGAAAGGGGTGTGTTCATGCACACACATACAAAATAACCAGCAAAGTGGGTCTTCTGGGAACTGCATTATTTTATTCAGTTTCCTACTGCAAACCAGCATCAAATCACAGAGCACATCAGTCTCCACTGCCTGAACTACAAAAATCATGGAAACCATCATTTTCCAGTACTGACAGGGAGGTACAGCTACTTATGGATCCTCATAATTTTTCTATGGAGGATTCCCTCCAAACTTCCATTAAATCACAGGTCACTTCTGGCCATAAATGTATTTGTGACTTTTTGGGGAGGGGTAGTGTTGGTGTCATCATGCCTTAAGACTACAGTTTTTGTGGGCCTGGCAAACACCAAATCTGGGATTTTTATTGTGCCATTTGCCATATAACTACCATTTTATGGTGGGTTTTTTTTGGAGGGGGAGCATGTAAAATCATGCAAATTCAAGCAGATCTGTTTTACTTCTATTGGCTCCAACCTTTACCAATTCTCCTTGGAAAAATGAAGAAAATGGGTGGTACTCACTGCACACTCTCAAAATTCTAAATATGCCCACAGTCCCAAAACAACTAGTGAGCCCTGCCCTAATCTGGTTAAATTTAACTATGATTAATGAAAACAGGCCAGCTTCATAAATGACAGCCTGAAGTTGGATTCTTTCTAGCATAGTTAATATTAATCACAGTATAGGGTCCAAACGGCACAACAAGCCGCAATTTATTTATTTTTTAATGGAAGCGCAAGTTTCTACTACCCTCCTCATGGCTGCATTACTAGAGAAGAGGGAATGTGCAAGCCTGGAAGCTAGGCTAGCTCTCATACACTAAACTATAGTAAATTTAGCATTACATCCAAACTGTTTCTAAAACAAAACAGTAGGACACTTTCCTCCCTTATGCTGTTGTGGTTCTATTTTCAACTTCTTTCCAATTCAGAGAAAGGACTAACAAAGAGGCAACATTATATAAGTGCAAAAAATATGTGCATGACATGATAAAAGTGCATAAAGAAAAGTTCCTCCTTCTTTCTCATAACACCAGAACTCATAAACATCCAATGAAGCCAAATATTGGGAGGATTTGGACACACAAAAGTAGATAGGTCATTGGTCTGATTCAGCAGGCTCTTCTTATGTTCTCAAACCATAGACATGAAGCTTAACCTGAACACTGTGTGCAAAATGATTTTTAACTTGAGCTTGTTCTCATTAAGTTAAACTTATTTCTTTACTTTTTGTATTAGAATGAGAGCTGATGGGCAAAGTAAATACAACTTTGTAAGTTAAAGGTAGATAGCCGTGTTGGTCTGTCATAGTCAAAACAAAATAAAATAAAAAAATTCCTTCCAGTAGCACCTTAGAGACCAACTAAGTTTGTTCTTGGTATGAGCTTTCGTGTGCATGCACACTTCTTCAGATACACTCTTGTGTATCTGAAGAAGTATGCATGCACACGAAAGCTCATACCAAGAACAAACTTAGTTGGTCTCTAAGGTGCTACTGGAAGGAATTTTTTTATTTAACTTTGTAAGTATTATCTAACAAGTGCTAAAATCTTAATAGTTTAAAGCTATTTAAGAAAAGGTCACACAAGAATATTAACATATCACAAACCCCAAAGGAAATGAAATATATATTTGGTCATTTTGTGAAAGCTATGCAATGTGACATTAAAAACACTAAAAAAATTGGCTGAAGGTGATAAGGATATTTAACATACGAAACTACCACTGCTAATTCAAATTATTCAATTATATTTCCCTAGTTCTGTGGCGATTTAATTTGAATGTAAATGTATACTAAACTAACAAATCTTAAACAGTGTTTATCTGTCATAGATAAAGCTTTTTCTGCAACAAGGAAATAGTATTTGGTCTCTTATATTGGCTGCATGTGCTTTCTGGCATTATAATACTGTGAGCACAATCTTTCTAGCATCAAAACAATCCTAACAATTGTTGATGCATGACACAGGTCATGTGTAGTATCATCATGCAAATACTGAAAATAAATGTGAAGGGCAAAATCATGCATTACCTCTGTCAACATTTGTTCACTGAACTCACTCAGATATTGTGGGCTTTACAATAATGTAGGGGGAGGAGACGATATATGTAGGAAAGAACTGGCAAGCAAACCTTCCCACACCTGTCGCTTCTCTTTTGCAAAATCCCCATCCCTGATAATTTGCTTGTTTTTCTCCTAGTTCAGCTTATTTACCCCTTTAGAGCAAGGTGGGAATGACAGATTAAAAACAGTAGGGGAGAAGTGGCAGATAAGGAAGCATTGCACATTCAGTTCTTCTCCCCCGTTCTGCCTTGCAGCTGTCCTTCTCTCCCACATCAGTGTTAGAAGTCAAGCATAGGTTTGGGAATACCGTGCTTGTCTCACAGTATGCAAGTACATATATCTAGAATTACATAGTCTGAACTTGGTACAAAGAATCTATGTGTCACTTGTTAAACAGCCCACTTCCCATGAGCCCCTAATCTAGGTAAGTTTCATAAGGTTATGATTATTTTTTTAGTTTGAATAAGTGTGGTGTGAAAAAATGAAGTGGTGAAGGATAAACAGGGGATATGCGAGAATGAATGTTTGAAAAAGAAAATGAATTGATAAATGGATGATGAAGGTGAGAAGAGAATGTAATGTGGAGGGCATCTGCAGATGGATGTGTGCGAATGGAACATGGATGGATTATATGGATGTGACTTTTGTCCCACCTAGGCATGGCTTTGTCCACACCTATTACTGCCATTTCAACACCCTCAACGCTACCCCTGAGGATTACCTATAAGGAAATGAAGCTCCTGGACTGAAAAAGGTTTCACATCTCTATACCATTTCAGTTTCTGTAGAAGATCAAATGCTCCTATTATCAAAACTGAGGCACCATAACAAAACTATGACTTAAGACAGAAGAGACTAAAGTGACTTTCAAAAACATTATGCCGTTGCTGTGTTTGGGCAGAGAAAGATGGTGAACTTGATAGGAGCAAAACAGACCTTAAAGTCCTTAGTCAGAAGAGATGTATGATAAATTAGCTGCGGGGGGTGGTGGTTGAAAAGGTAGGAAACTGAGTAACTAAGTGAGTAAATTAATGAACTAGAAGAGGGTCGTTCAATGCAAGAACGCCAGCTATTGGATTCAATTCAGATGTGGGGGAAAGGACTAGCCTATACTTAAAGCAAAAAAGTTAAATTTATTTAAATCCCAATGAGAGATATTTAAACACACACCTTTTGCCAGCTTACGATAAATGTAAAATGGTACCTTGTGAATATATAATTCTGTTAGGGGTGGAAACCCAAAAAGAGAACTGATTTATGCAGTAGAGTACAGAACTGAAAGAAAGGAACATCTGAAAGAATCACAGTGAAGTAAATAGAGATGGGGCTTGCTTGTGCTGGTTTTCATAAAAAGATAATCTAAGATTCCAGCTTGAGCTGGTTTATGTGCCTAGTCTGTAAACCCAATGCAAAAGATACTTCTTAAGCACAAGTCCGCACAAGCTCTACTCAGAAACCTCCCATTATTCACATAAACTATTTGCTTGGAATGTCCTGATAAGAGAGGAATTGTAAATATGAATGGCAGGTTATTGATGGAGAAGATGTTTGCTTTATGACCCACCTATATCTATGCAGAGATAATACAAGACTGTAGCCTGAATGGGTCTTCATAAGAAAACATTGGTAACTTCTCACTTGATTTGCCCTAAGCTCAAACAACAGGGTAAGTTCATATCAATAACAGTTGGAAACTAAGGGGTGTACTACTTAGACACACTACAATTGATGGACTTAACTAACATTGGCCCATTAATTTCAGTGGGTCTGCTCTGAGTAGGACTTGACTATAGTTCTTGACTGTTTAAAAACCATGACAATATCCTTTAGGGATACCACATGTTGTAGTCAATCAAGTCATACTCAAAGTAGACCCACCGAAAAATCAATGGAGTTAAGTTAGTTATGACTAACTTAAGTATTGATTTAAATGGGTCTGCCCTAAGTATGACTTGGTTGAATACCACCCCATTTGTTAAAATACTCAAACAAAACACTTTGAAATCTGTCGGCTTGCTTTTTGACTCAACCCAGATTTTAAGCACTTAAGCAGGAGATACAGAGCCACAATCTTGTAGCATGTCACAGCATACATGTGAATGGTTATCATGCGTCCCACTCCTCCACCCCCACCGAAAATAACTACAGGGTGCCTTTATCACCTCAATTATCTGTATGAATCCCTTTTAGGATGCACTAGAAACTAGAATATGTCCTCAACAATGCAATGTGAAAGGGTACATGAAAACGTGGGGAAAGACAGTAAAGCAACAAATCAAAGTGCAATAGGACCACGTCTTGCAATGGGGGTTATATGGGGGAGGGGCAGTGTTAGCGCCTAAAGCCAAAATTGGCTATAGTCAAAGCATCCCCCTGGAACTATCCCCACGTGACTAATCTTACCCTCTGCAGCCAGCATGAGATCTAGGGGGACCACCTGAGATCTCACAAGATCTTACAAAGGCCTCCAGAGCCCACAAGAGAGTTTCCCAGAGCCAAATAAGCAAAGCAGAGAGACTAAAAGCTATTTCCATGGCGGGAAAACCTGGTGCTCTCTTCCTTGCATGCATTTAATTTGTGCTATGTCAGCTGGCCGGCCACCAAACACATAAAGCTGCGATCGCACAGATTAAATGTGTGCAAGTTACAATCCTACTGTGGTCTCATGAAATAGGGGAGATGCTATGCCGCACAAGTCACTCTGGGGGGGTAGTGGCATGTACACAGACACTACTGTTGTGATTGGCTTTCTAGATATCCTAACTGGGAAAGGTTTGTAGTTGCTGTTATGGCTGAAAGGGTTTCAAACATTCTTCACATTGGAGAGATTTATTATGACAACCTGTGAGCTCCCCCAGTGCAAGTGACACAGATACCATCGATGGAATGCAAACAATTGTTTGTCTCCTTCCTCCTGCTCCAGCTTGTTCCACCCACCACAGTAACCAGTAATATCAGCAGTTTTTACCACCCTGCCCACTTTTTATCATACGCTGTTTGGCTATTCCCCCTCTAAGCAATGGCCAGCAGCAGCATGAAAGAAAACTCAAATATGTAGCCGGCCTCTCCCTTGTGAAATAAAACAGGCGTAAAATTATACAGATACGCATCTAAGAAAAGAACTCCGTCTATCTAAAAAATGGAAGGAAAACAGATGCACAGGCCTCAAGTGACCATGTTTCTGGAATCCCAATCTTCCTAAAATGCCAAGAGCTAGCAAACACTGTAGAAGTCTTCCACCAGATTAAGAAGATCCTAATGAAAGCAAGAAACAGAACAGGCCTCTTATGCACAGCACACTTTCCATAAAGGAACTAGTAGTGTTCTTCCCTCAAGGAAATCATGGGGTCAAATATAAGCAACGTCTTCAGCCCAAAGGTCAGCACTTGTGAGGTATATATAGCACTAATATGCAGCTTTTCAGCATTATACCTACCACATGGAACCCATGAGGAAGCATTTTTAAAGCAGTCTATATATGGTAGCCATGCAATTTAAATCAGCCCTGCTCCATTAAATCAACACATGACATTAGGACTAAGCATTTGAAATAAAACCTGGTTTGGTGGTTTTAAAAAGGACAATATTTGAAATACTTTCAAAATAAATCAGAATTTACCACTGCCACATGAAGTTCAATTAAAAAGCATTAAAAACTAGCACTTTCATTAATCCAAAAATAAGACTTGAAAACTGAGAAGCAGTGGGAATTACAGGTATGGTTTGATTATTTTAAACACTTTTAAATATTTGCAAGACCTGTTGTTTGGTAGTTTATAACAGTGCTACAGTTGTTACAATTTGTTTCTACTGCAAGTAAGACCACCATCAGAAAGATAAACTGAGCTGAAGAATTGGCATCCCAATCCTAAATGTGCAATGCACAGCACTACACAAGTACATTTTTCATACAGATTCATACTGAGCTTCCTAACTGGATATAGGAAACATGGCATTTGGTGTGTCATCATCATCAGTGGGTACCGGAAGAAAACATTTGCAACAGAAACACAGACATATAACCTCTCATAAGGCATTAAGTCATCAGTCTGACACAGATTCCGTTTCATGTAACAGTGATAACTCATTATAATGTTCTAAACTCAGTCTTCTAAAATAACTCATCATATTACACAACAAAGGGAACAGTCATAGCCAAACAATCAGAAAGTATCAATGAAAACACACCTCAATGTGTGTGAATTACATGTATATCTCATTTTTTATATTCTTTTATTTTTAAAGTTATCTAAGAAAGTGGGCAATTCAGCTACCAGCATGCAGGCAGCTCAACTAAACATTGCCACTGACTTCAGTTGAACACAGATTGTACTGCAGGATCAGCACTGAAAGTGCTACTTAGGCTTATGCAAGTAACCCAGTTATTGTACTTAATATCTCACAATCTATTTTTGAAGCTCCCCTATTTCAAAAGCAGCTTACCAAAAGGGATGGGGCTGAGCCTGCTGCTCAAAAAACGAAACAAAAACACTTCACCCCAAGTCAGCCATGAAGCTCAGTGGGTGAACTTGAGCCAGTCTCTCTTTCAGACAGCCTACCTCACAGAGTTGTTGTGAAGATGAAATGGAGAGGCGAAGAAGAACCATGTACACCACCTTGAGCTCCTTAGAGGAAAGGTGAGACATAAATATAATAATAAATAAGTCTAAATCCCAGAGCTCACAGATGTTTCACAGTTCTTTGGTTCCTGGCCAATGTCTTTTCAAATATATTACCCATTCTTATTGGACATGGGTGGCATTGTGGTCTAAATCACTTAGCCTCTTGGACTTGCCGATCAGAATGTTGGCAGTTCGAATCTGCACAACAGAGTGAACTTCCGTTGCTGTCCCAGCTTTTGCCAACCTAGCATTCAAAAGCATACCAGTGCAAGTAGATAAATAGGCACTGCAGAAAGGTAAACAGCATTTCCATGAGCTCTGACATTCATCACAGTCTTCCATGCGCCAGTAGCAGTTTGTCATGCTGGCCACATGACCCAGAAAGCTGTCTGTGAACAAATGCTGGCTCCCTCGGCCTGAAAAGTGAGATGAGCGCCGCAACCCATAGTCGCCTTTGGACTTAACTGTCCAGGGGTCCTTTACCTATCTTGAACACTTTCAAAAGACCATGAAAGTTTTCCCCGCTATTTGTACATTAACTATGGAAAGGGACAGTCTTTAACTAAGTTCTCTGACAACTTAGTTGACTTGATACTACTATTATATTTTAATGTACCCAAGTGTTTGGGATACACACACACACACACACCCTGGTATATATAAAATGGAAGTTTTTCTCCATGAACATCCATAACAGAGCAACCAACATCCAAGTTATTAATAGGCTTCAAACTACTTGCAGATATCAGCAACTTTGTAACACAACAAAGATGCCTGTAGGACAAGGATAAAGTCTGACACACACGAATTGAGATGACTCAGGCCCTGAGCCACACTGTATGCAGCAACAGAAGTCACCAACCATTTAACATTAGATGAAATTCCTTCCTGTCACTGGGTGACCTTGGACCAGTCACTGCCTCTTGGTCTAACCTACCTCACAGGGTTGTTGTGGGGATTAAATGAGGAGGGAGGAGAAACCATGTGCACCACTTTGAGGTCCTTGGAGGAAAAGGTGGAATATTAGTGCAAAAAAATAAAATAAAAAATAGCAGCTACCAATTAAAATCTGTATCTAGTTACAGTGAGCTGGTTTAGCCATAACACTATGAGGCCGCTCTGGCAACCCACTAACTGCCACTCTGCTGTACAACCTGCAAAGTAAATCCTATACCTGCTTCCCTGACCCTCTTATTCTTTCCCCTTCCTGACCCTCAGAAATCAACAAAGCATCCTTCGAAGTTTAAGGCATGGTGATTCCATCATGGTACAGGTGTGCTGGTGCAGCAACTTTCACTACATTTTCATATTATCTACAATTTGCACTAATGCAATGCAATTAAAAGTATTAAAACTATGAGAGTAGCCCCTTCCCACAGATTGCTCACAATGTGCTTTAAGCAGCAACCCACACACCTACTTACCCATAATTCTCTAAGTGCTGTGTTAGTGAACACTGTGATGATACTACTACATGGGCATAAGAGATGGGTATAAAAGAGGACTACAGTAAGCCAGTCATAATAATTAATTATAGCAATGGTCTGTCATTATTACACACAATGCAATAAAGAGTCCTGCATCTTGAAAGCTGTGCAAAAATCGCCCCATAGTAATAAAAGAAAAGGAAATGGTGGTCAAGGTTGTTTCCCCTCTGCCATACCTTTAAAAAATCGTTTACCAGGAATGTTAAGAAACTATGAAAAGAGCTTTTTTAAAAGTACAAGTTTTTCTAAATTTTTTCTTACACATTTGACAAAAACTGAGTACCTGTACTGTGGTGGCTGAATCACACCTAGGCATTTCAGCATGTGCCTTACATTACTATTTCCAGATTCTTTATTTTGCACAATGGATACCACAGTATTTTCAACAAAATAAGCTGACAAACAAATAAAGATGTTGGTTACTGGATTACCCTGTCAATTTTTTTTATTGCATTTAAGAAAATGAAGCAAAATGTTCCTCTGATCACTAACCTTCTAATACCAAATGAACTCTGTTGCAATTTTGAGGGTAACAAAAACAAATGCTGCACATTCTCTCACCCTTCTCACATCTAAAAAAGATCACTTACAAAAAAAGTTTCCATAAAGTACTTGCCTACTGAAAGTAGATACATAAGATTTCAGCTCTGCATAGAGGCATTACTTGCATATTTTATGTAAAATCTAATATGAGTTTCAAATGTTGGTGTATGACACAGTTAAACTTTCACCAGCAAAATAAAAAAATACTTTGTTTTCTAAGTAAAACCCATCACCAAAACTTCTTTTTCCATACTCATCTTAAACAATAATTCTTTCTAGTAGTCAATCCTATCTTTCTCCTTAAACTAAAAAATATTCCTAGGACTATGACGTACCTCATGTACTAAACAGTGAAATAAAGTATGTAAAATATGTAGGGAGCCTGTAATTATGATGGCAGTGATCTCTCATGCAACGTGAGTCAACTCCCAAAGCCATGTTTGATGACCCAGACAAGGCCACTGCCCTGGAAATTCCCAAAAAAGGACACACCACAAAGATGGTATCTGGGAAGCAGACTGTATTTTGGATTGCGCTACTATGATCTGGATACAAGATCAGGAAACACATAGAAATTGTACTTGAGAACTAGGGCATCCACCATGGAAAGAGAACTTTGAAACATCAGTCACATCATGCCTGGCATAAAGAGACAATCTCTTCTCATTTTTCCCCTTTCTCCAAAAATTTGAAATGTAAACGACGGCACAACATCATGACTGTTGGCAAAGATCTCTTTCCCTTTCCAGACCATGTGAGGAAATCATTCCACCTATTTAGTGCTAGGTTGCCATATCTCAACGGAAACATAGTTGATAGTTTCTTTTAGGTTCATAAAGTCCTGCCACTCCCTTCTCCTTGGGAAAAGAAATCTATGCACCTCAAAGTGGACAGTCTGTGGATCAGTTAATGTGCACTATCATATTATTGTCTGGCATTAAGTTACTAAGCCTCAGGCTTACACACTCCCTTCTCCCTCTCTTGCATTCCATCTGGTTTGTTAACTTTCTGGTTTGCAGCACAACATAGTTTGCACTTGCCCTCCAAAACAGGATTGCAAACCAGCTTAAAATCATGATGAACCATCCTTGTTCTGACAGCAAATACAAACCAGTTTGCCAATTCAGATTCAACAGCACAGACCCTTATATATAGTGGGAGGGTGGGGTGGAGCTTTTCTCAGGAGGGTAGTAGGAGATGGGTGATTTAGGTAAACCTAAAACAGCAATTTAACATGAATTTTAATATCTAACGAGACCATTGATCCATAAAATGAAAGCAATAACCAATGTACTGTACTATAAAATAAATAAGACAGTATTGTAGATGACAGTATTTTTCTTACCTGCACTGATGATAGTTATTGTTTGGATGGGGGGCTTTTATCCATTTCCGCAGTCACACAATCAATCAATCAATCAATCAATTTATTTAGTTATTGTCCAATTTCTGTACAACTCCCCAACACATTCACTCTCCATCAAAGAAACCTCAAAGCTGGTTCTCTTTCAAATGGTATTGTTCTATTCTACAAAATGTTGGTTAGTTGGCAGGGCTGAATCAGGTAAAATTGCCCAGTCCCTGTGTTTAACAGGCCAAACTCGTCAATAAGGTAACTAAGCAAAGAAACCTGAACCACTGATATCAGAGAAACAACATTTCTATTACAAAAATAAATGAATATGATCAGTTCTCATCCTACCAGGGAATAGTTTTCATATATGGCAAAAATGTTGTAACAGAAAATAGTGTCTTTCAAAGCTCTTAGCACCTCCACTAAGAATAACTCAACGAGCCAGCAAAGTGAATTCAACAAAGCTTGCTTAATATGATTAGTAGCTTCTAAGGGGGGAAAGTATAAAATTATGGAAGTATATACACAACCCATGAATGCATACAGGACAGACCGTTAATGAGGAACTTCCAAGGAGACAGGTGAATCTCATTTCATAAGAAATGCTGAGAATTCAGGATTGTGATTGTAAGAATACTAGCACCAAGAAGGGGACAGACCAAACAGTTTTCTTCAACTTTTATATCTTGCAGAACAATGGAGTGAAATACAGGATGGATATATATAAGTAAATACATCACTAAATTATATTGAAACTATGCATGCTTACAGTATTAACTTTTGGGGGGCACTGTAAATACTTTTCTTGTTCTTGAAACCTTGATCTCTGCTCCTGCTTATTAATTCTAAAATGTTCTCACAGCTTAATAAAAAACTGGAAAAGGTCAGACCTATGAATCCAATAAGTGGATCATGAGGCAAACACCCTAAACACTCTCAGATCTCTAGGTCAGTTAAACCTGCTTATGCTGCTTAAATGCAAAAACAGGGCACATGGTGCATCAAACAACATGTACCGTAAGTACTCTTCTCTAAACTGAACTCTCTTGAGAGTTTAACCAATCCCAAATAAAAGCAAGCAAGAAACAAAAAGATGGTTCTTGTCTCCCCCTACTGGAAGTTCAGCAATACTTTGGAACAGAACCAAAAGCTGTTAGCAAAATGGCTTCAGCCTATCTATACCCTGAATTCTTAAGCATCTATAGGTCTGTTCACCTGGAGTGCATCTATGCATTACAGTCAATATAACAACCAGCATTTAAAAGAAAAATTATACTGGGTTCTGTGGAGGTGAAACAAAACTTTTTCAAATGTGCAAAAATGGAACCACAAAATATTGAGGTTGGGTTTAAAAAGCAGAAACAAATTATTCTAATAAGTACTTAGTCCTTAATCTTAACCACACATACCTGAGAGAAACCTCACTGAATTCAATAGGACTTCTAAATAAATAAGTTTAGGATTGCGCTATAGGTCTTTATAGATAACAAAACCCTCACACCCTCCAAAAGTACAGTACAGTACAGTAAACAAATGAGCAGTGGCTCTGCTGAAATGAAGCAAATCTTTTCCACAGGCATCAGGTTTGTGTACCAAAAGTTTTTAACCAAGAAAGTTTTGCTGTCATTGATTTCAATGGGTCTGCTTTGAGTAAGACAGAGGTTGGATATTGCATCAAAACTCTTTTATCCCAAACTCACCAAGTATTCCAAAGTAAACCCTTTTCAAGAAAGGTTTAGGTAAAGTGTGTTACTGTCTACCTGAAACACTTCTTATCTAGATTACTTTGGCAATCTCCAGACCATTTTGGCAACTGACGTTTGAGGAAACAAAATTTTAAAGTAGACAAGTGTTCTGATACCTAAAATATTTGCAATCAAGAAAAGTCTTACCTTTGAAGGTTCGTGTTCCTTCTCTTCATCAGACATAATATTGCTGTCTGTACAAGAATCAGTGTCTGATATGTCCAAAGAAGTACCATCAGTTTTTGATTCACTGTGCTGGTCAACATTATTTTCACGATCGCTATCATTGTCCCAATCAATGTTTTGTGATTCACCTTAAGGGGAAATAAAAAGCAGAAATATTAGAACAGACTTTTAAAAATGCTAACATCCTCACAAATATCTTTCACATATGCCTAACTCTATATGCAATACATACACTTACAAATTTAACTGTTTATTGTGAAAACTGGTGGCAGACAAGACTATCCCTTATATCCCAGAAAAGTAGGTCATCCCAGAGTGGGAACGTAATCCATACAGAGCTAGGGAAGCAATCTTTCTTAATAGCTTCGCTCTTAACAGAATGACGTGGAATTTTTTTTTTTTTTGCAACCTCTTATCTCCACACCAGCAAAACTTCACCTAGTAAATGTCTGTATCAGAAATAAGACTAGGGAAAGCTGTGGTGGGAAGAGAGCAGTGAGGCTGCAATCCAGTGTAGAACACTTACTTATCTGAAGAACTATATAAAAATATGTCTATTAGTTATAAGTTTTCTCCAGTACTAAGCCAAAGTACCGGTAACTGGATTAATCTTTCAGATGTCTAAAAAAGTAATTGATACATCTTAAGTAATAATACATAATGAAAGCCTTTTTATATTTCTGCAGAATGTATTTCTAGTCAAGTCTGCTCAATCAGTTGCTTTAAATGACCAAAGAGTACCATCTTCAATGGGAAAGCATATTCAAAAAACCCTTGAGAAAATCAATAATAGCACTTCTGAAAAGCTCCAATTCAGCAACATAAAATGAAGGGTTTTTTTAAACTGTAGTATAAGAAAGAATAGACATGTCCTCAGAGATTAAAATGGAAAGTGGAAAGTAACAATGTCATTCTGTAACGCATTAGAGAATAACATGCAAGTGATAAGGCCGTAGAACACAGATCTAGTATGTTTTTTTTAACCATCTCCTCCAGATTTGTTAAATGTTTACAGAAGCAGCAGGCAACATGTTTGACATTGAAAGTGCACGTTGTCAGATAAACAACAGACAATAATCAGGAAAACAATCATTTCTTCTATTTCACTAAGAACAGTAGGAAAGTACAAAATTTTATTATTATCAGCTGTGCCTGACCTACTTACATTAGTGCAACATTTACTAAACTAATAAACAAATGCTGGGATTGTTTACTAAGGAAAGATGGCCATCTAGTGTTCCTCACAATAGCAGCAACAAAATAAATAGCATGGAGAAGTTACTATACAGAAAATAAAGGCCTTTTCACACATTATTTCAAAAGAATACAGTAAAAGAAAAAAAGTATATTGTGTACCTAAACACTTAAAAACAGGGGCAGCCACCTTTTGGGGCCTGTGGGCTCATTTACAAACTATGACGGGCATCAGACAGAAACCACAACCAAGAACGCTTCTTTCAAGCCTAATTTCACAATGGGAGGTGAAGAGATCCTGTGGGTACCAGGGGAGGTCTCTGCAGGCAGAGGTGAACCTGCAGGAGCTGCACTGGCAACACCTGTTGTAAACTATGAATCTGGCAAAGAGATATTTGAAAACCTATGTATCAGAAAGGCAACCTCATGAGGCACCAGGTATACGATACAACTTCCTGCTGTTTGTTTATATATACACACAGGTCCCACTTATCCAAACACAAGGAATTAGTACCCAAACCTCACCATACACCCCGCAGGTTTCGATATCAAAACAACTGGACCTGTGTGCAGCACAGGAAACAAATAATCAGCTTTAAACAAGCCTTGACTTTTTGTGTTTTGCTGGTCTGTGGCAGCTGTTTCCCCAGAAACCATGGTGGGAGTGGGGGGATAAATCTTGTTTAAGGCTGCTTATTTCTTTACAGTACTCGTGTGTGTGTGTGTGTGTGTGTGTAGAGGGGTGGGAGAGAGAGAGAGAGAGAGAGAGAGAGAGACTCAGTTCAGACACAATAGGAAACCAGAGTTTCCCACTCTTTGAAAAGCATGCATATACTAGCCTGCTCACCCCTCCTCCTGTTCCCCATGCCAGGAAGAGGAGATCAAAAGCTTCCAGTCTTAAACTAACTACTGTTTCTTATGGCATCCCCAAATCACGGAACTGTGGTTTGTTTAACTACAGTTAGCAAGAATAAGCCAGAATCAAACCATGGTTTCAGACCTTTTTTCTCTCAGTAACATTAGCTTTATCCAGGGGTGGGGGACTTGATCATCACATATACAAAGCTCTTTGTCCTTTACTGCTTGCTCCCTCTGTCAATGCCCACAATGGAGGCCATGCACAAGCCAGATCTGACCGTGTCAGAGAATGAAGGTGGTGGCTACATAGGTAGGTCCTTTTCATCATGCCCCATTCACATGATTCAAGATCTGCCTGCCTCCTTCTCCAGCCTGCTGCTCTCATACCCTGCACCAAGGCATCACCTTTTACTCCCCACTCTAGCCCACATGATTCAAGGCCAACTATCTGCCTCCACCCTTCCACAACTCTCCCCAGCTCACTACCCACTCTGGCCCACAAGAGGCCAACCTGTCTTACTACCTTTCACTGTGACCCTTACCAAAGTCACACTTCTTGCTCCTAGCTCCTGCACACATTCCCTGCCCTCAATCGCCACTTGACTGGAAATCTGCCTGTATGCCTCCTTGCTCCTGCTCCCCACAATTCAGGTTGTTTTCCTGCCCCTTCCCCCAAAGCCCCTGCCTACACTGGCCCACATCATTTGATGCCTGCTTCCCACCCACCAGGCTTCCACCATGATTCCCACCTCTCAATTCCACTCACCACTCCTGCCCCCATTTCTTTCTCATGCAAATACAGAATACAGTAATACATAGTATAGCAGTGAAAACTTGAATTCTAGGGAATGATATAGGTCCTGTGTACTACTGGTAAACCAATTTTCACAATTCCACAGATGAAGGTTTCTGTTCTTTTCATCAAGGAAATGCCTTATGTACAAACTTCTGACCTTCATTTAATGTATACAAAAGAAAATCAGAAGAGCCTCACCCTCATTATATCCATCCCTGGAGATCAAGCCATGTTTTCTATACTTCTCCCCTTTCAGATGAGGGAATCTTGAAGTCAAAGTCTTATCGTCATCATCTGAGAAGTCGCTTCCACTGGAGCTCCATACTATATCAGTTAATTCACTTAGCCTCTCACTCTGAGAGATTTCTGCAGAACAGAAAAAGCAACTATTTAGCACATTTCATATTCATCCTGCCCTCTACTGTAACACTACAATGTACACGTCACAATACTTAGAATTAACCCGTGAGGTTATATTTTAAAAACTGTTATGAAATAAACTAACTTGAACAATGGATTAGGCTTATAGCAACTTAAGACAAGGATGAAGGACTAATTTTTAAAGCTCTAACTCAAGAGGTTGAAGGGTGTCAATGGTTTCCTGATAGCTCTTGGGGATCATCCTGTCACAGAACCTCCAGAAAGCGTTGAAGGCCTGCTTGGCCTATGGAATAGGGAAATGAACCAGGCAGCTGACATAGTCACTGCTGAGCACCCTCTCCCATTTAACAAACCTAAACAAGCTCCCTGGTTTTCTGGGGAGCTCAGGGTGGGAAAATGGTTAGAGAGATACTGGCAGAAAACTCAGAACAAAACAGACCAAACACAGGCTATAACTCAGATGAAGGCTTTTTGCATGGCAGTGAGTGGGGCAAAGGAATCACACTTCACCACCCACACTGCATATTTACAGAGTTGTCCAACTGAACTTTATGGTGTGGTTAAAAGTCTGCTGCATCCTGGTCCACAAGATAGCAATGGGGAATACTTAGAATCATAGAATCATAGAGTTGGAAGAGACCACAAGGGCCATCCAGTCCAACCCCCTGCCAAGCAGGAACACCATCAAAGCATTCTTGACAGATGCTTAAAGACCTCCAAAGAAGGAGACTCCACCACACTCCTTGGCAGCAAATTCCACTGTCGAACAGCTCTTACTGTCAGGAAGTTCTTCCTAATGTTTAGGTGGAATCTTCTTTCTTGTAGTTTGAATCCATGTACATTGTACATTTTAAGACACTGTGCAGATAAAACAATGACCTGGATGCCATAACTACATGGATCCATTTGATGTACTGTTGGATCTTACCTGTCCAGTTATCGTGTATATTTATCTATGGTGGTGGGTAACCCTTGGTGATATGAGATCCACTACATGTGCTCAACCCTTGACCTTTGTTAGCTTATAGCTCCTGTCACAATGCTAAATTACTCCTTCCAAATTAACTGTGCATGCCACAAATGTTATGTTTTTAAGCTTTTAGTTTTATCAGCTTATGAACTCATTTTACAAGGCTGGGCTCAAACTGGATTACAAACAGAAGAAGCAGTCCTGCAAATCTACCATAGATCAAGGTAGAAGTTTGAACCTGAGAAAAAAGCTTGCAGGTAATACAAACAAAACTTCCTATGCTGCTAATGTGAAATAATACAGTAGATGTTGTACCTTCAATTGAGCTGAGCAATGATGCAAAGCATGTTTTAACTCTAGATGTTTTTTCTGACAATTCTTTAGTCTGTTTAAAAAGAAAATGAATGAAAACAAAATGAATACTAATTAATATGAAAACCATTCTTGGACATATGAATACATCATTTAAAAATATATATATAATTTTCATTATTACCATTTCTAAAATCACATTCACATTCAAATATACATTTCCACCATTGATATCTTTCTTTATAATAAAACATGCAATAACTTCCCTTCTTCCCCTTCCCTTGTTTCTTTGATTTTTCCACCATTCCTGCATGTTCTTATATATTCATTGAATGCATCATATTTATTAATTAAATCACCTATACTATGAATCTTCCAACACAAAGGTCCCCAGAGATGCTTACAATTGAAATAAATATATATACAATAAAACACATCCAATAACTTTAATTGCAGAAATGTTACTAAAAAGAACCAAACCCCACAAAACACAACTGATGTTGACAGAATCAGAGACGGCAGACAGTATCACAAGAGTGCATTCAAACAGATGATCTTAACTCTCCACCTAAACACACTAAAAGGAGAGCCAAACCTCTACATATAAAAAAATCCATAACTTCCATTTCAGCAGGGAGGGCATTTTACACCTTACTCCAAACAGGGGTATTAGAGGCTGGGCAGCAATTATCAAATACTTCAGGGACAGGGAGAGCTTCCTCAGGGGTTGTCATCCCACCATTCCCTTCAAGTTGGTGGGAAAATCCTCTCACACAAGGATGCATTAACTGCCCCCTAGATCCCCCTCTAGACATCCCAAATTTGCCAATTATTAATTGTCAATCATCACCATATGGATATTTTTGTAATTAATCTGTTGGAAAAGCAAATGATTAAACAACTATAAATTATTTAATAGGTAAAGGGACCCCTGACCATTAGGTCCAGTTGCGGACGACTCTGGAGTTGCGGCGCTCATCTCACTTTACTGGCCGAGGGAGCCGGCATACAGCTTCCAGGTCATGTGGCCAGCATGACTAAGCCGCTTCTGGTGAAACAGAGCAGCGCACCTTCCCGCCGGAGTGGTACCTATTTATCTACTTGCACTTTGACGTGCTTTCGAACTGCTAGGTTGGCAGGAGCAGGGACGGAGCAACAGGAGCTAACCCCGTTGCGGGGATTCCAACCGCCGACCTTCTGATCGGCAAGCGCCACCCGCGTCCCTATTTAATACCGTAGATAGTGAGCCCTAATAAAATTTAATGTATCTTCACTAGCATGAAGTTCTAAGCTCAGTAAAATAGCATCATTTTACCTCCAGTGAAGAAGCTGCCTGAAATCCGTCACCACAACGAAGCCATGCATTTGAAACTGAAGCAGCATCCACTGCTGCCCCAGAATTTCTCTTCCCTTCATCTATGTGCTTCTTATCTGGAAAAGAGGCAAGTTCTGAGCACCATGTTCGTTTCCTCTGCAAAGAAAAATATTTTTATTTAGGAAAATATATAGACCACCAAGCATTGACAAGTATCATAGTGTTGTACAACAATTAAAATTAAAAAATAAGACAGGTTTTTAAAAATCTGATACTGCCTGTAAGTTAACACATCCTATTGGGGAAGCTTATAGAAACAGAACTTTTAGAAACTAACGAAATGTGTATAATGTCAGAGCCTTCAATGGGCAGTATGTTCCACAAGGCAGCTGTCACTGCACTGAAGGACCTAATTCCGAGTCACCATAAAACAAACCTCTGCTACATTGGGAATCACAAGGAGGGCTCCTGGAGATGACAGCAGTATAGGCATATGGGGCCCTAAATTATTTAGGGCTTCATACACTAACAATAAAACCTTAAATTTGCCCTGGTTGCATACTGGCAGTCAGTACATTCATAACTCTGCTTCATATCTCTACAGTCAGACACAACAAAAGTTCAGAGACTCCTATCAGCTGTCAGCAACATGTTGTCAAACATCCTACTCAGAAGTAAAAGGTAAAGGTAAAGGACCCCTGACAGTTAAGTCCAGTCGCAAACGACTCTGGGGTTGCGGCGCTCATCTCGCTTTATTGGCCGAGGGAGCCGATGTTTGTCTGCAGTCAGTTTTTCCGGGTCATGTGGCCAGCATGACTAAGCCGCTTCTGGCGAAACCAGAGCAGCGCACGGAAACGCTGTTTACCTTCCCGCCAGAACGGTACCTATTTATCTACTTGCACTTTGACATGCTTTGGAACTGCTAGGTTGGCAGGAGCTGGGACTGAGCAACGGGAGCTCACCCCGTCGCGGGGATTCGAACCGCTGACCATTCTGATTGGCAAGCCCTAGGCTCAGTGATTTAGACCACAGCGCCACCCGCTCATTAAATGCAACGGGTTATACTTTTATTTATTATTTATTTATTTGCCATGTGTAAATCCTGCTTTTCCTCCAGGGAGCTCAAAGCAGCATACATGGTTCTCCTCCCCTTTTTATTTTCACAGCAGCCATGTGAGGTAAATTAGGGTGATATAGGAACATTGCCTATTCCTATTCCCCTCTCCATACACATTTTAATGCAGCTGACTCAAAGGAAGACACCTAATGCCCTTGCCAAGTCCCAAACCAATGAGAAAGAATATGGTATGGCAAATATCCTATTTTAATCACATCCAACTTCTCAAAAGATTCCATTAATGGTGTCTCTGAAAAAATTACATATCACTTATTTTACATATCATTTATTTGAGTTAAACTGGGAGGAGATAATTGTTTTCCTCAACCCCAGGAACTATATTTTATTTCAGCTATTAAGGTCATCTCTTTCAGTGTATTTTGTCCCATTTGTATTTTTTACGTTTTGTGCTAACCCCTTTGAGTTTTTCTATTGAAAGAGAAAGGTGACATTTAAATGAACAGTGCAGCCTCTGCATGCCTTCTCTCCATAGGCAGTCCCCCAATTAGAACATATTTGTCCCCTAAAGCTCTCCACAAGTATTTGTGAACTTTTACACGGAATGTCTGCCAGATATTTGCCATCCTATGACATTTCAGTTCAGCATTTGACATGCAGTGTTCTTTAGCTTTTGACGTATTTCCAAATCAAACCCATCATGAGATTCCAGTAACCCCATTGCAGTGCAAATAATCAAATTCAAATTCGAAATATTTTCAGCTCTGCTCTCCACAGATAAATTAGGTTTGAAACACACACATTAATAATTCCTACCAGACAGTTGAAACCCTTATTTCCCAACCCGTGAACAAAGACACATTTGTGTGTGTGTGTGTGTGTGTGTGTGTGTGGTGTTTATATTCGGTTTCTTCCCTATGGCCATATGCATTTAATCTTTATTGATTTTTTAAAATATACATGACACTTATCATTCTCCATCAAATACACTTAATTTCCCAGTGGCCGTTGTTTAGAATTAAACCTAGCAACTATTTCCCTTAAAAAAGGCACCAGTACACGCTCCCTGACACACCTTCTCACTATTGCACACGTAAAACGCATAAAGTTTCCACTCCCGCTCAAAACCTGTGACATTCCCTCGGGAGCATAATTTGACCCAGCGCTCGGCCTACAACAGCAAACATATGTGCCTCTGGGCGCGTGCAGAGCGCCCTTCCCTTTTACACGCCACACAATGCTGGCCAGCTTCCAAATATTCAGAGTTAACGAGAAGAAAGCCCAGGATCCAGCTTTCAGGCACTCCTTTATTCCGCCGCCAATACAGACCCTCGCAATTCCCACTCCTCGGATGCTGCCCGCCGCCGCCGCCCGCCCTGTCCTCCGTTGCTTTGATACCTTCCTCACGAGCATCTCCGCCACTGAGGGCCGGCCTTCCCTGTGCCACGTGACGTGAGCGAGAGTACCGTGGCTTGTGGAGGGGGGGGGGAGCAGAGAGGCCCGAGCGAATCCCACTCAGGGGCCAAGAAGAAAACTTCTTCCAGCAACAGAGGGGGAAGGCCACGCCCCCTCCCTTCCAGCTTGGCGCCGTTTCATCGGCGGAGCCACTGATTGGGTGGGACGTGGCAAAAGGCGCGTGACGCGCGACGCAAAATTAGAGGGCTGCCGGGCGCCTCTTTCTGACGCTTCTCGCTCTCGCCGCACGGGGGCTCCCGAGCATCAAGGCGCTGGACCCCGTTCGCAACGGCTTTTACCCTCGCTGCGCATGCGCCCTGTAGGTTCTCCTCATCAGCTGCAGTGTGCGCGTGGGCTTCGCCCTTGAGATAACGGGACGCGGTTACATCCTCTCAGAGCCCCCAGTAAAATTTTCTCAGTCGGTTGTAGTTATATACGGGTTCTCTCTTTTTCTTACAGAAAACCGTATGTTACCTGCGTTAGGAGGGATTTGCGTGAGAAAGATTATAAGGGCTTGTCCATTGATGCTAAATCAGTATTTATGCACTTAGCCACCTTCAGTTTTTGACTCCAGACCCAGAGTGCACATGACACTGGCCACCATCCATCCTGAGTAATAATGCTGTTTGGTGCTTTCCCCCTGGAACAGCCTTCCCATTTGGTTTGAAAACACTTGAGGCGAGGTGTGTACATTTGAGGCAACAGATGCACATGCACAGATGACGTTTGGTGCAACTAAGTAAACAAATCCAGTAATACACATCAGGTGAAGGCACCCCTACCCCCCTCAATGGTGCGTATATCAACAACAAACCCAACTTGAAATGCAACAGGATCAAGCAGCCTCACCTTGTTTGGAGCCACTAATGTATATATAGTCTTAGAATGTGAGAGGAAAGTTGAATTTGCTACTCAGCCATGAAACTCGCTAGGTAACCAGGCTCAGGGCTGGCCAAGACATTTGGTGGGGTGAGGCAGCGGAAACCCCAAAGGCAGTAGTAGCCCTGTGGGTGCCCTGCAGCCTTTGCCCGTGGCACAGAAACAGTGCCAGGGCTGATTTCCAGCAAGATCTCACCTATTCAAGATCTCAATATTCTGCCAGTGATGGAGGCAATGGCAAGGGCAGCACAGGCAGAAGCAGCAGCAGAGTGGGAGGCACTTCTTGTTTCGCCTTAAGCGGTGAAACAGGACATGCCGTCCCTGCGTAAGCCAGTCACTACTTCTCAGCATAGCTTACCTCGAAGGGTTGCCTTAAGCTTCTTGGTTTAATATGAACATAATTAAAGAGTAACATTTAAAGCATATGTTGCTCTACAAAACAATTGGAATTTGCTGCAATTGGAATTTGAAAGCTGCAGTACGATGCACAGTTACCTGGAGTAAGCCTCACTAAATACAGTGGGACTTCTAGATAAACATGCATCGGACAGAGCTGTAGATCAGAATTTAATATTTTTTAACAACTGAAATAGCATACCCTCCAACATTTCTGATGAAAATGGGGACATCCCATTCCATAATGATAATTTTATTATTTATATCTCACCCATCTTACTGGGTTGCCTCAGCCACTCTGGGCAGCTTCCAACATATATAAAAACGTAATAAAATATTAAACATTTTTTTAAAAACCCTTCCCTATACAGGATTGCCTTCAGACATCTCAGGGGTCGGATAACTCCATACTCTCCAACATTTATTCAATGAAAATAGGGACATTCTAAGGAAAAGTGGGACATTCTGATATAAAATCAGAAAACCTCTCTAAATCAGGGATGTCCCTGGAAAATAGGGACACTTGAAGGGTTTGAAATAGTAAACATAATCATTTTAATGCTTCATGCTGTTTCTTTGAGTTTTTCAACCATTTCAAGTACACAGATGTAGCTTGAAAATCACGGCACATATAAGAAATGGAAGAAAGGGGAAATCACAAGGGAGGAGTGTACAAGAGTAGCCAACAGTTGCAGGGAGAAGGTCAGGTGGGTCAAAGCTCAGGCTTAGCTCAGGCTTACAAAAGAGGAATGCGTCCCCTTGAGAGTTGGTCAGGGATTAATGTGGCTTTTCGACCAAAAAATGTTAGCCACTCCTGGCGTAAATGGTTTGGGAGCTAGTTCTCTGAAGATCCCTCCCCCTTGTCCTTTTTCAGTTATCATTTAAGACATGTGTTATCTATAGGCTTTATCCTAAGCATTACTGAATAAAGGCAAATTCAAGTGGAATCACTTGGTGTGACTTGCTTCCAAGTAATGTGTTTCAGACTGGAGTGCTGTGAATATAGTTTCCACTGAAATCAATGGACTCTAATTCCAAATAAATATGTTTTGAATTGAATGATCTCAGTAACATTTTCAGTGACACTGTGTAAAAAGATTTATCACTCCACAGGGGGAAGTATGTGGACTTCACAGCAGGCATCAAGTGAATTAATAACGGAATGGATTCAGTCTAAATTCTCTTTAGAATACTTCTTTATATAGTGTATATATATGGTGGGTATGATAATAAATTGTTTCATAAAGGATGGTGACTGAAAGGGCCTGCTATTATGTCACACGTTTTTAAAAGTAAAAATTACGAAAAGTAAAAACATTTCAATTCATGTATGGGTTTCACAACAATCTCTGATTGCTGCACAAATAAAATATGCATTCATTTATGCACAGTGTGATATACCAGGAAGAATTGCACTGCTGGTAATATAGTTCAGTAATTATTATAGCATTTGAGTAAAAGCTACCAGAACATCAGGGGACTCATTGCAATGCTGACAGTTTCAAACATCAAAAAGGTATTACAGAGTGCTACAAATCAAATGAAGTTAAATTACATTCTCTTTTATAGTGTCTGACTCTTATATAAGGCAGTGGGGTTTTTATTGTTAATAAAAAGTGCAGAAATATTTCTCCAGTACTACTAGTATATGAAATTACTTATTTAGTTCCCCCTATTTTTTGAAGCATTTCCAAAATAAATCAGACACAATTCTAATTTAAAAAGTCACAGACTTGGTTAGAGTGTGGTACTGATAACACCAAAGTTGCAGGTTTGATCCTCATAAGGGAAAACTGCATATTCCTGCATTGCAGGGGGTCTGTCTACCACCAATTGGGACTAGATGATCCTCAGTGTTTCTTCCAACTCTACAGTATGATTCTGTGATTCTAAGATGCTTACCGCTTGGCTTATGTCATATCCCCATAAAATAAAAAGAACTCCTGTATTATAAAATTTAGCAAGATGACCCAAAATGCTAAATACATAGTGGACAAAGAAATGCTGACTTTTTCATTATCTCAGGAGCAGAGAGAGAAAAAGCAGAGAACCCGAGAGCAAGAGCACACTGTCCACCTGCAATTCCCAACAACTTGCATTTAGAGACATACTGCCTCTGACAGTGAAGATGGAACATAGCCATCATGGCTGGTAGCCACTGATAGCCTTAT
This sequence comes from Darevskia mixta, assembly GCA_034641385.1. Lineage (NCBI taxonomy): Eukaryota > Metazoa > Chordata > Lepidosauria > Squamata > Lacertidae > Darevskia > Darevskia mixta. The sequence continues at coordinate 2,300,094 of JAWWNH010000011.1, forward strand.
CCTCCATGAATTTGACTCTTTTAAAGCTATCAAAGTTGGAGGCCATCACTACCTTTAGTGGGAGTGAAATCCATTGTTTAATACTGCACTTTGTGAAGTACTTCCCTTTGTCTGTCCTGAATTTTCCAACATTCAGCTTCATTGAATGTCCAGAAGTTCTATTGTTATGAGAAAGGGATAATAGGTTTTCTCTGCTTGCTTTCTTCAGAAAGTTCTGCATAAGTTTGTAAACTTTTATCATATCACCTTTTACCTTTTTTCTAAGCTAAAAGGTCCCAAACGTTGCAACCTTTCCTCTATGATTCTATGCTTGTCATAGAATCATAGAATTGTAGAGCTGAAAGGGACCCTGAGGATCATCTAGTCCAACCCTCTGCAATGCAGGAATATGCAGCTGTCCCATATGGGGATCGCACCTGCAACCTTTGCACTACCAGCCCCACAACCAAGCTATGTCCAGGCAGAGGCGTAGCCAGCCCAGGTGGTACCCGGGGCGGAATTTTTTTTGTCACCCCCCCACCACTTTGCCAGGGCACTGGCAGAGCTGCACCCAGTGGCATAGCAAGTCACCCCCACCCCCCAAAAATGATGGTGCCACTTTGCGAGGTGTGGAGTTTTTTTTGTGTGTGTGTGTGTGTGTGTGTGTGTCTATTATCTCTTTTTTTCCAATAAAGTTAAAATTTAATTTAAAAAAATAAAAAAAATAAAGAAGTGTCACCCCCCTCTGATGGTGCCACTTTGTGAGGTGTGGGGGGTTGTGTGTGTGTGTGTGTGTCTATTATCTCTTTTTTCCAATAAAGTTTAAAAAAAATAATTTTTTTTAAAAAAAAATTAAAAAAACAAATTTTTAAGTGTCACCCCCCTCTGGGGTGGAACCCGGGGTGGCCCGCTCCCATCGCCCCCCTTGCTACGCCCCTGTGTCCAGGGGAGTAATACATTGACAACAATATGCAGGGCTTTCTTCAGCTGGAACGCACCAGAACTCAGTTCCAGCACCTGTCAGGTGCGTGTCATTGCCATTCTAAGAGAATGAGGGAGGTGTTCATGATGAGTTCCAATACCTCTTTTTCTAGAAAAATAGCACTTAAATATGTAGTTAATAAAATAATTGCTTGAATTCTCAGTGTGTTGATCAAAGATTTTCACTGAGGTCTATAAATTAACTCCTCTGAAAGTGCGAGAGGCATAAATGCAGTCTTTGCATTTTGTTTTGTGGTATGACCTGAGACACCTAGCCCACATAGAAGAAACTTTTAGATTAGTGCCAGAGAAATTGGGTGTCAATTCTTCTTTATTGTTAATTAAAGTTGCATGCTGGATTCCTGTTCTATCCGATAATGGCATTAGCATTGCTTATCCTACCTAAGAGCCTTTAATAAAAGGGTGACATATCCTCTTTCCTCTTTGTTATGTTTTATAAGAACTTAATAGGAATGCTTCCCCTACTAATATCACTCTGCTGTGCTCACTTTAGGGACAAATTGTCTGATTAAACTTTAGCTATATTGCTTGGATATAATTAAACACCTTAACAGTATGTTTGTAGTATTATCAACTAAAACAGTTTTATAAAAATATTGAAGAATTGTAGTTTGCAGAGGATGGAATATGAGTGATAAGGAGATGAGTCCCCTTAATCCCTTCCTCAAATTTTCCTGTACCACTTTTAGGATCTGCTTTTCAAGTGGTATTGGTGGTATTTTCTCCCTCCCCATTTCTAAAAAATTAAAAATCCTCCCCCCTCAAGTGTTGATATGAGTTAAACATGCTTTTTTGTATTACTTGTGGTTTGGACCTTTGCCAAATAAATAATTCTTTTATTGATTCATTGAGAGAACCCTACAAATACCTCCATACCCATTTTCTGGTGGGGAGGCCCAGTTCTACATTTGCAACATTATCTGCTGTCTGAAAAGTTCCTCCTACCAACTCCATGCTACTTCTTTTAAGCCCAATGCCTCCCTTCCTTTTATTGACCAAGTTTGCATGTCAGTGTGTAAACCATATTTAATGGTCTATTGCAATGACCTGCTTAGCAAAAACAGAAGCAACAAACCAGTAACCCTGACTTTCATGTTGCAGTTGAACCCAATAGCATGGTTCATTTTCCTCCATTGGGAAAATAATATTGGTGGAGAATCCAGGACATTGAAACATAATTTATTCCAAGCCCAATGCACTTTGAAACAAATTGTTACTCGGGGATATGTTTTAGCAGCAATGTCTATCTAATAAATGGGATGTCACATGATAGTGACTCCATTATATAGGAATCACATGGAATAAGCTCCTGGAGTCCTCCCCCCATTCTGCCAGTAGTGTTTTCCTGGTTTGGCGACTGGTTTTATTGTTCCACTCCAAACAAGCCATGGTTTCTAACTTATCCCTGGCTCAAATGTAATCCTAAACCAGGGATAATGGCTTGTCACTTCCACTAGGGGAGAAGTGAAGTGAGAGCCATTTGCACATTCACAGTAAACTATTTACTATGCCATTATGAGATTATTTTATGACATTGTTATAAATGGTCTTAGCAGAAACTATGCTGTTTGTGTGTTTTTTGTGCTGCACGCATCCAATGGTTTAATATATGGCACAGCTACTTGGATGCAATTTGGTGATTGGGAAAGAACATAGCTGAACTATATTGATAAGAAGAGCACAGGTGCTTGAGAAAGATTCATGCTGCTTGGCCAAGAAATGGCGCAGTGCATGAGAGGTGCTGCTGCCGCTATGCTGCCTGAGTAGTGCATGAAATGCACCTTTCCTTTATTGCTTGTCATTAAAAGATGGGGCAGCTAATTTAACAAGAAAAGTAACAACCCTTCTTGTACTTGCTAAGCCATGGAGGAGGCTTTATTTCACACTCCTCATGCTAAGAAGATTTGTGGAAGATTGGTTAAAGCTTTAAAATCCCCAGAAGCGAATCTTCCTCTTTTCATTTGCATTCAACCAAAAACAACCTTTAGGCACACTCTGCTATCATGTAAGGGTTGCAACATGGATTCAGTGGTTCACATGCGAGAGAGCTGTGAATAATTTTTCAAAGCAGGAAAATGTAACTTTTCTTCCTTCAGTACTCTAGGGAGATTAGTTGTGTTAAACTAAGGGAGGCTGTTCTAGTCTACCTTTTGGCACAATGGTTATTACCATTCAAGATGAAAATCTTATGCCTGGGATGTAATTTATCTGAGAAAATACATACATACATAATATTTCTAAGGCTATCAGTACAAAAATAAATGTGTTTCCTAATATCCTCCATTCTCATTTTTTGCAAAATTCAGGATTGGCCCTGGTTTCCATAGTCTACCTTCATTTCTACTATCTTTAGGTGCCAGACAAAAACATTTCTCTTCAACCAGGTGGTTAGCTGATTAACATTCTATGGCTTTTTAAATTAATTTGTGGGGAGGACGGGTTTGTTGGTTAGTTTTTGTTGCATTATAAATTTTGTATTCTCATTTTGTATTTTTCTTTTGCGAACTACTCTGTGACCTTCAGATGAAGGCAAAATTTGATACAAATTTAATACGAATTGAATCAACAACAACAACATCAACACCTTTCTTAGAGCTGATTTGCATGGTTCGTAGGCCAGTCCACAATGAGCTGAATTTTTGGCTTATATTAATTTCCTCATGTAAGGAGAGCTGGTTAGGTCATATGGTGAAGGCACCATGTAACCATTTCATCAAACAGTCAGCAGGAAAACAGATTCAGTCAATTTGCATCATGGTAAATTAATGGCCCTTTGCCCATTGGGATCATGTACCATAGGAGAAAACAAGATTGCACTTTGTGCACATTTTCATGTGATTCTGCCACACTGAGTGCAGTGGGACATATTTGTGAATAAACATGCACTGCATGACCCCTTTTCACAAAAAAAGACTGAAGTGCTTTTGAGCCTCCCACTCTCTGTTGTGGTACATGTGAATGTTGTTGTTGCAGTACAGAACACAGGAGGGCAATTAAGTGTACATTGTGCTAGTAATGTATAGGTTTTTGTTTGTATTTAAAGAAAAGCTATCTAAACCTCACATGTAAAAACACCCTGAAGTATTAAACTGATGCCTTGTAGTTATTCATTTTGTAGAAAAAATAGAGACAGACTGATCATTGCAATTTTGCTGACAGCAGCAGTAAATTATTGTTTTTATTATTTATAAAGCATCTAGGAATAGCCGGAGTGCTGTGCGCAGATAAAAATAAAAGATAGACCCTGCAGGCTTGGAGTGTAAAAAGCAAGTCTAAGTAAAAGGAGAAGAGAAAAGAGATGAAAGGAGGAAGTTTGCTTTAAGAAAAGCCAAGATGAAGCAGTGAATTTTGAGAAGTCTTTTGAAGGAAGGTAACACACCAGCCAATTAATTGCCAGAAGGGAGGTTGCCATACTGAAACTACCCATTCACTTATAAATTAACTGTGTTAATGCTGGGTTGATTCTGCAGCCCAATGCTTTAGTTAATGGAGCTCTTATCCCACACCACTCCACTGAAAGTTGTGCAATATCCATGAAATGAAGTGATGCTTGCATAGATCACTCTGAGTTGTGGACATGAACCAAGGGACACAAAACTGTATTTACCATCATGATCCTAAAAACATTTATTTCCTTAGTAGGTTAAATTGGCATTTTTTATTATCTTAGCATCTTAAAGGAAAGAAAAACAAAGCAATATTAAAGGGCTCTCATATTTTTCATGATTGTTTCCCAGGCTCCCCATGGGGGCCATTAAGTACTAATTGTCATCATGTAGCCATTGGGTGGCATTTATTAGTCACTGCTGAACATTTGACAGTGATCCCCTATTACTGCGATCACTTCTTGTCAAAAGCATCTGAGTGCAAAGTTTTGTGGATTTTTGCATATGTAAAAATGCACTAGGTACACCCAGGAGTTGAATTTTCACTCTTGCTTTACCTACTGGCAAATAATTCAGAAGTTCAACATCGTAATCTAGAATTAATATAGGAATCAAGATTGCTTCAGAAGTTATTTCCTTCAGTTATTTACCCTGTGAAGTAATAGCAGTAGTAGTAGTAATAATAGTAGTAGTAGTAGTAGCAGCAGTAGTACTGTACCTATTCTGTACCATCTGAAAGACAGTGTAAGTACCGGTATATTTTCACTATGATATTTTAGAGAGAAAACTGGACTAGAACTGTCTGTGTGTCTCACATGTTAGCCTGCAATCTGAGGAGGTATAGTTTGCTTAGTCTATTAAGGCTCTGTCTCTGTTTCATGGATTGTTAAAATAAAGTAAAGGTAAAGGGACCCCTGACCATTAGATCCAGTCGCGGACGACTCTGGGGTTGCGGCGCTCATCTCGCTTTATTGGCCGAGGGAGTTGGCGTACAGCTTCCGGGTCATGTGGCCAGCATGACTAAGTCGCTTCTGGCGAACCAGAGCAGCGCACGGAAACGCCGTTTACCTTCCCGCCGGAGCAGTACCTATTTATCTACTTGCACTTTTATGTGCTTTCGAACTGCTAGGTTGGCAGGATAAAGTAAAGTAGATCACTGTAAAGGGAGGCACCTTTGACTCTACCACCTTCATGTGTTTTTGCTCACGTTAGTAACATCATTTTCCTCATCCTGTGCATTATGATACTAATCACATAGCAGCATGTTTCTGATATCAGTAGTTTTCTTATTTTTTCACATTAGTGTAAGGTGAAAATAGATAATTGGTTGATGGATATGGGAGTTAGCAATAGCTAAAGATACGCTTGCACAGAAAGGTGCTAGCAACAGGAATAGTTCACAGGAATACATGTTAATATAGGGAAGAGCCCAAGGAACTCCACCTGCCCTCTTTAGAAAACAAATGAGAATGGAGGGAACTCTCCTGTTTCAGAATGATTGTGGTCAGTGTGTTCTTCTTGGCCAAAAACTGCACTTCATATAAAGAATAGTAAGCAGCTAATGCTTTCTGGCTGCTAATTTTAGTCTAAGGTTCTATTTCTACTCCTCTTGGTTGCTTTTCTTTTAACAAATCATACTTTAGGATTGCAGTAGGAAATTTAGATTTAACCTCAAGCATCATGGTTTTGTCTCATCTCTGTCCTAATACAGTGCATATGTTTAACTGCTGTATGTAAGTCAAGGCATTATTGCAAAGGTTCTCCTTAATGGAAACCATATGCAGGATTGACTATAGGCAATTCTGAGAGCAGGAAGCTCAAAATCATACAGGTATTCAAAATACATGAGATTCTTATTTTTGCAGGACACCATCCAGATGTTATACATAGTGCAGCTGTGTTGTTTCTATTTTTAGGGAAGTGGAGGGGGGAATGAGGAGTAATTACATTCTTAAGATAATAAACAATGTGTAGAGTGACATAAAGAAAAAATATTAATATTATTGAGGCTTACCATAAACTTTGATTATCACATTTGCAATCACTATGTGGCCTGCACAACGTAAGACTCCAAGCCCATTTCAGCCTTCTATCTGTGGTCTCCAGTCTGAATTCCAGATTATCAAGAATTGCCATTTAGATGTTTTCTCTTTCTAGTCTGCTGCATATTTCTTTCCCTTCCACAGATGTTCTACAACATTCACACAGAAATGTCAACTGAAGTAATGTTCTACCTTCCACTTCAGTCATTATGCCTCTGGCTTTCCCTTGTAGTGAAATGCATTTAATGTTTCAACATGTTTGTTCTGTTTCGGCCAGCTGCTGGCCTGCTGCGGCCCAATGAGTTTGCACTATGTGGGATGCTAGGATTCTCTCACTTTCCCATTTCCCTCTTTCCAATTTCCTGTCTATAATCAACCCTGGTTCTGTTTCATAACCATAATGCTATAAGGTTCAGGGCTAGTGTTCTGCATTAATTCACTGTTGGAAACAATGGTTGGAGTTTTACTCAGAATTAGGGCTGGGTGATGTTAGGTTTTCAACATCCCCATGTATTGTGGTTTGGCGATAAACTGTGGTGTTGAAAGAAGCTGCATTGGCCCCAGCTGATGAGGCACAGGATGAAACTGCCTTAGCTCTCACCGCAGCAGCTGAGGCGCTTATTGATATATCACCCAGGCCTATTCAGAATAGATCCATTTAAAGTAACAAGTTAGTCATGTTCATTAATTTCAATGGTTCTACCCCGAGTATGACTAATGTTGAATACAACCCAGTATTTTGTTTTTATTGCAACTGACATTTCACTGGGTTTCCTCATTTGACATAAAAGAGGTGATTCCTGTGCTGTCTCCGTTCTGTAATTCATCAGGATGTACTGGTACCTACTTCACTGAATTGTTTACAGATCTGGGGTAATCTATTCTTTAAAATATTTATCTGGATGCTTACCGAATTGAAATAATACCCATAGCAGCTAAACTGTTGTATATAGCAGGTACGTTACAACTGAATATCAGTTTTTGATGTCCCTACAGGTAGCTCAAATAATTACGCATTTTTCTTTCTACATTCCTATATATATTTGTCGCATACTTGGCCTGAGCTTATCAAAGTAGGGGCAGTTGTTTATTGTTCCAAAGCCGGGAAGCATATAGAGCAGGGGTACACAACCTGCGGCCCTCCACAGTCGTTGGACTACACCTCCCATCATCCCTGATCACTGGCTATGCTGGCTGGGGCTGATAGGAGTTGTAGTCCAGAAACATATGGAGGGCCACAGGTTGTGTTGTGTTGCACTCCCCTTATGGACTGGGCAGCTGGAGTGGAGTTGCTGCACCTGGTTACACCCCTCTCAGAATTTTGCACCTGGAGTCCCCCCTCTGGCCCCCCCACGCTGTGCCACTGCCTGTGGCGAAGGTTTGTGACCATTACACCAGAACTTTTACTCTGTGAAGCTTCTATAGATGAAAGATGGTGCCTCACTTCCTCAAGAAACTACTTTCTGAGAAAGAATTATGGAAGAATTCTTTGTATGATTAACTCTTACCACTGTCTCCTGTGCTGCTTACTGTTAGCAAAACAACCCAGACTGTTTTTTGTTTTTGTTTTGGATGGCTGGTGTTAAGCTGTCAAATACTGCAGTAAGTATTGCTTGGTTAGGGGTAACTTTAAATGCATATTTTCCCTTATTCCCCCCCCCCTCCATTTTATCCCTATTAATAAAATGGAGCTATTTCTGTTACAACTCTCTTAACTCCACAAAAGGTCACCAATTCATGGACAGTGTGTGCTGCTGCTCCAACATGCACTGCTTCTACAACTAAAGGACATCTGTAGAGATCAACTCCCCACCCCCACCCGCTTGTAGTTCAGTAAGTGATTATTACACTAATCTGTAATAACTCCTTTATCATATTTTTACTACCACCAATGGCTGGTTACAGCTAGTGTGTCTGCAGGTTCACTCATTAATATGCATTTAATCAGAGCCAAGGTATAAATATAAGATATGTCAAGGTTTCTTACTTGTAGAGCAGCTCCTCCAAATACTCTCTTCTGCTTTAAGATCTGTCTTCAGAGGTATTGTGTGTTGCCTTTTTTCAGTGGGGCATTTGCTCTTCACAACTTCAACAGAGGCTCTCCTTTTGAGAAGTGTGTGAATGACCTATTTATTAGACCCAACTGTTTTTGCAGAGCGTGCTGAATCTTTTTTTACTATTACTTATTATTTTGGATGCATTTTGTTGCAAATCACTACGGGGAAAGTGTTATTTAAAATAAACAAAATGAAAGAAACAAAAACACTAATGTTCATCACTTCATAGGCAAAGTATTATTGTTGTTGTTGTTGTTGTTGTTGACAACATTTGTATACCACCCTATACCTGCAGGTCTCTGGGTGGTTCACAAGATAAAATCGCAAGATAAAATCACAAAATACTAGTAATCTAGTCCTGGACCAGGGTTGGGGAAATGTGTGTTCTTCCAAATGCTGTTGGACTATACCTCCTATAATCCCTGACAATTGGCTCTCTTGGCTGAAGCTGACAAAATTTGGGAGACTCTGGAGGGCCACAAATTTCTCTATCCCTGTCTTAGAGAAGAGTCACCATAGTTTAAATATCTAGCCAAAGTATCAAGTTATATATAGTTATATTATTTTCAAATATTTAAAACTAAAGGCACAAAAGCTGCTGTGGATATATCTTTTCTAGATTGCATTACACCGCAAATTTTAAACATTACTTTTATTTGTATACCTATTATGCCTCCAGACATAAGCACACTTTAGAACCTGCATCCAGCCTTGCAGCAATGCTTAAAGCAAGACAAGATTTATTACAGAATGATTTTCATACTAAGTGGGTGCTTTTTGCTAGAGTTCAGGCGATGTTCCTCAATAAGAAAAACTTGCTTTGGTATTTCCTGCTCCTGATACTATCCAGACATATCTGAGCCAATAATGTTGAGATGTTTGCAAGAGAATACTGGCAGATGTTCCTTGTTAGGCAGCAATTTACTGTGGATTTTACAGTAAAATGTGTGTTTCAAGGCAATGATTTACAGAAATGACTACTGTTGTGTTAGAAAAATTACATGACTGGAAACCTGAGTTTATTTCATAAACCCAAAGAGTCACATTCTTACTACTTCTCTTCCAGGTCTCTTAAAAATTATCCCCCCCTCCAAGCTGAAGGCAGCCCAAGGAAGCTTAGTTACTAAAAGGAAAAATAACAGGTAGCTACACACACCCCAAAATGGAAGGCATTATTCCTTTTCATTTTGTCTAGTCCACAGATTCTTTTTGAAGGCAATCAGAAACGTATTTCCATACTTTTAAAATGCAATCTGTATTTATTAGTAATTATGATAAAATCTCATATTTTACCACACAGACTCCATAGTGGATGTGAGCGGCAGTAACAAAAATGGTAAATGCAGCAATTATTAGTTCCAACCAATCTGCCTTGAAATCCAGCTGTTGCTGTGTAGACCACAAGAGCCAATGGAGAAATAAGCCAATGAAGCACTTCAGATCTTGTGTTGGCTATCTGGCACATTATCAATATGCACTGTTGAAATAAAAGTCAGCTTAAGTGGTAAAGGAAACACCAGATTCACTTGCAGTTCTCGAAAAGGCAAAGAAAAGTAGGACAGCACCAAGATTGAGATTTGCCATATATCATTTGCTTTTGCTGCTTTATTGACCAGGGTCATCAAAACACTTCAGAGAAATGTGGTTCTCCAGAGGATAAAAATACAGCCGAGAGATTGCTTTCATCTCTAACCCAATCAGTCATAATCTTTGCTGATCGGTTTTTTATGTAACTATTTATATGTGTCATGAATGTCCCAAATTCTTTCCCAAAAGGCAACTATTGCAGTAAAATAGGAAGCTTTATTAGAAGCAATATTGCAGGCATTATAGAGCAGCTAGCCAAGTATTAAGGTCAATGTTTCTCCTTGGTGGATAAAGTCTTGGAATATATTGAAAGAAATGTAGCTTCTGGGTCATGTGTCATGTCCACAAATAATAGACCAAACTTCTTTGCTTCTTCACAGTAAACCATGAAAAGCCGCGTGCTTGTGCATGCAAACCAATCACTCCTCCTTTGCTTCCACTCTGGCAAAAGTGGGATTAGCTATCAGGAAGCCTTGGCTTTTCATTACATCTGGAATATGGATAGTGGTTTGTTGCACCCTAAAAAGTAATTATTGCTAGCTGACCTTCAAACATGGCTTGTTGTTTCTATTATTTCTGTTTTTATTGTTGCTTAGAGGCACCTCAGTGCAAAAATGCAACTAATTAATTGCTCAGTACAGGAGGACAGGCATTAATGGTGGAATGACAAAGCTTTACATTACTTGGAAACAATTTTAAGGCAACAAGTTCTCCTCTCACCAAATACCTGGGGAAGAGGGATACATTCTACCAGTGCTTCCCTTGGCCCAATTTCTGTACCCATGCAGTAACAGTCACTGTCATTCTCAAACACATCAAGATTTGAGACTGCCTGGTTACCCATGTGCATTGCGTTTCCTAGAGGAAAGACAGGATATTAATGTAATCAACCAATCAGTTTGGCAAACTAAATTAATGCTCCTTTGTGATAATGACACACATCAGCTTGTTTACACTAATGATTTCTTTGGGATTGACCTTAACAAATAGGTATTTTGCGTGGGATATGTGGAAAAGCTTCCTTGGAAAAGCAAATTATTACTGCTGTACAAGTCATGTGACAGCGGAAGAAGCCAAAGCAACACACATTAGTATCACAATTATTAACAGAGATTTATTTGGGTCAAATTTTATGCTTGCATAGATAACAGAAGCTAATTTCCTTCAGTCTTGTCTAACCATTCTACCTCATTAACATATTTTCTGTAAAGAAGAATTTCAATGAGGACAGTAGCATTTATCTAAAGTTCCTTTAATCCTACGTGATTAGGATAACAGTTTGGCTATTGGCTGATGTATACATTCCATTTTCTAATAAAGATGTCCATTATTTTTATGTTTCTAAGTGAAACAATTGAGCCCACATTTCAACATCTACATCTTTTCCTTGAAGAAGTGAACAAGAAACAATGCAACATCCACAGTATCAACACTACCAAATATAACATTTTTTGTAGAAATATGGAATAAAACACTTTAAAAACAAAACAAGAAGTAGATGTATTCAAAGTCTAGCAACAAATTATCAGAAGCTCTAACTAAAAGGGTCTAAGATGTGATTCTATAGCTGGTATTATAGATCATCCCAATGACTGTTCCTATTTGCTCTCACTAATTCAGGATTTCCCAAACTTGGGTCTCCAGCTGTTTTGGGGCTATCATTCCCTCCCTCCCTCCCTCCCTCCCTCCCTCCCTCCCTCCATTTATTTATTTATTTATTTATTTATTTATTTATTTATTATTTCTATACCGCCCTATACCCGAAGGTCTCAGGGCGGTTCTCATAAAATATCAAATACATAAAATCAAAACAAAATCAACAACCCAATAGAACCCTCCCCCCCCAAAGAGCCAGCATTTTTAAAAAGGGTATAGGACAGGCATAGGCAACCTCGGCCCGCCAGATGTTTTGGGACTACAATTCCCACCATCCCTGACCACTAGTCCTGTTAGCTAGGGATCATGGGAGTTGTAGTCCCAAAACATCTGGCGCGCCGAGGTTGCCTATGCCTGTTATAGGATGTAGATCAAGTCAGGCAAAGGCCTGGTTGAAAAGGAACGTTTTTGCCTGGCGCCTAAAGGTGTATAGTGAAAGCGCTAGGCGAACTTCCCTGGGGAGAGCATTCCACAGACGGGGAGCCACTGCAGAGAAGGCCCCTTCTTATGTTGCCACCCTCCGGACCTCTCACGGAGGAGGCACACGAAGAAGGGCCTCAGAAGATGATCTCAGGGTCTGGGTAGGTTCATATGGAAAGAGGTGGTCCTTGAGGTATTGTGGTCCTGGGGCACTTAAGGCTTTATAGGTCAAAACCAGCACTTTGAATTGGGCCCGGAAACTAATTGGTAGCCAGTGCAGTTGGACCAGGATCGGTGTAATATCTTGCTCTGGTGAGCAACCTGGCCACTGCACCAGCTGAAGTTTCCGAATCCCATTATCCCTGACCACTGGCCCTGCTAGCTAGATATTTTGGCCGTTTCTGCCCTATCTCTAGTTTTTCTTCTGGAATTGCTATCCCTTTCTTCTGCAAATAGAAAACTCATGTCAAATGGTTTCATCATCACAAATTATTGGTGCTTAAGTATATCCATTTGCCATATATTGTACGTCTTAAATTAAGAAAGACTATACGGAAATGATGCAATAAATTATCAAATCATCTCAACTTGTTCTATGTTTTCATAATACTACATGCTATATTTATTTTATTTGATCCTCAGAAAGAGTATTAAGTATTTGGACAAAAACAGAGGGTGCCTTCAGACTCACTATTTTGTGGGAAGGATTGAAGCACATATTCAAATTTTAGGTTTGCACAAAGTGGATTAAAACACTCTGTTGCCTTGGCACAACAAATGCACTTTTAAAAAAAAATGGATTTTTTTATTTTTTTGCTGTTTGGAAAGTGACAGGAAAATGTATTGAAAAGTGTGGGATAAATAAATAATGGGAAGATGTGTAAAAAAATTCCACAAGCAAATCAGCATGAATGCAAGGTCTCATTGTCATGCAACTGCCTATAAGCAAATCTAACAAATACTCAATGAAAACTGGACATGGTCTAGGTTTTTAAATCTTCTGCAAGCAAATCATACTGAATGATGAAGAAACAGGTCATCTGAAGGAGCTGGCAGCACTGACATTAGACAAAATATACTGTATTCAAATGGTACACCTTCCACTCTTCAAATGCAGCTCAGTCCTGAAATGGGTTTTCTTAATCTGTTTTGTGGGACTTTGTTTCAAATAAGTAACAACGCACCAATACACCCCCCCCCAGTCTTACATCTCCACCTCAACCTGTCCAGGCTGATCTTGCTGGGTCTCAAATAAATCATTCACACTTTCCTCCATTCCTTTTGAGGTTGTAACAAGTGTATCAGATTCTCAGCAAGGAGCAGCTACCGGTAGTGTTTAAGCTGTGCTTCAAAACATACCGTATTCATGAACAGCGATCACTAGAGTAATATATTATTGTGAAATTAACTTCATGTTCTTTTCCAATGATTTTGGCTTGATTGCATGTGTAAACTTGCATTATAAAGAGCATATTGTTTAATGCATGCAATAGAATCATACGTCTTCTCCATCAGCCAGTGGATCAGGCCCTGAGCAGGACCTGTTTCTGCTGGTAGGAAGCCTGGACCCAACTTAGTGAAGTCCACTTTAAGCACACTTACTTTGAATAATATTAATCTTGTAATATTAAACTCATTTCCCCTATCACTTGTAAGGAAACAAGAAGTACCTTCGGTAACCGATAGATCATGGGAATGAGATAACAATGGGAAGGAGCCACGGAGGGAGTTAAAATGAGGAGAACAATTTCAAGTAGATATTTCCTCTTGGGAGTGAAACAGCACTGAGCTTTCCTCCCAGTTCTTAATTACCTGTAAAAGTTCTAATAAAATGTCAGCATTGAACTGGAGTCGTAGGGTTGACTTTCCCACATGGAACAATTATTGTTGCACCTTATTTAATTCAGCATTCATGGGTAGAGAAAGGATGAAAGCCCCAAAGCCTCCTTCGGATAGTAACCAGGAAGTTCCTTCTGAACTTGATTAGGCCCTTCATAGAACACATGACCTGCTTTGTGTAAATTTTCCTGGGAGTTTCATCAGATGTTGATGTGAATGGCTGAAATCCAAAATCAAGGCCATCTTGGAGGAGATCATTAAAACAGTGATATATTGTATTGGCTTTAATTAATAAATGAGTGTTTAAAATATAACACTCCAGTGTGAGCATGCGCTAAAGATTTTCTTCTGCTACAGAGGCACCTTGTATACTCAAAAGGGCCAGTACACATACCTGTACAAGGCTTCCATATGTTCAAGACTGGCCCAGCTGCTACCCTCTTAAGGACTATCCTAACACACTTTCCTGCTGTGTGCATTTATGTCCACCTGCAGTTCTGGAAATCCATGAGGCCTTCTTCTGTGGAGCTTTGCACTGCATTCTATCTCTCAGTCTGTATTTCTTAATATGTTCACAGTAGATTCAGGAGAAATTTATTTTTATTGCCATTTGTTTTGTTTCAAAATGTGATGCAAAGAAAGACATGTACATGGATTAAGTAGCCTTTTTACTTTAAAAGTACTTGGCTTTAATTAACCCAACTCAAAGTACCTGAATGAAACCGGTTTATAAGTTAGAAAATCGAACACATATAGCCTCATGAAAGTCTATTGAGCTAGGCACCTTGTAACATATACTTTTTTTTATTAAATATGTAAAAAGATAACGCAAGTCAAGTTATTCACATATTCAGAGACCAAAAAAAGTCTACTCTATCATGCGACAATTGGTGGGTAACGTAAAATGATTGATACATCTGAATAAGACTTTTTGCATCTATTAAGTCATTACTTATCTATTTATAATTAACAATACATATGTTTACATTCCTTTCAGTTTACATTTAATATATAACCAAAGCTTTATGGTGTGCTATTTAGTAAAAGTAATTACAAATGCATATTAAAACCATAACGGAATAACAGGGTTACTCACCACGGTGGGGTTGTCCTCTTTCCCTTTCCAGAGTCTCTCACTCCCCTCAGCACAACTGAGCAGATCAGGCTCCTATATATATATTTGTGTACATTATAAACGACTATCCTCCTGCCTCCTAGGCCAGCCACTTTCTGTCTCCTAACAAAAAAGTGGCGGAGTGAAACTGCCCCACAGGTCGATTATACAAAAACAACAGAAGAAAATCAGACACAGTCCCCTCCCTCCCTTTCACACACACATACACACATAGAAGCTAAGTGACAGGACTAGGGGGCAAAGAGGCTTTGATGGGAACTATCAGGGAACAAAGAAGCCCAGAAAGCACTTCAAAAGGAAGCGATCTGAAAATTTGCTCAAGAGGAAAAATGAAACGGATATACAACTGCATTTGTGACAATGACTGGGTGCTTAAAGGCTGGTTCAGGAAACTTGGAACTGCCCAATCTTCCCTTTGATCACAACGGGCATTTTGGAAACAGCAAAACTAGAATCTTGGGAGACAGCAAGACTAGAAGTAATAATACAATTGTGGACACTGTAAAACAGAATATGCATTTTTCCCCTATTCTGTATCATGATAGCATACTACATCCTTCTGAAAGTAACTGTTCTTTTATTGTTTTATGTATAAAGCCTTTAAGTGAAACCAAATCACTTTGAACAATTAAGAAAGGGTAGGGTTAAAAAGGGGGGGGGACATTGATTTTCATGGTGATAAAGTTGAAAGGGATGGGGGGGCCAAGTTGTGTAAATATTTCCAATCTGAAGAGATGGATTACAGCTCTGTTGAGCTAAAGGGGTTAAGCTAAGGAGATGCAAAGATTTCTTCCAATGTTTAACCGTATTATACATGCTGCATGAGCTGAATGACTACATATGAGCCACTTTACTGCAAAAAAGGAGCAATTTAAAGATGCGAGAGCTTCTTGTTTGAATCAATGAAAAGGTAAAGATGAAGGTAAATGAACCCTGGATGGTTAAGTCCAGTCAAAGGCGACTATGGAGTGCAGCGCTCATCTTCTGGAGTTCACAAGGCTACATGGACACCTTCAGTAATTGTAGCCTGTAGGTTGATATTCCATTAGATTTCTGTTGCTGTACTTCCCTAGCCAAATAACCAGTCAAGTATCAAACTGAGGATGAGGAATGAAGTAGCAAGCAAAAAAACCCATAAATAAATAAAAACAAAGAAACCTACAACTGGACTAAGAAAATGTGCAATTTAAGTTTAGGAAATAAGGAATGTTTTAATATGTGGTTTGCTATTTTTCTACTACAAAATGTCACCATCTAACTGCAAGATAAATAAAGGTAATATTAAAACCTGTGGCAATGAAACAGTTCTGTAAACTAACACTTTGTTCCTGCATTCTGCCAATGCTTTCAGGAGTCACAGACCACAGAACCATTCATGTTTTGCGTCCCGGGGTAATGTATCTTTACTTCCCAAGTCAAGCCTGAAAAGTGGCTCGAGCATCTGTATGGAAAAGAGGTGCTCAAGGAACAATACATTTCAAAGAAGACTATAAAGACTTCAGAGGAAAAAACATGTACGATTGTCCTGGTAAATGTTTTGGCATGTCCACTCCTACAATTTTTTTTTCCAATTTCATGTACACACGAGTAAGAGGAAAGTGGTTGATTCACATAATTGCCATTTCCAGCAGAAGTTTGTAACCAAGTGAAATCTGCAGGTGCAGCTACAGTGGTGAAAGTTCCATGAATGCTTGAACCAACAAGACACTGAATATGGAATTGGGGGAAAAGAACATTTACAGTAGCAAGGAAAGTGTCACAGAGCTCTCAGTGTAAGAATTAGGCAGGCATGTATGCATATTCCGAAATAAAACATATACTGTGTAGATTTCTAACATGCTTTGGTGTACAACATCAGGAGGATTACAGTTCTGCTTTTTTTAAAATAAAAAAAAAGGTAAAAGTTTCTCACTTGTGTGTTGTGATAAAAGACGGGGACCAGTATAATTTGAGTGTGGTTTCAATAGTTTCCTCTCCTTTGCACAGTTTGACCAAATTTATGCCCTGTTAAAGGCCAAAATTACCACGAAATTGGAGAAATCGAACGGAACAGTACTTTTTGTCATAAGAGATGCCCATATAAATAGTTTTGAACAAATTACAAATGTATCATACTTAAGACAAAAGGAAAAAAAATAAATATATATTTTATATATATATATATTTTTAAAAGCTGAACAAATCTCAAGCAGCCAAATATTTGAAGTTGCATTGGTAGAAAATGGGGACAGAGCCCGGAGACCTTCTCAGGTGCATATCCTGAAAGGAGACTTCTGCAAACACATGTTGGCAAAGGATGGGTACAGAATGCAGCTGCTGGCTGACACTCACTATGGTACATTTATGTTAATGGCAGACTGAGAGTGATTGGTTTCAAGTCTGAGGCCACACACGTTCCATTCTTCAGAAGATAAGTTCCCACACAAAATTAAAAAGTAGCAAATGTGCCAGGTTTTTTCAGTACTCTTCCTGCTGCTGAGGCTGTTCGTGAACCTGGTCCTCACCTTCATGTTCATCTGTGTGGCTCTCCTGTGTGTTTAACACGGGGGGGGGGGGAAATTACAGCCATTGAATGATTGTGTGTGAAGCCTTAACCAAGTCAACAATATACTGAAAATACCAAAATGAGATTTACCACCCCGCCTTGTCGGCTAAAAATGGAGGATATTAATGTATATTTAAATGAACACGTCTTTGCTAGCACCAAAGGATTATTAAAACCAGAAAATATCAGCATCATTCAATTATTGATTTAATGCAGACCCCAGAACTATGTATGGGAAAGAAGATAATTTCTAAAAGTTTCAATAGCCTTTAAATTCCAAATATGTAGCTGTGGAGAAGGTTACAGTGCTGAGGCACAGTGGCTGAACCAGAAATCCACACCTTTATTTCATTAAATGGAAGTTAATGTGTTGCCCTTATTGAAAATAGTTATTTTTGCAATCTCAAATAACAAATCTGATTTGTTGCAATCTCAAATAACAAATCTGATTGCCTATATGGCATCCCCCTGCTGGTTGCACTATCTGAAAAAGGCCAGATCACATAACCAACAAAAAAGATTACCAGCTTCTTTTTTTAAATAGCACTAAAGGAACAGCCCAGAGGGGTAACAAACAACTTCAGATAGATGGAGATGTTGTGGATTGAACCAGATCCTTCTGCATGCAAAGACTGTGCTCAATCATTATGCAATAACCTTTTCTCCAATCCAGATAGATGAAACAAAAAAGTGTTTTTAAAAAGAAAAAATAATTGATACTGTTTTTTCATTGATGTGGTACATCTGCAGAATATGAATAGGGATGAGATGCTATTTAAACAACAACAACCACCAACACATACACACAATGGAACATTTTCATTTAAGTGAATGCATTTTCCCAAATTGGCAGTACTTGTTTTTGAAGCTTAAGAGAACTGAGGGTTGTATACAAAGACAAAATTATATCCTTGTAAAAGATTTAAAGCACTTTATCCAACGAAAAATCCACTTCCTTCTTGTGGCATTTCAGACCATTTACATTTGGGTATTTAGCTCAAAGACTGCAAGCTTGCAACTAGGAGAAGAATATGCAAAGTTAAAGAGCACCTTTGTACTGCCCCTCACTAGGGTAAAGACAGTTCAGGCATAGGCAAACTCGGCCCTCCAGATGTTTTGGGACTACAACTCCCATCATCCCTGACCACTGGTCCTGTTAGCGATCGATGATGGGAGTTGTAGTCCCAAAACATCTGGAGGGCCGAGTTTGCCTATGCCTGAGATAGTTTTACACAGGTTTCAATAAAGAAGAACCTGGGTTGTGGTGCACATGGGTGAACCTTGCTCTGGAACTCAAGTAAAACACAAGTAGTAATATTACAGGATGCACAGGGCCGGATTTAGGTTTGATGAGGTCCTAAGCTACTGAAGGTAATGGGGCCCTTCATATGTCCAGCTGTCCTTTGTCAACAGCAAATTGTCGCTGTTTTTTGTGTTGAATATATGCCATATGGTAATTTATGGACCTAATAGGTATCTAAAGCCATTTGCACACAACAAATGTGCAAATAACAATTTGTGGGGCCCATCATAGGAGCCTACACAACACAAAACACTATTGCTGTGTGTATGTTTTATTTGTTTTTTATCTTATATTTTGGAAATGTACATCCAGTTTTTTTGGGGGGGGCCCAAGAAAGTGGGGCCCTAAGTTATAGCTTGTTTAGCTTATACGTAAATCCGGCACTGGATGCACCATTCCCCTGCCAATACACATGCAGGAGGCTCTTAGAATGAATGGGTGGTCTGGGCACAGCTCTCTTATCTCAATCAGATTTTCCCTTCCATCCAGCTTCCACTCAGCGCAAGCTGTTATGGATATGAAAGGAACTCACAGAAGACCAACAGGACAAATGGAGGCCTGTACACAGCCAGGAAGATTTGCTGGGTGAGGTAGAAACAGGGCTCTGCTAAATCTATAGAAGGTCTTCACACATGAGTGCTGTGCCCTTTTGTATTCTAGACATCTAACCATCTATCTGTTAATCACATTTACATTATACTCGCTAGCCAAAAGAGGCTTTGAGAACTGCTCTGTCTCAGGCTGCACCTGTACATTTTCATGACTTGTGAATACAATCTGCTTATCATCTCCACGCAGTTAAGAGCAGGAGGTAGACTGCACGGAAAGAGGGACATGGCAAAATGCTGTTTTACTTCCTTAACATAGCTAAACGAAGCTGTCTTCTTTAACTAGAGGTGCTACAGGATCATCGGAATCAATGAATCCACTTCCACAGCAGATAGAAGGAATTAAGGTATAAAGCAGAAGCTTGCAGTTAAAGTGTTTGGAATACACCCAGAATGTTCCTGGAAAGGAGTCTCTGTAATACTAGCAAAAGATGTTGGCACCTCTCCAAGCTCTTGATACCAGAGGGTCAGTTTGCACAGTATTTTCCTGGTCACTTTACCCCTAATTATTCTTGAACATGCTTGTGCCTGCTGAAGGATGAATAAACTGCTGCAATGCACAGATATGAACACACTCAGTTAATGATTTCCATGAACATGGTACCCCTCTGATGACAGATATAAGTCCCGAGTATATCTAGTGGCTCGTGTGTACTTCCCCACCCCCTGCCCCATACAAGGCTTACCCAGCGATGGCAGGCAGGCACATAAAAAGTGGACAGGGAAATGCAGCCGTGGATGCATGAGTGGCTCACATCTTCTACACTCCTCGTGTAATGAAAAATGCAAGTGATTGCCTTGGACTTACGTGTTCTTCTGAAGCATACAGAACTTCCATTAGCCGCTGGACAAGGTCATTATTTTCCTGCCCATGTTCTTGACAGAGAAGCTCGATCTCCCTTAGCTTTCCAAAATAGAAATCCCTTTCCTTCTCCACACCTTCAAGTGCAAGTTTTAATGAATGTACCTGCAAAAACACGGCAGTTCTAAACAATGGATATGCTGCATTTGTCAGTCTGCACAATTGTTAGGGACAATGCATACTTACATACCATAAACACAAACAGAATTGAATTTATACTCTTACACTCTGAAAAACAAGTATCTATCTCCCAATTAATCACCAGTACCCTCAAGAATCATTTAAGACAGTGTTTAAACTAGTGCTATATGCACTGGTAAGTATTTCCTTTCACAACTGATATTCCAGGCAATGAAAGATGAACTTCTAGAGACTCAAAATGGACATAAATGTGGGTAAGGAAGGAAAGAAGCAAGACATATTGTTACCCTTTTTCCCATTAAGGCATTTTTTCTGTGACAGCTGGGCTAGAGCTGGACAACTCTGCTGCACTTGCCAAGTTTGATGCTGTTAGAACTCATTTAGCAGCACAAAGCTATCAGGAAAGACACACTGTCATCACTTTGTTTGGAAACCTAGGAAATGTCACTAAAACACTCAGGCAAATGGTAGCTTCCCATTTGGTGACTTAAGCACGTTACCTGTTCACTGAGCTGTATGACTTGTGTCTCCAAATCTTTATCAGATTTGGATGCTGAGCTGCTTGGTGGTGTCTTTTTTGCTGATGATGGACGAGACGGTGTAGAGCCCGGTTTTGAAGCAGGACTGGATTTGGCAGCACCTGGGGAAAATAAAAACACATTAAGTTGTTTTGGAAATGGTACTTATGGCCTTCACTGCAGAATTGATTTTCATTCAATGTTTACCATTTCAAATGGAAAATGTTCAATGTACTCGACAGAATTGCCCAAATTGTTCAAAGTGGTATGTTTTCTAGCAACCATGAAACTTGCAGTTTATTTAACTTGATAATTAAGAAAACAAAGTAATTCCTTCATGTATGTTTTGAATCTGTACATATGATTCAGCAGACCAACACAATGTGCCACAATTGAAAACAATTGAGAAAAACCCCCAAAAACCTCCCTGATACATTTACATTGGGTGCCTCTTAAACACAAACCTTTTCTTTAATCTTAGAATTTCCTTTTAGAAAGAAAGAAAGAGAATGAATGAATGAATGAATGAATGAATGAATGAATTTGGGCCATCTCTGTGATGGGCTCAATGCAGTTCACACATGCAAGTTTTCTGCAGTATCCACAAGATGTCATCCTCATAAAAATGTTTCCCCATATGAGCCTGTATGGGTTTTAAATGATAATAGTAATACTGGATCTTCTGCAGAAATGCCAAACCTGTGTTAGCGTTTGGCTTACTGTATTTTCTGAACCAAGTCTCATGGTTAAACTCTTTCCTCACTTACAATAAATGGTAGCCAAGGTTGGTTCTTACCAGTCTGTTTTTCACATATGGCAAACACCTACTGTACCTCCTTATTACAGTACATCTGTCAATAAAACAATTTCCTCAAAATATTCTTTGACCCATATGTCAGATTATTAACCACTTCCAACTTTTGACTCATTCAGATGCATGAGTCTTTCCTTATAATTTTGTTCACATCACAAATGATGTTCCCAACAGTTCTACACTCTTTTCGTAAGCAGCAATTTATTTATTTATTGCCCTAAAGTGATACATAAACTGGATATAACAGGTTTCAAGCATATTACAAAACTCACAGTCATTATATTACTACATATCCTAAAAGCATAATTACTTCACTTTCATTAGGATTAAAGAGATTTCCCCCTGTAGCATCTATTTTTCTTCCTGCAAAAACAAATTATTAGAGTAATAATAAAAATCCCAAATAGAACTCATTCATGTTGCCTGAATTCCTATGGCTTCATGCCTTTTATATATCAGACTGCCCAGATATATATATCTTATTTGGAGAGATTTCCAATAATTGATTTAAGCATGGCTTTTGCCAAAATTTGAGTAGAACACTAATTTAAAAATAAGTATTACTTCAGTTTAACCAATGGCAAAAGCTGCTTTGCAAACTAAGACAAACTATGGCTTAATGTGAATGTAAAGGTAAAGGTAAAGGGACCCCTGACCATTAGTTCCAGTCGTGTCCGACTCTGGGGTTGCGGCGCTCATCTCGCTTTATTGGCCGAGAGCCGGCGTACAGCTTCCGGGTCATGTGGCCAGCATGACAAAGCCGCTTCTGGCGAACCAGAGCAGCGCACGGAAACGCCGTTTACCTTCCCGCCAGAGCGGTCCCTATTTATCTACTTGCACTTTGACGTGCTTTCGAACTGCTAGGTGGGCAGGAGCTGGGACCGAGCAACGGGAGCTCACCCCGTCACAGGGATTCGAACCGCCGACCTTCTGATCAGCAAGCCCTAGGCTCTGTGGTTTAACCCACAGCACCTCCTGGGTCCTTAATGTGAATGTAGGAGCTCCCAGAGAAGACACTGCTACTGTGGAGCCTCTTCACCATGTCTTCCTGCTGCTTTGCTGCTCTGAACTAAGCCATGGTTTGGGCTTAGCATGTCATCCAAACCCGGGCTCATGGTTTGTCTCGCTCCAGGACAAACTACCGTATGAGCTGTAATCTAGGTTTCTTCTTGGGCTGACAGCTCATGGTTTGCCCCTAGAGCAAGAAAAACCACAAACCATGGCTTAGTTCATGGCAGTGAAAAAGCAGAATGAGAACCAGGAGAGATCAGCAGCCATTATTTCACCTCAAGGAGCATTCATGCTTAGGCATTCATGCTAAGTTCATGGTTGGGCTTAATGTGAAGTGCAACATACAGGGTGACCCCACTCTTCTGCCTTACATAATTACAGTCACAAGAGCTTGAATGCCTGAACTTTGCTTGTTATCTGTGGTCTGTACAGTCCATTGTAAGCGCTATGTGGATTAAGCATGCCAGTAGCACAGTTTTAAATTGCATACCATATGCAATATTATGTCAAATGAAAGGACCAGATTTTCTCCTGAATCTTGATTATCTTTCTTTGGCTAAACTATTTTTGTTCTGTGTTATAGAATACCATGCTGGAGTCCTAAAACTACTATATAATTAATGTATTCCCAATTAGTACATTTTTTAAAAAAATCTCCCCCTCCATATATTCAGCACTTTTCCTTAGATGTTAATGAAGGGGTGTATAAATGTCACTTCAGGCTAAACACACACACACACACACACACACACACACGTGTTGACTCCATTAAGAATGCCAAACTGCAAGGGAACTGTAGTAAGAAATGTGAAAAGTTCTAGTAAAATCTAATTAAGGAACCAAAGGAGGCGATAGCCATTAAAGCAACTGGCCTAAGGGTCAATGTTTCAAGCAGCAAAATATAAAATACAGGTATATCTAAGAATGTTTGCTGTTACTTAACTTATTCGAATAATAACAATGGGATAGAAATGGGATTCTCAAATTCTTAAGTTTGTTAAATAATTGCAAATGCTGAGGGAAGTCAGGCTTATCCACACATATCTAACGGCAGAATCGTAAGTATTCAGATGAAAACGTTTGTTTTAAAATTACACTCCAATAAATATTAATAGATCTGTCTACACAAAAATAAACAAAGTTGCAACCAGGAATCCTGATCGCGTGCAAAAACCCGCAACAATAAATAAATAAATAAATGCAAATGCTGGAATGAGGCAAACTTGCTTATAAACAAAACTGGGATGAGATGATAGCAGAGCAAAGGGCATCCCTACATGCAACAAGACATTCACACAAAATGGTCTTTGCATAGGCGCTCAGAGGAACCACCCATATTGTACTCCTAATCCTTTGTTATGTTTTATATTTAGCTGGTCTTGTGTGCTGGTACACTGGAGGAGCTTTGTTGTTGCTTGGTTTGTGATGTCTTGCACTTTTGTGATGTCTGACATTATTATTATTATTATTATTATTATTATTATTATTTACACTCATTTCTAAGTGGTGCACAGTGGTACCTCGGGTTAAGTACGCTTCAGGTTAAGTACGCTTCAGGTTAAGAACTCCGCTAAGAACAGACATCGTGCTCTGGTGGAGCAGCGGCAGCAGGAGGTCCCATTAGCTAAAGTGGTGCTTCAGGTTAAGTATGCTTCAGGTTAAGAACGGACCTCCGGAACGAATCAAGTACTTAACCCGAGGTACCACTGTACTGTTGCATGTTGCATTTTTAATTATGGGTGCTCACATATATGCATCATATTTTTATGTGTGGTGGTGGTGGTGGGGAACCTTTAGTAATGTTTTGTAGTGTATTAAATAATTTATTGCTTTACCATTCTGTCCCAACTCGCAATAGTACAGGCAATCCTGAGAGCAATAACATTATCCAGTAGCATCCACAGGTCACCAACTCTGTAATAAGTCAACTCTACTTTCCAAGGAAGAGGCAAGACAACATCAGGGTGGTCAAGAGATTAGTCCTAAGGAACTATTTATGCTACAATTTCCAAGCTGCATTATCCCTGACCTGCAATGACTTGCTAGAACAGTTGCCCTCTTAAGGCACAAGAGATTTTCTGCCATTCTTCATTCATTTAAGTGGGTGAAGTTCGTATTTCTCATATTTAGTCTCACAGTTCTATTTTAACAAACACAACATACTTCATATATGGAATAACTTGCTTTTTAACATGCATTCTATTTCCAGAAAAAAGGAAAGAAACAGATGCTAGACTCCATGGGGCACCAAAAGCTTCATATTAAGATACTGATAATAATTCCATCTTCTTATAGTGTTGCTGGGGGGAGGGGTTTATTTTTGAAACCAGTCTGTGGAAAATTTGGAAGCTAAAGTGAAGTTTGTTAAATACACATACAGTAATGCTTTTCAAAGTAAAGTTTGAGGGCCCCCCTTATTTTGCCATAACGTATTTCTGCCTCAATTACAAATGGCCCGTGTGTTTCAAACACGCCTTATCTCTTTAAAAGAAACGGCCGTAGTAAGAATAAAAAGACTGAGATTTGGGTAAATGCCAGGGAAGCATGCTTTGAAATGCATCTTTCACTACTGAGCCATTGTTGTTGTTGTTGTTCAGTCGTTCAGTCGTGTCCGACTCTTCGTGACCCCATGGACCAGAGCACGCCAGGCACGCCTATCCTTCACTGCCTCTCGCAGTTTGGCCAAACTCATGTTAGTAGCTTCGAGAACACTGTCCAACCATCTCGTCCTCTGTCGTCCCCTTCTCCTTGTGCCCTCAACCTTTCCCAACATCAGGGTCTTTTCTAGGGAGTCTTCTCTTCTCTAGAAAAGACCCATACTGGCTACTGAGCCATACCACTTTACAAATTTCTTATCAGAAGCAACCATGAGATTAATATTTGTACATCACAATTGGTTTTAACACCTCACTACTTGTGCTGATAGCAATATTAAAGAACTGGAACACCCTCAGGTTTGTTTTTCGAAGTACGTATAGTTTGTCACATGCAACCCTGGTGTTACCCTTGATTAAAATGGGCACTCTTTATTCCTTACTCAAGTGGGATTTGCCTTTACTAACACCGCTATCACGCTGAGCGAAAGGTCACAGCCAAATCAGCTTATATTGTGTGTGCATTGTGTATATATGCAAGAGAATTATCAGACGTCCCCGGGGATGTAAATATTCCCAACCAGTACCGCTTGGAAGATAATCACGCAACACTTTAACTCATAATTATTAAAGCAGAACACATATTATAACCCCCAGTCCAGAAAGCCATAGAGCACAAGCTAACTTAAAAAAACCAAAAGCTTAGATCAAATCGTTTGAGGAGGAGCTGTTGTTGCAGCAGCCACCAAGCCCTAGTTAAGAGCAGTATTCCAAACAGGCTCTCCGGGATAAAACTGTCTTTGAAAAGAAAGCATCAAAGGGGCCAGGCCAGGATGGGCCTGTGTGGTGGAGGTGGCTCACCCTCCAAACATATGGGGGGGGGGAGAGACTACGACGACACACCAACCAGAGCACCTGATCGGCTTTGTTGGTGCACTTGCGCAGCGCCAACCTCACCACTGTTCTGCCCCGCCCTATCCAGGTAAGACGCAGCAACACCCCTGTCAGGAAAAAGGCTCCACCCCACTGCATTGGACTGCTATTGAGCCAGACACACCTCTCTAGGGGGTTGTTCTAAAACTGTTAACAACTAAATAACGGCAAGGGTGGTATTTTTATGCCTCTTCAAGTGACTGCAGCATAATAACAACCGCCTGGTGGTGTTCTAGTACCCACTTGAGAATTACACGGTTACCAAATGATTAGTCATAACTTCTAATTCAGGGGTGGGCAACCTAAGGCCTGGGGGGCCCGGATACGGCCCAATCGCCTTCTCAATCCAGCCCCTGGACGGTCTGGGAATCCGCATGTTTTTACATGAGTAGAATGTGTGCTTTTATTTGAAATGCATCTCTGGGTTATTTGTGGGGCATAGGAATTCGTTCATTCCCCCCCCTTCAAAATCTAGTCCAGCCCCCCGCAAGGTCTGAGGGACAGTGGACCAGCCCCCTGCTGAAAAAGTTTGCTGACCCCTGTTCTAATTAGTTTAACTAAGGGGAAAGCAATGGAGTACTGCAAGAACTTGCGTGCCACACTAGTGGTCTCCCTCGCCTCAAGCTGCCCCTTTCCTTAAGCCAACACACTCCTCACCTCAGCAGCCAACACTTGCAGCTAGGAGAGAAAGGAAGGACGGGGTCAGCCATGGTGTGCTGGAGGCCAAAGGGTCAGTTTAGACACAGTTTTGCTACACAAAAGCAGGAACAGTTTGAGGCTGCTTGGTAGCCGAGATATCCTTTAGCAGCTGCTCAAAGCAGAATGGGAGCCAAGAGAAAGAGAAAGACTGGGAAGCTGTGGAGGTTCAAAGAGAGTCCCTCTCTTGGGGAGAGAAAGAGCATAGGACAAGGGGAAGTAGCTCCCTTCCCCTTCCCCAGTAAAAAAAAGGAGGCTTTATTTGCTATTGCTTGTCCTTGCTTGCCCTCTAGTGGTTACTAACAGGTGTGCAATAACCCAAAGCCGTATTAATGCCAAGAAGGCTTTTATTATTACGCAGCCCTTGCCTGGCCCCTCTCTCAGAAGAACTGGGGAACCCCTTTCGTTTTCCCCCTTTGTGTTATTTAAAAGCTTAAGTGCCCAATGAAAGCCATCCCTGCTGGGAGATGGGAGTCCAACATAGCACCACTCTCATAAGAATGTGCAAGCTTCTGTTTCCACGCTCTGGTGCAAATTGCAGAGGCAACCCTCTTATCACTCCATTTAGTCCAATACATTTACATCATCTTGTGATGCAGAGCGAGTGGCTTAATAACGTTCTAGTTTCAACTGTCTAGAATCTGTACATTATAGGTAGTTATCACTCATATTTATTTCTATTCAGAATACAAACACCCTTCTACAATCAGGCCCAATTAAAGGTCTTAAAAGCAAGAGAGCCAGCCAATCTTTTAAAAAATTATGCAGACAGCATTCAAATGAATGTTTCCACAAAGGAAGATCTGTATGCGGCACAACAGGTGACTGAACCCTCCAGAAAAGTTTAGTGATCATTAAAGCATAAATGAGGAATGCTTCCCCCACCCTCCCGTCAGGGACTGCATGCCAGTGGTGGATAGGACCCCAAGACAGTTGTTGGTAGGACTACCCCTTTTATCCCCCTTAATTTCTGCCACCTTCTTTCATCTCTGTCTCCCCGTCTCTTTCTCTGTCTCTCCCCCTTCCCAATCTTCTTACCTAGCAGGCTGCTGGGGGCGGGGGGAGAGGTTACTCCTGCAAAAGATCTGAACTGCTCACTAGTGGAAGACTTCCCTCCTTTGTTATTCCATCACTTCACCTATTCTGCTTTTTCTGTTTCCCCTCATCAGCATGAAATGAGCCCTTTGGCAGTCCATCCCTGATTTCAGAAAGGTAAACAGGTACCCTAACAATCATTAGAGGGATACCTCAAGACATGCACATTCGCCTTTCAGCAGGTACTGATATACATGGCTCACTTACTTAAATCATAACCAAACCAAAACAACTTTCTGCCTGTGGCTCCCGAGTGACACATTTGACCTTTATAAAAGTATTGCTTTGGACTCACATAATTTGCTGTTTTACCCATTGTTGCCACTGTATCACCAATACAAATAAGAGACAAAAAAAATAACCACTAAATGGAATCCCCACGTCCCAATTAGCAGATCATCTAATCTATCTATCTATCTATCTATCTATCTATCTATCTATCATCATCTAAACATATTTTAAATAAACATATATTGATATATTTTCTATTACTGAGCCAGCACTTAGGATGTGGAAGCTTTCCAATCACCATAAAACTAGATTATGCTAGCAGTTTCCTGTAAGGATAAACGTGAATAAGAAATAAGAGGAGCCACTCGTCCTATTTCTTAACATCTCCTATGCCTATCAGCAGGAACGCTAGCTAGGAATTTGCTCTCCTTTAAGTACAAAAGGACTCCAAGGGATTTATTACCTATGATTTAATACTCTAGTGATTCATAGCACAGCTTTTTAAAAGGAACGGAAAAAGGAAGGCCAAAAGATTTATATCATTTAAAGCATATTAGCATTTAAAATCCTTCACTTGGGAGCTTCATAGCGGATATTCTGTCCTTTTTACAAAATAAATTGCAAGCAATTAATGAGAAAATAAAATAGGCACATTACCATAGTGCTAACTGATCAGCACAGTGCTTTTTACCAATGGAAAAACATTTCAGATTAAAGGTGTGTATGGGGGAGATAAGGGCTCATATTTTGATGCCAACAATGTCATGTGGATACTGCATAGATGTGGTTTAGGGGCATGCCTAGGCAAGAGAAAAGCTAAAAATGAAGTATCCCAAAGAGCAGCACTACGAGGCTGGATTTACTATGCTTACCTAAAATAAAATACTATCAGTCCCTTTATACACCACCATAACTGGAATTTAAAATATCACTATGGGGCATCCTACCCACCCCTTCAATTTCAAAACATTTATGACACAGTGCCCATGGATGACGTGAAGTGCAAAGGAGCCCCCTCTTTACAACTCAAGATACCCCTCTTATTATACTCTGTATTAAGATAATCGTATTAATGTTCCGTTAACAAAATCCAACTGCAGAAAAACCAGAGGTTTACAACAATGGTAATACCTGCTGTAGGGGAGTTTGCGTGATGAGATTTTTTTGGCAAATTGAAGATCTGTTCACCAGGATCAGGCGGTGGAATAGCATCTTGGCCTTGCCGGGCCTCCACTGGATCATATTCCTTCCCATCATAGTTAGCATCAAAGAATTTCTTAAACCACTGTATGAAGTCCAAGTTGTCTTGGAAGCGCCCCTTCACTAATTTCTCCACTGGAATAACCTGCACAAAACAAAGCAAGACACACCAGTGATTTAACGTGATAACTGAGGCATTTCATTGCCAATTCCTTTAAGAATTTTAAAACCATATATTGTCTAACAAAACAATATCCAGTGCCATATATCTTATTCTGTTTTGCTGAGTTAGACTGCAACCTCATCTTAAGACATCCTCAGAGTAATATTACTTTATTACTTCTTTTTCTTCTGCTGCTGCTACTTCTTCTTTTGAGATTTGCTAGACAGAGAGAGCATATGTTTTGAAGGGCTGGATAAAAATTGTTCGAATAAATCAATGAAATAAAAATTGAGAAATATAGTGAGCCAGAAAACACAGCTCTGAAATATATGACTACAAGTTATCCTATCAAAACTCTGTCATAACATGTTCTACTAGTAGACTTTAAGCCCGTTAAATTAACGGGCGCTAGAACACCATGGAAAGCGGGGACGGCGAGAACTTGCTGAAGTGCTTGATGTACTTGGGCGCCCCGGCCAGCGCCGAATGGCCCTTCAGCAGGCAGCGCAGGAGGCGTATCGCAGCGGCGGCAGCGGCACTGGCACCAGCCAGGCCCCGGCAGGCCAACTCAGCCACCACTTGTAACGGCCGCTGCCGCTTAGAAGTAAGTCCACGCGAGCGCGCACCCGCCGCTTCAACAGCCCGGCCGCCCAAAGTCTCTGCGCTCCAATCCCTGTGCCCGTGGGGCACATGCGCAGTTTCGCCCGGCCGCCCGAAGTTTCTGCGCTCCAATCCCTGTGTCCGTGGGGCACATGCGCAGTAGGACACAGGGACGGACACAGGGACTGGACGCAGAGACAGTTGCACTTTATTACTGTAGATAGTTACCTTATCCACATTCATTCGTTTAAATGATGCTTGTAGAAGTTTGAAGTTATGAATATATTCATGTTCCAGCTTTGCTTGAAATTTAACTTTCTTCAAGCTAATACAGCCTGGGAACAACATATCCATGAACTGGCAGTAAGCTGCACCTGAAACAAGAACAAGAAAACACAGCATATTAATCACAATGCAAGTCACTGAAATGGTAAACATTTGTCACAGAAGACAAAGTAACCGGGCTTACAATCTGCTGCTGCAATATTGTGCATGCATAAAATCCATATCTTATCTTGGTACTGGGATACAGGCAAAATGCAGAATTATTTTCATACAAATGGGCAAATCTTTTAAGAAGGTTTTCTAGTTAAATCAGCATCATTAACAGATAAGGGCAAACTGGATGGGGAACAACATGTGGAGATTCCTTCATTGCAGGGGGCTGGACTAGATGACCCTCGGTGGTCCTTTCCAACTCTACAATTCTACATTCTTTAACACATCCATTGGATTTAGGTTCCATTGATTTTGTATGACATGCTCTTCTAAATCGTGCATAAAACAGAGACACAGGAATCTGCAATTAGCAAATAGGATGCTAGATTGTATGCCTCTGAATCCTAGCTGCTGGGGCTCATGAGGGAGAGAGTGCTATTGCACTCATCCTGCTTGTGAGCTTCCCATAAGCATCTGGTCAACCCCTGTGAGAATAGACTGCTGGACTAGATGAGACTTTAGAAGAGCACTGCTGGATCAGACTAATGCTCTTAGGTTGTGTTCTGTTTACAGCAGGGGTGGGAAGAGGATCTAGCAGGCAGGCAGAGTCTGAGCTCCCCCATGGGCCATTGTGACCGGGGGGGGGGCAGCTGATCCCAGTGGTTCTTGGCAGCCAGCCTTGCTTGCCAAGGCACAATTGGGAGTGCACTTCAAGCTTCCTGGTGGTTTCTCTGCAGTCACATTTTGACCTGCCCCATCATATGATGTCATGTGTGGGGCAGGTGGATGTAACTTGGGGAAAAGCAGTCTCACGGGCCAAACCAGGACCCCCTACTAGGTCTAATTTGGCCCAAAGGCCACAGTTTCCCCATGCCTGGTTTACAGGACGGCATGAGTAGCAACAAGTGTAAATTTCATCGCAGTTCACAAATTCTAGTCAGTGGCCATCAATTCCAAGAAGCTACTTCCATTGTTAGGAAACCAGGACAAGGACTACTAAATACTGAGCATAAGGTAAGGATGAAAAGGAGCTGGGAGGCAAAGACAGCAGACTGGAGAAGGATCTCTGTTGAAAAGGCAGAAAGTTTCTGCTAGGTTTCTGTTTTTGAGTTCTCAAGATGATGAGCTGCAGGGGGGAGAACGTGCTAGACCATCAAGGGTCAGAGTTTTCCATCTGTCCCACCTCAACCCATTGGCTAGAGACCCTTATAAGAAGTAGCTGCTCCCGAAGGATTTATTCCTGCTCCCTCTCAACATCTTTTTTGGGGGGTGGGGCGGGTCTGCCCTTTGCCTTTCATCAGGAATATGAATGTATTCGGCTTTTAGTTGTTGTTTCTTAATGATAAAATTTTGTTGTCTTAATTTTTTTGTAAGTTGGGGGGGGGGTTACTTGAATTTTTTTATCTATGTGTTATCTTTGTGGGTTGCCTTGGAGGCCTTTTATGGCCAAAAGATATAGAAATAAACAGAAACAAGCAATAATGATGGTGGCAGATGCTTTCAGCTTGCATACATATGGATGAGGATCAGAGTTCTCATTCAGCCTTCCTCAAACTGGTGCAAATCCTATCATCCAGCATTAAGATCCTATACACCATTACATGAAGTTCCACTGAGATTTTGCTAAGTATATACACAAATCTTTTTTTTGTCTTAATTCACTGCTTACAGGTACAGTGGTACCTCGAGTTACAAACACCTCAGGTTACAAACGCCTCAGGTTACAAACTCCGCTAACCTGGAAGAGTTACCTTGAGTTGGGAACTTTGCCCCAGGATGAGAACGGAAATCGTGTGCCGGTGGCGCAAGAGGCCCCCATTAGCGAAAGCACGCCTCTAGTTAAGAACAGTTTCAGGTTAAGAATGGACCTCCGAAACTAATTAAGTTTGTAACTTAGAGGTACCGGTACCATTGTATGTACAACACAAAATGTGTGTGCATGGCTATTGGAACAACTTGTACATTTGTTTGCACCTACCAAGTTTAATAGATACAACTGCGGCACAGACTACTTGCCCATTATCAGCACTATTCAATTAGTGTTCACAGGCCATCATTCCTTGTCCCTTAATATTCGGCTAGCTTTGTTGCCAATGACAGGTACTTGTGTTTCTCCCTCTCCCTGGCATCTGTTTTGTCCTTCCTATTCAGGAACCCAATTTCATATTCTTCCATACAAATACTGAAGATGGGGAGCAGAGAGAAAGGAGAACTGCAGGCGGTTGACTTATTCACACCCACACCTACTCTTCCCAATTCAAAGTAAAATATTTCTTTAAAGCAGATGTCTGCCTACAGAACCTTTCAGGTTAGTTTACACAAAATGTAGAACACTCCTCAAACCTGATTTGGAAGTAGAACCTGTCATCACATGAAACAGTGAAAGGGAACAACATGTTAAGAGAATACCAATCCACATTATGGGATTTGGAAGATATGCCCTCAAGAGGCATGCAGCAATAACTCTAGCTAGTATTAAAAGCCATAAGCAAGAGAATCAGTAGAATAATAACATAATTAGAAGATAACTGCTTTGGAAACTAACCTTTTATGAACCACAAAAATGAGCCCATACCAGGAACTGCACAAACCAAATGTTTGCTTCAGGCACGCCCTCCCCAATATGCTATTTTTGTTGGAAGAGGTAAGTAACAATGACTGTGTTCTCACATGTAATACTAACATGTTTTGTGCTGTCTGAACAATATCTGTTTAGGATCATGTATGTCACACTCAACACTCCTTCTCCCACATGGCCAGAAGGACCTGGAAATCTGCTGCATTTAGTTTCACTTTCCATGCATCTTGGTTTGTTTGTCCTCACTTACAAACCAGAGATCTGTAAACAAATTTTGGTTGAACAAACCAGCTTCATAACCCATGGGTTGAAGCTGACTTGCTTCGAAGTTGACTTGTTTTCAAATCAGCCAGAATTTGTTTTAAACCATGATCTCTGGTTCATAATAAGGCCAGAGCAGGATTCAGGGAGATTGAAACTAAATGCTTCAGAAGTTGTTCAGTAAATGTTTTAAAAGCTTTAATGTATTTGTTGTTGTTTTGGGCAATAGATGTTATTTGTTCCTAAGGTACTTGATTTAAGATTTTATGGCATAAGGGTGGATTAAATCTCTAGCTGAGAGAGCACAGGGCTAAATGCTGGAAGTCATTTCCACAAATGGAAGCCATTACCCTTATCACTATTGTGTACAACAGAGACTGGGAACATCTGACCCTCCAGGTGTTGTTGGACCCTAACTCCCATCAGCCCCAGCTGGATGGGCAATGGTCAGGGTTCATGAGAGTTGGAGGCAAGCAGCATCTGGAAAACTAGAGGTCCCACACCCATGGTGCAGAGAACAGCTGACGTTTCAGAGTAGGAAAACCACAGAACTCTGCACATGATTAAAAGGTACTCTTTCCTTTGTTATTACTGGACAATTACTGGTGTGGAAGCAACTATTTAAAAAATGTTCCAAAAGTCATCAGTTGCCACTGCAAAAGATCCTAACCAGAGCTGTCAGCATTAAATATACTTTTTGGGGGGCATTTGGGGGTCCAGTATTTCCTTTGATAGCATAATGTGCTTTATTTCCTCTGGGGTATTGATTTAGTCATCAATGTTTTCAATATTTGCAGGCTGGGTTACAGATTGTATTTGCAAACGTGGCTGTGTTGGCTACATGCATGAGTGGTAACTTCTTTTTGACCCAATTAGAATGCAGAAATTCTATACTGCTTCTAGAACTGAACAGAAGGCAACAGACAGCAGATTATACCACTGCTAGTCATTACACAGATCTGGCAAACTAACCCTTCCTTTTCGTTAACTTCCATTACATGTTTGTTGATGTACAAAAACAGAGTCACGGCCTATCAAGTGTCATCACAAAAAGACTCCTTAACTAAGTCAGCATAGCAGGCCAAATATTGCTATTTTTGAAGTTTTATTTATTTATTTATTTTAAAAAAAGAAAGAAAGAAAGAAAGAAAGAAAGGGACTTAACTTCACAGTATATACTGTCACTAATACAGCCTTCAGAAGTTGATGAAAGAATAATTCAGGCTTGGTTTAACAATCAATCTCTGTTCACAGGAAATTCTTGGAATTGTAGCTCTAGAAGGGTAATAGGGGGCTCATAACAATTCTCTGAACCTTTATCAAACCACAGCTCCCAGGATTCTTTGGGGGAAGCCATGACTGTTTAAATGTATGGTGTGAATATGACCTAGGTGTCCAACAAACCTATAGAAACTATCAGCCACAGAAGGCAGATATACAGTTGGGTGATATATTTATGTCTCCTTCTACAAAAGTGCCATAAGAACCCTGAATCTTATAGTCAGACACAGAATCCAGCTTTTATCCCCAAAGACACAGCTTTCTTTAAAAAGACAAATGAACAAACCTGGTGATAATCAGAAAGGGCAGAAGGGTTGCTGAGTATGATTAAGCTGGGAGCAAAGCTCCAGTTCCCTTTATAACACTTTACTATGACTAGTAAGAGTGGAATAAATAGAATAAAACAGAACAGAATCAGCATGTTGTTGAATTATGTTAAGGGTGTGCAAATTTGCTTAACATGCACCATCTAAACAGGATGAGGAATTCAGCTTTGATTGGCACAGAATTTGTGTTACCTGAACACATGATATACACTGTCTAGATTCGATTAAACTTTCTGTTAAGCTGCTAAGAGATCTGTCTGTCTGATGCTACCAGCTACAGCATTCTGATTCACTAATTTGTACATGGAAACTGCTGTATGTATGTGGTTGGTTGCAATGGGAGGGGTGTGCGCGAGAAGACTAACTCTCCTGGGCCTTGACACATCATTCCTTACATCTCTCTTCAGCACCACTCCCATGGCCCGGAAAATTCTTAGTGTCACATTGGTTCTTCTCCCTGTTAGATTCAGCTCAGGTATGGTGAGGGAGTTCTCCAGTAAGACACCATGGCCTTGTTAGCTTGGGAGTCATGTTTGACTTTGCAACAAAGCCAAAACCTGGCAGCTGCTGCTGCTGCTGCTGCTGCTATGACCTCTGAGTGTCTCTCATGTTCATCTTTGTGGGTGGGTGCGTGTGTCACACAGCAAGAAGAGATCCCAGACAACTGGCTTTTGAGCACAAATTATTTTTCTACGAAGAATACATGCACACACACACAGTTTCCAAAGAAGAACATAGCATAGTTGGTAAGCTGGGGACAGCACACCCAGTACTCCTACTGTCAGGGACTGGGCAGAGGAGGAGTAATAG
Source organism: Darevskia mixta (assembly GCA_034641385.1). NCBI lineage: Eukaryota > Metazoa > Chordata > Lepidosauria > Squamata > Lacertidae > Darevskia > Darevskia mixta. Next base: position 2,336,205 of record JAWWNH010000011.1, read on the forward strand.
TGGAGACAGCCTCCCCATCCTGACCCTTCCAGGGAGGAGGAGGAGGAGGAAGACAGTATAGATTTACAACAAGGGTTTGAAGGAGGTCGTAGCTCAGAGGCAGATGAAGGGAAAAGTTGGGAAATCATGGGAGAGCCAAAATACACCCAGCTGACACGTTGTCATTAGAAAGCATTCCAGACCCTACATCTCCTGGAACCCGGCAAGCCTTAAAAATAGGAGAGCAGAGAGCTCAAAGACAGAAGGCACGTAGCAGCACCCGTAGAGGTGGTGGTGGTGATAATGATGATGATGACAACGAATGAGGAAGTGGGAGGGGGGGTGGAGATTCACTCAGGACACCACCATTATCCAAGAGGCTGGGTTCTACACAGGACACCACCATTATCCAAGAGGCTGGGTCCTCTCTCTGTAAAGTTTGAAATAAAAAAGGACTGCAAGAAACTTTTTCTTGTCTTTATACTTTCCTGAGCAACCAGCCAGCAGCCACTGACAGCATCCTGACACCTACACCTCTTGCACTGCTGAACAGGTAAGTGCAGTCAGAGCTCAAAACGCTGATCATCAGTCTGGGCAGGAGCAAAATCTAAGCACTCCTTCCTTCTGTTCTCTATGTAATCAGTGAAGTCAGAACTGACATAGTTTGCCAGCTGACTGATGGGTGGAGACAGGAATATCATTGTAGATTATGTGAGTACATAACTATGTGTGAACACTTTTGGATGGAGGCCCATATCACCATATAAAAGATGTGCTTATCTGAATACACAACTTGCAAATACTTTCTTGTTGAAATAAAAGTTATTGCCTTCACTTTAGTGCATCCCTCTCCTTCACATGTATGACCACTTGCATACAGAAAGCTATTTCCCAAAAGAACTATAATATAAAAGGGTCTGGACATCAGAATCTTAGGAGTCTACTAGGTAGCAGCTGAGGAACAAGCTCTCTACAAATTCACAGATGGGACCCACACAGCAGCATCTTGTAAGAAAGTATGCATGATGCTATTTTTTGGTAAGAACAGAAATACCGGTAGCTGCAGAGCAAAAGTAGATTTGTTTCACAGTGACAGCATTCCAAAATTGTGAAAGAAACTTGTTAACATTCTTATTTATGAAAGCTACTTTGGGTTAAATGTTTGGTTTTGCTTTCTAGATATTTAGCCCCAAACTCGACTCACACATATGAAAACAAGTTTCACCTAGTTCAGAGGCTGCACACAGCTAAAAAATTGTATCAAATATACATACATATGGGGAACCTTTGGCTCTCCAGATGTTGCCAAACTACAACTCCCATCATCCCTGGCCATTGGCCATGCCAAGTCAAGTCAAGTCATTTTATTACGGTCATTGATCAGTGTTTCATATTACATCATTTGATTAGGAAATATTACTCTAGTGATACAACCTCTCTATATGCTGCCTTTATAGACTTTAGAGCAGCCTTTGACTCTATACAGTATCCTGACCCACCTTGTGGAAAAAACTGGATACATCTTTGATCAACAGACAGTTACACTATCTAATATGAACGTTACACAAAGGGACTTCTCTTAAAGTAAGACATACTCCCCAGGGTAATCTTACTAGAGCAATTAAAACTGAGAAGGGAATTAAGCAAGGCTGCATATTGGCATTGGTCATTCTTTCTGGGGCTGATGGAGTCATAGTTCAACAACAACTGGAAGGCCAAAGGTTCTCCAGACCTGTCTAGATTTTGCTAATGTGATCAGATTGTAGAGACTTATCTCAAAACAAGCAAGATCCCCATAGATCTTATGATTAATTTCAGGAAGTAAATTTACTGAAATAGAAGTATGGCTTAAGGATTTGCAGATAAGCAGCAATAATCACAAGAAAGTCGATACAGTAAAATAATTAAAAATCTGTAAACCAATGCAGCCTATGTAAAGAAGCAAGATCTGTTTAATCTCACTCTGCCTTGATCTAAATTCTCAGGAGAGCAAAGTGTAACCAATTAACCAAACATATCGCACAGCCTCCATTCCACAGCTATAGAGAGAATGTTCTTTCAATTAAAAGTACATATTCCTTTCACTCCATGAATTCACATTACAATTTTAATCTGGAACATAACTGGGTCCTTTAAAAAAAAAAAAAAAGCTAACAGTGCAGTCAAGTTGTTTAACCTTTGATGATCTGCTGCTATAACTACTGAGAAACAAGAATATGTGAAAGGCTTTAGAAAGACACCACAGGCACTATAGATGTAAAATTAGACCAAGCAACATATAAACAGAACTGCAGGGTTCTGCTAAGGAAATGTCTGGACAATCTGGATTTCTGAAGTGAGAATCTGCCAAAGCTTCTGGATCAGAGCAGAAACAATCACAGGGCCTTGCTAAATATGTGCCGAGTCATCTAATAAGATGCTTTACAAATCGCACTAAGCCAAACTATGGCTTAGTTTGAACACCTAAATTTAAGAGTTCATGGAGACGAGATGGCAGCCTTCAGCAGCCCTCCTGCTAAGCTAAGGTTTGGTATAGTTTGTTTTCCAAATCTGGGCTTGTGGTTTTCTCCTTCAGGGACATACCATGAGCCCAGGTTTGGACAACACTCTAAACCAAACCATGGCTTAGATTAGAACAACATGGCAGTAGCAAGAATGGGGGCGTAAAATGGCCACAACCTCCTCTCCAGGAGCCCATGCATTTGCCAGGTTCGATTTCAGTTGCAGTTCCACCTGCGGTAAGTGGTATCTCAAGTCTACAATCCAAATTTAGCTTTATCTGAATGTCATTAGCACCCGTACTGTAAACTACAACCCAAAATTAAAATATTAAATGGGAAGCAATCTAGATTTGTGCCAGAACTCAGCTCCAGAATCTGTTTTCAACATCAGGACTTCTGGATGCATATCAAGGAAGAATAGCCACACCAGGAATTAGGCAATATGTGTGTTGTGACATCTGTATTGTTCTCTGCCTTGAATTCCATTTTGCCATTTGCAATAATGGCAATAGTTTTGTCACTCTGTCTTCTCTGCCAGCCATTGCATATCCTCTACAGAGATGTATCCTGGGTTCCTCTATAATCCATGCTTATCCAGGAGTAAAGCTTAAAAACTCCATTTTGAAAACGAAGGTGCAATTTTCTTACACCCACAAGTTTTATGCTAACTGGAAACACGTCTTGTTTTATCTTTTCTTTTTGCCATTCAATACTTTTAAAGGAGTGCCCCTAGATGCCACTGAAAGAAAATGCCTAGGGTAAAAGCATGCGAAGGAAAAGCTGCTTACAGGCTATCTATTCTTCTTGGTTGTGTGTTTGTCTCTGCTAAGTAGGCAGAATGCAGAACAGGGTTCCCTGTGCTTTCTGACAGCCCACTTAACAGTTATGTGCCAAATGACCTCAGTTCTAAATTTAGCATGCAGATCTACTGACAATGATTTGTGAAAATGAAAGCTAAAGTCTTTTCCATGCACTGAAAGGCCTAACATTCTTAATTTGGGGTGTGTGCATGTTCTCATCGAGAAATGGATTTTTTTTTGTCCCCAGGCAATAGGGTTGGGTCCTGTATATATCCATGCACTTTTGGGGAAACCTCAAATGAGTAGAGTTTAGAGTATTCCAATTGCAGCTGAACAGGGTTGTTCAAATGCACAGAATGGAATGCAGAATCTTAAGAGGCAAATAACTGTTCTCATAAGGGATGGATGAATCTGTCAGTTTCTTCTTTTGCTAATCTCAAGCTCAGATATCAGGAAAATTCATATACATATAGATATGCATTTCACCTAATACACAGTTTTGCAAGCAATTTTCTCCATTATCATGCATTTTTTTTTACAACCCCTCCCCAATGTATACATTTTTATACACACTTTTTGTTGGAGAACTGCACTGCAAACTCCAGAGAAGCACAATTTTTTTTAAAAAAGAATATAGCTGTGCTTTGGTTTGCATATTGGTTTCAGAAGTGCATGCCAGGTAGATTTGCATTCAAAATTAAACTGGACAAATTTCTGCTCCATTTCTAGTTTTTATCCCATCAATTATTTCAAGTAATACGTTGCTGGACAAACATTTTATTTTGTATTGCCATTGTTTTCAATTTTTTCAAATGTTTTGATCCCCCCCCTTATTTTAAATTATTTCCATATCTTGCATTTTATTAAGTTACTTATAATTCGGACAAACTAACCCTTCATTCAAAAGTTCAATTTCCTCCTGCCTTTTAATTTTAGATTGCTCTATACCAGGCATAGGCCAGTGTTTCCCAACCAGTGTGCCTCCAGATGTTTTGGGACTACAACTCCCATCATCCCTCACTAGCAATACCAGTGGTCAGGGATGATGGGAATTGTAGTCCCAAAACATCTGGAGGCACACTGGTTGGGAAACACTGGCATAGGCAAACCTGGCCCTCCAGATGTTTTGGGACTACAACTCCCATGATCCCTAGCTAACAGGACTAGTGGTCAGGGATGATGGGAATTGTAGTCCCAAGACATATGGAGGGCTGAGTTTGCCTATGCCTGCTCTATACAGTCAAACCAAAGTCTGAATGTGCCACTCTTTCTTCTTCTAGAGCTCCCTTCCTGCCCCAGCAGACTTACCAGCTCTTGAAAAACAAAAATCTAGCACCTGTGTGGGGAGAGTGCCTAGTCCACAGAAAACACTTTTGTTTATATAAACTACACAGCTATTTCATGTACACACATACCAGATGTATAACACACATCTATGCAGCAATCTATTTTTTAAAATGTAATGCTTTGAAGGAGGGTAAAGGAGTATCCAAAGATGAATCCATGGCCAAGAACCCAAATCACATGCAGAGTTCACCTACGAAAATGAACCAGACTAGATTACAGATGAAGACCACATACAGGTGCAATGTGGTCATGAAGTAATATACAGATCAAGTATTTATCCATTGTACACCGCTCTTCAAAAATAAGGACACACACATGGATGTGTTTTCTCATACACAAACTCCCTTCCTCCCTCTGTCTCAGTATCTCTCACCCACCCACACTCAAGGAACTTGTTCCTGATTTAGCTATTGCTACTTATTCCCTGCACTTTTTCTGTATTGCTGCTTGTTCATTCAGAAGGGTACTCTAACTTAGAAAGGTTGCTGGGCTGGTCATAAAACAGCAAGCTCAAGGCTCAGCCTCCTGTAGGGGGCCAGAGCAGTAAATGAGCAAGGCTGCTAAACTGGCTCCTTTTTTGCTATCACTTGTGAGGGTGAGACTCAGGATAGAAGACAACTACTAGGAGTGATGCAGGACAGTGGTACCTCCAGTTGCACACAGGATCCGGTGTGTGTATCCGGAGGTGTTGCTTCTGCGCATGCCGAAACCCGGAAAAATACTTCCGAGTTTGCCGCGTCTATATCCCAAAGGATATGTAACCGAAGGTGAACGTATGTAGAGGTACCACTGTACTTGATAGCTGTTTCTCACATCTGCACAACTAGGGATGAGGTGAGCAGTCAAAGCAGAGGTGCTTGAATACGTAGGTATCCCTGCTCAAAAGACTGAGTTGGCATGGAGCAAAGAACAACTCACTGAAGACCCCCTAGTCCCAAGGTTCTTCAGTGCTGGGTTACTTTTATTACACTGACCAGCTATTTTAGAAGTGTACAGCAGATTTAAGTGTGCTTACAGCAGGCATCCCCAAACTCGGCCCTCCAGATGTTTTGGGACTACAACTCCAATCATCCCTAGCTAACAGGATCAGTGGTCAGGGATGATGGGAGTTGTAGTCCCAAAACATCTGGAGGGCCAAGTTTGGGGATGCCTGGCTTACAGAAATCAGAGGGGGATCTCCATTGATTTCAAGTGATGGGTGGGGGAGGATAAGAGACTTTAACCTGCTACATACCTTCAAAGGGCTAGTTGCTGGGTAGCATCAGAAGCAACCCACCCCTGAAGCTTTGGACAAATCTGCGTATTGAAATGAATGGGGATATTACACCTCCATTGATTTCAATGGGAACACCAGGTTCTTCCAAGCATTGTTTCCAAGCACTATTTTCTGTAAACAGTTGAAGAAAGTTGTCACAAAACCATGAACAATTGCAAGCAGACAACTCTTTGAAATGCTTGTGCATCCCTACTACAACACACACATACAGCTTGGCTTCTGGTTCATCATGAATACAAAGGCAAAATAAATAAAACTAATATTTTTTAAAAGCAAAAATTGGACAGGCATGGGATTACTGACTTTTCATATATTTTTCACAACAAGGGGCCTTCATACCTGCCAGGGTGGTTGTTTTCTGGTTAGTTGCCAACGTATTCCCCCAAATATAAATCCAGAATGCCACAACACTTCAAGCATTTTATACAATCCAATTATCTGGCCTTGTTCTGAAGTTCACTGTTAATGCTAAGAAATGCTCCTGAATATTGCAGTGCTTCCCACACTCTCTCTTGCCCTTTGAAGTCTCCTGTAAATGCAGATATTTTATGGGGGCTAATGTTACGCTGCATGAAGACTGGAAACGCTTCAAGGAACACTCGTTTTAAAAAGGGGGAGGGGAAGGAAGGAAGGAAAGAAGGATAAAAGACCAAATTAGATCAGCATAGCAGTTCAAAGATCTGCAGAGTACTACTGAATGACCAGCATACAGCTGGCTATTCCTCTGAAATAATTTCTTTGTCTTGTTCTATCTTACAAATGTGCTTAAGTAGGAAACAGTGAGGCAACCCGAAATACTGCAAAATTTCATTAGAACTCCCAAGAATCCTAGCCTTCAGTGGGAAAGGTTTCTGACCCTCATGACTTAAAAAAGAAACAGGATGCAATACCATGGTTTCAGAACCTGGCAAAACACAGTAATCCTAAGTTACAGGTAGGTAGCCGTGTTGGTCTGCCATAGTCAAAATACTGGAAGGAATTTTTTTTACAGCAACCCTAATGGCTAAGGTTAACACCAGTAGTGCCAGTGCTTCCCCTTTCATGGGATTAAAAGGCAGGCGGAAGGTAACACACAGACCAGGAAGAGACTGGGAATGAGCATTCTTGAACTGGGTGCCCCATTATTCATAGGGAGTGATTTGCACATGCTATAAAAGGAGCTCCCATTGATAATAATATTCAGATAATTTCACCTTCAAGAACTGATTCCAGCTTTCAGTTGTTTTCACAATAATAATAATAATAATAATAATAATAATGTAGATTTAGAGTACGTGGGGAAAATCAAAATATGAAACTTGGCAACAATCATGATGATACTACATTAATAACATCCATATTCAGTAGTTCACTATCTATATCTAGCACAGCTCTAAAGGCTGACACAGAGGGTGGGCTCTTTAGGGACAAGTTGCCCTCACATGTTCTAAAAGCCAACATTTTAGGGCATGCGACTCTTAGCAATCAATGGTTTGTTTGTTTGTTTTATTAACTTTTTATACCAAACTTCATCTGAGGATCACAGGGCAGTTTACAATATGAAAACACAAAAATGCATAACATATATTATGAAATAGCACCTTAAAATTTATACTTTTATTGCAATCATTATGTGGTCTTCAGCAAGCATGGTAAAATCTTCAGATACCAGAGAACAACATTACAACTGCTAAGTGCAAACACTCCATCAGGAAATTGTATGTGAAGCAGGGTAAGAAAGCAGACAACTTTAAAACTGGTTAGGGTTCTCTCCATATTTACACCCCGCTATCTAAATACAAGAACAATTGAGAGTAACAGTTATAGGTGTGGAGGTCAGAAATAAAAGCAAAATGAATAAATGAAAGCTATGAAATTGGTGAATGAGGACAACTTACTAGAATCCCAAGAAAACGGAAGTAAGGCTATACTTTCCTTGTAACATGTCCCAAAATCATTATTAAAAAGATGATGGAGGAGAAGCACAAAAGCATTATCTGCTTCTCACATGTGATCAAGACAAGCAAAGCCACATTTATCATTCCACTGTTCAAAGCCTTTTTGCCCTAGAAAGTCTCCATCAATATATGGCATTGCTACAACCCAAAGATGCAGACCCTTGTTGGATTGAAAGCATGGCTGCAGCATGACTACTCAAGCTCAAAGCTAAACAATATATCAAAGACTGAAGCAATTCTGCTAGACATTCCTGCCAGCTAGTCTTTGATTCAGCAGCAGATCAATGTCCCAAGGTGCCAAAGAATGCACATCAAACAAAGCTACATGCAGATTCACTTGGAAAAAGTCCCTCCTCAACTTGTTACTTGAGTCCTTGGAAAGAGAGGTCTACTATCAACATAACAACACAACCACCCTACTTTCTGTACCAAAATAAAATGTAACATTTCAATATTACAAGGTTCCAAGTAACACAAATGGGTTAACGTTATCCTGTACTGTATTGTTCCAGTACATTATAAAGGGACTCCATTTCTCTGTAAGACATTATTTTGCTGTCTACCCTCCTCTGGTTCTAACCATTTGTGTGATGATTTTTACCATGCGAATGATGTCCCAGATTTTAGTTGTCCATTCTCTCATAGATGGTGTTCTCTCCCCTGTGCCCCTCCCCCATTTTGACAAATAATAAAGTATAGGTGAAGTATAGTTCATTATTACTTTGATTTCCACAGATCAACTTTTCAAATAAAGGTGTGAATTTGTGATTCACACAATATTTATTATATTCTTTATATATTCATTTACAGACTGCTCTTCATCTAATTAGGATCACAGCGATATTCACAATACAGTAAAAAAGCACTACACATAAACCCTTAACCACTAAAGTTCAGATAAAAACAGCAATTCACAACTAATGTCAAAATAGCTGTGTAATTTACTGAAGTCCATTCTATAGATTTGAATATTTAGAGAGCTAAAACATGGTTGTTGTTTGTAAAAAATGTGTATCCTTTAAAATGAATAACATCATGTAAAAAACACCGTAACACAGGCCAAAATACAAATATATGTGTTTGCTACAGAGAAAGCTTTTATTCTTTTTCATTTCTACACCGCTTTTCAGACAGACCACTGATACAATGTTATTGATACAATACCAGTCTTTAAAAAACAGTTGCATCTTACCTGAACATAGTTGTTCAACTTTTGTGTAGTTTAAAGCTACTATATCGTTCACCCATGCAATGATGTCATGTCTGCTCATAGTCTCTTGGGTTATAGAGGTAGAATACACGTTGACCGCCATTCCCCAACTGCAAAATCAAATAAGTAGATATATAAGATTGGTTATAATTCTTATGAGGTGCATGTCATCAACAATGTAATTCTCCCCTTACAATCTTCATGTCATAGAGGTCCTCTTAAGAGCTCCAAACTCAACTTTGTTATTATTGAAACAGCATACAAATATAAAATCAAATCATATTTGAAAAACATTGTAAAGATTCTAGTTAGCACATCCTGAAACACTTTATAGAAAATTAGCATTTATTATGCCTCTAGGCGCCTATCTCTTGGAAATGCTAAAGACCACTGCATCACATAAAATTGCAACAAGACTCATCTAATCAAAAGTGACCCAGCCCTCTCTTAAGAAGGCTTTATCAGGAAGCTGAAATACATGTGTCAAACCCAGCCCCAATTTTTCACAGGAAAATGAGGAGTTGCATCTTTTTGTAATTGGTGTTTGACCAGACAGTATTTCAATGCATTCTTATCCTGAACTATCTCCCAAAAAAGCAACATTTAATAGGCGTAGCATGCATTTTCTTACTGTGCATATGGGTTTTTAACAGCATTCAGGTATTTATCCTATACTGGGACTTATCACCTGTATCAGTTGGTTTGGTAAATTACCTGTTTTATTTACAGATTTACTAGGATGTGCTTATATTTTGAAATTCTGAAAGCAGTTGTAAAATTAGGAGTGAGTTGACAAGCAGCACTGAAAAGTATACGCCGGCTTCCTTGGCTAGTAAAGCGAGATGAGTGCCGCAACCCCAGAGTTGTCCGAGACTGGACCTAACGGTCAGGGGTCCCTTTACCTTTATGAATGGTGGCTACATGGTAGCATTTGCTTTTTGCTCCAGGAGAACTCTGTACAGTGGGACCTCGACTTACGACGATAATGCGTTCCGACGCAATTTTCGTAAGTCGAAAACATTCGTAAGTCGAATCTCCATAGGAATGCATTGAGCGAAAAAAATTCGTAAGTCGAAAATTCGTAAGTCGAAAAAATCCTATTAAAAGCGGCCGTGACTTCCATTCGTAAGTCGAAAAATTCGGTTGCGGTGGCCATTTTGTTCCTCCCGGAAGTCATTCGTAAGTCGAAAAACACGTAAGTCGAATCACTCGTAAGTCGAGGTACCACTGTATCAGGATTACATAGTGGGATCAGAAACAAGGCTATGAGAACACAAAATGCCCAAACAATGCTTCAGGGGTGGGGACACTTTTTCAGCCCACTTTTTTTTTTTGTAGGCAACCTCTGGGAGCCACATGCCAGCAGTGGGCAAAGCAATGGATGTGACAATAGGCTATGCAAAAGACAGAGGTGTCTTCATTCTCCCTTGCTTCCATTTACACATCTCTGCATCCTCGTCCTAGACAAACAGGAGCTATTATAATATGGTAGTTCCAGGACAGAGTTCAAGAACAGTTGAAGGAAGATGTGGCACAGGACTAGTGATCAGCATTGTTGGGGTTGAGGGTTGGGGGGGAGTCCTGAGGGCTGAATACAGAGGACTGGAGTATTTCCCACCCCGTTCTATTCCTTGGCAAGGATGGGGGGAAATCACATGTGACAAGTAGTATCTATGGACATACTCAAACTGATGCTTTGCATACTTGAGACAGAATGGAATTTGGCTCTTCAGATATTCTTCATGTCATCAATTCCTCAGCCCCCAAATTTGCAGAGCAACCTTTGGCCTGCAATTTACTCAAAGGAGACCCACTTAATCAATGAACATGACTAAGTTAGGTCCATTAATTTCAATACGTCTACTAGGAGGAAAAGTCACCACCCTGTGCCAAATGACCATATCCGGCAACAAATGATTGATTTAGCAAACCAGAGATTAAAAAATAAAATAAAATCATGCATTTGGACTGAGCTGGAAACAACTAACAAGATTTTACATCATGTTTATATTATTTTTATTAGCACACATGTGTTCTGCGCAATCTTGCACACACATTACTGGCAACTGATTAATATTTTATTTACCAAAGGAAAATGCAGTGATTCTGCCTGTGGGGCAAGGCCTGAATAAAGAGAATGAAAACATTAAATACTGTATATGGGTATGGATAATGTAAGCTGTTAAAGCACCTTTTGCAAAAGAATGTGCACATGTGTGTGGGCACACACACACTTACAGACAAGGTTTACTGGAAGAAATGCTCAGGTTTTTAAAAAATAAACGCTGCTTACAATTAAGCAACATATTCATATTCTGACACCACCACTATGCTCCATTAATGAGCTAAACTGGCTCAAGGCTAATATCAGATTGCCTGCTTGTCACTCTTCTTTCTTCCTCTAACACTCTCGCCATTTCCTTTTTCGGCTGCTTTGATCTGGGTGGGCTTTTCGGATGGTCTGGGTTAACACCAGGGGAAAAACTGGGTCATCTCAGCTCACTCTGTGTGCCCCCCCCCCAATTCACAGCTCAGCTGAGTCTCACCCTTTTAGCCTGACATATTACAAGCATCATTCATCCTGGAGTGGAAGAGAAAATGAGAAAGAATTTACATTTCAATCCCCTGACTGCCCTCAAGACTTTTGCCTTCTGTGTTTTACTTTCTGTACATACCAGTCTCTTCAAGTAGTTTTGTGACAAGAGCTAATGGGATTTCTGCAACTGCATAGGGTGACAAGATACAGTCTTGAGTAGCTGCCGGTTTCTCACAACTTGTGGGGGTCTTGTAATAAGATATATTTTATTTCCATAGGTTGGCGTGACTAAGGCCATGTTCACATGACTGCTAACTCCACAGCCAGTGTGCTCCCCAATGTTAATTTTGGAAGCAGCCTTCACACATTAGCCACAATCCATACTGATCCTGTAGTCTGACAAATACTGCTGTTTGATGCATTTCTTTCTCAAACCAGCTTCAATTTGATTAGAATACCGGATGCAGAGCACAGATGACAAGCTTAATGAACAGGAGTTCCCAGAGGGCTCCAGAGGTGGGGGAACCAAAAAGGTCATGCACATCAGGTGAAGACATCCCTGCTCCATCTCTGATATGAACAATGTGGCTTGAAACAAACAGGGGTGGGGTGGGGGAATGAGCTCACTGTGTTTCAAGCTACTAATGTGAACCTACCCTCCTAAGGCTCAGCTGATTGCTGCCATGTTCTTTGGCCTTAATGCCCCATCTCAAAGGGAAATAAGGGAGGAGACAAGACAGAGAGATATCCTCCGCACTGTGGAACCTTTCAGTCCAGAGGACATGGCTTTACCCAGCTCCTCAGATTCTGAGAATACCCTCCTCTCAATGGTCTCCTCGCTACCACCACACCATAGGAACCAGCAAAATTGAGCAATGGTCTTTTAAGAAACTGACTGCTCTTCAGAAGGGCAGGGCTAACAGCAGCTCCAGACCAGTGAACCTTCAGAAGGCCTAAGCATGTCAATGAGGCAACAGTTCTCCTTGTATGAGTTCCAGCCAGCATCTGTCATAGTCCATGATCTTGACAGATCATGCTCTACACTGCCTATCATGAGCCTACATAGGGAAGGGCCAAGGCAGCCTATCCAACAACAGCCTGCTCCTCCAGTAAGTGCTGCAGCTTCAGCTCAGCCTCCCTTGTAAGACTTGAACCAAGCTAGGGCAGGCTTACCACCCTGCCTTTGAGAACCATGCTGGGACAGGGTATATTATTGGTCAGGGCTACTTTGATACTTTGATATCTGGGAACCCATAAGAAAATGAGACATTACGGGCTTCCAGGTTTTCATGCCACTGGGCATTAGTCACCTCAAATAACTCTGCTGACAGTCCTGTCTGGTTGACTTTGTTGGAGTGTAGTTTTTCTGCACTGGACCGTTTCCTGTCTGAGTTATATTTACATTACAGACACATAAAGTAGTGGTCAAAGTTCAAATTTGTCCTTTGTCTCCTATTTCTTTCCTGGGTCCAACAGCAAATGAACGGGGGTGGTACAGGGAATCAGGTTCAAACAGGAGACCCAGATTCAAAAGCTAGTTTAGTCATGAAGTTCACGGGTTACCTTTCACAAATCCAAATCTAAGTATTATTGCTCAGGCTATTTGAACAGACAGTCAATAAAAACAAGATAGGTACACAAAAACAAATTGATCTATACTAAGGTATGATTAAAAGTTATAATACCCTAGTCTTTTTTGTGGAGGAAAAGTATATGTATGTACATATATTGCAACTCAGCCTGATCCACTGTATGAGAAGCCTAAAATAAGAAGGTTGTAATTTGAGAAATACAGTATTAGATTTGTTGTTCAAGTTTTTTTTAAAAAAAAATCATCTAAAAGATTTACGGTATATGTTTTACAAAAACAAGATAAAAATACATAAACATAACAACCAACATATTAAAAGAGGGCAAAAGACATTTAAAGGCCTGAGAGAATAAATATACCTTTGCCAGGCACTGAAAGGAGTAAAATGTCGGTGCCAACCAGGCCTTTCTGGGGAGAAATTTGCTCAGACAGGACACAACTACTGAGAAGGCCCTTTCTCTGGTTTCCATGCACTTTCTCTCAGAGGGGGAAGGCACGAGGAAGAGACACTCTGAAGCTCAATACATAGGCCATAGGGCACTGGTGCCCTCCAGATGTTCTGAACTACTATTCTCTTGACCCTTACCAGAACAGTCAATGGTCAAGGATGATGAGAGTTGTAGCCCAACAAAATGTGTAGGGCACCTTGTTGGCTAGCCCTGGTAAAAGGGCAGATATTCCTTCTGGTTCTTTGGTCCTAAACCACGCAGGGCTTGGAAAGTAAGTACTAACAATTTGAACTGTCCTTGAAAACAAAAGTGAAATCCAGTGAAGCTAACACCATTGAGATATGTTACCATTGACTCACCTAGTTAACAAGCAAAGTAGCTACCATATTTTTCCATCTATAAGATGCCCCCATGTATAAGACGCCCCCTATTTTGGGGGACTCAGATTTAAGAAAATGGGGGGAAGACACAATCTGTGAATAAGACGCTCCCTAATTTTTAACATTATTTTTTAGGGGGGGAACCTAGTCTTATACACAGAAAAATACGGTATATTTTGCATAACCTGCAGCTTCCAAATAATCCTCAAAGGAAGCCTCAAGTACTATGCATTAACAGTACTCAAACTTGGTTGTTGTCTAAGCAACTGAAGGGCACTACTTGCCACAGAGTGGGACGCGGGTGGCGCTGTGGGTTAAACCACAGAGCCTAGGGCTTGCCGATCAGAAGGTGGGTGGTTCGAATCCCTGCTACGGGGTGAGCTCCCGTTGTTCGGTCCCAGCTCCTGCCAACCTAGCAGTTCGAAAGCACGTCAAAGTGCAAGTAGATAAATAGACACCACTCCGGCGAGAAGGTAAACGGCGTTTCCGTGCGCTGCTCTGGTTCGCCAGAAGTGGCTTAGTCATGCTGGCCACATGACCCAGAAGCTGTCTGCGGACAAACGCCGGCTCCCTCGGCCTATAGAGCGAGATGAGCGCCACAACCCTAGAGTCGTCCGCGACTGGACCTAATGGTCAGGGGTCCCTTTACCTTTACTTGCCACAGAAGCTACCTGAGACAATCCTGGATACACCCAGATGATTAATTTAAGCACACTTATGACACATCCCCTCAATTCCGTGAATTACTTTTCCCAGCAGTTTCATGTAAAATGTTAAAAAACCATGTGAGACAAGATATGCTATGGGGTCCTGTAGAGTTCTAAGCAGAATGGAGCTAAGCAGCAGTCCTTGAGCAACACCTTCTGGAACTGCTCCTTCAGGTAAAAATTTGACCCATGATGCCTCCAACTTCCAATCCAAGGAATCTACCCAGAAGGATACAATGGTTGACAGTATAGAACGCTACGGTTCAAGGAGAATTAGCAGAGTTGCACTTCTCCATCAGGGTGACCAAGGCTGTATCCATTGCAAAATCAGGCCTGAAACCAGACCCTAATGGGCTCATATAAACAGTTCCACCCACCACTATTGTACAACCTTCATCTGCTTGAGTATCTTGCCCAATAAGGAGATATTAGCAGCCATGTAATAATTGTAACAATCCTTGAGATCTAAGGAAGACTACTTTAGGACTATCAAAATATATAGGCCAATATGACAGAGAAACTCTTCCAGAATTTGATTTATAGTTTTATAGATACCACACCTTTCTTTCCAATAACAAACCAACAGTTTTACAATGTCTATTACCGGTAATAATACGTGCACAAAATAAACAGGATATAATATATACCAAAAGATAGATAAGGGACATATTGTAGTATTTTTAAAACTATGATCAAAGTGTAACAGTACTGGGCGCTAGCAGACTACCTCAAGGAGAGTTCTACACCCATAATGTTACAAGTAACTTGTTCCATATTGTACCAGATCTTATTTCCTACATGGATAGCTCCCAAACCAGGGCTTCCCTCACAGGTGGCTTCATTACTGCAACGTGACCAGAAATATCAGCTTGTGCAAAAAGGCTGCCATCAGATTGCCAACTGTTACTGTATAATGATTACTCCAACATGAAACACTCTGCATTGCATATCTTTGTTTCTTCAAATGTTTCAGATTCAAATTTCTTACATATAAATTAAGTGGTGCTGCGGAATCTGTGGAATGCCTCCTTAAAGGAAGTCCACCTACCCCTGAAACTCTATCTATACCTTCAGGCAACAGGTTAAAACCCGGCTTTTTCACAGGCTTATCTGGCTAGTTGATGCAGTTTGCAGTGAGCAAATGAAAGCATCTGTATTGTTTTTGGGGGAATTTCAAAGGCTTTATTCATGCAGGAATTATTTACAGGATAGATAGAGATGAGAGAGGGAGAAAAACAACAACAGACATATTGTCTCAACAAGTTGGGAGAGAACAATAAGCAAAATGGCTCAGCTTTTAAGGGTGGGGTTAACTTAGAGAGCCACAAACAAATGCTGGATAGATTGCTGTACACACAGTACTCACTGCATTGTTGACTAGATTTTTGTTTACTGCTGCCACATAATTTTTACTATTTGCTTTTTGTGAAAGATACAGTATGTTTGTGCATCTCTCTGTGCATATGTGTTTGTGTGTGTGTGTGTCTCACCCATGAAAATATTTTGAAAATGTGATCTGAAAGCCACTTAGTATTTTATGAAGAAAAGGGGGGGCCATAAAAATTCAAAATAAAAAGGTGCATCCAAAAGGAGGGTGGATGATACAGGAGAAGTTACTCTCAATACACAAATGATTGTTTGAAGAAGCTTGATGGAAATGCCACTGCTTTTAGTGAGGGGCTTCACTTTTTTCTTTTTCAAGAAAAGGAAGCTGCAAAATAGGAAGACAGGTCAAGATGCTGTCTGGTAAGAAAGACTGGAATTCTCAGACAACCAGGATGAAGGATGAAGGATGACTGTAGATAACATGGCCAAGAGGGAGAAAGTCCCTGAACCTTTACTCAATGTTTTTCCAGGGGTTTCCTCACTTCCTAATAAAATGACCTGTTTAGAGGCCACCAGCTCTAGCTAGGGACTTCAAGCTGGAAAATAAAAACTCATGGTTCAACAAACTGGTGAAGTGAAGCATTGCTCCTTCTACTGCCTTTGCAAGCTGAAGATTTCAACATCTATGGACTATAATAGCAAGATTTCAGAGGAAGAAGTCACCTAAAAAGAGAATACTCACCTGAAATATGATTATAAATTTTCCAGGTTGTATAACCTGCATGCTACCAATCAGCTATCAAGTCAAGTTCCAGGTGCTGGTACAAATATTTATGATCCCATACATTTCAGGACTAGGTTATTTGAATGATCATCTTGTTCCTTATATACACAGTCAATGGCTGCAGTCTGTGAGAGCTTCTTCTGAATGTTCCAAAGATCTCAGAAGCAACTAGGAGCAGGGCTTTTAATGTGACTGTACCAGTTCTGTGGAATGGCATTCCTGTAGAGATATGACAGGTGCCCACAATCTGTACTTTCTGGAAACAACTGAAGACATTTTTGTTTCAAAAGGCTTTCCCAGCTGGAAAAATAGGTATTTGCCATGAATATCTATTTTGTATGGTGCCAGTTTAGCTTTAAATGAATTTACTGTTGTATTGTATTTTAAACTGTTTTTTTATTGATTGTATTGAACATTGCCTTAAGATGGTTGTATGTAGACGGTGGTTAATAAATTAACAATAACAGATAATAAAATAAAGTTCTACACAGTCAGAGAGCTAGTATTCCTACAGTTTAAATAAAGGAAAGTTAGAACTGGCAGTATTTTATTTTTTGCTGCTTGTTCACTTTGACAGGTGTCACACGGTATAAAGAAAGGGAGAGCTGGATTAGCAGATCAAAGCTGTTGCTCAGCAAGGGGAAATGAGAGAGGATAGTCTTAGATATCAGTGCTAATGAACAGGTACCCCTTCCTTTTAAGGTTCTCTGGCTTAGAATATTTGCTTACACTCTGAACAACTCTATTCAGGGTGCATTCCCAAAGTTAATACCGGTAGTTCTTAACTTTAGACAGACTACCAATACATCCAAGGGAATACTTGCAGACAGAAGGTAGAAGCATAGATAGAAGCAGAGAAAGGAAGACATTTCCTGGAAGTGCAAAAGAAAATCAGTAAACCTAAGCATTTTGAACTTTACGTTAGTCTATCCATCCTTGGTTCCAGCTTTGAACAACATAGGGACTACGGGTGCATTTTTAGAACAGACACCTCAACCACATGCTGTATTCTCATGTTGGTTCCAAAAGTTCATTAGCAACTTTAACAAGTTCAGAGGGACCCAATCATCTTTTCCAAGGCTGCATATTAATGACCACATAATGCAATTAGTTAACCCTTAACTTGAGCACTTTAACTGTACCCACATGAGGACAGTAGACAGATTTCCTCCACCCTTTCAGTCTAGTGCAGGAGTGGGGAGCAGGAAAAAAAATGATGTTTGCTATGGTTATATGAACCTGCTTAGGACTGGGTCATTAAAGGTAAAGGTAAAGGGACCCCTGACCATTAGGTCCAGTCGTGACAGACTCTGGGGTTGCGGCACTCATCTCGCTTTATTGGTCAAGGGAGCTTCCAGGTCATGTGGCCAGCATGACTAAGCCGCTTCTGGCGAACCAGAGCAGCACACGGAAACACCGTTTACCTTCCCGCTGCAGCGGTACCTATTTATCTACTTGCACTTTGATGTGCTTTCGAACTGCTAGGTTGGCAGGAGCAGGGACCAAGCAACGGGAGCTTACTCCGTCACAGGGATTCGAACCGCCGACCTTCTGATCGGCAAGCTCTAGGCTCTGTGGTTTAACCCACAGCGCCACCCGCGTCCCGGACTGGGGTATTAGCCATGTTTAAAAGTTGAAATTGAAAATGATAAAAGCTAAAGTGCTTTTATTGCTTCAAACACCATCAATTGTAAAGTCTACTTCTATGCTAATTTTATTTTTGTAGGTTTCATTTGCCATAATATGCAATTATGAATATTTTGACAAAAGCAAGCTTAGAATTGGGCCTTGCAACCTAAATAAGACATTCTTCTAAGCAGCCTGCCACTACTGAAGGATTTCCAATAAATGCTATGTCCTTAATCCTCCTCTCACTGATTAATGTTTACATTTCCTTGTGATGAAGAGAAGTATTTTCAAAAGTGCAGTAGGAGAAAGAAATCCTACTACATCCCGTTCCCACTAAGAATGCTAGACATTGCACACGAGAACATTAAATGGGTCAAGGGCATTCACTCGAAAGTCAACTTTTATTTAGGATTCCACACGCTGTATGCTCTGATGAATATATTAAACACTGCCCAAAAGTACTCTTATAGAACAACAGACCCAGACCCAGATCTACTCAGATCCAAGTCCCAATGAGTTCAATAGTGTTTTCTCCCAGGTAAGTGCACAAAGAACTGCAATCTTCAGCAAACAAATTGAACTGAAACCATCGCAGTTACTGGAGTAGGCAGACGTAGCATTCAAAGGTGCAGTGAAAACAGTTTAGACACCAGCCACTGAAGTGGACAGAATACAACAGGCAACCCATGGGTGATCACATGTGACAGCAGAGCACACAAAAGCCCATTCCACACCCTTTTCCAGCCACTTCCGGGTTGCTGCAATGCGCATGTGTGCAGTTGGCCGCCAATTGGACGTGCGTAAATTGGTCATTGCCTGTAGTTTGCTTCTGTCAGACTAAAAAGCTGTTCTCAGAAATTTAGTTCTTAATTTTGAGGTCAGTTTTGCATGCCCCTCTTTGATGTATGTATATTCTTATTACTATGAATGGGTGATAGATCTCCTTCCTAATTATTCATATGATGTCTTCAGTTCCATATTCTCTAGAAGAGAATGAGAAAGCTGACAATGGATTGGAAAACCCGACTCTGGAAAAAGAAGAAATAGCAAGGTACATTACTCTGTTCTGGATGGTGGTCACACTCAGCCAGAAGGAGCATATTGGCAGCCTGGAGGTCTGGCAATGATTCTGGCTAGGAAAACCTTTAATCAGCAAAAGCCAATGAGCTGACTGAAACCCTTTCTTTGATGAAAGGGACCTGGGCCATATATATCTACAACCCCCATCACTCCTGACTACTGGCTATACTGGCTGGGGCTGATGGGATCTGAAGTCCAACAACATCTGGAGGATCACAGGTTCTCCATCCCTGGTCTAGAAACTTCCATTTACAAAACATCCCACTTTCCCATCTCATAATAGAAATGGGCTGTGGAGAAAATATGAGACTAAGCATTTCACAAAAGCCACAATTAAATATGTTTTATTTCTATTGACACAATTAAAAATAATTGTGTAAAAGTCTAATCTCATTTGAATAACCAAATGAAATCACTAGTACATCTGGCATTGCTGGAACCAGATATACAGAAATCCTCATTAATACACTTGAAATAACAATATTAGATAGGAAGGTAGATATGGGGTTCCTATTTGTATTCTGACTACAGCACTTTAAAAAGTACACTGCTCTTGTGTATCACAAAATAGTTAAAATCATGAGGACTGGTCATTTTTCAGTATTTTTAAATAATAGCTGGATTTGGTCCCACAAGCCTATACTGTAAACTGCAATATGAAGGAAACACAAAGCAGTGGAACTGCCTTGGGACTGAACCAAATGTTCCTCTGTCCAGGATTTCCAGCATCCTCATCTGCAAATCCCCATTTCAAAATCCAACCAAATATAACAGGGCAGCAGACTCTTTGACCTCCATATATTCTTATTTTAAAAAGGTTTTCTTATTACATCGCCAATGAATTAAACATATTCAAATATATGTCAACCAAAGCAACAGATTAGCTGTGATAGTGTAATCAAAATAAGACCTAATATGCAGCCTTCTAGTGCAGTAAAGACCTTTTTTAAAATGCAGGAATCTAGGTGATCCAGATTGTTAACACACACTCTGTCTCAGTCTAAAAACAACTGTAGAATCACAGCTGGGATTTAACCCCGGCTGCACAGAAGGTTTGGTATCCATAACAGCTATGCAGACAGGCTGAAAACCAATGCCAAATTGTTACATTCGTATCCTGTTCTTCTCTCCAAGGAACTAGCAGAAGCATTTATTTTCACAACAATACAGTTAGGTATGGGTAAGCCAAGAGAATGTACTTGCTCAAAAAGCAACAGAGCAATCTTCATAAATGAATGAAAACATGTACAGTATCCGAGTTGCCTTAATCTGACTGTGCCAAACTTACTTGTTAAATACCGTAACATTTCTCACCTACCTCATAGGATTGAGAACCAGGGTAAACACAGGATGATGCAGGCAGACCAGTGCTTGGCTGTACTACATTTTAATGCATATTAAAAAGCAGAGGCATGACCTGACCCTGATTCTGCAACAGCAGCAGTAATATGTGCTCTTGTGGAGAAATGTGTGCCTGTAATTATGCTATATTTCCCATAATAGTAGGCATTATATGGTGTGGGCTTGCTATTCTCAGCTGTGGCCTGTCCTAAGCTGGAATGCAATGTAAAGCTAACTTCCAAGTCCCATAGCAGACTGTGAGTGTGGTGATTGTATGGCACAGCAGCACCCAGGCTGTATCACACTGTATGATAGATTATGTTCCAAGTAGCCACATCTAAGTTTCCATTCAATTTACATGAGTCCCAAATCCTCAAGGAAAACTTCCATGCATCTAATGAAGTATTCAGATCTTAACACTTCAAAACATCCATCAAACAGTGGTCCCAGAACTGGCCTCAAAGAGAGGTGCTGTCTCGTCTCATTTGTGCAGGGTTCTTCACATTGCTCCCTACAACTGCAACAGGACTAGGAAGAGTGGGTTTGTGCCAAGAACAAATAATGGCTTGGTTTACTGGCCAGTCAAATTTATGGGCTCATGAAGACATCCTTTGTCCACCATCTCTGGTCAAGGTGGAGACTAAGTTGAAGAGTAGTTGCCTCATTAAAGCAATCCATTTTTCAGTTAGCACTTCTATTTTGCAGGGCCCACAGGAAGCAGGCAGTTGATTATTAGGAAGGAGCTGTTTCTGAATGATTAAGACACCAGAAATGTGTTGATGAAAATGTATCGTTCAGTTACTGGCAAATATAAATAGCACTCACAAGCCCATTTTGTTAGTACACAGCTTTAGAAAATACATTAACTGGGTGATTGCTATGAAGAATAAGACTGAAATACTTTGCCTTTGCAGATTTCATTTGTCTATTTCTGCATTTCCTGATGCGTTTTCACCTCATTTTACACCAGTGTTATTTGCTACAATGCCTGTAACAAAGAATGGCAACCAATTCTGGAAAGTTCTGGGCACTTCTCTCTATAAGTAAGAGCTCTTAGGCTAAATTCAGACAACCCTCAAGCCATAGTCGTGATAAATTAGGGGAAGTTCTATATGCTTGCATGCTCCCTATTCTCCTTTCTTGGTGCAACGTTCCTGTTAACTATAATTTGCTGTGGTGTCTAAATAGGTGTTTGCCACTCCAAAACAAGAGTGTTCCTGATTCTTAGCCATAGTTTGCCAGTTCATATAACCATAGCAAACGTGTCACGGACAGGGCATGGAGAAAGAAGCCACATTCAAGATGGGTGGGGGGAAGACCATGTAAGTCCATAACGAGTAGTTAACTCCTGGTTGCTTCTGTCCTCAATTCCCCAGCTCAACCCTGTTCCCCAACAGACAGAAAGAGAGAAAGCATGCACTCATGCACATATTAGCTTTTCCAAGGGGTTTGGGTCAAGGTTAGGCTCTGTAGAATAAAAACAGATCCTCTTGAATTTGCCTGACACAGGGTCTACCAATAGCAGCATCAAATGAAAGCTTATTTTGGTAGAGTGCACATTAAAAAACACAGATCTGGTGCTTGCTAGATCCAAGGCATGGATCCTCATGAGTTTTACACAAGATGGCAATACCACCAGGAAATCATGGAACAAATCTGTGTACACAGAGGTGATCTATGATTTGATGGCTGTTCTAGAAGGGATTCCTTCTAGAAATATACAAGGAATATATAAAATATAGAAGAATCCATGCCTTGGATTCTCAACCAAAACAGCACCTGGTTTCGGATTGTCCCCTTTCAGTCAATGGAGACAGGGGTGTGTGCGTGTGTGTGTGTGCGCGTGCAAATTCACACTCACATATGTCTTTTCCCTCTCTCTAGCAGTCCATTTTCTCTTTCACCCCTCAACTCCTGTGTCAATCAGATTTCTTCTTGCTGCCTCCCTACATTGCTGTCACCCCCCCCCACAATCGACCAGATATCTCCCTGTTGCCTCAGTCGTTTCACTGCCTGTTCAGCTGCTGATATGAGTTTTGAGAAACACATAGAGCTGAAAAAAGAAATGGAAAAGAGAGTCGTTCTCTCCCATTTCCTCCTTCAGCTTTCTGTACTTTCCAAAAAGGGGAGGGGCAGACAGCACCCTTGACACCACATGACAGTGAACAGGGGAGGGAGGGCTCAGAAGACTCATGGCCACCTGAGGAAGTCTGCAAGGGTGCCACTGTACCCATGGATATAACCTTTGAGGCCACAGGTCACCTGGATAGAGCATTACCAATGTCCTTGCATGCATACTTTGAAAGGGAAACAACTTCAAAATTAAGCTTCTTATGTTCTATTCTTACTATCAATGTCTACTGGCTGCAATGGCTACGCTCTATGTCTACTGTTGGACATATGTCTCTGAATACCAATTTTGGGGAAACTGCAGAACGGGAAAATGTTGCTGCACTCAGGTTCTGCTTGTGGGCTTCCCATGGGCATCTGCTTGGCCAATGTGAGGACAGAATGCTGGCCTAGATGGGCTTTTGGCTTGATCCAGAAGGCCTGTTCTAACAAGTTTCTGTTTGGCTATCCAAGTAACCAAATTCTGTAATTCAAAAAGCATGTGAGCTGCATGACTACTTATTATTATTATTATTATTATTATTATTATACTCCTAGGTATCTATTTAGTTGCAAACAGATATACTTTGCTAATGCAGCTGATTAGTGTGCACGTTTTTTCAGGAATTATGTGAATTAAATGACTGGATATTAATTAGACCATTGGAAATATTATCTAACTTGATTTAAATAACTGGCCTTTGGCTACATAATAAAGATTTAGATTTAAATAACTGGCTTTTTTCAGGAGGATGCCTTGCTTGAACCATCTTTAGGTGTGACTATGAAAGCATCTTGTTTTCGCCAGCTTAATTTGATGTATCTGAGAGTCTTCATCACTGAACACAGTGGAATTCATTTCCATGTACGTAGGCATGCACAGGATCGCATTGAAAATAAAAGCAAGACTTGCATCATAGTTGTATAAACAGATCCATGTACTGTACAGATTTCCTTCTGGAAGTCAGTACAGAAGGAATAATACAGTATAATGCTAGTTGGCATCCTGCTGCATCACAAATTGCTGCTATATTTGTTCACTTTCATATAAAGGCTTCCATCTCAAGTTGATCTTGGCATACTTCAGAGAACCAGACCAACTGAGGTAATGACAATTTCATGGTGGCTGCTAAGAATGCACCCTGTTGAAATTTGAACTGCCTGATCTACCACTTTCAGAACCCAGTCTTCAGATTATTCATGGATTTGGGTTTTGAAAGTTTTTATTTGGTTCAGTTTTTGTCTTAAATATATATAGAGAAATACAAGCGCTATGAGTTGCACAACGAGTCATACAGTTAGTAGGTGTCAGAGTCAAGAACACAGAGTCCATCGTCCAGTTCCAATTAGTGTACTGGAGGCAATGCTCAGCATTAAATTAGCTCCAAAATCCCTTACACAAGTATCCGGGAGAGAGGAGGGAAAGAACAAGACAAAAGCTTTATAAACTGAGTAATGCTGTGATAAAGTAATCCCACATTAGCAAATGATAGAAGGTCAGGGCATGTATTATCAGACTCCTAAAAAGACTATCTGCAGCTATCCCCAAAGTCATATGCTACATTCCATCCCACATCGATCATCAAGCCAATTCCACAGAATGGTAGTTTTCGGAACATCTTGGATTAGGCTTTTATGAATGAAAGCCATGTTTTTATCCTGATGAAAAATTCCCATTGTAACTGGCTGAAGTATTCTTTTTTAAAAGAATCTGCAGGTATGATTAAGCAATAATTTAAGCAGTCCTATGGGACATGTTATTCTTTTCGCTTAGCAGTTTATAAACATACACAAAGTGCTCTTTTCATTCAAGACATACTGATGTAATTAAAATGAAGCAGTTACCAGTTTTCACATTTTCGTGGGGTGGGGGGAAATAGGCCAAATTATGTCCATTTCTCTTAACAGAAAGCTGTTCAGAAGAATTAAGAAATGTGAACAGAGGAAATGAAGGTTTCAGTTTATTATCAGTTAAGGCTTTTTAAAAACTAAATTTTAAAAAATTGACAGAACAGTAGGCACCAAATCCCCATTCTATATTTCAATTTTCAAATGGCCCAGCACATTAAAGATGCTATTTTTATTCTCTTACTGAATATACTTAAAAGTATCTGCACAGGCTTAAGAAGCCACTGTGATTTTGAAGAAGTGCTGGCTGAATGTATGTGTTAAAGGGAGGTCAGGGGGTGGAGAAGCACTTGGATTCCACAAATAATTCAGCACCTTAAGTCTTGAAAACATTGTTGTGACCTTACCTACTCAAGTAGGAAAGGAAGGGTCTTTAGTTTTTACTGAGCTGGTGGCAAGCAGAGCAAAGCCATTTCTACACAATATTCACAAGCTATCCAATACTCAGCTGAGCAAACACACACACTTTTTGTTCCAATTCTACATTTCACTACGCACTGTAGCTTAGCCAAATATTTTTATAACGGTTTCAGGGACAGTTTCATTTCCTGTAGCTTGCTCAATGGCATGAACTTTGAAAAAAAGGCAAACAAACAACAACAACACATCACAACACAACCCCAAGCATGATTCAGGGGTGGGGGGAGGGGAAAGGGCAGGAAGGAAATTCACTTAGATATGCCTGGCTGTATCTCTTCTACTATTCTAACCTTTCAGAGTGCACACGCTGATAAAAGCCCCTCAAAACTAGTTGCATCATTTGCTATAGTGTTATACTTGCTGAAGCAATCTTAATGAGCTTATCTAGAGGAACATATTGTCAGATATGTTAATGCAAAAAACAAAAAAAACAACCCACCCTGCTGCCAAAAGGTGCAACATGCCAAGCCATTAATCAAAAATGCTGAGGACTGTGACAAAGAAAATAGGCACCATCCTCCTTTTCAAGCAAGGAACACAATGAAAATGTATCTCTCTCTCTCTCACACACACACACAAAATAACACTAAGCAGGAAGGTCAGTGTCCCCTATAAGAAAGCATGATGATAAGGCACATACGCGAGGTGCCACTTGCTTTTAGAAGCCTCTGCACAACCCACCTCATTTCAAAACCCAATATTTGCAGGAGGAATATTTTTTAGTGTGTTCCTGACACCCTGACCTCTGCTGTCAAGCTTTCCACCAATCAGGGTGTGCAATTCTTACAAAGCTCCATCAATCTGGTGGTTTAACATCACAGACTGCAGTTTAATCTAGAGGATTCCATTTTCTCTTCCATACAACCAAGGCAGTGCACAACCACCACCATCACAAGACCCCGTGTTCTTTCTTCTCTCCCCCAGCCTTCCCTTTCCCTGTCCCCGAAATGTCTCCTCTGACAGACACACAGACCAAGAGGACATTGGTATTACAGCTATTATTTATTTATTTGGGCGCACCTCCCTCCCACGCCAGAAGGCTTGTAAACGTTATCAATACGCACAGCAGAGAGCAAAAAAGCGCGCGGGGGGGGAGGGGAGGGGATCAAGACAGGCGGAGTATTCGCAAGATGTTTTCCATTTGGACAATGCAAAGCGCCCGTTCAAACAGCTAAGACCACGCTGCACGCTTAGGAGAGGAGACACGCCAGATTAGGTTTAAAGCGCCGCTGTTTTTGTTATGCAATACGCTGCAACCCCCGCTCCTCCTCCTCCCCCCGGCTCTGCTGCAGCAGTTCCCCCCCCCCCCGTGTGTGTGTGTGTCCGTCCGTCCGTCCACGCACACGTACGCGCACGCCCAACACACACAGAGAGAAAGAGAGCGGCTTACCTGTAGGAACGCTCCCCTCGCACTGTGTGCTTCCTGAAAGGGATGATGGTGGTGCCGTTATCTTGGATGATGTCGTTGTTGTTCTCTCCATTTGGGGACAGCGCTTGGGTAGGTCCAGGCATTGGAGCGCTCCCAAAGGCAAGCAGCCCTCACCCGGGTGCCTGTGTGCGGAGAAGCTGGGGCGGGCGGGCTCGCCGTGCGCGCGTCGACTCCTTCGCTACTGACTCGCTCCGTCTCTCTGCGCCGCCGGCCCCCTCCCCTTTCCTCCCTGGCCGGTGACGTCAAACCGCCGGGAGCAGCGCCCGGGCCACGTGACACGGCTCCTCGCCATAGCAACCAGCTAACTCATCAGATCTCCCCAATTCACACAGGGCTCGAGCATGACCACAGCGAGGCAGCCAAACAGGCGCACGGGGCAGGCCTAACATCTGGCACGTAAAAACACCAGGCCAGGCGTTCTCCCTCGCTTCCTCCTCGGCTTTCCCTTCAGTCTCACCCTCGGTAAATGCAGCTGTATATACAAAGAGCCAGCCTTTCTTTTCTTTTTGAAGAAGGGATCGGGGGCTTAAAAAGCACTACCCACCCACCCTTTTCTTAAAAAAAAATATTAGCCATGCAACAATGCAATGCGGAAACCTTCCTGAACGTATCAGAAAATAAGGTTCAGTTGCAACCACACTAGTCCCAATGTAAGCGGGGGCTGATGGGCGTAGGCAAAACATGCGACAAAACGCGTGGAAAGCCTGAGGTTTAAAATTATGGGGGTCTCTCAAAATGAGCATTTTGTAATCATCACCCTCGGAAGCTTGGATGAAGCACAACACGAGTTCTCAATGGCTAAAGCAAGGGGGCGGGATGACAGCTTTCCACGAGTATATTTACAAGGCTATTAACCTCTTCTTATTTTAAGGAGCATTTAAGAGAATTTCAGGGGAAGGGCTGCATAGCAAAATGCACGTTATTCCGCCAAGATAAGCACAGAGACAGAAAAGACACAGCATCCCTCCACCCCCAACAATCCCTTGCTCTTAAGCACTCAAGTCGTTTGTTTTTTGTCCTACATTTAAGAGACATAAACAAAACAAAATAAAAACCCAAGCTTTCCCCCCTCAAAGCCTCATAATCCATCATCATCTATTCCCCGGATAATACCGGGTTATTTTTGGTCTCAAGCTACTGGAATTAGTATCAAAACCAGTCTCTCATGTACTAAACCCAGATGGCAGCAATAATCCAAACATCAGCAACAGGGCACACAGTCTCTAGTTTTCCTTACAGATTAAAAGAGCATGTAGTATGTTCTGATCCTTGCTATTTCAAAAATTGCTTCTTCCTTCGAATGCATAATGATTTCCCTCCCCCCACCCCTTATTTATTGGTAATAAAAAACCTGAATGAGAAACAGCGGCTGGATTTTTACAATGTATTTTAATAACAAAGTATTTTAATAACTGCTCATATTCCTAACAAAATGTTTTTCAACATTCTGTTACAAACCACTGGCAGGAAAGGGTGTCTAAGAACTCTTTTCTTAGACAAAGACTGCTGAAATCACCTTGAAAAGTTCAAATGCATTTAACAGCCTCAGGCCATATACTGAAGCCATTGATGGCTTTCTTCCTTTTGAATATGCTTGCATGAAGAGGGGGTGGGATAGAGGTACATTTGCAAGAATCTACTTGCATTAACACTTTGTTAAGGGATCTTTAAAATAGACATGTTAAGTATCTTCCTTTTGTTTCGCTGCTCCTGATAGCATCATAGTATCAGACAGACTCCTTGGGTCTGCTGTGTCCCTGCATGGCAACAGTTCTCGCTGGATTAGCATATGGTGGTAAACAAACCTTTGATCTTGAAAACTATTTTAAATATCAGGAAACTATATTCACCAGAGTCAAAGGCTATGGGGTAACAAAAGCTATACTACTATACTTTCTGTCAGACAATGGGATATTCAGTACAACTTCTGCTATGTCAGTTCAGATGAGAAAGCAAAAGTCTTCAATATCTTAAGATATCCCTAGAGATGATAGTTGTGTTAGTCTGTCGCCACAAAAAGCACACTCTTGAGGCATTTCAAAAGCTAACATGTGCCACAAAAAGTTTAAGGTGCTACAAGACTCTCTCATTTTCTTTTTCTGTGTTTAATCATCATCTTTCCTCCAAAGGAGCACTGGATAGCTAGTGTACATTGTTCTTTCATTTCTGCATGTTATATTTACATGATACATGAGGTGTGGGTGAGAGACTGCGACTGGTCCTAGGTGACACAATGAGATTCACAGGCTGAGTGGAGATCTGAACATGGACCCTCCTGGTCCTTAGTAGACACTCCAAAATCACAACACCACACTTAACTCAGCTTTTAATATAGCCAATCCATGTTTCCAAATGAATTGTGACAGGGTTGAAAGACGCCTGTCCACCTGCCTCCAGAGGGATTTCTGGGGGATGAAGAGCGTGGTAAGAGAGATGCATAGCACAGAGGCAGAAATCAGCTGCAGTAAGGGATGGAACCTGTGGAGAGAGAACTTTAACAGAGAAGCATTGTGCATATCTAACAAAACTAATGAATCTTTGAGAAACTAAGGAATCTCAGAGGAAGGGACCCCATAACCTGCCATAATTCTCCAAATGAATTAGTTGCCCAGGTAAGGACTTTACCAACCAAAATGCACACCTCCAGCCTGTGTTGGAGCTAGGCCTTGCACCTTTACCCTTCAACAGAAAACCTATCCCCTTGACTAGAAAGGAAAGCCTTTAGGAAGTCATCCCAACTCTTGCCGCCAGCCTAGGATAGCCCCTCTCTCTGACACAGCCCACCCAGCACTCCACCTATTCAGCAGCTAAGGAAATCTCCACCCACCCCACTAACACAGTATGCTTTGCCTGTTCTGTTGTACTGCATCTTTGTATTAAGGCAACAAACTATATTGCTTAAGCAAAGCATGCTTCCTGAGCTTTATTTGAGCCAGATTCCACCAAAACCTATATAAAAACCATGCAGACTCCAAAAGTGCTTTAAGGCCTGAGCTCTAAAACATGTAAAACAACATAAAGAGACTGAAAGGTTCACATTTCCCTCACATTTTGCCCTCACTTAGCATGGATTAGAGAAGGTCCAGTCACAGTCTCAACAATTCTCATTTTCCAATAACAGGCACCACACTCCAAATATGTGTTGGCACCTTAAACTGCAAAATGATGCCAAGAGGATGACAAATATCAAACCAGCAAAAATAAATAAATATTTCCGTTCACAAACATCTACTTTGATCCTTTTTTCACAAGCCTCCACCTCACACAATGGAACTATCATGAAAGCAATGAAAAACATCACTTCCTTCCAGCCAACAGAAGTGCAGTGACAAAATTTGCTGCCTTCCACAGGCAGCCAGGTTAGTAAAGATGAAAAAAAACCAAATTCAACACTAATTGGGAGGATTTGGGCAAGTCTCTCAGCCTGACCTTCCTACCTTATAGGCAATCAAGAGGCAAAGTGTTCTGACCTCATCTGAGAAAGCGCAAGAGACCAAAAACAATTTCCGCCCTCCCTTCCACACAGGTGGGCGGGGTTTGCAGCACCGAGCGGGGCTTACCTGGGCGGATGCCACCCACCTGCTTAGGTTGGCCTTTGACCCGCCCTCGGCCAGGTAGGACAATGGACGGCCGGCCGGAGGTGGGGTCAAGGCCAAAGAAAAGAGGCTGAGCCTTTCGGCCAGGCCTCTTTTGGTCTTCCTTCCTTCAGGATTTGAACCCTTTGGGGAAGGGGTAGACACCACAGACAGGGTTTAGTGCGTGTGTCTGAAAAAACAAAAACCCACACCATTTGCAACCTTGAAATAGGTAGTCTGCTATCTCTTATTGTCAAATCAACCAGAGGGCAGTAGTTCTTGCTCAGCATAACAGCTTTTACAATTTTGCATACAGAAGCCAGCATACCCTACAATTTTTATTAAAAGATATAATATCATAGAGGTTCATTAAAGCTCAAAGTTAATGCAGTTTTTTTTTACATTTATCTCTCCCCTCCCCGAATATATAAAGGTAAAGGGACCCCTGACCGCCCCTCAATATATAGTACACCTCAAATATGTAACAGGACAGAGGTACAGAAGCAATATGGGAACACAATTATAGGCTCTTCATTTATGGTGTAGAAAAAAGGATGTTCGAGAGAAAAGCAAATTTAAACTTGTAATCTAACAACTTTTTTTTTAAAGCATACAGAGTATGCACATCTTCCAATTGCTCTCCACAGATCTGCAGGCAGAGAATTGATGTACCATCTCTTATAAGAAATGTGTCCTGTGTAAATATATTTGTAGCATCAGATGGTGGATTCAGTCAGCCTGCTCATTGAGAGGGTGTGGCATCAGGCATTGCTTTCCATACAGTTTCTTCCTAAGAATTGAGCATGCTGTCAGTGATGACACAGATATAGCAATCCTGTGTCCATCTAGAACACAGCAAGAAAAGCATGCTTCCTCATTTTCTAATGGTAGACTTGTGAATAATGACACCAAGAATACTGATGGCATAACAGGTGTTTTTTTGCCCGATTCATTATGTTGCTTAATAAGTTGCTGTATATTAATTATGATAAGAGTTTTGTAAGCTACTATCCATCAACCATAGCAACACTAGCAGTACCTATGGAGTCAAATATAGCCTTCAGAAAGTTAGTCCTGTGGTGTGTTACAGTAGAGTTACGAAGTTCTAGATAGAGGTTTTTAACTACAAGGAAAGAATTTCCAGTTTCTAGATGCATTGTTGGTACTATGGGTTATCATTTGCAAATTGTAGAATCACAGGAACTGTGGAGGAAATGTAGAATGATAGGAATGAGTGTCCTCTAGTCCAACCCCCAGCAACACAGTAATCTTTTGCCCAACGTAGGCAATCCACAACCCTGAGATTAAGAGTCTCATGTTCTACCCATTTTGCTATATGAAACATGCATCTTGGGAACAAACCATATACTGGGAAACCATGTGATGCCTCCTTTATGCATTAAGTTATTGCTTGCATCTCATTTAGAGGTATGCTTAAAATATTCTTGCCCCAATTTGGCTTCAGTTAAAATCCTTTTCATGAAAGTTTTGCCCACTGTACTAGATAAAACTTGTAAGCTGATCCCAGACCTTGGAATAAGGTGAGGATTTTTTTTTAAAAAAAGAAGCAAACTTGCTTCAAAGAAGGTAGATGGGGAGGTGCTTTAATCTTCCATTTCCTACGCTTTCTGCCTGCTTTGGTGACAAACTCACTGAACAATTGTCAACATAATGGGACAAGGCTTGTTGAACAGGCACATAGACTTAATTACTTTTTCATCTTCATCCCCCATATTTAGTCCATTTGTTGTTGTTTAGTCGTTTAGTCATGTCCGACTCTTCGTGACCCCATGGACCAGAGCACGCCAGGCACTCCTGTCTTCCACTGCCTCCCGCAGTTTGGTCAGACTCATGTTTGTGGCTTCGAGAACACTGTCCAACCATCTCATCCTCTGTCATCCCCTTCTCCTTGTGCCCTCCATCGGAGTCCTCCAAATGACCTATTCATTTTCCTTGCACAAAGCTTACATGTAGGTTAGACTATGTCTGGTCTTTATTGAGAATCCATTCTGATTTATTTATGGAGGAATTACATGAAAATGAACATTCATCCCAATTTGTTTGCAGGGTGTCTACACATCTTTCCGTTAGTCATTCATTTACCTCATCCTTTCCAATGCATTTGTCTATGACTTTCTAAACCACAAAATATCCATTTGTTTATAAGTGGGTTTATTGTGCCAGAGCAACAGAGCACTTTAACAGCACAAACCTAAAGTTCTGAAATGTGCTTGGCTCTCTCCTGCAAGATATGGACAGTCTGAAGGCACCCTATGGTCAAGTCACTTCTCCCTGCCCCCATCAACAGAAATTCTGGTCATGTTTGGCCATTTCTCAGCTATACCCTACAGTTTTCTCCTCTGGTCTCCCATAGTCTCACCAGAGTTCCCTTACATCTATCTAGGACTGTGCTGTCAAATAATTCATCTCTGTAAGAGATCTGACCACATGGCACCCTACATTTAATCCTTCCTATCTACTCCCCAGTCCTACAGAAGGTCCTTGTCCCTACCTTTACATCTATCCATGTTCTTGCTCCCTTATTCTCTCTACTGTTATATCTCAATACTTTCCTGTGATCTTCACTCCTCCAGTTACATTACCCTCAACCACCCAAAGGTGTCCTGCTCCCGCAAAAGACTTTGGCTTTTCTCCCCCATATGCTTGGAACTGCCTCCTAGAACACCTGCATGATGTCAACCTGTCACCAGTTGTTCCTTTGCAGCTGTGGTTTGCATTCAGCACTGTTTAAATCTGGCACCAAATGGAAGTCATGGCTGCAAAGGAACAATCAGGAGCACACTCTAAGCTGTGCACACCTAATAGGTCCCCCCCCCCTTGCCTGACATCATATGCCAGTTGATGGGTGTGGCCACCTGCCTGTCAATCCACCCAATGTGGCTCACAGAAGGTTGGCCACTTCTGGTTCCCACCCTCTGGCCAAAAGGGTGCTCTCCTGTAACTAAGCTTAAGCACACGTAACCAACATAATATTTCTTCCCTATTAGCCTTTCCTTACTTCTGTCCCCTTCTGTTTCCTCTTTGTTCAATTTCCAATTGTAAGCTCCTCAGGAAAGGGATCTCTGCTCTTCTAAAATCATCATTGAGGATGATGACAGTATATAAATGATAATGATAAAATGGCACATAAGGTTTCCCATGGCTTGCCAGAAGTGAGGAATGAAGGATGAGCTTTGACACATGTTTGTGCATTTAAAAGACCAATGACAACAACCACAAAAAGTAATTGACAAGTAGGCTAATGTATACGGGTTGGATGAGAACTCATCTCAGTGTAGAGATGAGAACTGGATAGCCCCCAAATGTCCTAGAACATGAAGAATTGCTGTTCTCTGATGAAAATAAGGATGTCCCATTCCATGATGATAATTTTACTATTTATACCCCACACATCTTACTGGGTTGCCCCAGCACTCTGGGCAGCTCCCAACATATATAAAAACATAATAAAACATTAAAAAAAAACCCTTCCCTATACAGGATTGCCTTCAGATGGCTCTGGGGTTGGATAATTCCATATCCTCCAACATATCTCCAATGAAAATAGGGACATCCTAAGGCAGTGATGGCTAACCTTGATACCCCAGATGTTTTGGAACTACAACTCCCATCATCCCTAGCTAACAGGATCAGTGGCCAGGGATGATGGGAGTTGTAGTTCCAAAACATCTCGAGTGTCAAGGTTAGCCATCACTGTCCTAAGGAAAAGCGGGACATTCTGGGATCAAATCAGAAACTGGGATGTCTCTGGAAAATAGGTACACTTGGAGGGTCTGGGAGAACAATGCAGAAAATGAAATGCCGGCTCATTTTCACTACTTTGGGTGGGATGGGGGGGGGGGACACACACATATCAAACTAAGAGTATGAAACGACAGCAATTTTTTGTTAATATAGCTGCAGCACATTTACTACTTTTCCTGGCAGATCTGAACCCCTTAAATGCTCTTTTCTTCTCACTGTGTCTCTTAAAATTATAGTGCAAGCACAGAGAGGGGAGGGGAAGCTTTATCTGAAAAGTCTTATTTCCCTTTACAGCTACAACCTTGCCAATGCAATACTGAGAACAGAGGGGAGGAATAATATGGGTTCCATATGGATGACATACCTTTTGGCCTAGCTGACATTTCAACATTTTGAAACAATGCACATATTACAGATGTAGTTAATTTGGTCCTTACTGCAAACCACTACATATACAGTAAATCATCTTGTAGGTTTCCTCCTCCCACATTCATAGCTGTGTGCAGAACAATTCCAATAAGCAGCAGACCAACTGACATAAAATGTAGACCACAAGCCAGTTGTTAGAATGCAATTCCAGTCTCTAGAGAGTTCCTTTAAGTAAACAGAAGGAACAACAGTTTGGAGGCTGGAGGTTTATCGCCGAAGCGGGTGTAATGCTAATGAAGGCCAAGATTTCTTATCAAATGTTACTTCAATGAATAATAGGAGGAACCTCTTTTTTAATGGACAGTCTGCTTCTTCTACGGCTTCTGTCTCTGAAATTCCCTTCCTTTTCATATGCGATTTCATTCAAAAGGGAGTACTTTCAGGAAATTCCAACAATATTTTCAGTCAATAATGCAAATACTCTATTTGACCAATTCTTACTAGAATACGAAAATAATCTGGTAATCTACATTTGTAGTAATCTACATCAGGGTGTCAGCAAACTTTTTCAGCAGGGGGCCGTTCCACTGTCCCTCAGACCTTGTGGGGGGCTGGACTAGATTTTTTTGGGGGGGATGAACAAATTCTATGCCCCACAAATAACCCAGAGATGCATTTTAAATAAAAGGACATGTTTTACTCATGTATAAACATGCTGATTCCTGGACCGTCTGCAGGCCAGATTTTAGAAGGGCAATTGGGCTGGATCCGGCCTCCAGGCGTTAGTTTGCCTACCCATAATCTACATTTTGGAAAGCCGACAAGCAGCATTTCAGGGAAGTGCTTTATTTTCACAATTTCTTTATTTGATAATGCTCTCTACCAAACTAGTGTACAGGCCAAAAACTTAAAAAGGTTGTCCAGATTGTGTACAGATGAGCATCATATTTCACACAAGTGATGTCAACACAGACTTGGAGACTGATCCAGGAAAAAGAAAGAGCTTTTTCAACACGTGTAATAAAAATGCAATATCTGTGTTGGTTAGAATGTTCTTCCACACTACAACCACTTTCTCTATCGCATTCATATTGATCATATGTTCACATGATTAGCAGAAGAGAAACTCAAAAGGAGATTTCACCCTAAGAATGTTTTGTGAACAATGACTGCTCTCTCACGCCTTCAGTGCTAAGCTGTCGAGGCACTTGTCCAGCTATCCAGATGCAGCACAGCAAAGCTTTAATTATCTGAGAATAGAAAGGTGGTTGAGCAGTTAAATTGCCCAAGTACTTGGGGTGACCATTTTTTTAAAAAAAAAATCTGTGGGTTTATCTCATCATCCCAGTAATGGAAAGAGTAAAAGGTAAAGGACCCCATGACTGTTAGGTCCAGTCACGACGACGACTCAGGTTGCAGCGCTCATCTCGCTCTATAGGCCGAGGGAGCCGGCGTTTGTCCGCAGACAGCTTCCAGGTCATGTGGAAGCCGCTTCTGGTGAAACCAGAGCAGCACACGAAACCCCGTTTACCTTCCCACTGGAGCGGTACCTATTTATCTACTTGCACTTTGATGTGCTTTCGAACTGCTAGAAAGAGTACCGGACTATAACTTTGGATACCCAAGTTAAATTTCCCCTCTCAGCAAGTGAAGATCACCTTCAGTAACTCCTCCTCAGTCTAACCTGCCACATCAAGTTGTCTTATGGATAAAATATGTGATGGAGAGCCATATATGCCATCTTGAGCTCCTTGGAAGGAAGGCAGGATATAAGTGTAATAAATAGATAAATGAACTCAAAGAGCCTAAGCCATTTCTGGATCAATATGACAACCGTACCTTCTTTTTTTCTACTCCAAAAAAGCCATCATAGGGTCATACTAGTGCAAACTTAGATAAGTAGTTTACCAGTGCATGACATTTCTAATGAATTTTAAGAGTCAGCACAGACATACATACAAACTTCCCAGCACTATTACCTTCCTTGGGCAGGAGCACATTTTTCACAATGCATACTCAAGAAGGTGCATATTAGAGCTAAAAACTAGACAGGTATTTTATTCCTCTTTTATGAGGTGTTTGCAATCCCTCCTAGTTGTGTGTTATCTGCAAATCTAAGGATCCTCTCCACCTCAAGTCATTGCTTGGTCCAGGACAGAGCCCTAAGGCACCCAACTTGAAACCTCCCTCAAAAGTTGATGAGAAACCACTGATGAGTTATCTTTGAGTATGAATTTACAACCAACTGTGAATCCACTCAATGGTACAGTGTGCCCAGAGCTTTGATGATCTGCTTTTTCAATCTCATCCCAACAGTGTTTTCCTTTGAAATATATTATTTCTATGGTCAGGTTTATATTTATTCAATGATAACTTATTTATTCAATGAGAATTGTGCCAGGAAGCTGACAACAAAATGTCATTTAGCAATTGCTCAATAGGCAGATGTAATTAAGCAACTTATTTATGGTACATCGACTCATGGCACATTATAATAACCAATAATGTATTGCTATTTTGCATTATCACATGCATATGCTACAGCTAGACTAACAAGTAGCAGCTAACAACCATCTTGAGCACATCAGATCAGACACAGTATAATGCATTTATACTAAGGATTTGCAGGAAGGAGTACATATTCATTTGCTTACCATAGGCTATTGTAATCACACTGGTTAGCCCACTGAGAATATCTAACTGTTATAATAAATCTTATCTCAGGACTTTACTATCAGTTTGATAACATTTCAGGTAATTTTAGTAGTGACATTACAAAACTACATATCTTTAAGAGCAGAATAGTAAAGATACTACAAACTTCCTTCCACACTTCCTGTATATAAAGAGCAAGCCTTCCTATTCTTTTATGATACAATACTGTCGTTTCCTGGTACCCTATTTTGTTACTCATAGAAAGGTCCACAAACATGTATCCCCCACATGAAAGGGATTGACATCGATGTAGAACAAAGGAGTCACTTCCTCTAAGAGAAGCCCCACCACCACCATAAAAAACATTTAACTTGTTGCTTAATTTAGTACTACCATTGCAGATAGCATCATGGTGAGTGGCTCAGGGGAGCCACACAAAAGAGGAGGGAAAGGTAGCATTGGCAGAGTTCCATCACTAGATCTTTTTATTACTGGTAGCCTCAGCCATAAGTTTTTTTGGGACAGTCACAAAAGCTAAACTGATCTGGCAGGAAAGAGAGATGACGATAATGAATTATATAGATGGAAATAGGCAAGTATGCTGAAGTTTATGGCACAGCAGGAAACTAGGCCATATTGTGCTACATACTAGCTTGTTGCAAATGCAAAATAACTGATTTGTTCCCAATTCACACAGTCTTCAAAAAGGAAAAAGAAAGCAGTCAATAGAGCTCAGGAACCTGCTTGTAGGTCAGCATCATCACCCAGAACTGAGGCTAAGTTGGAGTAGGGGAACTGGGTCTGAAAAATGACTTCTTGTGCCCTTGAGAACAGTAGAGCTCCAAAAAGGACATGTTTTAACAGCACTACAAAGGGATGCATGTAGGTGAGGCCTTTCCCTTCAATAGATGGACATATTCCCTTCAATAGACTCATGGATAGGGACTCCATGCCTAATCCTTACCAGAGTCAGGACTACTTCCCTTCTGTTCCTCATTCAGTCACAACCAAAGTGTTGATTTCAACTCAAGAAGTTTATTGCTGGTTTGGCCTTCCTTATATTGTGCAACAGTATAGGACCATGGCAAAGGCCTGTGGTAAGGAAGGGCAGTATGGAAAGCTGAATGAAAATATAAAAACACTAGGAAAGTGTTCTGGAGTTGTGTCACACATTTATTACAGCAGAAAAAAAGAAACATGCCACTATTCCTCTGTGCTAATAAAATCCCACATATTTATATTAAAAAAACCCTTAAATTTAGGTGTTTAATGTTCACATTTCTCTATTTGTTATTAATATTTATTACATTTATATACCGCCGTCTATCTGAGGAACAGAGCAGTTTACAGTATAACTGGGATTGTGTACACTGGGTATGAAAAGGGGGGGGGACTATGCCAAATCCATGTCTGAATTTCATGCATGTTCAAATTCAGTGCACTTTGTGTAGCTTTCATATATTTGAAATATACATTTGAACACTAGCATTTTTAATGAGGTGTCACATGAAAAAATGTGTGTGAGTTCTCTGTATTTTTTACCATGTTTTCCTAAATACATTACAGATGGGCTTCATAGAACATTAGCTGCAAATATTACTAGATCCTGTCTTCACATGCAGGGGAAGTTCCTAACGCACAGAGGGTTTGAGACTCCCATTGGCTACCCTCACCTTGATAAGTCAGCCAGTTGAAGCCATTCCTCTGGTATGGCTTTTGTTGCATGCTGGCAGCTTGTAGGAGCCACAGGTGAGAGCTGAGTGCAGGGTGGGGACCAAAGGTGGACAAACCCTTTGCCTTCAGCTGTGGATGGCAAGGAGCAGGTGGCTGTGCACTGCCACCCCACCACCTTTCTACCTAGCCTTGGTCCACTGCCCGAGTCACGAGAATTGCTTTGCCTCACTGAAGGAACAGCCCTGTACCCAGTAACCAGAGTAATTTGCTGGAAGGTGGTATGTTCCTGTTTATTCTGGACTCAATTTAAAATGCTAGTCTTAGCCTATAAAGCTCTAAGAAACTTTGATGAACACAAGAAGATGGAATCTTCTTTGTGGCCACACCAATATGAATCATTGTTGAGCAAGGGTGGGGATATCTTAGGCCTAGTGACCAAACACAACCCTCCAAGCCCCTCTCTATCTAGCCCTTAGGGACCCTCTCCAGGCCATGTTTTTCACTGATGCTTCTCTACAACCAGTCTCCCAACCACCCAGTGCTTTTGCCTGGCGGGATTGTTTCTGTGAACTGAATACTTCTTGCTTGCCTGAATGGAGGGTGGAGAGTGGAGAGGTGTGGCTGTGTGTAAAATTTCTGGTTTTTTGCATGGCTGGAATGCAGGACTAATGTGCAAATGAAAGAGTTGCATCTCTTGCTCCACCCACTTTTTGCAACTGACCACACCCACTTTTACTTCTGGCTCCCCAAAGCCTAAATTGTCCACATTTAGGCTGAAATAAGGTTCCCTACTGCTATTGTGGAGATTTTCCTGCTCTTACCTGTTATCTTCCACATAGTTATTGAAATTATTTTTATTCAAAAGAGCTTTTAATATCTCATTTTTCTACTGTGTTCAGTGATTTTCCATGCCTAGTTTGTAACCTGCTCTAGCAGAAGGATGGCATATACATACAAAAATCAATAATGAGTGCATCGTATAATTTCTGGCAACTCTCCACCCCCATGAATAGTTTGCAGATTCAGTCTCTATTCCTTAATTTCAAATCTACTCTTTTTAGGGGTTTGTTGTTGTTTTTCCTTAAGCATGGGAAGACATTGATACTTTCCCCCTTGATGGGGAAATGTTAACTTAAATGGAATGTTTGTTTATACTTCTAGATTGCTTGTTTATTTTAGTAATGGTAAGCTAGGCTCAGTGCCCTTGTAAGGACCTCGTTTAAAAACGATCTGGATTTTTTTATACAGCTCCCTCCCCCACAAACCGTTCTATTACCGGATATTATCCCTTGGAGTTATACTAACTGACTAGTAATAAACCTGCCTCCTAGACAGCACAGTCTGATTCATTCAAACAAGTAATATAAAACGACGGTGAACAGTTGCAATTAATTCTGAATTAACAAAATTTCACTAATTTTGTAGAATCCTTTATGTTTGGTTTTGGGAATGTGTTTCTGTTAGATATAGGTTCCCAGTTGGGATCCTGAGTTTAGCAAGCATATTGCAGCAAAAAAATTATTCTCCTTCGAATGTTGGTTATTTTGGAGATCAGCACACATGGTGATTTCCTTTTGCTGTTGATCAAATGATCAAGATGATAGATTCTAGTAACCCACACCATACATCCTTTAAGCTTTGCTTTTTTCCTCTGCTGGCTTCTGTGTGCTGCAGAATAGTATCTTCTTTCTAAATGGGATCTGCTATTCCACTGACCCCCTGCTGTCTTATTGTTTCTTTGTGCTCCCTCTTCTCTTACTCTCTTGTTGTCTTTAGATTTGTCACCTACCCTTTCCAAGGTCTTGGGGTTGAGTAACAATCTGTTTCCCTAAAAAAGCCCCAACATGCTAGAATGCAAACATAAAGTTAATGGCTCTGTTTCTCTCCATAGACTTCAACCCAGTATGCTGAAAGTGGCTGTTATCCGGAAGAGTGTTGTTAGTTGTCCCCCATGTTACAGAGGCCAACCAGAAGCTGGGCATTTAGGGCCACTGGTTCCATGCTGCAGAACACCCTTCCAAACAGAGACTCAGCAGGCATCCTTGCTTTTGCCTTTTGACTCTTGAAGACTTTTTCATGCTGACAGTTGTTTCAAATTTTCTATACAAATTTTCCTATACAGTTGTTTCAAATTTTCTTGAGTAGCCAGTCATTTCAATGATGCCACTGTACTATTTTTAATGGCTTATCTTTTTATATTGTTGTACACCACACTTACATTTTATGAGAGAGCAGTATATAAATACTTCTATAAATATAAATATATAGCAAACAATATGTTCAACATAAACTGGTAAAATATTTCAAGCCGCGGATAAATATAGCTGCATATGAAAATTGTAATTGATTTTACAAGCCCCAGAAAAGAACCAAGTAAAAGCTTCTGAGCAAAACTTGCTACTTCTACAACATCACGATGAAGCCATGTACTGTGAAGTTGCAATGCAGCTTATTATGCTATAAAAGATAATGTAATAGATGATGGCATCCCTTTGGGGGGAAATATTACATGGCAGGCATAATTCAATGGGGAATTATTTAGGAAACTGACTGTTGATCTAGGGAAGAGATACTCCCAGAAAACATATGGCTTCCAAGATCAGTTTTTTATTATCTATGGCACTGTTCTAAGTGGGCTTCTGTAGTCCCTCAGTAGTATTTAATGTTCCTTCCACTTGTAAGTTATAGCACTGTCAGTTTTGATACACTAGTGTAGTGTAGTGTAGTGTAGTGTAGTGTAGTGTAGTGTAGTGTAGTGTAGGTTGTCAGAATTTGTTTTAAGAGAACTAGCAAGAAGCAGATACTCACAAATAGCAGCTAGACTTGGACCTGCTTTGCATGTAACTCTAAGCCAATGCTGGGAAAGCTGTGTAGTTGGACTCAAACTCCCACTATCCCTGACTGCAGACCATGCTGGCTGGGGCTGAAATAAGTTGGAGATCAGTAACATCTAGAGGGCCATAGGTTCTCCAGCCCTGTCCAAAGCCAAACCATAGCTTAGCGTGACTGAGCAAATGTACAGGCTTCCAGTGAGAGATTGTGGTTGCTTTGCTTCTGTCTTGTAACTGTGGCTAATCTGTCATTTGGCTTAATGTTGCATCCTAACCTGGGCTCATGGTTTATCTCTTCCAGACAAACCACAAGCAATGCATCATAGAACAAGTATTGACTGCATCTTATGGTTTGTCTGGAGCAAGATAAACCATAAGCCCAGGTTTGGATGCAATGCCAAATCACAGTGAAGCTCAAAGCAGTGTAGCAGCAGCAAAACTAGGATGAGCACAGCAGCTGCAATGTTCTCACTGGGAGCCCACATGTCTGCTCATTCAAGCTAAGCCATGGTTTGCTTTCATGTTAAGTGTGAATTGGGCATTAGTGGCATGACAGGCTACATGTTTCTTGAACCATCTGCACAGGCAGCACCTCTGTCTTACTTGAATTTAACATCAGCTTGTTTCCCTCATCCATCCCGAAACTGCACTAGTTTGAATTTCCACAGGCTCTGAGATAATAATTTTAAAAAAGTGACGAGAGCTGGAAACTCAGAAACAGACCAACAATACTATAACTTAAACTTCCAGATGGCTTTCCCCAGCATTATCATGATAGATATTTAAGGTCAGGAGGTACAATATTGATTTTGTGGAACCCCTTTGGCCAAAGGCCAGGAAATGG
Organism: Darevskia mixta; assembly: GCA_034641385.1. Lineage (NCBI taxonomy): Eukaryota > Metazoa > Chordata > Lepidosauria > Squamata > Lacertidae > Darevskia > Darevskia mixta. The sequence goes on from JAWWNH010000011.1 coordinate 2,378,657, forward strand.
AGCTAAGTCCTGCAGTATCACCTTATGGAAACAATGCCTCCTAAGCCCTGCCCAAGAGATCCAGAAAGATATCATGGTTGATGGTACTGAAACAAATGAGAGGTCCAGAAAAACTAGCAGGGTAGCATTCCCCACATAGATTATCTTGCTCAAGTCATCTGTCAAGGCAACCAAAACTGTTTCCATCCCACAACCAAACCTAAAACCAGATTGCAATTGATGCTTCGTTCAAGTCTACCTTGAGATGACAGGCTGCCCAGTAAGACAGAAATCATGCATACTTACATACATACATACATACTCCATACTTAAACCAAATTCCATGCTATAGATTTCTCTTGCATTTAAAATCCAGGGCACATAAAAGAAGCATTAGTTTTTAAAAGAAGCATTTTTAGAATAGTACATTCTGCCACAGCATCTTCTTATTTCACGCTTCTATTTTAGAAAGACTTTCTACACATTGCCACCTTGTGGATATATCACCTAACTGTATTATTGTTCTCCAGTCTTCACATCACATTGCTTTTCATGTTTTATACAGCTTGCTGCATATATTGGATTAGTTACTTGATCAGTTAGTTAAGTGAGATACTTAAACTAATATTTTAAAAATCCAATAAAATTCACAGTCGTTTGTCATTATAAATATGGTATGCCATTGAATGGTTTTATTGTTTATAAATATTGATTGCAATGTTTTTGAATTGTTTTACATGTACTGCCAGCCACTTTAGGCTTCCTGTAGGAAGAAAAAGAAGGTCATAAATATGAAATTCAGTCAATATCTATCTTAGTAATGTAACAAAAACACAGAACTTACTTTGTGCATTCATGCACCTTCCCCAGTTGCTAGAAAGAAATGATTCTTTGCAGCAATTCAGTTCTGAAAAAGAAAATAAAGCATTGTTTAGCTCAACAAGAAAATCAGAAGCAGCAACCTAAGACATTTGTTTTTACAGAGGCACAGTCATATAGCCATAGAAAGATGAGAAACTATTCATTACAGTTCACACTATCAAACACAGAGCTACTGTTAACAAGATGCATCTCCTATATTGTGATGTCTCCTTGATTCTAGGCATAACACATGCCTGAAATCTGGGAAAAAAACCTCAAAAGGTAATTGGAAAGATAGACTGTAATCACTTCTCCATTCTAATGAGCAGACCCCACTAAGCCTTGGGAATTCAACATGGTGCAATCCTTACACAATTATTTATATAGTTAGTGTGAATACCCATAGGACACATCAGGATATCTGTATGAATGTTACATCATGCTGCAGTACAAAGGTGTTTATCTCCAAGATAAAACAAAACAAAATAGAGAGAGAGAGAGAGAGAAACTGTTCATAGATGTTTGAACCTAAGCAAAAAACAAAAAGTGTTTTATATGTCTTCTCCAGAATAAAACGCTGGTTGGTATCCTAAATGTGAAAATACTGAAACTTAGGCCTGTAATATAAAATGAAGGATATGGCAGACAAGCAGTGTGGCCCCCTGGATTGCTTGTAGGTAAGAAAGCAGGCAGGTACAGGGTGGGCTGAGGGCAGGCTGAGGTTGGTGGGACGATCCCCATGCAGCAGCAGTAATATCCCACCTTGTTCTTCTTTTGGTATCTGTACACATGGAAAAGCACTATTTGTTTGCAATGTTCAGTCTTGTAACACTGCATGTGAGCTATCTGGGGTAGCTAAATACTTAACCACCTCACAGCCATCTTCTAGTTGCTATGGTTAGGCAGGGGTGGAGGAAGCCTCCTTGCTACCCGAGGCGGCAACCGGAGGCACTCCTGGGGGCGGGGCATCGTGACGTCGCATCATGACGTCACGACGCAACGCCACTGCGGCTCTGCCCCGGCAGGGGGGGAAAAAGCCCTTTAAAAAAAGCAAAGCAAAGCGCTTTTTTCTCCGCTGCCGGGCGGAGCTGCCCGCAGGGGCGAGGGGAGGGGCGGGCAGCGATGGGGTGTCACCCCTCCGCCTCCTCCTCACTGGCCACCCCGGCAGCAGGGAGAAAAGCCCTTTTAAAAAAAGCCAAGGCAAGGCAAGCAGCCTGCTTGCCTTGGCTTTTCTGTTTTTTAAAGCGCTTCTCCCCCCGCTGCCGGGCGGAGCCACCCGCAGGCCCACAGGGGCGAGGGGAGGGGCAGGCAGCGATGGGGTGTCACCCCTCCTCCTCCTCCTCGCTGGCCGCCCCAGCAGCGGGGGAAAAAGCCCTTTAAAAAAAAAAAAAGGAAAGCAGGCGCCAGCGGCTGGCTAAGCAAGCAAGCAAGCCAGCCACCGCGCGCCGAGTGATGCTTTCGGCGGCGCCGATCACGGGGGGCAGTGCCCCCACCCCGAGTGTCACCCCCCACCCCAGGGCGCTGCCTGGGGCGGCCCGCCCCCTCACTACTCCCCTGTGGTTAGGTAAGATTTGTTCTCCTTGCACCCTCCAAACAGATTGCCTCTCAGGACACAGAGATCCTTCAGATTCATAGTGAAGCAATACTTTCCCCTCTTGAATGGCAACACTTGAAAACGCGTCAAGTGAACTGATATTACCCTTCATTTACTTTCCAGTTCTTAACAGCTTCCATTCGCTTCAGCATATCACTTGATATCTTCCAAGTACAAGCTGTCAGTTCCCCTGAAACTCTTACCCCCGAGCACCAAGACCTTGCCACATTTTCTTTCCAACACTTTCATGCACATGACAGAAAGGTGCAAATTTAAATTTCCCAGTTATATGGCATGCTAAACCAAGTGATTTCAATGATTAATATTCATTAAATGATGCATGGAATAGGAAGCTGCTTAAGGAAGCAGGACGAAAAGCTGAGTCAGATCATTGTTCCAGCTCACTGAGTATTGTCCAATGCAGCCAACATGGTGCCCTCCAGGTGTTGTTGGGACAACAACTCCCATCAGTCCCAGTCAACACAGCCCATGGTCAGAGACAATGGAAGCCATAGTCCATCAACTATTGCTGACCCTGCGCCACATATATTTGTGTGGCTGGAACATGTCCTTGAGCTATTGTAATGTTTTTTACTTGACTTAATGGATGGTAGAGAGGGGTGTGAAAGTCTGTGCAGAAGCTGGCCTAGTGTACAAAGATAAAATTCACAGTCATTGCTCTGCTTGCTTTTGCCTCTGGCTTCATCCACCACTGGTGTGTGCCCCTCAGAAGATTGCTCAGCAAGGAATGCAGTCCCCAGGCTGAAAAAGGATACTCGGCCCTGATTTAGGTAGAGGATCATTCTCTGAAGAGAAACTCCCTTAAGCTATTAGCTCACCTCAGTTCTCCAACCTTAGAAGCACACACTACTGTGCGTTCCATTACAACAAATGAAAGTGTATTATAAGCCAGGCACAAAAGCTCTGCAAGGTAAGGGAGACCACTAACTTCTGGACTATAATACCAGGTCCCTAGACTGATACATGGTAACCTTCTGGCTTGTCAACCTAGCTTGTGTGTGCGCACAAGTAGGATAGCACTAGGGGCTCTGTTTTTGTATGCTTGCTTGCTTGCTTGCGTGTGTGTGTGTGTGTGTGTGTGTGTATGCGCGCACACATAGTTGCACCAATTGAAGAGGGAAGATAAAGGCTTTCTAACTTAGTTCTCTCTTAGTTCTTTCATTTTGGTAGGGGCAGGCAGTGTGGTACCCTCCAGATGTTTTGGATTCCAATACCCACCAGCTCCAGTCAGCATGGTCAGAGATCAGGTATGGTGGGAGTTGTAGCTCAAGAATATCTGCATGGAATCATGTTGACTATTTTTGCCTCAATGAGTTGGCAGTTGGATGCCTCTCTCCCTTCTTGCCTTCAGAGGTTTCCTCTGCCAATCTCTGGTCAAATCAATTCTGCGCAGCAGCAACTCCTCTGCCTCAACTCAATTCAGGACATCAAGCAGGCCACATTGTTCTTCTGTGTTCAGGGAATCTGACATCTTACAAGGTTGATGGTATGACATATTATGTCAGTTGTTTTGCTTTGACAAATCATGAGGAGGTGCAAAAAGCAATGAAAGGCACTGAATCATCACTTCCAGACCACTGGAAATTCTACCCATTTCCCACCCCTGCCAGCTGTACTGCCTTGCTTTGGTTGCTGACAGTTCTCCAGGCATAGCATACATAGACTTGGAATTCTAATTTGCCAGTGGTACCATCAGGGCAGGACTTTGGGACAGATGTCCAGAGCCTCACTCAGCAGAATGAGGTTCCCCCAAACTCATCAGGGTTGGCTTACCACAATTTGAAGTAAATGAAGCAATACGGCCATCTAAAGAAGGGAGGCCCTATTAAACTACCAAGTTCGGAGGTTACTGAACTGTACTACTGAACTTGATTTAGAAAGGGGGAGTGAATTAGATAAAAAGTTAATAATCTTAGGATGTTGAATCAATGGCAGTTTTCTGTACAGTCCTGTTCATGATCCACCTCTGTGGAAAACCACCAAAAAATGGAGATACCACCAAAAACCAATGCAAAGAGAACTGGGAAGTTCCATAGAAAATTGATTCACACACACACAAAATTTAGAAGCCACAGTGAGTCTTGTGCTACACAGACCTACTCTTGAAGAGAAAAAGGGGGAAATGCTTTCTGCAATTATTGCATAGAACTATCACAGTAATCACAAACAATTGTCTTATGTTCCACTGTATTTTCTCCCATCATTATTATTTGCCTCAACCTATGAGCCAGTTCTTTCATTATAGGAGCCACATGGCTGTCACTCCCTTCTTACTCCACCCCACACTCCCCATAGCAACATAAGAATGTAGGGAACAACATGGGAGGGAAGGACATGATAGTATGGAAAAAATGATGCTGGCATCAGAGTGTGGAGGATTACCAGTGAGATCCTTGCATGTGGTTTCTATGTGGTATGGGGCCCTCAAAGAGCAGTAACCACTAAGCTCTTGTAACATAAGAACAAAAGGGCAGAACATAAGAGCAAAAAGTCCAAAGCATGGGGGGGGGGGATCCCATCAGATGACGTGAAGATGTTCTGGATCTTCTATTGCTCTGGACACATGCAATGTATATGTTTTCCCCACCCCAACAATAGCCAAAGTCCATAAATTCTTTAGAGTAACAAGCTTTCATGTTATCAGTCCACATATACAGGATATTCACTTCCACACTCAGGGGCTGGAGTGCCTATTAGAGGGAATGATAGAACTGCAGAGACATTCCAGACCAGTCTGTACAGGTAAGTAAAGGACTCAGAACTCTGCTAATGTCACATCAAAGACACCAGGGACATTTTTTCCATACAATCATGTCCTTCCCTCCCATGTTGTTCCCTACATTCTTATGTTGCTATGGGGAGTGTGGGGTGGAGTAAGAAGGGAGTGACAGCCATGTGGCTACATTAGTAAAGAAATAGTGTTTTAAATGCATTATAACACTGGGACACCAGATGGTGCTGTGGAGTTCCATCTTTCACCAGTGTGCTTTCCCATTATGAGGTTTACAACGTGTTTTCCCGAAACAATTTTTGATGTGTCTAGATCCAGCCTGGTACTGCTATATTGTTACTCCAGTGCTGACTGTCAAATAATGGCTTATGCAAATATAAAGACGGTGCTACTGGGCTGGTTTAGGCAGCAATCCTAAAAATGCATTATGAAATCAGTTCCATGGAACTTAGTAGGACTTCATTCCAAACAAACTTGTTTAAGACTGGATTGTTAGTTTCAGAACTCGATAATCATCCACTTAAATGCCCAGTAGACACACACAGCAGCAGCAACACGAGAAACATTTCACTGTAGAAAACAATGCGTGAGATTATTTTTAGTGCCATTTAAGTCTCTGCAATAAATGCACTTTAAAGCTCTTACCAACATTATGTCCCCTAATCTTCAGGGCCAAGGATACCACTTTTCATTATCAATGAGCCTGACAAGCATTCATCTGAACAACTCTCACTTGAGCCCTCTGGTGCTCAATTGATTTCACAGTGAGTTAAGAGCTTGCAGCACCTGACATTCCATAACAAGATCTATAGAATTCGCTCAAGGCCACAGGCAGAACTGTCGAAGTTCTCCATCATGCTGTCTAAAGATGTCTTCAAAGTTTTCATAGGCAAGTGATCATATCCATAGGAATACAGTCATAAATATTTTATTGGTTACTATTAAACCATGGACAACAGAGCAAGCAGAACAAGTATGTTGACATACATGGTGGCCTTTTATAATTGTAAGTAAGTCTATGCAAAGCTATTCAAACTGCTTCCAGATTAGAATACTAGTTGATGTAATTTCTTGTGCTGAACTTAACTGAACAAAAGCTGTCTATCTCACAGTCAAAATAAGTAGGACATCAGTGATGCATTAATACAATTCCAATGTCTCTTTGCTCTCTCAGTCTTTTTGCTAATTGTAGCCACTGGGCATTCAAAGTTGGATCAGATTGTGTCAGGAGGGTGGAAGGCCCTTAATGGCTACTTTCAGCCAAAGGGAGAGAAAGAGACAGGTGCCTTCACACATCTAACACCATGTCGAGTTTGGCTCTCAGCTATATTGTTTTGCTCACAAATATCTTATCAGAACATTCTTGTGGTATTTCAGCCCTGAGGAACTTGACTTTCTGAAGTATCAAGGAGTCAGGGGTTATTAAAGCGAACACCAGGTTAACTGCCTGATATAATAACATGAAAAGGCCCTGCTCCATTTGCTTTTCTCCAGAGACAGTTCTGAAAATCAAAAGAGGCTATCTGTTTCAAAGTTAGCCTTTACTCTGCATTTCTATTCCCAATCCAACCATTGCTCCAAGGCCCAGATCCCAGAATGCAAGTGATCATGCACTGAGGCACACAGTCACATGGGAAAATGTTAAGTGGGACTCAGCTGCATACACAGGGGAATCCACAGCAATTTCTGTTATTGGTCTAGAAGTTATGGTTCCTGAATATATGCTCACATGGAGAAGATAAAGCACTGCCTGCTTATGTGAATCAGCTCTATGGTATATATAAAGCACTGCCCAAAATCTTTCTTTTTCTTTCAGGATAATCTTTGAGTGTCCATAGCTGCATGCAAAATGTCCCAGGTTAAAATTGTGGCCACTCCAATTAAAAGTATCATAGTGGGGCTGAGAAAGATTTATTCCCAAGACTTTGGAGAGCTTTGGCCAAAGCAGACAGTACTAGATGGACAAACGGTTTGGCTAAGTATAAAGCATCTGCATAAGATGACATTTATGCACCACTACATTAATCCAAGCGCCATTCCATAGTGTGTTTCCTGTGTTTTAAAATGCTAAAGGAAAAAGGCTGAGAATCTTTAGAAAGGTTCTTCAAAACATGGGGAAACAGCCATTGCCGATTCCTTCTCAGCAACCATCAGTGCATCCTGAAATTATTCTGCATCTGGCAGAGACTAATGCAATTAAGTATTCCTACCATCCCCTGTAATCCACCTTAACACTATTACACACAACAGACTTTGGGGTCTCCCAACAAACATCATGCCCAGGCAGGACCAGTGCAAGACATTCCACCATCTCAAGATGGGATGGTGTTGCCACCACCTTCTCCTCATTTTCCCCACTGCCACCTCTTCCATCTTCCTTCTCTTCCCCCAGCGCTGCCGCCACTCCCCCAAACTGCCAACAAAGTGGCAGCAGTGGAGACATTCCATGTCTTGTACAAAGGGGTCATTCCACAGAGAGAAGCATTGTGGGCAAGGCTGCCTAGAGGGCACATATGCAGCTGGTGCTTAACCACAATGGTGGCAAATTTCCTATCTAAAGTTACATGAACCTTTAAAAGTATCCGGACTATTCCATGTTACTTAATAACATAAAGGTAATTCACAGTTTCTTTACTGTGAAGTAGAAAAGATAACCCAAAGACACACTGAGACTTTTAAAAGGACCTAGCTACACTTACGGCCAGCATTGAAAATGTTATTTTATAAAAGCAACTGTAGCTATGATCAGATCTCTAACAGCAAGACTACGAGTATGATCAGTAGGAAGAATTGGAGGACAGAGTGATATATGCTACCCTCAACACTGAACCTGCCCTGATTTAGACCATTTACTGTATTCATGGCTGAGATCAGACACCATCACTTTGCAGATGGGAAGTCTGGAATCTTACTTGTTGATTTTACTAGCTCTAACTTGTGACTTAGTTACAGGAGACAGAAGCCCACTGGAATAAGAAAGCCAGTATGTAAAAAGTACAGTATCCCTATTCCAAAAAGGATAGAGTTGTTACTTTTTAAAAAACAACAACAATAACACCAAACAAGCCAGGGATCTGTTCTATGTAGAAATGCAATAAGGAATTGTATTTTGTAGTGATGTTCAACAGATGATCAGCAATGCCAGGCACAAAGAAGGGTTGCTTTCTAATAGGTCAGTTGAAAGGGAAATGGATTAACGGCTCCATCCAAATGAGTGTGATTCATTTCAAGGAACAAAAGCAGTGCCAGTAACCAGTAGCTCTTTTCAAGTAGAAGAAAACAATATCTATGCCCCCATTCAGGAAGATATGTCTGGCTGCCAAGAAATCATCAGTGTTTTAGCTCCTATCACTTTGCAACCTTATCAAAGTATTCTGTTTCCTTTTCCATCACATTTGTTTGCCAGCTGAAGCCCAGAACAAACTCTGCATAAAACAACCTCTGCAAAACACATGAATCAAACAATAAAATGCAGACTTATTAGAAACCTCTAGTATGTAATCTTTTTGACAATTACATCTTATGCAACAAAAGTTAATAGTTTCAGAAAACTTCACTTAGATAAGGAAATCTGATTTAAACACAGACCTGTAATTAAATATTATACAGTTACTCAGATATTATAAACATTAGTTATTGAAACTTTGAAATAAAAGTACAAATAGCACATAATAGTTATCACAAACAACTTATCCGGTTATCAGAAAAGGACAAATGTCACTATGCTATTTCTATAAACTCAAACACAATGCTGTAAATGACACAAAATGACTGTAAATATTATTACTAAATTGCAGTAGAATGTTGCACAGTAATTGTTTTTTTTTATATAAATCTACACAGTATGCAATACTGAGCACATAGAACTGTTTCAACCTACAGTCACCTGACTGGACCAAAAAAGACTGTCAAACACCTTAGTGGTAAAGTTTATTTTAGTGTGCTAACAAAATTGAAAAGCAGTGGAAAAATGTTTCAAATACTGTAACTGCAAACTGAATGCTTATCTAGGTTCTGCAGTTTCTGCTCTCTGCTACAAAAGATGTCTCCTGGTTAGCAGCCATATCTGTACCTGGGATAAAAGCACTGATAGCATTATTTGACGTATGCATAGCTGGTGGCTCTGCACTGAGGAACTCAATGGAGATCAAGGCAGCACTGATCATGTGTCATGAAAGGACAGGAGGGTATTAGAAATTTAAGGATTTCATTTGATAAGGGTTTCCCATTCTGTGGCTGCATACACACCATACAAAGCACCCACCCACACCAAGTCATGGGAATTGTTGGTGCTGGGAACTGTAGCTCTGTGAGAGGTAAATTACAGTTCCCAAGAGCCATTTGGGATGGGGGTGCAGATGTGCTTTAAATGTATGGTGTGTATACAGCCATGTGCTCAATATTGCAATGCTATGCACACATCTCTATGAGAAATATCCACTGAATAAAGGGCAATGCCTGGTCTTCTTTTCAGCAACCTTACTATTCACCCAGGCCTTTTAAAATTTAAGTTTTGCAATTTCTCTTTTTGGCCTGCAAAGTTACCAGATGTGACACTGTTCCATCCTCCAGACTTCAGTGCCTTACAGTCCCAGATAACATAACTGATCTCTCTGTTAGCCACACTTTCTCTAGCTAAATATCTTATAATTTTAGAGAGCCAAGTTCTGCCTAATTTTTGAATTTTAGTACTGTATATTCAATCCTTGATGTGATGGGTCTCTGAACATTTTACCTCAGTCCCATAGATATTGTATAACATTCATAACCTAAACTGAAATCTAAATTTGAAGCAAATAGCAAGGAAGACAAAAATAATAATTAGCTGTGCAATTTCTTAGCCCACATCTCTGTCATAGCCAAAGTTGTTTTATATCTCATTAGTTCCTATGCAGAATGGGGAAGTAATTCTGACTTTTCACCAGTTATGTCATCACTGAGAACAGAATACTATCTGTAGGCCTTCTGGAGTGGAATCCACATATGAGCTATCTGGTGGAGTTCCAACATTTAGCCACCTACCTAACGTTTGACAGTTGTCTCATATGCTTTCACAGGATTATGCATTTCCTAAAAAGAACTGCACAAGCAACAGCCCACCAACTACCGTACTACTTTAACCACTTCCTTTGTTTAAGCCTGATGACAGGGCTTTCCTTCCTGAAGTGAATTAGCAAGCAAGGACTTTATTCTGAAGCCTCTCATTTACTAACACAAACACTTTTCCTTCTTGATATCTTTATCTAGCTTTGGAAGAAAGTAAGAAAGTAAGACAGTTTGAAAGTATTCTTTAGACTGCAACCTCTTAACAACTACTTTGGAGTAAGCTCTATTAAACACAGAGGGATAAACCTAGAAGTAAAATTGATAGGTCTTTACCGCTAGATAAATCAATATCCATATTTTCAGCATCACAAACGAAGTACTTCTTGCCTGAATTTTTAACTAGACTTTCACTAGTAGCCTTGGTAGTCAAGCTGGATGATATTAGGAGCTGGTTGAAAGAGAGAAAAGAAAGAAGAAAACCGCTTAGGAGAGACAGGGAAGGAAGTAACTATGCATGCAGTTCTGCTTACCTGGGAGTAAGCCCCACTGGATTCAATGTAACTTATGTCATGGCTAAGGACCACACTGTAACTAACAGCACCATACATTTAAAGGTTATTCAATGCACTATAGAACACATGACTCCATCACAGAATCCTGGGAAGCGTAGTTTCCCCCTCACAGAGCTTCAATTACCAGCACTCTTAAACTACATTTCCCAGGATTCTTTGGGAGTTGGAGTCATGTGTTTTAAATATGTTGAATAAGCTTTAAATGTATGGTGTGGATCTGCCCTACCTGGGGCATTCAGAAAGAAGGTGATAGAGCTGTCTCCTGCTTTCTTTTTACCCCTCTGCAATTTTATAGAAAAAAGCTTTGGTTTAGCGAGTTTTAAAAATTGTACTCTTGGGAAATACCATTGATTATAAATAGCTTCTACTCAAAGTATGTTTGTTTGGCACTATGATTCATAATTTATTTGAACAGATTTAATGACTCATGCACCATAGCATACAGTATAAGGAAAATGTGGTTTAAAATCCATCTAACGAAGTTTAATGTTGTACTTCAATACTTGTTAATTTCAAGATGTTGTAGAGTAGTTCTTGTCTTGACCATTTTAGTGAGGATCCCATAGGGAACTTGAGATGATGTACTGTATGTGAAAGTAATGGAATGTGTATTATTAAAATTTCTGCTAGGTCTAGCTGCATACAGAAAGTAATAGCAAGTATGTCCTGTTCTCCTTTCCCAAGCCATTCACTTCCCTCCTTAAGCATTTCATTTGCTGGGTGACCTTAGCTTTGCTCTGTCCTACCAGATTGTGAAACTAAGTATTAGACTTAGACGTAAAACAAGAAATCTTTTCCTGATGTTAATCTAATATAAGGAAAGAGATCAGCTACAGGTTGGAGTAGCTCAATCAGTAGAGCATGGGGCTCTTAATCTTAGGGTCGTGGGTTCAAGCCCCATGTTGGGCAAAAGATTTCTGCACTGCAGAGGGTCAGACCAGATGACCCTTGGGGTCCCTTCCAACTCTACTATTCTATGATTCCAAATTACAAAGCTGTTCCAACTCAGAGAATAAGTGTTATTATAACTGAAAGAAAGGTTACTCTAAAATTAAATGCAACTTCACAGTTTGATAGAAGACCAATATGATATGAGCCGAGCCATATTTCTATCCTCTTTGATAAAGATGAAATTAACTGAAAATAGTTGTTTATATTTTAGCAATTAGCATTTAATATCTCATTTACTGAAGTCTAGGGCACAAGTCTAGGGCTGTAGTAAGTTGCACTACAGACAAGTTTTATTTGCTTAGATAGATTAAAAGGTAAAAACTACAGTATTTTAATTAGGGAGGCATTAATGAAATCCAGAAGCCACAGATTCTCCCCCACATCCATTTTAGTCATCATGGTCCCCATGCTGTTAAGGGGGCTTCCCCCTGTAATTCAAACACTGCAAAATTTCCTACAAAAGCACACCACCACATTGGCAGAAATCCTGTTTACTGTTATTCATAGTTAACTGCAAAGTCCTGCAATTCCATTCTGCTATATGGCAACAGCTTTGGGTTCACTGTAAAAGACCTCAGTCTAGTTCCTGTACTACTGGAGTCAAACACCGCCTTGGGATGCAAATGGTAGTAGTACTGTCCTGCTTTGGTATTTTGGGTATGCTGTACAAATGTATTATTTGGCACAGGACAGCGCCCCTGGTGGAACAGTGGTTCTAAAAATAATATTTCCATTGCAATTAAAATGGATGCACAAGTTGTTTCAAATGCTGATAAGAGAGTGGGGGAAATGGTTGGAAGGTCAGAAAGGTCTTTAGAGTGAGAATGGCCAGGTGCAAATCAGGCTTGCAGGGTAGCTTCAGGCATTCTGCAAGGCCCATTTGTCAAACTCATATCTGTTCCTTCTCAAATTAAATAACTGAGCAAGGGAAAGTTCATTTCCAAAGTGGCCTATATCTGTAGTGGCTAAGGGTATTTCAAAGAGAGAAAAATGCAACTTGAAAGTGAAACATGTCCTGTGGTATATTTTGACAACATCTCCCCTGATCCAAGTTTATGTATTCAGATGTAGCGTGTGAAACACCTCAGACTCAGGTTTCTCTTACAGCTGGGCTGCTTTTGGAAGATATTTGTCTGAAAGAGGAACCAGGGATCCAAACTGACTCCTTACATTGAACGAGATGCTACCACATTTACATGTTATCAAGTGATAACTGCACCAACCACCAAAGCTCAAAGTCCCCTGCAGTGTTCACCTTTTAATGGTGCTGAATTATCAAAGAGGCATATTTCACAGAATATTTTATTTCAGAGCTACCGGTATATCCACAAATGGATTTACTAGGATAGTCCCCCTCTCCTAAACTCCAACTCTAATCACCCACAGTGCAACTGATTCTCCTTACTTTTTCAACCTTCAGAATCCTATGTCACAGTAGTTTACCAATATTATGTGGTCTTTCCATTGCAATAGGTCAACTTCCAAGCATTATGCAGTCAGTAGATCCTTGTGGCTAATCTGCTGTGAGTGCTCTTCAGAATTAAGGTGGCTTTCACCCTTAGAATTTGTTTGTGCCTTTGAATTTTAAGTCAGTTTGTAATCCATGCAGAAACAGAGGAAGAACAACTAAAGGAGAGACAATGGCAGCAGAATAAAATCCCCTGCCAAAAGTCTTCTGGCCAGTTCCTTCACCACTGTCTCTTTCAAGAACAATGCAATATTGTGCATGTCTACTGACTAGCAAGTCTCCACTCCCACCAGAGCACTGAGTCCCAATAGTGTCCCCTAGTTTTTAAGACTTAGCTGTCATTCCTAGTTAAACACCACCTATATTACAGCACCTCTCTTAACCTGTTTTGCTGATGTTTTGTTAAGGGCTCCAAAAGCAAAGTAATTTGTACAGTCATTCATGCATAATTATTCTGCAGCATTTCTCCCCCGCTTGGCTATACTGGGTGGAGCACCAGCTCTGCCCTTACTCTGAAACCACAGAGTTGTTTATATTTCTTGACATATTTAATCATAGAACAGGATGATTAAAAGAGCATGGAAAGTTTAAGTTACAAAAATGTTAAGGGTTGAAAGAACAATCAATGATGCAAAAATGTTAGCTAGCTTCTGTCCTAGATGCCATATGAAGCAAAATCAGTAGTGAGGACCATAATTCATCACAAACTTAAGCTGTGTGTTTTAGGAGTAAATAACACAGGAATCCTATACTCAACAATTTCCAATAATTTCTGTTGTCCATTCATTTCTCCCCTTAATTTTGCACATTACTTTAAGTTCATGGTCCTTACCTCTAAAGCTATCTGCCCATGCCTCTTCCATGATTTCCCCTATCTCCCATTTCTACTCTCTTGTTCAGCCCATCTACTATTATTAGTATTCTGTGTCTACATAGTGCCATCAGAGTGCCCAGAATTTGTACAGAACTTAGAAGTAACCAAGTCCTTGCTCACCAGACCTGCTTGACAACACAAGGCTAGCACTGGTTTCCACCGCAGATGTGTTTTCTTTTGTTCTGCCCCACAAGATAGACTAATGATCCTGGGTACTGTAGTTTGCTAACGTGGCTGGGAATTGTAGGGGCAAGGCATGTATTTTAAATGTGTGTTGGACACGTTCTAAAAGTATAGTGTGGATTTGCCCTCCGTTCCTCCCTTTAAGTCTTTCCTCAAAGCTTATTTAGACTTTGCCCAAATTTATTCATTCTGTGCTCACTGTCTGCTACCATATAACTCCCTTAACTTTACTATAAAACACAGATCCTTTTCTCTGACATTGTACTCATCTCATTTAGTGTAAAAAACCCACAGCTCAAGTGACCCCGTCAGGTCTGTGTGCTGTACAATGTCCAGCACACATTGTTGGTGGGTTACTAATAATAATCTAACCTTGAATAACACAAGCAACAGACTGGTGGCTGATTGCCCAAAAAACTATTTTTAAACCCAGACTTCAGTCATACTCGTATTTAAAAGCAAAGTACTTATGCAGCTACCAGATAAGAGCTGCCCACCATACGAGCAAATTAATTCCTGACATAAACCCATGAAGTGGAGCAAGTTCAAAGCAGGATCCCCATAATTCTGAATCATACTCAGTGTTGGGTGTAGCCTGTGAGTATTTTGTTGCCTACTTCTGTTGCAAACTATTTGGCTTTCCACTGTGATAACAAACAGTTCAGTCCCTAACGTCATGCAACTCTATTTAGAGGAAGGTGCTAGAAGAGGATGGATTCTAAAAACATTGTATTTTGAGGGGGGAAGGCATCAGGATATAAATTTCAGTGACTGCTTTTCCACCCTGCTTATATTCTTTCAGTAGACCTCCAGTGACTTCCCCCCATATGACTCAGTAGGATTAAACACTGTCACAAATCATAAGCTTCAACAAGGGGTCAACAAATCGTCATGTCTGAATCCTGTCCTAAAGTATTCCCTTGGAACAATAAAATGTAGATTCCAGGCTTGCTGTTGACAGAAGAAGCATAAGGGCAGATACTCTTCTCCTTTGACAGGCCCACTGTGAGTTGCATCCTGACACATCATGTACAAGGCACATTAGAGTGACTGGCATAATTCTTGTTCACCAAAGAATTGCTGCTTCTCAAGGTGCAGACAGACATATATTCTAAGATTGCAATCATGTGCTCATTTCCCTGGGAGCAAGCACCACTGAACTGAGTTGGACGTACTTATGAGTAGGTGTGTATAGGATTGCACTGCTCATAGGGTGGAGGTGATTTGAATGCACAATTATCTGCCTTGGAAACATGCCTCATAACACAGTGAATGTGGTGGGAAATACACTTCCACCACACCCCAAGCACTCCCTACCGCATCAGCTCCCTGTCAGTTTCACCTAGACTAGTTTACAGTGTTTGACAATGATTAGGTACCTAAGTGCTGATTGCTTTAACAATGTTGTTCCAGATTTCTCTAGTCCTAGTTCATATGGTGAGGCACAATGCAAACAAAAGGAGCAGTGGCTATGAAGGGCGTGCAGGGCACCTGCCCATAAATGGGTCCAGACTATGTAGCATTTGATTACCTGCAATCTGACTTGCATACTCTTCATTTCAAAATAAGGCTTGGCCTAATTTGCAAAGCTATTCATAAATAGACTTTTTAAAAGAGGACATATAGACATATAAATATTTTATGTAAAGTATGAGATGTTAAATAGAAATGTCTTGGCCTTTTATCTCTAAAGCTATACATCCTTTGTACCCAAAAGGAAACTGTCTCAAACTTGCATGGATGTAGTTCAATAGTATCTTAACCCCCCCCCCCAATGGTTATTTGTTCCCAATAGAAAGTAATGTTTGCCAAAGTTTTGAATGAGCCATGCTTTTAACAAACAGGATATTTGTTTGAGCATAAGAAATTTGACCACCATCTAATTCCTCTTTAGGATAGGTGGTGTTAAAAGATGCCCTGGACGTCAGTTAAAATACAGTAATGGAATCCATATCCCATTTTAAACTTTTAGAATATACCTTTGCTTGACTGCAAACTAGTGAGCATGTATCTGAGTGTAACAGAATGTGCTTGTACCAAAATAAGCAGATCTGCCACACAGAGGTGTACCTAGGCTCCCTTGTGCCTCTGGCAATGAGCTGTATTGGCACCCTTCCATCCCTTGCACCCTTGCCAGAGGAACCTGTGCACTTTGCCCGGCCACCCAGAGCAGCAGAGGAGCAACCCAGGAAGCGTGTGGATGGGCAAACAGGTTTCTAGCCATTCTGAGCCACAGGCCCTTGGCATGAGCCACTCTAACCAACCCCTAGATACACCTCTGCTGCCACATACTGTTTGGGGTTTAAGGGTATATTATCCCTCTCAAGATTGCAATGTAAGCAGTTTGGAACAATCAGTAGACATGCCTGTGTAGGAAACAGAACTGCAAAGTTAATAATTTATCCAACTTAAGTTCTTCTGCAGAATCTTACATGAAGTTTTGCTGTAGTTTGAGCCTTATCACTGCTATTCTCAATAAAGACCAAGTAGCAAATTCTCCTAGTGCCTCTCAGGGTCCACAGAAAAAGTCGCTCTAGTTAACTACTACTCAATTACTGCAAAAAGATTTCTAGTTTACATAATTGAAAGGTCTTGATACTGTATGCAATGACAAATAAATACAATGGTCCCAATCCATCTATAGCTAGTTGTGTAACTAACTAACAGTGCAATCCTATGTATATTTACTTAGAAGTCTCACTGTTTTCAGTTAACTTGTCCCATTGGCTTCAATGGAATTTGGTTACAGTTAACTTTAGATGGACCAGGACAGGACCCCATTGCAGCCTATTCATCAGTTGTACAGCCAAAGGGGGGGGGGACCCAGCTAAAAGTAAGTTTATACTTCAGTATTAAATGGTCCCCTTTCTTTTTTTACACACAACTTAATTACAGGAAGGATTTCTACCACCTACAGTTGTTGCATTTACTTTCTACATGGCAGCATCAGCTGTGCACTCTCAATTAATGCCGCCTTCCCCTGCAAGAAACAGCGGAGCAAAGTGCCTTTAATAAGATTTAGTAGCCAAATGATTCCTGACATTAGTCAATACGCCTTGTCCCTCCCCTGTGGCTGTTATGGCACTTTCAGATGCCTGCTTCCCCAACCCCCCACCCTGAGATCATAGTGCTTTTGAGAGTGCCTATCACACTGACATGCTAAACATCTACAAGTCAGATGTAAAATTTATTACCATTTCAAACATACTAGCAGGATCAGCAGAGGAGAAAAACAACCATCACATAACACACACATACACAAAAGCCCTGCAACACCTTTATAAGACAATTCCTGCTTTTCTGTAAGGTTTATTTATTTATTTAAACGGCCTCGGTCCTGTATACCTGAAGGAGCGTCTCCACCCCCACCGTTCAGCCCGGACACTGAGATCTAGCGCTGAGGGCCTTCTGGCGGTTCCCTCACTGCGAGAAACAAAGCTACAGGGAACCAGGCAGAGGGCCTTCTCGATAGTGGCGCCCGCCCTGTAGAACACCCTCCCATCCCATATCAAAGAGATAAATAACTACCTGACATTTAGAAAACACCTGAAGGTAGCCCTGTTTAGGGAAGTTTTTAATGTGTGATATTTTAATGTATTTTAGTGTTTGTTGGAAGCCGCCCAGAGTGGCTGGGGGGACCCGGCCAGATGGGCGGGGTACAAATAATAAATTATTATTATTATTATTATTATTATTATTATTATTATTATTATTATCCAAAGAAGGTAACCAAGGTGGATAACAAATCAATAAAAGTTAAAAGGAATTTTTAAAAATCGGCATATTCACATCTTCTTCATATATATATATAGGGGCAGTGGTTAAAACTTTCAAAACTTTCAAATGAAACAGTAAAATAGCCTGCCAAGGGCCTTGGTATAACCAAGTTTCTATAGGTCTCCTAAGAGACAAAGCCTCAGCAGACTTCAGTTGGCAGATCATTCTATAGGGTAGGTGCCACTACAGAAAATACTCTTTCCTTGGTAGCTGCTCACTGGGCTTCACAGGGTTGAGGGCTCTGAAGTAGAGCCTCTGTTGATGAGCAGAGCATGCAGGGAAGAATGCACAGAAGAAGCCAGTCCTTAAAATACCCAGATCTCATGCCATTTGGGCTTTAAAGGTTAACACCAGCACCTTCAGTTCAGCATGGAAACAAACTGTATCATACTTTTCTCCACTGCAAAACAAGAATAATGTCAAATAGACTTTCAGTTAAAAACACCACCATGTTTTTGTTAGACTCTACTACCATTCCTATCACACAACTGAGCATGGAGAACAAGGTTTCCTGGAAAAAAACCTAGTCTATATACCTACTGCCCCTGAGACCAGCTGGAGATAACACATATATTGGAATATTTCAGGGCACAGGGGAATCTTGGATGTTAACTAGCTGCTGAGGTCACACCAGTTAATGTTCAATTCAAACAGCTGTGCATTTTATCTACTGAATTTTTTATTAAACTCTCTCTCCCCCCCCACACTTGCTCTCTAGCTCAACAGCAAGACCTAACTAAAGCATTTAGCATAAATAAATCAGCAGCCCTTACTGATTTTAAGACAGAATAATCCTGAGAGTGACTGTAACTCAAAGCAACCAAAGATTTATTATTTCCATATCTAGCAGTAGTTCTAGACGAACTATGCAAAGCTGGGGTGTGTGTGTGAATAGCTCAGTGTTTTTCAACCTCCTTGGGGCAACGGCACACCTGCCCCACGAAAAAAATCTCGCGGCACACCACCCGGGGGGCGGGGTGTCCGCGCGCCCTGGCGGGAGGGAGGGGAAGGACCCAGGCGGGCGAAAACGGAGCGGGAGATCGGCGGGCCAAGCGCCCGCCCCCCCTCCGCCTCCCGCGCCCAGCCCCCCTGGCAGCACCTTCAGCCGGCCCCGAGCGAGCCCGGCGGCACCGGCACCTCCCGCCCGTCCCCGCCCGTGGCAGAGGCAGCAGGCGAAGCGCCCGGCAGCCCGCAGCGGCCGGCGAGCGAGAAGCGGAGCCGAGGCGACGCGGCGCCAGCCACCCGGACCGACCCGGAAGCGGCCCAGGGCACCGCCGGTCGCCCCGCCCGCGCCCACCGGAAGCGGCGCGCCCGGAGGGGGGAAGAAGCCGCGGAACAGCAGCCGGTGTCTTGCGGCACACTACTGTGCCGCGGCACACCGGTTGGGAAACGCTGGAATAGCTAGCACAGAAATATTATTTTTGTAGTTATTCTGCTCATTTCTACAACATCCATAATTTGTACAGGGCTTGGTTTGTTAAGGAGATCACTGAATAGATCAGGCCAAGTTTGCTTTTTTAAAAGTGAAGTGAGAAACTGAATCTTTCCTTCCTCCAGATCGTATCTAACCTTTTAGACATCCTTGAGGAATTTAGCTGTTCTTCAATATGAGCATGTCTTAAAATAGATAACTAATGAGCAAATCCCTATGCCCAATGAAATTAAATACCCTCCTCCCTACATACACACTGGGTTCACAGCTTGCCAGAGTTATTTGTGTGTGCATGAATCCCTTTGCTCATCCACAGAAAGAGGCCAAATGGTTTAAGCTGCACCACTCTCTCTATGCTATGGCATTGTTTTGCAAACTTTGAAGTGGTCCCCCCCCGCCATAGCTGTCAACCCTCCCTTTTTTTGCGGGAAACTCCCTTATTCCAATGCCGTTTCCCACTGCTATCCCGGATTGCTGATATCCCTTAAATTTCCCGGATTTCAAAGGAAGCAGCTCCTCTCCCTCCCTGGCGGCCAGGGAGGCTCCTCAGCTGCGTTGCTCGGCTGCCAATAAGGAGTCTGAGACCGACTGGGGGCGGAGCTTGCATGCCTTGTGCAGCCAGACCCTCACGCCCAACCAGACAACCAGCCTGCCTGCCGTCTATGCGCTTGCTCTTTCGCTCACCCATTCACGTGCAGCCTCTGGAGCGCAGGGTGTCGAGGCTACTTGATGCCATTGCACCGCCCTCGCTGCATCCCTTATTTTCAAATCCGAAAGTTTGGAAAAATCCCTTATTTTCAAATCCGAAAGTTTGAAAAAATCCCTTATTTTCAAATCCGAAAGTTGACAGCTACCCACAGGGTATGTGTGCAAGACACCTGTGTGCGTGGCATGCATGCATGCATATTGATGTTTGAGGGGAGGATAGAAACCTGCACCAAAGCAGGGGCAGGAACACATTCCCCCCAGCTACATTGATCTAGCATTACAGGCATCAAAATGCCAAGCATGAATGCCTTAGAGAACTTTTCATTCCAGCCTCCTTCCCCAGCTTTAGGCCAAAGTCTGAGGGCCAAAGTTTAAACAAACATCCTTTGCCTGGAAGTTTTTACTTTGTAGAAAAAGCAGTGATGGCCCCCAGATCCAGAACATGCACCTGATTGAGGTCCCAGACCAGTTTTCTGCTGAAAATGGCCACCTGCCTGCCTGCTATTTGGCCCCAAGTGTACTCGTTTCAGAGAAGTGGTTTGCAGCAGAAAATTGGTGTTGGTCCAATTTCAAGATCCAGATCAAGAGCACATTGTGGTCCCTCTCAGTTCTATGATTCTATGAGGCATCTGCAGCTTGTTTTCCTCCCCTCTATAGAAGTGACAAGATTAAGTAAGCTTGCTCATTTAAACACACAACCAATGTCACACGCAGTTCCAATTCAGCATTAGCTTAGGGCCCCTGCCCATAGACCTCTGGGCACACAGCAATGCTTACATACAGCTGTGTGTATGTAGGAGGGCCCTGTGTGTTGCCAAAAGATTGGCTAGGACTGAGGTAGGAAAGTCAGCTAAATTTGATGGAGCTTGAGTTTAAAAAGTTTGAAAGTAACTGCTCTGTGTACGCCCTCAATAGCTAACATTTCAGTTGAACCTCTGGCAAGTTTAAGATCAATGCTTCAACTACTTCAATTCCTACACCAAGCAATCCAGCCCCTCCCAACAAGGAAACACCTATTTCCAAGGGAACAGGTAGGGTTGCTGCCATCTAGAAAGTATTTGCACACTTGCCTATCCAGTGTGCTTGCCAGTGTTTGGGAAGCAGTTGTTTACTATATCTACTCTGAAGCCTCACTGAATTCAGTGGGGCTTCCTTCCAGGGATGCAGCGTTAGGAATGCAGCCTTAGATGATTCAAGCGGTGGTGCCATTTCTCCTGCTATTGAGGCCACCTCCCAATCCACTAGTCCACCTTGTGCTCCTCCACTGAAACCTGCCAAGCAAAGCCCCTGACCTGTCAAAACTTCACGGAGCTCCGCCCACTAGCCCTTCCTAGCTCTGTCCATTGGCCTGCTTTTTTAAACCTCAAGTTGGCAACCCAAAGCGGTGGGGTGGGGTGGGGGGAGTGCCGCGGGTTTCATCCCCAGCCCTGGCAGCTTTGTTTTGAGAGGCTCCTCCTGGGGCTGGCAGCGACTTCCCTCCTCGGCAAACAGGGCTTCTTTGTACCTCGGCTGCCTCTTGCCAATCTCCTGGCGCTTCATGGCGAGTGCCTCCCTCTCTCCTTCCTCTCCTTCCCACGCAGACCAAAAACAACTCCTCTCTCCCCTTCCTCCCGAGCTTCACTTCAGCCGCGCAATGTCGCCCTTGCCCACCGCGGAAAGCGCGCGGCGCCTCGGCTCCTTTCGCCGGCTCTGTGGAAAGCCCCTCAGAGCGCCGCACGTCGCTCCTGCCAGCGTGGCAGCCCCGAGTTCCCCCCTCGCCCAGGCAGCCTGGGGAAGAGCAAGTCCCGTTCCCTCGCACCAGGCAGACGCCGAACTCAACCTGGAGCCAGCCGGCCAGCTACCTACCGGCGGGCTGCTCTGCGGGCAACTAAGTCTGAGGCGCGCGCTGAGGTGAGGGGAGAGAAGCGCCGCCGCCGCCGCCGCCGCCTTCTCCTCCTCACGCGGCACGTCACTCACCTGCTCCTGCCGGGCTGGGCCGCTGCTGCCGCCAAACGCGCCGCTCTCCTCCTTTGACAGCTGCCTTTTGTTTTCCCCACCCTCCTCGGTCTCCGCTTCGGCTGCCGCTCCACCCCGAGAGCCACGTGAATGAAGCCGGGCGGGCGAGGCGGGCTACTCCGGGGAGGGGCGGTCCTGGCGCGCCGCGAGGGAGCGGCGGGCGAAAAAGGGAAGAGGGACTGGAGCCAACGGCGAGAGCCCAGCCCAGAGGCGGAGTGTGTCACGCGGGGGAGGCGGGAGAGTTCTCTCTGTCACGCCGGCGACCAACGCCGCGCGCCTTCCTTATCTTCCTGCTTGCTCAGTCATCGCCTTGGTGAGCTCAGGTCACCTCCAGTAACAGCAGCATCCACAGCCCTGCTGCTCCTGCAGCAGCAGCAGCACAAAGGAGCACTTCCTGTGTCACTCTGCTCCTTAGGAGATGCTCTGCCTTTCAGCAGCTGCGAAATGGTAACTTTCAAGTTTGAACGTGCAGATTGAGGTCCCTTGCCTATGCAGAGGATGCCCTGCCTCTCTAGACAAGGACCTGATAATCTGGTGTCTCACAGAAAGGGGGAACCTGTGGCCGGCTGCAGGTGTTATTGGACTCCAGCTCCCTTGGCCGAGGCTATTGCTGGTTGCCGAACTTAATGTACTGCTATCAGAAGATTTTGAATTATGGTGCTGAAGGAGACTCTTGAGAGTCCCATGGGCTGCAAGAAGATCAAACCTATCCATTCTGAAGGAAATCAGCCCTGAGTGCTCACTGGAAGGACAGATCCTGAAGCTGAGGCTCCAATACTCTGGCCACCTCATGAGAAGAGAAGACTCCCTGGAAAAGACCCTGATGTTGGCAAAGATTGAGGGCACAAGGAGAAGGGGACAACAGAGGATGAGATGGTTGGACAGTGTTCTCGAAGCTACCAACATGAGTCTGACCAAACTGCGGGAGGCAGTGGAAGATAGGAGTGCCTGGCGTGCCCTGGTCCATGGGGTCATGAAGTGTCGGACACGACTAAACGACTAAACAACAAATCAGAAGATTGCACACATAACCAGCCCTGACATCTGTTAAACTGGACAAGGAGTAAACATGGACCAGGGGAGGGGCAAGGTGGCAGCGAGGTCAGTGCAGGCACAGTGGCAGAGCCAGTCCAGTGCTTTTGCCACATGCCCACGCTGTGCCACTCTTCCTGCCACCTTGCCTCTACCCCTCTCAGTTACTGGCAACAATGTCAACATTGGGAAGCCGGGGGAGCCATGTTGCCCCACCCTGCTCCTCCGGCTGCTACTGTGACTAGTTGATTAAAGGACAATGAATTAACACATGTATTTCTTGTCTAATTTTCTGGGAGTGTCTTTTTGCAAATCCTGATGGAAAAGAGGAAATTTGCCATCACTGTGGCCACTGAGCTATTTCAGCCTGTGGGAAAACTGGTCATACTGCACATATGCCTCCATCCACAGGATTCAGTTTCTGGTGCTGCTTTTGGGGGGGGGGTTGCACTTGCACTAGCACGACAAAAGCCAACCACAGTGTGCACTACCAAAAGATCACAAACGTAATCAGTTTACAAGCTGCTAAAGTGATTGGGAGCAAACACGGGAAAGACTCTTACCATGGCCATGAGTACCAAAAGACAAAGTCGCAGGAACCTGTGAGACAATAATGGCTATAGCTTGGAGAATACATGTTTGTATTTTGTATTCAATCCGCATATACCCATGTGCGTACATATGTAATAATATTGAAAAAACATTTCAATTCATTGTCTCTTGAGTTCCTGTCACTCTGTCAATGGGTACTTATATTTGCCAACTCCCTCATCTGTTTTTTGCATCCTGTGTGATGGCCATCATGTCCTATCATGATTGTGGGACTAGTTTCTTGCATAAAATGTTGGTACCTCTTGATTGTAAAACAACAACCCTTAAATAATACTTCATTACAATTTAACAAACTAAAGCTGCAGTCCTTGATAGGAGAAGATATATTGAATTGCCAACTATTATTTACTGGTTTCATATATTATTATTTATAATTCTTATTTGTAATCTTGTAACCTACTCCCCCCTTATGATCTGTCAATTAGACACACTTCTGATTTAATCTCATTTCTGTTTGTTCATGTTTTAGCATCTCTTTATCATGCTTCAGAACCTGTCAATGTTGCAATTATTTTACAAGTTATATTAAAATGCAATATAAAAAACTTTCTTCCTGTAGCACCTTAGAGACCAACTAAGTTTGTTCTTGGTATGAGCTTTCGTGTGCATGCACACTTCTTCAGATACACTGAAACAGAAGTCACCAGACCCTTATATATAGTGAGAGGGTGGGGAGGGGTATTACTCAGAAGGGTGGTGGGAATGGGTGATTAGCTGATAGGTGAGGTAAACAACCTGTTGACAACTGTTTGGGACTTCTCTTGTTTGGTCAGGTGAATTTAAATCCAGTGTTGACAGAGGATGGAAGTGCAAAGTTGTGTCTTTACTAATGAATATCTGGGGTGGCATTTAGCAGGCAACACACTGCTGGCTTTGTTCAGGATAATTGGGTCTGGTAAGGTTAAAGATCTCATCACCACTGCAAAGGCCAGTCTGACTGAGCTGTCTCCACTTGCCTGGAGCTCCAGGGCATCTGATCTCTAGGCTGGCCGGCAAGGTCAAAGCAACTTGGTCAGAAACAAAAGCCAGCCTGACTGAACTGCTGCTGCTGCTATTCAGCCCATGAGGAGCATCTGATAATATAGACTGCAATGCAGTGCTTTTTTAAAGAAAAAAAGGTGCTGGTATTCACCATGAAGTTGTTACAGTAAGTGCCACACTTTTAACGTTTGGAAAAAAAAGGTGTCAACACTCTGTGCCCTTGAGTACTCCCAGAAAAAAGTACTGCTGCAATGGTTCGTGTGTGAGAGATGTGCATTTATATGTACACTTTAGTAAATTCATTTTTGTAGACATTCCTTGGCTAGAAAACTGCATTGCAAAATTCAGGGAAATATGTATTTTGAAGGATATCTGTGTTTTGGTTTATGAACTGTTTTAGAAAGTGCAGGTTTAGTAGGTTTGCCTTTAAATGTGAACTGACTCAAATTACTCCTCCACCCCTAGTTATGGTATAAGGCTCAACTGGGGATAGGAGCAGGGTTATAGAAAATTCTGTGTCCTGACAGCAAGATGCCCATTTGGTTTCCTCCCCTAATGAAATGAAATGAATAGGACAAATAAACAGGAATAATAAATATACAATAAACAGGAAAAGTGGGTACAGTACTATGTTTTATTTGCCTTTTTAAAAAATGCATGTAGCTCTTTTTAAAAAGGAGTTCTACTCATGAGCTTGAAAAATATGCAGATATTAACAGCACATATATTATGCCACACCATGTATATAATAATGCCACTATAATAATGGATTGCTAAATATTCCCTCATATTTTATATAAGTGAATACCCAGGTTCGGGGCTTCCGGTCGGCGCGCCGGAGGGGAAGGTCGGGGGACATGCCGCTGCTGGCATTCCCCGACCCGACCGGCTTAAAGGGGTGCTTGCGACAGCGACGCAGCCCCCAAAACTCCCGGGAGGTTGATCCCGGGACCTTCTGATCCGGCTATAGCTCTTAACGTCTCCCCAACTCCCACGGTGACCACAGTAGAGGCCGCCGTGCGAGACGCGGGGAGACGGAGCTCCTCGGATCGCCATTGCCCGTCGGGCTGAAGCTGCGAGCCCTTCCCATCTGAGCGCGCTGATTTCTCCGCAAAAGGACAAGATTGGATACCTTAAACGTGAGTACTAGGACAGTACTGAAGGATTTGGACTAATTTGGTGAAGTATAGGGATGTAATTTACGGAGGTCCGTCCCTTGCTACTGTGGCACTAAATCAGGAACTTTATTACCGATGCGGTTGAAACTGTAACGGAATTTGGCTTTGCAACAGAGATTCGATCCTTTTGACACCCCTGATCGGGGGGGGGCAACTAACTAACAATTTTGACAGCTAGAGGATCTGAATCGGACCTGTTGGATTCTGCTGTGGAAATTTGGGTTTTGGCTTTGGATTTGGTTCGGTGTGGAATTTTGTACAACTATGTCTTTGAAAATGGAGGATGATTTGGAAAATGGAGGCTGGAAGAAGGTCCTTGAAAAAATCTGGGAACTGAGAAAGGAGTTCCAAGCGGAGACTGCAAGAATGAGAGGAGACGTAAACAACAGTGATGTCATGCCAGCTGCACAAAGGATGGAAGGGGGAGAAATCCCCCTCAAGGTTAAAGACAAGCCTCGCCGCAAGAAAATTTCTTCTCGGCGCAAGATAGCTGGACTTGAGAAAAGAATTAAGAAAACAACATCTACAAAAGTCTACTCTTTTCGGCGCAAGAGGACACCAATGAAGGAGAAGAAGAATTTCTCTAAAAACTGGGAGTTGGAACAGCTGAGAAGACAAAGAGATGATGGAGCCCAACTGCAAGCAAGCACTTGGGCTTGGACTGGGGAAAGGCGAGGGGAGGGCTGAGCAGGGCAGGTGGGTAACCTGGGACTGATTATATTTGCGGATTTTGAGTATTTACGCCGGACATGGTTTTGAGCTAGGATTATGTTAGGATCTTTCGAAGTTAGGAGCCTGAAGATTAAGGGGAGTCAGAAGGAAACTTATAGAAGATTTGGGAGGAGGACGCGGAGGTTGGAACTAGAAGATGAGGGGAAATAAGAATTAAGATACTGTATTTGAGCTAGAATTATGTTTTGAAATAATGTTAAAGATATGTTTAGTATACCTATGTACCTGAACCAGAATTATGTTTTGTTTAATGCAGCCACTGGGGAGGTGCGGAGGAAGTCACTATGATTATGTTTTGTAACTAAGAGTGGTCTACCCGAGAAGAGGGTTAGGCCGAAGTCAGATAATGTTTAGTTTAAGGTCAGGGGAAATAATGAATGGGTTTACCTCCGTGAGAGGGAGGGTAAGATTAAATAACTCCCCATGGTGAGAGGTGGGGGGTAATGAATCCTGACCGAAATGTAATGTTCTATGTTTATAAAATTTTAAAATTAATAAAAATTATTTAAAAAAAAAAAAAAAAAAAAAAAAGAATACCCAGGTTCACAAATAAGCTACTTCCCCTAGCATGGGTATGATTTAATGTCAAGCACCAGGCAAGTTTTCCAAAATAGCAAAAGGCAGATGACACATGCCTGAACAAAGATAAAAAAACCTTTCAGTCCTCTAAGCTGTTAGTTCCCATAATAATAAGCATGAATATTAATATGTCAGCAGCATAAGAAGTAGCTAACACTTGCAGCATTGTTCATGCTTTCTCATGCATGTAGTATAATGTTCTAAGTTTTTTGTTTTTTGTATAAAAAAGCTGGTTTCTGTGGTTAGAGCTGTTTTTCTGCTAAGTTGGTCAAAGCCTCAATCTCCATCATTAATGTTGCTAGCACCATGTTTACAAGTGCAAGGATAGTAAGCTGAAAAGCTGGATGGAAGCATAGCAATGAAATACATCGTTCGGTGGTTTCATCTCAATTCCTTTAATAATTGCCTGGAGGAATATGGATTTAATGCTTGTCAATCAAATACACAAGCTCCTTGGATCTAGGGTGACAACTGCAACATTTTCCTTCACTGATGCTCTGTTCTTTGCATATTCTATCAACATTGAGAAAGATCACTAGTTGGCTGCTCCAAATATTTGAAAATAGCTATTAGGTAGATGGATCCAGCGCAGCACCTGAAAAAGGGACTATTTTTCTTTCCACTGAACTCAGAAGTCCCCTTTAAAAAATGGGATTGCTCACTCACATTAAGTTCTCTGCTGCCATTCAGCAGATTGTTTGGAGACTGCAGTGCAGCTGGGTAGTTTTAGACCCTGTGCTAAGTGGTCTTAAGGGGAGGGGGCTCACTCATTAGATGCTAATCTACCCCTGATGTGTTTGGGAAGCTTCCTGCTCATTTTGCTGTGTGAGGCCTTTGACCTCTGCCCCAAAGTCTTGCACTCATGGCACCACTGCCTGAGAACTCCCTAAATCAGTACTGAAAGAACCAGAAGATGAGAAATTAATTATTATTTTTTTTTGGGGGGGGGAGACATAATTATAAGTGGAATACAAAAATACTATCCTGAAAGCCCTGCATGGTTACCAGGTTTGCAGTTTTGTTAATTAGAGCTTTTATCTGCTTCCGTTAGCTTAAAAATGGGGAAACCAATCTTGAGAGTAATTTTTCAGGGGCCACATGCCAACGGTGTGGGGGGCCAGAGTTAAAAGCAGGCAGAGCTACTCTTCTTTCTCTCAGTTTCTGCCATCCCCTTTTATCTCTCCCTCCCACCCTTATCCAACAGACTACAGAGGGAAGAACAGATCACTCTTGTCAGAGTTCTCCTCACACTTCCATCTCCATCTCCTTTAGTTCTTCCCCTCTTCCATGCTCCTTCTCTCCCTCCCCCCGTTTTGGTATTCCCACATGCCCCGAGTTTAGGCTGGCCTTTACCAGGGACAAAGCCCTTACTGTGGTAGGCTTGCCAATAGAGGTTTGGCAGGAGCCGTACTTGCTAGTTTTTAGGTATCTCCTAAAAATGGTATTATTCAGACAAGCCTTTCAAACTTGAGATACTTTGGCAAGCAAACACTTACTGATTTGTTTGGTTTTTTATAACTGTAATACTGTGTTTCTAGTCTGTATACTGCCTTGTGATGTTTTATGTGAATACTAAAAAAAACACAGATAAATAAATCTATAAATGAAGTGCCTGAGAACCTACTGTAGGGCTGCAGGATTCCCAAGTGCACTCTGCCTAAAAAAACTTGGCCCTGCAAAGGTTGTTGAATCCCAACTCCAATCAGCCCCAGTCAGCATATTCGACAATCAGGGATGATGGAACTTGTAGTCCAACAACATATGGAGGGCTACAGGTCTCTCAAACCTATGTTAAGAGAATGAGTTATTAGCTGCAAAGTCTCCAGTGCATTTTTCACTTCAGCCATAAATGTGACTCCATCTGTGACACAGGTATAATAATATAGGTATTATACAAATAGTATTATTACTGGTATAATAATGCTCCCTATCTTACTTTGGGGGTTGGTTGTGTGGGAATGTCTGTTTCTGCAATTATGGAGAGAGTGTACCTGAAGTACTCTTAACTCCTTGGAAAATCACTCTGTAAATTGTTGTTGTTCAGTCGTTTAGTCGTGTCCGACTCTTCGTGACCCCATGGACCAGAGCACGCCAGGCACGCCTATCCTTCACTGCCTCTCGCAGTTTGGCCAAACTCATGTTAGTAGCTTCGAGAACACTGTCCAACCATCTCATCTTCTGTCGTCCCCTTCTCCTTGAGCCCTCAATCTTTCCCAACATCAGGGTCTTTTCTAGGGAGTCTTCTCTTCTCATGAGGTGGCCAAAGTACTGGAGCCTCAACTTCAGGATCTGTCCTTCTAGTGAGCACTCAGGGCTGATTTCTTTAAGAATGGATAGGTTTGATCTTCTTGCAGTCCATGGGACTCTCAAGAGTCTCCTCCAGCACCATAATTCAAAAGCATCAATTCTTTGGCGATCAGCCTTCTTTATGGTCCAGCTCTCACTTCCGTACATTACTACTGGGAAAACCACTCTGTAAATACCGTTATGCTTAATGGGAAAGTTTTTGAACAGGTAAATACAATATGAATGCATATTGCAACACACTTCTCTATCTTTAGTGATAATTTTCCCCGTGTCCCCAGTACAGCTAGTTAGACACACTATTTTCTCCTTTGCTATGGAAGACTCAAGGAACAAAGATTTTTAGTTAACCCATTATACTTTTAATTCATCACAACTAAGAACTTTAATTCCCAGACACATCTTTTAAATCTGCAGAACTATCTTGGAGTTGGACAAGGACTTAGAGGCTGAGGAAAGAAGGGCCCTGCAGACAGCAACAAACACCTCCATGTGATTTAAATGAGGTGTAGCAAAAATTACTCTAATTCAAGTTTGATGGGTCAGCAGAACATGTCTGTAAGTTTCTTTTACCCATTTCTGTTCTTGTTTAAAGAAAAAGGAGGCTGAATGCATTTAGGAGGAACAGTGATGCTTTCCAATGGCAGTAGCTTGCAAATGATTTAACATATTCCATTGTGATAAACAGAACACTTTTTTTTAAAAGGGGATTTCAGGGTGGGGAGAGTTAAATAGTCTTTCCTTTGGGGTTTTGCAATAATTTGCTCAAAGCAGGTCTGTTGAATTCTGGAAGAGGCAGTCTGAGCGTACTTGAAATCTTCGACAACCTGCTTCCTGTTTGTATGTTATAATAGCAATTACTCATGGTGTGATTATTGATGGGCTATGCTTTCAAATGCACTGAATGTGTTACGAGCGGATAGATCCACATTTGAAAAACATACTATTATATACATAAGCTGCTCTGCACTTCTTTATTAATTAATAACCAAGCTGATTTTGCCTTGTACGAATTCAGTGAAAACTGTGTCTCCAACGTTCCATAGGTTTGTTTTTTTAAGCGTTTCTTTAAAAAGAATACTACATCAAAGCTTGCTGGGAGATTCTTTCTGAGTCTTTCTTATGGCACACCCCCTCTATTCCTGGTGCTATACCATGTATTTGTTAAAATTAAATTAAAGTCCAAGGCATTTACAGAGCAATCCTGTACTCGCATTACAGTGGAGAGGGTAGGTGGGGGATACAACACAGATAAGCTACCGTATTCAGTCTATGTGCTCAGCCCACAAGGGAGTGGAACAGGCAAAAAATACAAAAAAAGGTGTACACATAATAGACATGCCCACAGCATCCTTGGAAATGCTACCACTGCCCACACTATGCTGGTGTTGCTGTCCACTTGCTGCCTGCACACAGAGGCAGCCAAATGAACTCATTGTTCATTGAACACATGGCCCCAGTACACTCTCTCCTTCATCACATGCAACAGTGCCAAAGCACACAATCCAGGCATCCAACCTCAGTACTACAGCCAGCAGCCACTCTGCTACTGTCACTCCCCAGGCTTCCCTCCAGGCAGACACTTGAATCCCTTTATGCTCCTTACCTGCATTGTTTCATTAGAACTTTAGTATAGCATGGGATAAAAGGCAAACTTAAAAAAATAGCCTGTTATTTATATGGAAAAGTTATACAACAGTACAAAAGGCATAAATAACAAAAACAGGTAAAAGGGGGGGAGTTAAAACTCTGGAGTTTTGGGGTATATTAACAGTGCATTAGCACTGGGTATCATGCTACCCAGGGCAATTTGTAAATCATATGTTTTGTGAAGCGTTATTGTTAAAGTGTATACAGTATATAGTCAAACCTTGGCTCCTGAACTCCGAAAACCCAGAAGTTAATGTTCCAGTTTTCGAATGTTTTTCGGAAGCCGAACATCCGACGCAGCTTCCACTGAGTGCAGGAAGCTCTTGCAACCAATCGGAAGCCGCGATTCGGTTGTCAAATGTTTTGGAAGCCGAACAAACTTCCGGAACATATTACATTCGACAACCCAGGTTTGACTGTACTTAAAAACGTTCAGTCCTCTGAAGTTAGGAGGCCTAAACTATATCAAGAGCAACTATACCCACTTGTGTGTTATGCTGATCACACAAAATCAGCAAGGGAAAGCAGCAATGATTTTATTTCTGTTTACTCATTTAAAAGGCTGGTAGCATACCCTTCGTCAGTTCAGGTACCAGAGTGGGGTATGGCATAAAATAAACAACAACAGATAGGTAAACATGTAGTTAAAGCTAATAATATAATCAAGGCATAAGATCATAAACTAATTTACAGTTTACTTCAAATAAACCATTTTGAATTGTTCTATGCAGCAAAACCACACTGGATTCATCTTTTTAAAATGCCCTTTAAAATCTGCTTTATCAATTCTCAAGTTATTCCTTGGTTAAGCTTTTTAATTATTATAGCCTTCCCTGCTGCCTGCTGAACTGCAGATTGAAAATGAAGAGAAACATGGATCAAATAAAGGAACCCATTTCCTAAACAAAACTGGGGAAAAAACATCTGTTACTGCTGGGGGGGGGGATGGGAGGAAATGGAGGAAAACTGTACAGAATTGCCTCATTAAACAATAACCTCTTTGTGGGTGCATCACATGTAACAAATGGAGCTGTTCAAAGCCAAATTCAAAAAAGTACACACAAAAAACCACAAGTCAGTGCTTGTCAATTTTTTTTGTTTACTATCAGGAAGAGGAGAGGAAACAATATATAGTTTAAAACATAAAATAGATTTAATTTACTTTATCAAGACTTTGAGACTTTTCTTGCAAATATTACAGTTGCACACCTCTGTAGCTTCTCATCTTTGGAATGTTTGGCTTAGGAGCAGTGGCGAAGCTTCATGCTCCGGCACCGTGGGGGGGAGGGGCGGAGAGCAGGCGGGGGCGGGGCTAGTGTGCATCACAGGGGCGTGGCGCACGTCCTGGGGGCGGGACACGCCGCCTGCAGGGCGTGGCGCTCAGCGCGGGCGGGGGGCAGCTGCGATGGCACCCCACCGGGATTGCACTGCCGGGGGCAGTACGCTCCCCCACACTTCTCTTCCTCCGCCAGTGCTTAGGAGGTGACCATTTGCTTATCTCATTCACGATTGTATGTCTGTCACTGAGGTACCAAAACAGATTGGGAATCCTATTTTCACCTGGATGGGAAAGGAGCTCTCATTAGAGCAAATTGCAGTCATTACTAGCTAAGGTGGATTGAAACTTGTGTGTTTACAACATCATAATTATTTGAAGGAGCAGCCAAATTTATTGTATGCAGATTATGTACAAACCTGTTTTATTACCAGGCTAGCAAAATGCCTGTCATTATATTTGCAAGGATCCCCAGGAAAGGTGACAGACATCGTACAATCAGGAAAGCAACGCCTTCCCTTATGGAGATCTTCTCTATTGAGGCTAAAAGGTAAAGGGACCCCTGACCTTTAGGACCTTCTGATCGGCAAGCCCTAGGCTCTGTGGTTTAGACCAGTGTTCCCCAACCTTGGGCCTCCAGCTGTTTTCGGACTACAATTCCCATCATCCCTGATCACTGGTCTTGCTAGCGAGGGATGATGGGAGTTGTAGTCCAAAAACAGCTGGAGGCCCAAGGTTGGGGAACACTGGTTTAGACCACAGTGCCACCCCCTATTGAGGCTAGCCAGCTATAAGAACTCAGGTACATAGTAGAGCAGAATCATTAAATTTGTTTATTCAGCTGATTCAGCAGAAACTGCACTGGGTAAACAATAATGCCATCACTTGTTTACTGCGACTGGGGACATATCTCACCATTTTTTGCATGTTGGTGATTAGTTTCACATTCCAAGTTCTTTCTCAGTTAAGCACACCCATAAGAAAGGGAATGTTGCATGCCTGAATTTCAGTGTAAGCACACAAATTAGCATGGCTGGCTTGATAACATTTACTTGGAAGTAAGCCCCTTTATTTGTAGAGAGTTTTGTGAGTCATCTTTCTATAAAGTATTCAATACCTTCCTATATAAAATGTAAATAACCAATGAACTATTGAGTTTTAGCATGAAAAACAATCACTTTTGAGTTGGATCCAGACCAAGTGAGTTGAACCAGGTGGTCTAATTGAAATCAATGGGACAAGTGAATTATTGCTTAAATCCTACTTTAATCATTTTAATCTCATATTCCAGGAAACCAAATTATTCATGCCTTACTGAAAATTTGTTGTTGAAACCTAGCTCTCATTCCAGGCCATAAGCATCTCTCCCCCCCCATTTCTTCTTCTTCAAGAACTGCAGAGGGAATGTCCAAACAGCAGAGTCCCCTTGAGTGTTAATTATTCTGTTTTCCAAACCCAGTGAGGGTTCTTCCGTCAGCACAGAAGTTTTGGGATATGTGATCATTTGTTTGGTCTTTGAACGGAAATAAGACAGTGTAAAAATTTAACCACCTCCACAGAAACTTTAAAATTACAGTGCATACAAAATGAAACATTTTACCTTCGATGTTCTAAAATTGAAGAAAACTCTCCAGGGCTCAGAACCGCTGCCTTGAAAACAGAGCCAGACTTGGGGCTTGATGCCTTTGGGGCCTGCACTGGTTCTGCCCAGGGGGATAGAATTACCTGTGCTGGCAGCGGCTGCTGCTTTCTTTCAAAGCACACCTGATACCTTGGCCTCCCTTTTCTTTTCTTCAGCCCCACATACCCATGTGGCTTTCAGCCAAAAAGGAATCCATGTGTTACATGGCTTGAATGATTATCCCAATTAACTAGAATTGCTTCCAATCTGTGTACCACTCCTTGAACTGCTTTGTTCCCACAAAAGAGAATCTGGTGTTTCCAAGCTGTTCCTGATGGCAAACCTAATTTAGCCACAATATAATTTTCTTTGCTCCTGCCTATTTGGTTAATTAACAATGCAGTCTTATATATGTCATTTGGAAGCAAGCCCCATTGTTTTCAATGTTGCTTCCTCCCAGTCTAGAATTGTAGCCCTAATAACATGCAGTTATTAAAAACATAGCAGCCTTGGCAAGGGGGAAAGGGGAGATAGCAATTCAAAGAAAACTCATCTCTTAGTGGAATTATTACTGCCAGCACACCACTTCTCTGAAAGTGTATTCATAACAAATCAAGATAAAATATCATCCATACTGTTCCCTGCAGTATTTCTCTGCCATAATGCCCAGACTGTGTAACGCCTTGCCCTTGGAGTTCCCTGTCCCTTTCCTGAGGTGATTCTAAACATTGCCAAAACTGCATAATTATCTCTGGCTACCTTGCTGTTCGGGACATGGGTGGCGCTGTGGTGTAAACCACTGAGCCTTGGGCTTGCCGATCGGAAGGTTGGCAGTTCAAATCCCCGCCACGGGGTGAGCTCCCGTTTTTTGGGCCCAGCTCCTGCCAACCTAGCAGTTTGAAAGCATGTCAAAGTGCAAGTAGATAAATAGATACCGCTCCAGTGGGAAGGCATTTATGTGCGCTGCTCTGGTTTTGCCAGAAGCAGCTTAGTCATGCTGGCCACATGACCCGAAAAAACTGTCTGCGGACAAACGTTGGCTTCCTTGGCCAGTAAAGTGAGATGAGTGCCGCAACCCCAGAGTCATTCCCTTAACTGTCAGGGGTCCTTTACCTTTACCTTGCTGTTCACTGAGCGTTTGAGACCCATTGACTACCCACACTTGGTGTAACTGGCCAGTCAAAGCCATTTCCTGAAGTATGGCTGCTGTCACATAGTGACAACTTCTAGGAGCCACAGGTGAGAGCTGAGTGCAGGGTGGGGGACCGAAGTCCCCTACCAGAGGTACTACCTGTCCCCTAACACCCCATACATCCAGGACGGTTGGATGGCACCTTGTATGCCTCCTTCCGGCAACTCCTGCAGCCAAGATGGTGTCAAATGTATTGCTCTGCTTTCCTTTGGACCACATCAGTGAGGCTGAGGGGGGGGGTCATATCATCTGCCTAGGCTTGCGTCCCTGGGAGGTCACTTTGGTAGTGCTAATGCAGCGGTTTGACTTTAACCCCGGAGGCGCACTCTATTGTCTCTTGAGGCAGACAGATGCCAACAACCACCTTGCAGTTAGTAATTTTATCTGCTGTCCCTTTGGTTTTGAATTGCATTATTGTAATTTTAAATATTTGAGATTATTTTTAATTGGCCAAACATAACATAATTATTTTTTCTTGGCTAACGTAACATAATTATGAGTGGTATTCAACTAAGTTTAACTCAGAGTAGAGCCACTGAAATTAAAGGACCCAACTTGGTCACACCCATTGATTCTAATGCCTCTACTCTGAATAAAACTTAGTTGGATGTTAAAATAGGAAGGTAGGGTAGAAACCATTTTACAAATAAAATTTTTAAGTGAGCCTGTGGGCCAGTGTAAACAACAAAACAGAGTCTTCTTGAATTACTTTTAAAAATTATTTTTTAATGAAGAAATAATTCCATTCCAAAATATAGACACACAATTAAATAGTTTAATCACTTCAAAATATAACATGTCCCCAGAAGGTTTGAACACACGCACACACACACAAAACAATACTTAACAACAATACAAAAAAACCCCATACAATAATAGTTCTGTTTACAATACCAATGAACAATGTAAAATTTGTAGTGTGAGTCTGTCTGGACTGGCGTGAAATAACAGTAGTTAAAAACATCAGACAGTAGCCTCAAGATGTAACTCTTCATACATTTTTGGTTCACAAGTAAGTTGCCCTCTCTTCTCAGGACACAGCAGCGTGCTCCTTGTTCAAGACTCCTTTCACTGAATTGAACCAACCTAACTGTTGCAACCTGAGGTTGCAGTATTTACAATAAATATCTACAGCAATTCCAAGAAACTAATAAAGATGGGGAAAGATGATTAAAGTAAAGGCAGACATCTGTGCTAAATAATGATGCAACATTTTGTCTCATGCATATAAGAAAATACATATTATCACAACAAAGGCCACACACCTTTTAATGCAGTTTTTAGTTAACATTACTACTTACAGAGAATCTATTCTCCATCTTTTCTTTCAACATTCAAGAATCATACTCCTCTTCACATTCTCATTCCTCTCTCTTAACTACCTTTCCACTGACAATCCACAACAGGAGTTTTTGGCTGCGGTAACTGGCCAGAAAACATTAGAAAAGGCCAGTTCAACCCTTTCTGTAACTTTAATGTTCACAATTCAAACCAAATTTAACAAATAGATGAGGACTGAGTGGGCTAAAACATAGACCCATTTGGGACAAAACTTTCATCTGACCACTCTCCTACATGTGCATGTGTGTCAGTTTTGTGGGAGGTGATGCCTTCCCAGTGTCACCCTCTAGGCATATCTGTCCCACCAGACACCCACACCTGTGCATAATGTTTGAATGGGGGCACCCACACATAAAATCCAACTCATGGAGGCCTGAACAGCACAAATAAAATCCAGGAATTGAAAATGTGGTCTGGTCACAGAATAACATCTGTGGAACTTTATCATATGTACATCTTTATTTAAAGATGCATTAAAATGACTGATGGCCTTGGAGGCTGGTTGGTTGGTTGGTTGGATGGTAGCATTGGATAGATGGTGGCACCCCTGCTCTCTCCGCAACACATGCCGCAGAGAAACTGGGGGAAGTACTATCTTTGCTGGGCCACTACCAGCTCAAGAGCTGGGTAATATTGTAAAACGAGGTTTTTCTTTGTGGAGAGGCAAATTTAAAAGTGCTTAATCTTGGAGTTCCGGAGCATAACAGGCCACCTAGAGCACTGCTTGGGGGTTATGTGCTGAAACCAGGCTGAGAGAATGAAGATGGCAATAGTGCTACATAAACCTTGAAATGTAAGATTCATGCATGGATTTTACATGCAATATAGGTGTGCAAATAAAAAGTTTTAAAGCAACGTGGTTATTACTCCCAACTGCAATTATGCGACTGGATTTGGGTCATTCAGACAGAGCTGTGTTCTGGTCCAGTTTGTCTCTCTTCAGGAAACACCTGACTGGAATCCTGAGCGTCATGTCAGCAAGATTTCTTAACACTGTAGTGGTTTTATCTGCTGAGTGCTAGGCACTAGTAGAGTTCTGGTTCCTGAGAGAAGGGTGCAGGAGAGGTAAGTGGTCACAGGTTATGTATAACCTGTGATGTATCTACCTGTTGGCAGATATGAACAGGAGTAAGGATTATTTATTGCAAATGTTGGGTTAGGGAGTGTCTCTATGTAAACATATTTTATATTCTGCAGTTGTCTGACTCATGTGATTTGACTACAAGGAGACAATGCTGAAACATACACAAGGAGGAAGGTGGCCAGTGGTAGCAATGATTTCATGCATCTGTGAAAAGTACTAGTAACTATTTTTAATCCAAGTAAATTTGTCCAATCCTTATTTCCAGTAGAATCAGAAGAGGGATTAAACTTCTAATTTGGACAAACTCTATAGTAGCTCTTTGGGAGAAGCTTTATTATGGTTAATGATAGGACATTTTCTACGATGTTTCCATGAAACACGGGATTTATAAAACTGACCCTTTTCCAAACTGACATCCACTATTAGAATTGCTGTGCCATGTATTCAAAACCTTAGTGGAACCCTAGAAATTTCCAGCTTACTTAATGTTTTATTCCTAGCTAAAATATTGGTGTGAGTTGCCACTGGCTAACTCAATGCATACCAATGGCTGGGAAATCTCATTGCAATCTCTCCCCCCCTTTTTATAATCCAGATGGATGCAAAGGCCAATGGTCTCTCTCCTCCCTGTTATATAGTTCAGGGATGTCCAACAGGTCGATCGTGATCTACTGGTAGATCCCCGCAATGTTTTGGTAGATTGCGGTCGATCTCTGCCTCCCTTTCCTCTGTGTCGGTAAATCTGACTCCCTCCATTGTTGTTTGAACTGAGGAAGGGAAGACAGAGCTCTCTCTGTGTGGCTGTTTTCATCCATAGCGATGTTTTTGCGAGTAACTTAACCCCAACTTCCCTTGCCTCCCCCCCAAAAGCCCCCCCAATGGGGCTTTCCTCCTCCCAAAAAAAGCTCAACAACTTTGAGCTGAACCCCTTAAAAAATGGGGGTAGATCACTGCCAGATTTTAACCCTGAAAGTAGATCACAGTCTCTTGGGAGTTGGCCACCCCTGATATAGTTGAAATAGGATGTTAAGTATTACTCAAAGAGACACCTTTGTAACTACATATAGTTAGTAGAAGGGCTGTACTCCCCTCTGTGTTTTTCATAGATATACTTAGTATCCCCATTCAGTCCTGAAGGAAAGTCTCATTACACATTTCCAAGAATGCATGCAGAACATCTGGTGGCTGGCTAAGGCAATGCACATTCAGAAATAAAATAAAATAGTTGCAAGCGCACTTTTAAAGCCTGTACATTTAAAGCTGAAGGCCTCAACAAACAGGATATGAAGGATGGAGAAATGTGAAAGAACACATGCTTACTAAAGTTCTAAAACAGCTATTAAACAACACTATGAAAGATTATACGTTAACGTGAGTTAGTTTAGGGATTTTATGGCACCTGTGGTTTATAAACAGCTTTAGCAACGAGTATTTCAAAACATAGTTCACAGTTTTAAGAAGATCTGTGCTGATTTTAAAAACTAGATTCTATATCATTTGAATGTTGCCTTTTGTATATGATATCTATTTGAAAAGAAAATATTTACACTAACTTCTATGGCTGATTTGTTAGATTACTTTGAAAGAAAACATTCCTAAGTTATGTAGTAGCCCTAAATCATAGAGATACTTCTTAGTGCATTTTGTACAAGTCTTTTTTCGTTTCTTTTTTCTTTTTTGCAGAAAGACTGTAAAACAAATTGCAATCTAAGGATGCAATCCTGCAGCTGGACATGTGCATTGAAGTCCCACTGATACTGGCGGGATTCAGCACATACAGCTGGGTGGAGGATTGCAGCCATAGTCTAGCGTCTGGGCTATAAATATGTACACTCAGGAGTATATTCATTCAGTGTTAAATGCATCATTTGTAGCTTTTAAAATTTCCTCTGTGGAAAAACAATGTACAGTGTAGGAAAGTGTTCTAAAATCTCAAACTATTCAGAAATCAAACTCCTAATATAAACAGTATTAATATTGTCATTGTAAACTGAAGAGGTTCAACATTATGTGCAAAGGGCTTAAGTGTTTTGTTAGTACTGCCATTAACTGTAATAACGGCATTTTGTTTCAGCCTGTGTTCTTCACCAGTAATGAGCCATGTTACATAGAATGTAGCTGATATAAGTTAGCTTTAAATAAAAAGTCTTTTTTTTCTCTTCAAAACAAACACCTACAAACTACAACTGGTAGAACAAAAATAACTGTGCTACAGTCTTCAAAACTAGTTGGTTATCTTATGTCAGAGGGGCTGCATGTGTTGTTGTTCTGCTTCTCCTTTGAAGATGGCAGCCAGGCTCTCTCTGTTATCCGTCTGAGTGCAGCTCTCCTCCTCCTCTTCCTCCTCTTCCTCCTTTCTTCTGTCACTTTCATTGTCCATTTGACTGCAGCTTTCCTGTCAATATATATAATATACTGTCAAGCTTGCATAATGCACATGGGCAGTGCAGGGGGAGGGGAAGAAGTATTAAAAATATACAGCCCTTCTCTGATCCATGACACACATGGAGCTCTTGCGTGCGCACACACACACATACACAATTTAATGAGGGTATCCTGCTTTTCAAAGGCAGCCCCACATACAATGCATTGCAGTAGGATAAATGGGTTGTTGCTTAGAGCATGGATAAATGTAGCCTGGCTCTCTCTGTTCAGAGACTTTGAAGAGACTTAAATTTGACAAATTTTCTATAGATTGGACCATGCAACTGAATTTTGGACTCGTGAAATTAATTTTAAGCTTCCTGAAACAGAGAAAAGTGTGTATTTGTTTTACATTATAAGCCACAAAGTGATGCAAAGCAAACCTTTTGGAATAATCTTACGTTGCTATTAAAGGGTAAGGTAAAGGTAAAGGGGTCCCTGACCGTTAGGTCCAGTTGCGGCGCTCATCTCGCTTTACTGGCTGAGGGAGCCGGCGTACAGCTTCCAGGTCATGTGGCCAGCATGACTAAGCCGCTTCTGGCGAACCAGAGCAGCGCACAGAAACACCGTTTACCTTCTCGCTGGAGCAGTACCTATTTATCTACTTGCACTTTGACGTGCTTTTGAACTGTTAGGTGGGCAGGAGCAGGGACCGAACAATGGGAGCTCACCCCGTCGCAGGGATTTGAACCGCCGACCTTCTGATCGGCAAACCCTAGGCTCTGTGGTTTAACCCACACCACCACCCGTGTATGGGTATATTGGTACAATTCTTTTTAAAAGAATGTTAGAATTTGTCCTTCAGTATTAAAGGTGCCTGGTGTAATGCAGGATAAAGTACAGTATAAAAACACAACCTTGCATGTTATTTTTAAAATCAAATTCTGCCATAAGCAGTCACCAACTGTATCTTTGCCACCTAAAATCTTGTAACACTATTTACATAATGTTTTCAAAAGTATAGCAAGCTGTTGCTGGCATATGATGGATAACACATTTTAACAAATCATAGTAGTGGCCAGTTTGATTGCATCCAGATGGCACATTTCTAAACTGAAATCAGTTGAATCTAAATACGAACAATGGTATTGGGCCGGTTTCCATATCATTCATCTTGTTACTTAGGGACAGTACATTTGATATCCTGGGGTGACAGTTTTACCTTAACAATATGATACACTCCTCTCCAGGTTGGTAACTTTACCAGTACTGCTCAGCAAGCATAGGTTGTGACTTGGCACTTAAAATATACAGGTGGAGTAAAAGTATGGAGGTGTACAAGAACATATTGAGCTGTACACATTGCTCGAGTTCTGCTGCGGAAATGCTAGTTTCTATAGAAACTACCGTAGCATTTCTATAATTTCTGTAATACGTATAACTACCATGTGGAAATAGTCAGTATGTGGGAGAGCCCAGTGTGCTGCAATGAACAGAATGTTGGTTTTAGGACTTGAAAGATCCAGCTCCAAGTTGCCAGTCAGCCATTAAGCTCATTGGGTGGCCTTGCACTAGTCCCCAACTCTCAGCCTAACCTATCGCACAAGGGTGTTTTTGAAGGGGAAAGGAGGGGCGTGTACTGTGCACAACACCTTCAGCTCTTTGAAGGACAGGTGGGCTAGAAATACAATACATTAAAAGCACCTAATTAATGCTAAGTGCCTGTGATGCTGAATGAAATGGAGGAAGAGATTCATTGTGAAAAGCATGTCTTAGGTAATCAAACATCTTAGCTGCTCAATCACACTTTCACAGATATAGAGAAAGCTCACTTTCTTAACAAGGCCCCAAAGGAAAGCAGCTGTGGAGAGGGACAGTGGACAAATTTCATTAATAATGAAGATTGATGGGACTGCTGTTTGCATTCTAGCCCAGTTCATTTATTTTGCTTTTAAGTTATAGTTTAAGGGACCCAGGTGGCGCTGTGGGTTAAACCACAGAGCCTAGGGCTTGCTGATCAGAAGGTCGGCAGTTCGAATCCCTGCGACGGGGTGAGCTCCCGTTGCTCGGTCCCAGCTCCTGTCCACCTAGCAGTTCGAAAGCATGTCAAAGTGCAAGTAGATAAATAGGGACCGCTCTGGCGGGAAGGTAAACGGTGTTTCCGTGCGCTGCTCTGGTTTGCCAGAAGCGGCTTAGTCATGCTGGCCACATGACCCGGAAGCTGTACACCGGCTCTCGGCCAATAAAGCGAGATGAGCGCCGCAACCCCAGAGTCGGACACGACTGGACCTAATGGTCAGGGGTCCCTTTACCTTTATAGTTGTTTATAAAATGCACTGTACCCAGAAAAAGAAGCAAATTAAAACCTGCAAATTAGAGAATTATAACTGGGGAGAATTCTGAGCGATGGCTTGAATTGACTAGTTAATGCATGTAGCAAACTGCAAGGTTGCTCACGTGTTTTAGATGGTACTTAAATTTAAAAGTGCCAGCTTTCGGATGAAATCATTCCACTAGACCAGGTGTTCCTAAACTATGGTCTGTGAGCTTCATTCAGGTGGTCCATCTTCATTCAGATGCCCATATTAAATATCCATATTGAATTTTAATTGCCTCTTTTCTTTCTTATATTCTATGGAATGCAAACTGTAATGCAATGCAATACAATACAATACAAGAAAGAAAAGAAGTACTAAAAATACTATTAACATTCATATAACATCTAACACAGCTGTTACAATTGCTACAATAGGAACAAAAATCATTAAGTGATCCACCGAAACAATTTTCAAGTGGTCTTTGGGGGGGGGGGAGTTTGAGCACCTCTGTACTAGATTAAAGGTCAGAAACTGGCAGTGCATGGGTTCAGTCTGGTCCTTGAGGGGTGCCATAGGTTCCAAAACTGCTAGCCTCACTCGGTTTCTTGAAATATCTCAGAGGGAGAGGAAAAATATGGGAGAAACTGAAGTACACAAGCAAGGGCAGAAACTCGTCTCA
The DNA here is from genome assembly GCA_034641385.1 of Darevskia mixta. Taxonomy (NCBI): domain Eukaryota; kingdom Metazoa; phylum Chordata; class Lepidosauria; order Squamata; family Lacertidae; genus Darevskia; species Darevskia mixta. The sequence goes on from JAWWNH010000011.1 coordinate 2,421,792, forward strand.
CTCAAGCCCCTGCTTGCCTTGCCAGTTGCATTACAAAGTAAAAAAGCAAGAAAATAGGAAAGAGAGACCCACAGGAACATGCCAGCAATAGGAGGATCTAGCAGGAGGAGGACTAGTGCTACACACTAGTCTCTGTGCCCAATTCTAGGTAGCAGAAAGGAGAGGAGGGAAGAGAAGGATGTCTGAATTTGTCAACAGTCCACTTTGAGCTTGAACAGTTCTCTCCTTCATATACAACCAGTTCATCCTGCCTGTAAAACTACCTGCTGACCAGAGATCTAGACTAACATAATACTTACTTGAGAGGAGAGTGATACAAGAATAGTTACTCATCCTTGCAAGCTGACCTATGAATAAAAAGAGAGTGAAAACTGAAGATGTGAGCAGCCAAACCAGTGTAGCATTCTGGAGACAGCAGTGGACAAGGTGAGCGAGTGTTCACAAGCAGTAACACTACACATTTATAAGGAAGGTGGTTTGCATGCCAGGTGATCCTGTAAGAAGGCTGCTGTTCTTCTGAATACAAAGGTCATTTACTACAAGTACCAGAGCACAGAGGAAAGGAATTCTCTCTTCTAATTCTTGTGCCTAGACCTTCTATAGTTCAGTGCCTTGTAGTATAAAAGGAATGTGATTTCTTTGACAGGCAAGGTTCATGTAAGTTCAAACCAGTCAACTGTTCATTTATAAAGTAATTTTCTATGCACATATACAGTGACGAACGTAAATTTCTGGGGCCCTGAGGCTTGAACTGTTATGAGTGGCCCTTTGCAACCAGCATTGAGGGTTAGGTAACTACTGTTATCTTCTTCAATGGGGTTGTTCCACGACAGATCACCATACCTTTACAACATCCATGCTACTGACTCTCAAACTTTGGGATTGTTGAAATATGTACAACAAAAAATTAATCAAATAGAGTCTACTAGACCCACAATTTTTAAACAATGCAGACTAAAGTTTCTTCTGGGGTCCCTCTGGGATAAGGGGCCCTGAATCTCAAGCTTTATTAGTTTCATAGTAGATCCGCCCTTGCACATGTGCCTGGAACACGATCTTCAAGGGATCTAACTATGCCAAGGACTGCAGCCTATGATACAATCCTTTCTTTTTTTTTAAAAATAATTTTTATTAATTTTGAAGTTTTATAAACATAGAACATTACATTTCGGTCAGGATTCATTACTCCCCACCTCTCACCTTGGGGAGTTATTTAATCTTACCCTCCCTCTCACAGAGGTAAACCCATTCATTATTTCCCCTGACCTTAAACAAATCATTATCTGGCTTCGGCCTAACCCTATTCTCGGGTAGACCATTCTTAGTTACAAATCATAATCATGGTGGCTTCCTCCGCACCTCCCCAGTGGCTGCATTAAACAAAACATAATTCTGGTTCAGGTACATAGGTATACTAAACATATCTTTAACATTATTTCAAGACATAATTCTAACTCAAATACAGTATCTTTAATTCTTATTTCACTTCATCTTCTAGTTCCAACCTCCGCGTCCTCCTCCCAAATCTTCTATAAGTTTCCTTCTGACTCCCCTTAATCTTCAGGCTCCTAACTTCGAAAGATCCTAACATAATCCTAGCTCAAAACCATGTCCGGCATAAATGCTCAAAATCCGCATATGTAATCAGTCCCAGTTTACCCACCTGCCCTGCTCAGCCCTCCCCTCGCCTTTCCCCAGTCCAAGCCCAAGTGCTTGCTTGCAGTTGGGCTCCATCATCTCTTTGTCTTCTCGGCTGTTCCATCTCCCAGTTTTTAAAGAAATTCTTCTTCTCCTTCATTGGTGTCTTCTTACGCCGAAAAGAGTAGACTTTTGTAGATGTTGTTTTCTTGATTCTTTTCTTGAGTCCAGATATTTTGCGCCGAGAAGAAATTTTCCTGCGGCGAGGCTTGTCTTTAACCTTGGAGGGGATTTCTCCCCCTTCCATCCTTTGTGCAGCTGGCATGACATCACTGTTGTTTACGACTCCTCTCATTCTTGCAGTATCCGCTTGGAACTCCTTTCTCAGTTCCCAGATTTTTTCAAGGACCTTCTTCCAGCCTCCATTTTCAAAATCATCCTCCATTTTCAAAGACATAGCTGTACAAAGTTCCACACCGAACCAAATCCAAAGTCAAAATCCAGATTTCCACAATAGAATCCAACAGGTCCGATTCAAATCCTCTACATGTCAAAATTGTTAGTTAGTTGCCCCCCCGATCAGGGGTGTCAAAAGGGTCGGATCTCTGTTGCAAAGCCAAATTCCGTTACAGTTTCAACCGCATCGGTAATAAAGTTCCTGATTTAGTGCCACAATGGCAAGGGACGGACCTCCGTAAATTACATCCCTGTACTTCGCCAAATTAGTCCAAATTCTTCAGTACTTTTCTAGTACTCACGTTTAGGGTATCCAATCTTGTCCTTTTTCGGAGGAATCAGCGCGCTCAGATGGGAAGGGCTCGCAGCTTCAACCCGGCGGGCAATGGCGATCCGAGGAGCTCCGTCGCCCCGCGTCTCGCGCGGCGGCCTCTACTGTGGCCGCCGCGGGAGTTGGGGCGACGTTGAGAGCTTCTGCCGGATCCTAGGTCCCGGGAACAACCTCCCGGGAATTTTGGGGGCTGCGTTGCTGTCGCAAGCACCCCTTTAAGCCAGCCGGGTCGGGGAATGCCAGCAGCGGTATGTCCCCCGACCTTCCCCTCCGGCGCGCCGACCGGAAGCCACATGATACAATCCTTTCCTAGATTTATGCCTGGTGGGTACCAAGAGGATTTCTATGAAATATCTTATGCTAGGAGTCAGGGCAAGGATGGGTTGCTTTCATTGTAATCCCTGGGATATGGCATCAGCTGCACAGGAAGAAGCAGCGTGGTCTGTTCCTGACAATGTGCTCATAATGTGATGCTATCACAGTTTTTGTGCTATCATTCCATGGCGATTGCTTTATGCGATGCATAGTTACAGCCATGTCGGGAGCGATGTTATAATTAGTGGGTAGCAACAGAGTTGCTAGGGGAAAATAGGAAACATAAGCAGCAGCCTTACACAGAGTCAGGCCATTGGTCCATTGAGATCAATATTATCATTGTACTGACTGGTAACGGTAGCAGCAGCTCTTCAGGGTTTCAGGCAGGAGTCTTTCCTAGTCTTACCTGGATATGCCAGTGATTGAACTTGGGACTGTCTGCATGCAAAGCAAGTGCTCTACCACTGGTATCTTCCCTGTGGGGGAGTGGCCATGGCGACAGTGTCTCTTTCGTACTGCTATGGCTGCATTTTTTACAGTGCTGGAAGGGGCACAGGATTCCAACTAGCTCTGCATGGTGGCAATCATTTTACAAGTTGGATTGGTCAGTTGGTTAGAACATAGTGCCAACAATGCTAAGGTTGCAGGTTTGATTCCCTTAAAGGACAGCTGCATATTCCAGCAGTGCAAGGGGTAGGACTAGGTGGTCCTCAGGGTCCCTTCCAACTCTATGATTCTATGAGATATCTTCTATGAGAAGTGATATGCAAGGAATATACACCTGCTACTTAGATGTTTTGGTAACTTGAAACATACATTTACCTAGACCACAGGACTGGACTACCTGTCTGCTGATCCTTTTTTCATTTGTTTGTTTGTTTGTTTGTATGCATGACGACTCTTGAGATTCACTTTTATGATAATAGCCCCTTAATGCAGAAGGGCCACAGCCTAACTTTCTTTGAATGAAATAACATATACAGTAGAGCTGGTTTCCATATGCATATCATCACTTCATTTCTCATTACTTCATTACTCAAAACTTGATTGCGTTGCTCCGTTGAGCACATTCTTTGAGCTGGCGATGGATAACATGGAAGGTCAACCTTCAGAGATTAAATCAGTGATGGCTCATTTACACATGCAAATCTTCACTCTATTCTCCAGCTAATAAGTGCCAAACATGCACACGTGAGCCAAGCACCACTCTATTGCAAATCAGTAAAAACAGTTGGCAAAGCACATTGTTGACAGAGAATGCTATTAGCATTTGTGATGCATCAACTAACAGCCTGTTGAGGTTAATGTCAGCCTTGTTCAGTTCAATACCTACAGCACTTCCTGATTACTCACACATAGAAACATGAATGAATATAATACTAGTTGGAATCTGACGCTTCAGCTCTACAGAGAACATATTTGAGATCCAGCTGAAATAGGAATCCAGCACAGTGTCATTTGTGGATTCTAATTTTACCTAGATACTTTGCTGAGCTCTCATTTTATTTTTACCTGATAAGCTTCATCCTGCAGCTTTTGTTTCAAATATTCCTCCATCTTGAGCTCATGCTCTAGCTGGCGAACAGAGTCATTTTCATAGTTCTCATCATCTGCTCTAACGTAAGGGTCTCCATCTTCTGTAACCCTAAAGACAATTATTAATAAATAGCTTCCTAAAATTTTAAAAATGCTAATATTCAGAAGACTCATTGTGTTATCCTCATGAACTCTGAAAGGGAAGTCCTGTTTTGTGTATTTCTTTAAAACTCCATATATATTCTTTCAAAACAGAGGACTTATTTGTTTACACATTCCCTCACATTTCATCTTTCAAATGGATCTGTTCATTCACAGAGAGATTCCTACTTGCAGTGCCTTTGGGGATAATTACTGTATGCTAGACCCTAACTACTGTTCTGAAAAATGAATTCCTAGACTGCACCATGTCAGCCTAAAATTTGGAGGCTGCATTTGCTTCCTCACATAATAAATAAATACTATCTGTGTGTTGTAAACTAGAAATATGATAGATTTCTACTGGCAGGGAGTCTTCTCTCTCTCGCTTCGAAGAGACAACAACATATGAGAATTACAATATGACCCTCAACACCTGCAGTCTGAAATGGTATAATCTAGGAAGGAGATAACTTAGCCATCTATGTCAGAACTGTATTTATGATTCTGGTCTGGGTAGGAATTCACAGCCGAGAACACAGGAAGTACCCTGGGAAAAAAAGATAAGCACTGCTTTCTCTAAAGCACACTCACCAGCCCAGTTAGCACATAACATTAAGCCAAACTGTGGCTAAGCATGAATGAGCAAGCGTTCAGGTACTTAGAGCTAAGATCATGGGCGCTTTATTCTTTCCACAAAATTTCTCAACTGCATGCCACCAACTGAGTTGTCGAAAGAAACCCACTGCTTCTGCGCTACCCAGAGCAAAGTCAGAGTTTGGCTTAGCAGTATGTATTAACCCAGGCTTACAGTTTGTCTCCCCCAAACAATGAGGAGTAAACCAAGAACATGCTTGATTAAACATGCTTAGGATTCTTTTGCACAGTGTTAGTTGATTTAACAGTGGAATCCTATGTATGTTTACTTGGAGGTAAGTCCCACTTTGTCAGTAAAGCTTACTCCCTAGTAACCACTTAGAATTGCAGCTTAAACGTCTGATTAATTGAATTAAAACATGCATATTTAATGAAATCACAAACAATTCTTTTATCAGGGCATCTCCTACTTTAAATTCTTTTATTTCAGCAACTGAAATACCGTTTAACACCATAATTTTTAAGCTGTGCACAATGAGATTACAGAAAAGATAAAAAGATAAAATCAGTTAAAACTAAACATAAAGTAAAAAAGGCTAACTTAAGATGCCTGCTAAAGTTTTAAAAAAGTCTTTACCATGTACCTGAATAGAGGATATGAGGCACAGGCATGTATTGGTATGAATTTTTCCTATATTTGTGACTCATCAGTATTTCTTTAATGCTTTGGCATAACTGATATGCAGAATATCTCTCTGAATCAGAGATGAAGCAAAGTTCTGCAAATGTCATGCTCTACATTGCGAAAGACTGTTTTGTAAATGGGAGGTAAGACAACACTGGAAATTCTATATACAGAAATTAGGTTTATATTGTCTTCGTAGTGACTGACTTTCCCCCTGCAGCTAGAATGGCTTTGTCCTTCTGCAAATCCACCTGCTTAAATGGTGTATGTATAAAGATTGAAACTGAGCAAAAAAATGCAGAACACTTGACACTTGATTCAGGTAGGTAGCCGTGTTGGTCTGATGCAGTCGAAAAAAAAAAAAAAAAACCAAAACACTTGAGGAAGAGTGCAAATAAGAGATTCATTTGGGATAATTTATTAGAAGCCAAATTCCAGTCATGGCTTTTAATTAAGGTCTAACATACATAAGTAGAAGGCAGAGCAGAGGAAGGGGGCCATGTATTACAGGGACCCTGCTGGGGGTACAACCTGTTTCTGTGTCCTCTGTACATAGAGACTGAAGGGATAGCCCAGTTGGTAGAGCATGAGACTTTTAATCTCAGGGTCATGGGTTTGAGCAAGACTAGGGGCAAAAGGATTTCTACTCTTAAGTACCTGCATGCTTGCTCATTCATGCTTAGCCATGGTTTGGCTCAGCATGACATATGAACCAGGTCACAGTGCGTGCAGAAAGTCAGCAGCGTGGACTGTGCAACTGCTGTTTTTGTCTACTCTGTGAACCAATAGAGGCCAGCAGTTTGTAAGGATTAGGAGTAATGAAATAAAATTTCAAGAGCAGTTTTTGTTATGTGGAATGGGAAGGGGAGGCTAATTTCTGAGCCATTTCCCCTGTTCCCTTAAAGGCCCAGGACCTAGGCTATCGCCTCACCAAGAAGCTAGCCTGGATATCACAGGATTTAGAAGGGGCCCCAGGCCTACAGCCTACCACTCCACAAACATATAACAATATCCACTGGAAATATTCTTTTCCTCTAGCTGGAGGTCAGCAATTGCTAAATTCATCTCCTAGTAAAGGGCTCTGCCCTGAAAACAAACTCAGTTTCTACATTTATTTGCTTCAGTGCTGAATTTCCGAGTTAAAATCATAATTGTTTTTCTTTTGAAGGCTGTGAGATTCATAAAATGGATTTAAACACAATAGCCCTCATTGCTATTCTTTGATTAAGAGAGCAACTCCATATTACATACCACATTTGCTTAGCTTCAGTGATGGTTTATTGAAGACAATATGGAATATATATTATTTAATAAGGAAAGAGAGATAAAGAGCACAAGGAGTTACCCACATATCACTGCGGATGGTGCCAGAGGCAGCTGCACTGTGAAGGTATCCTGGCTTCCGGGCATGAATCTGCGCAAGGAAAGCCTTTTCAGAAGTTGGCGATGGAACAAGGTCATCAAAATGAGTCCGACCAAACTCAGAATCCACATTACTCTCTGTCTCACTTCCAACTTCTGTGGGAAGAAAGGCGCCAATGGTACTATGGTTACATGAACTCTAGGAAGTTTCTCTCATGTTTCTAGCACAGACTGACTTTACAACATCATCCTAAATGGCTATAAACACACCAGTTGTATACAGTTTTTAACTAAAGAGTTTGCTTACTATACTCATGTGCTGCTGATACTCACTCTGACATATGCACAGAGATTATTTATTGTGTAGCAGGTGTGATTATTTAGTGCACCTTGACATCCCTTAACTACACAGGGATTAGGCCAATCCCCATGCTGATTCCCTTTAACCAATGAAGGGGTCAGCATGGGCGCCACAGTGCCACAGCTCTAACAGTGGGTTGCTGTCAAACCTTCTTATGCAAAACACTGCAGAGGTTTGGATCTCTTTTGTTACCCATGTAGCGTTAAACTATGCAACTCCGCTTCAAGAGTAAAAAAATTGTTTTTGTGTGTGAGTGAGTGGGAAAGAGAAAGAAACTTAGCACTGCACTCTAGTTACCTTGGATGGGGGCAACTGTCTGCCACAGAATTTGCCACACATTTCTCCTTACATATTAAAAACATCTTCTACATAACATACATGTCTTTTTGTAGTTTATAAACATTTTTTTAAAAAGAGAGAGTGTTAAATGGTTATATATTAATTCTGCTTTTAAATAATCAGACCTGAGTTCAGTTCTTTCACCAGAGAAGACATAGTGTTGGTGATTGAATCTGCTGCTACCAGCAAGTCATTCCTTAAATTTCTTCTTGAACCTGGGAAGACAAGCAAAGCTTTATGTTCAGAGGTCTCCTTACTCCCTGTAAGTTTAACAACCTAGAGTGTGTAATTAAACTGCAGTGCAGTAAATGAAAAACACATTTTAGATTATATTCATGTAGCTTTTATGTGGACGTGGTTTCCTCTTTCCTACACCACACAGCAACCACTGCTCAGTGTTTCATCTAATTCTGGTGCCACCAATCTAGAATAAAATATAGACCAGGATCCAAAGGAATGGGGTATCCAGCCTGCTTTCCATGTCACAATCAACTTTGGAAACTCAGAGGACATTCCAAAGCAAGGTTTGCTATGGTGTTGTGATCAGCCAACGAAAGCAAAACCTCAGAGACTTCATGGTGCCTGCTCAAGACCTCAAAAACCCAGCTTCAATAAATTCATGTTGGCCACTGGTCTTAAACTGGTAGAACCAGGGTAGGGGATGCCTGGCCCCACAAATATTGTTGAGGTCAAGCTCCCATCACCTCCTGCCAGCATGGCCAATAGTCAGGGATAATGCAGTCCCAACATCATCTGAAGGGACACAGGTTCCCCATCCCTTCAGATATAACTTTCTAATGAGCTAGTTCCATGCTGAACACTACAAAAATGGACAACAAAAACAAATGAATAAAAAGTTTCCATTGAGTTAAAAACAGCATCTGGCTTGTAATCCTTCTCATGCTTATTCTTTATTTGCTATGGATCGTCATTGCTCAAGAACCAAATACAAAATTCATATATTTTGCATTTTCTAACGCAGTTTCCCAGTTTCTTATCCGCTTCCTCCTCCATTGCAAGCTTATACTTTCAGCAACTGTTTACTGCTCCAGCCCACATGCACTATCCACAAAGACTGAGGAGGGGGATCTTCTTCAGCCCAAAGCCTACATTCCCCTGTGGGCAATCTTCCAGAGACTGTATGCTGGACTGGTGATCAGGGCCAGAAGCAAAAAGCAGGCTGAGCAGTGGAGGGACTTTTAACCCTTTCTGATAGCCTTTCATTGAGGTTATATTCCAGTGGAGGCTATGTTCCAGCCACACAATTCATAATTATCCATACATACACCCCGTCTCCCCACCTTCTATCCAGGCAAGCAAGAGGAATTAAGAGCCCAATGACAATACACATCCAGACAAGAGCACAGAGCACAGTATGAGAGATGCAGCCTGGGGAGGGTGTGTGGCCTGCAGAGAGTCCTGAGGTCCAAATACACAGCCCTGGAGGACTGTATTTGGTCCCTGGGCTCTGTATCTGGTCCTCGCCTCTACACTAAAGCAATGCAGGGGAATTGGTGCTCCTAACTAAAGAATCACTTTTGTTATAGGGACTTGGAGGCCAATGAAGAGGACTCGGAGGAGTCAAGCAGCTGGCATGAGAAATTATCATGCAACAATGTGGCACATTATGAAGAAGTATAATTGCTATGGCCAGAGAATACAATGCATCTTTATGTAGACTTGATTAATAGAGGATGTTGTGTCTGTTGCAGATAATCTAGAAAGCCCGGCTTGTTTAGTTAGTTAGACCAAATCTTTTCCTCATGTTTTTCATTATGGTGAAACAATACTAACTTTTTACAATTGTTTTATGCCATTAGGAATCCTCTCACTGATACCACTTGTTCTATACACAAGCTTTTAATTAGCCTAAATCGGGGTGCCTTCCAGATGTTGTTGGAGTACAGCTCTCGTCAAACCCAACCATTGACCATGCTTCCGGGGCTGATCTGGATGCATCTGTTGGCTATGCCCACCTTAAATGAGAAAAAACTCATTTGTAGATGACGTGGCATATGTACGATAAGGGGAGAAGTCATTGAGTTGCAGGGCATTCCCCCCACCCCTGCTGACTATTCCTAAGCACAACCACTTTGTAGCAAAGGATGCTCTGCACAACTCACCTTGCGCAAAGGCTTCCTGCACATCTCCTCCCACGCCTGTCAGAGAGTCCTGAGGTGTGTGGGCTGGAGTCGAGCAGGCAGACGCAGATCTGATGGGCATAGGAATAGGCCGGCTGATAGTGTGGCTGGGAGAAGAGCGTGGGGATCCTGCCCCTTGGGTCTGGAATAAAAAGGTTTGCTAAGTGGGTTAAGCACAACTTACAGCAGAGAGCGCCCCAGTGCTGCCATCACCAATTATATTCCTACTGTGCAAACAGTCAGAAAATGCCATGTCATGCTGGATACTGGGATCACCCTGATGGAAAGCGAGCACATCAGTCTCTTTGTTAGTTAACAGGGTCAGACGTGCATACTAGTAAAATAGCAGAAATGCAAAAATGTAGTAAAGCAAGACAGGAGAAATGGCCAAAAGGATCTGATAAGTTCCAGGGTTCAAATGGACATTAAAAAACCCCCATATATGGGACTTCTCCCCCATGGGAAATACAATGTTAACAATGTGCATAGTAATACAATACAGTCTTTATTTTTCATTATTATTATTACTGTTACGATTATATTCTGCTTAATGCCAAAATAGGTTTCTAGGTGTTTTACAAAGTATATAAGAAAAGTTACACAGATGCAGAGGTCTTTGCATTAAGAAGACTGGAAGTCTTGGATAGAATTGTTAACTTTTCATACAAAAAATAACTGTGTTCAAAAATTAGACATAGGAACTCCTTTCTAAAACGAATACTAGAAGTGTGGGGTCCTGAAATGGACCCAGTACTCCATGCCATCCTCATGCCCAGTACTTCTCTGCCCTGGCTATCTTTCAATGGCTTCTGCTTATGGTGGTGCAAGGTGGGGAAGGAAACAGCTAAGTGTGATGATGTCAGGTCACACTTTCTGCTTTAATTAAAGTTTGTTAGGAGATGATGCAAATTATCATTGGCTGTATGTTTAAGGCAATGCACATTTTGGCCCTAAAGCGCAGCACAAATAGCTATTGTTAGGAAACAAAACCAAACAGCAAACCCCAGCATGAGTGCATGCAAGCCTTTTATGTGAGTCTAAGGAGGGTCTCTCAATCCTGGACAAAGTGTTTTAACATCAGTCATAAGAAAGACATGTAGTTGGTCAGTGAAAGTGAGCAGAACACGTCACAGAATACACAAAGATCTTATACTCATTGATTCTCTACCAGCTAATCCTGTTTTCCTCATCCCAAGTAGGGAGTAGCAGCAGGTGATTTACTGAGCCCCACCTGGTTGCCATACAGACTTGATGAGCAGCATTCAGCTTGGTGGGTTACAGGTTTTGCAGACCTGCTTTAGAGTTACGAGTTGCAGACCTGCTTTAGAGTTAAGTATGGGAGCTGCTTTGGGTTCTTAGTTCTGGAAGCATCTATTTGGCATTTCGAGCGTTTAAAAAAAAATTATTTTAGTCAAGCTCACACTGCTGTCATGTCTGCAAATAGACATCCGTTTCCTGTTACAGCAGCTATAATTTAGACGATGACAATTTTAATGAGAAATGTCATCTGTATCTTCTCATTGAGTGCACTGATAAGAAACTAGTAGTAAGATACTTAAGTTTTATCTACAATCACCCTCCCCCCAGTTCGGTAAAACTTAAAACAAATCTGTTCTGTTAGTCTTTGGTATGCAGCTCCCTCTGCTGGAACCTAGAGTGGCTCGCAGGTTAGAACCATCAGGCTAGAAATCTATATATACAAAATAAAAAAGCTACATTTCTGAACAGAAACATTAGGAATATGGAAAATAGAAATGCTTAGTACACTAAGCAGAAAATATATACGATAGATTTGTATATCTTTGCCCTTTATGCACTTATGCTGAGCTGAAACAGAGTAGCGCCCCCCCCCCCGATTTACAAATCTTTTCACCCCTCATGAAAAGCTCCCACTTCGGTGGCTGAACACCCTTTTGTGAAAAAGTATTCATAAAAGGATGGGTTTGGGGAAACTGAGGAGGAGGAAAGACGGAAGGTAGATGTTCCTTTGTTCCTCCTAGTTAAATGTTCTCGACTGGTTGTGGCACAATATGGGTGGAGATGTGCAACTGGATGTGCAGCCTGTGAAAGTAACACAGTGCAGATAGAGAAAACTGGTATTCAGATGCACATCCAAATGGGGATGTCATTATTTTTCACTGCATTGCTGTCACTAGTAGTCAGATGCAAAAATGTGTGGCAGAAGTTTTGCCATGCATTGTAGTCATCTTGGATATTCCACAGCCCCACCCCTCAGAATATTTTAAAATAAAAGCACTGCCCTCAGTGTTGTCTGTTAGACAAATGTGATTTTTATGCTCTGGTGCCATCAGTAGCTCTATGTGATCACTGATTGGCAGGGATCTTGCACTGAAGGAGAAAGAAACCATTGAAGTGGCAAAGAAGCAGTAACATTTTGGGGCCATGATCAGGTACAACCTTCCCAACACCATAAAAATGTGGAGTGGGGAGGTCAGGATGCTTTTCACGCTCCTCAAAACCTACTTTTTATATTGAAAATATCTGAGTGAAAATTCAGCATAAAACTGCAATTTGAATGATTGTTCACTTAAACGAGTTCAGTGAGTTGGGTTCAATAAAAAAGTGGGCTCAAATATTACATTATGAAAAGTAACAATAGTACTTTTAATGCAAATATACCAATAGATCAGCAATGGCTCAATAATACCAGTTTTCTCCTTGTCTGTGTGCACATAGGTCTAGCTACTGCACATTGGTTTCGTAACTGAACCAAGAAACAAAACTCTGCTTTCTCTCAACACTTCCTGAGCCAGTGACAATGCTACCCTTTAGTCACTTAAGCAACATTATTCCATTGGCTTCAGTGTGATTTAATGCATTTGGAAAGATAATTACAAACACAACCTTAGTGCATTTTTCAGTACAAATAGGTTATGGAATTATTTTTCAAACATTCTGAACATTGTTAACCTGGATGCATCCCTGAAAAGTGATATTTAGTCAAGCTCCCAACTGCCTATGGGCAACAGATGGAAAGACATTTCAAAGCTGTTACTTGGGATGGGAGACAGACTTAGCATTTCATCAGTCTGAAGTATTTCTACATTTTCAACTTCAAGGAGTTTGCTCATGTTCACACAATTCAATAGCTTGCGTTGGACAGCACTGAAGAGTTATTGCTCTTTGTGCCAAAGATACCATTATATCAGTAATGAGCCACAGAGATCAGTTACATTTGTTGCTGACCTCTCATGAAAACCATAACAGCTGACTGTTCGAAGTACCTTAACTTCTCAGATAAAAGGTTAAAGACGTGCGAGTTAGTGTTATTTATTGGTCCAGAGCATGTAAACGCATTTCAAGCAGATGTAGTAAGCACACATTTGGATCACAGGAGCACTCCTTAAGAGTTAGTGACATCTACAGAGTAAAGAACTTACTCCCTGCTTCAATTCTTCTTCCTAAAGAAAGATTGGATCATTGCGAGTCAGATGAGTCTGAGCTTAAAGTATGAGACAGGGGAGAGAGAGCTGCAGCTACAGAGCAGGATTGTCACCCCTTGGTCTTAGAACAGCATACTTCTGAACATCAATTTTGGGGGGGGGCAATAAGGAAGGAGAGCTGTTGCCTTTCTCTCCCATTTGAGAAGTACCATTTGAGAAGACCTGGCTAATCACTGCTAGAGTACTGTAGATGGTCAGATTCAGCAGGACTCTTACATTTTAAATGTCCTCACTGTACAGTGGACCCTTGACTTACGAAGGTAATCCATTCCGACGGGACCGTCGGAAGTCGAAAAAATCGTAAGTCGAGTCCCCATAGGAATGCATTGGGGATAAAAAATTTGTAGGTCGAAAAAAACCCTATCTAAACTTCGTAGGTCGAGGAAACCCTATCTAAAATGGGCACCACTTCATTTTGGAAGTCGAAAAAATTAGGAAGCGCGCGGCCGCTTTGATCCCTCGTAACTCGAAAAATACGGAAGTCGGGTCATTTGTAAGTCGAGGGATCACTGTACGTACATAACAACAGGAGTGGCTATATAGCAACACAGCTCCAAGTTAAGTGGTGCACTCAAACCATAAAAGGGGCCAGCCTCAAATTTCCTAAAGCTTGTCATGTTGTTGGATGCAAATATATTATGTATATGTTATGAGCCTCCTTCCTTGGATGTTTTTATGCAGAGGATGGATGGCCACCTGTCATGGATGCTTTAGCTGAGATTCCTCCATTGCAGGGGGTTGGACTAGATGACCCTTGGGTCCCTTCTATGATTCTATACAGGATTGAGAAACAGCAAAGATGGCTTAATAGCTCTTTTGCTGTGCACCTCTGTACATCAATGAATATACTTTGTTAGATAGGGGTAGCTAACAGGAAAAGAATATAATTTTAGCCCCTGCAGGTATTATGTTTAATGAGACTAGGCTAGTCTATGCCAGGACTGATTTTTTTAAAAATATGAACAAAATTCCAAACAAAGAAGTTGAGTCCATGCCCATCTGCCCCCTCCCCTCCCCAACTTAATCTCTGCTATCAAAGGGATGCATTTCTGCACATCAGTCCCTTTCCAGATCATTTAGGTTGAGGAGGTTGATAAACAGGGGGTGTATATAATTAAATATGACAACTAGCAACAACACTCCTTAGCCCCTCAGTACTAAGTACCTGGAGAAAAGGGCATTTGGATCCACTCTCCATTGCTGCTGTATTTTGTGGAAAGAATGGTCACATTGTAGGTTGAAAAGATAACAGCAACAGCAACCTATTTGTCTGGGCAATGGGAATGATTAATATCTGAAGTTAGTGGGAGGTATTTCCCAGAACAAACATCTATGGCAGGGATGGGAAATCTGGAGTCCCCTGAGCTGCTGTTAGACTCCATCAACCCCAATCAGCATGGCCAATGCTCAGGGAAGGGTGGAGTTATAGTCATACATCATCTGGAGGGCTACAGGTTCCATATCCCTGGTCTAGGAGAGAAATCATATAGGCTTGGGAATTAAAATAGTTTACCTTTAGCAGTTTCATGAGGCCTTCTAACTGAACCATGAGTTCTCTCCGGCTTTCCTGAAGAGCCGACATCCTCTGTTCAAGCTCATCCTTCCTCTGCCTAAGAATTAAGCATTTAAGATCAGGGCATGTAGCTAACCATTCCAAAGCTTCCCAGACAAATGAACACACAGTAGAAAAGCCTGCATTTGTAATCCAAAACATGTGGTATAATGTTGCACCTGATTTTTTTGCCCCAAGACTGTTTTTGCCCCAAGACAGTTTTTGCCCCAAGACTGCCCATGAGCACAGCTCAAAACATGGAACTTTGTTCCACTCTTGCAGCAGATGAGGTGCCATGGACAAGCCCTCCAGAATCCTTTCCTAGCCCACCACCATGCTACTGCCAATGCACCAAATATATATTTATTTTATTATTTGTTTTTATCTGTCTCTTATTCCAAGAAGCTCAGGACAACATGCATAGATAGTCCTTTCCTCACTTTTTAATTTGTCTTCACAACAATCCATAAATTGGGTTAGGCTGAGAGGGGATAACCTGCTCAAGGCAACCCATTCAAGAGAGGATATGAAGCTGGCACTCCCTTGTCCTAGTCTGATACTCAACATTGATTCTCTAATGGATCAAATGCTTACCGGCTAAAAGTCTGCCCACACAAAAGGCTGACATTTCCTGAACATCCTGGATTTTTGTCAGAATCTGTGCTCCTTCTGCCATTGTGAAGTCAAGTACCTTTACCTTTTATTTAACTGTCGGCTGGGTTTGGAACCAGAAGTTGCTTTTTCAATATGTGTTACTCTGGCTCTTGGGATTCCTTTCCCTGGTAATTCAGTTATTCCACAAGGTCTCCTGATCCAGGACAAACTGATGCCATGCTGCTGAGTATGATCTTGCATCTATTTGCTGATTATTTGGCACAACACACATTGCCTCAAAGGTGCATTCACACACATGCTCATCCCCTGCTGACTGCAGTATCAATAGATATAGCTTTAAGCACAATACTTTTTAATGTAAGGAACATGTTCAGTGTCCTTTAAGGAGGTACTAACTTCTGGTTTTTTGGTTTCTTTTAAAGTTGAGTGTTAATTGGGGTTAACAGAGCTGCTGAAATAACATAATGAGCACAAATCATGATGAATGCTCAATAAAAAAGGATGTCTGGAAGAGTCCTTACAGACATTATCTTAATTTCCACTCTCAACTTCTAAGTCAGCTAGAATGACAATTTAATAATTAAGTTTCCTCCCCCATCACCTGGTTTCAGTTTACTGGCCGACTTTTTGAGCTTTCTGGGATCTTTTGAACCCCCCAGCAAGAACAGCCTTTAAGCAGAATGCAAATTAGTGTTCTAGTCAGTGCTTTTCTTCTAGAAAAAAAGGTGCTGGTACTGCATACCTTTGAGTACCCCCAGAAAAAAGCACTGGTTGTAGTTCAAAACATCTGGAGGGCACTAGATTGGCAAAGCCTGGTGTTTATGTTAGAGAACCACAGTGATATTTTTATTAGAGAACCTGGGACTGTGGAATAGCCAGTACACTGCACATAACACTTCGGGAACAACCACATAGTCCCTACTTATATTTTCATTATGTTGAGAAGCTTTCATTTGGCTATTTTGCAAATGTTGAGCAAGGAATTAAAATAAGCCCCTTTAACTGTTAATTAACTATTATTATTCTGACCACACACAAGCTTGGACAGATACTGCTTCCTGTGACATTGCAAATTAAAATGGAGGACAGATCTCTGTTGACAATGCTCCCTAAGGGACATTCAGTATCAATAAATTTATAGAAAATTGTGCTTTTTATTTGCGAAGCAAAATCAAAGAAATGCAAAAACAAGCACCACACACACAGGCTTACTCCTAGGATAGTGTACACAGGATTACAGCCCCAGAGAGTCAAGTAAAAATTCCAGCACTGCATAATCAATGGACTTTTTTTTTATTAAGTAAAACTATTTTACCCTATTAGCTAAAGCAGTTTTCTGAAACACATTTTAGGATGGATCTCCAAAAGCGAAACAGTTAATCTTGAACATTGATCTTGATCACTTTCTAGTAAGTTCTACTACACTCATGCTGCATGTTGCTGCCATTATTTTTTTCTAGTTAGAGGAAGAGTTATCTTTTGACAACTCCATTAGTAAAATCAATAATGGAAAACACAACCTCAAAACAATATATGCTACCTGGTAGTGTGCCCCACTGAACTCAAAGGGGCTTATTTCTGAGTAGAGATGTGTAAGATTGTGGGTTTTTTGTTTTGTTTTTTTGTTTTATTTAAAAACTCCTCTGAAGTCATTGGCTGAATATAATATACTGTATGTACTTACCTCAGGAGCCGAAGTTCTGCCAGGAGAGTAGGATTCTGCGCTGCCTTCTCTGGAGTGGGTTGAGACGCCTGCTCATGTTCAAGTCGCAGCCTGTGAATCTCTTGTAAGATTTCTCTTACAGAGGAAGAGAAGAAGAAGAGGTAAGCCGTCAGTAACGTTTTCACTGAGGGACCCTCTAGATGACCTGTTTATTGAGCATTCATCCTGGCTTGTGCCTGCACAAAAGTACATCAGGAGCAGCTGGTGACAGGGGAACTGCTTCACTAACTGGTAAACTGTTGCTTACCTCGAGGGAGAGGCAGCAGGGAGGTAAATATGGTGCAAAAGCACCAGCAGGAGTATCTAGTGTCTTCGCACTGTGCTGACTTCCCTGCCACCTAGCTCCTCCCTCTCTTGGTAAGCAAGAGTGTCCCATCTGCCTGGAAGATAGCACAGCACCTTCACTCTCATGTGGTACAACACTTCTGGATTTACCTAGTTGGACTCTGTTGAACATTCTTTCTGATTTGTTTGTGAGGTGGTTAAACGATGATGAGCATTTGTCCTGCATTCATTCCGATTTCTTATGGGGTGTTTATATGTATTCTCATTAGTCAATTGTTCATCTCACACTTTTCAATGCATTTCCCCATCACTTAACAAACCAGAAAGAGTCTGTTTCTTCTTTTTATGGATTTGTTGTGCTAGGGAAGAGGTTTTCAACTTTTTTGAGTCCACGGCTCCCTTGACCAGCTACATTCTTTCTGTGGCACCTTTGTGGGGCTCAGGAGCTGAGTTATGTCACCCCTTGCCTGCAGAGCTGGCAGCCTCTCACCCTTTTTCAAACACCCTCCCTTGTGGAGTCTTCCCTCAGCATCCTCTCCTCTCACCTCTCATTAGGAGTCCTCCAGGCAGCCTCTGCTGCTCCCCCTGGTCTCTGAAATGCCTCCGCCCTCCCCATCCCAAAGAGAGGTACCTCTTTACACTGCCCCGAAATCTGCTCCATGGAAAATCTG